>CM074720.1:36523059-37215559 GCA_037306005.1 Rhinophrynus dorsalis | reverse complement strand
CCAGGACCTGCATCGAGGCCGGTGCATGGTCTCCCACCTGTCTCTTTGCTGGCCTTCGGTTTTACCTTAGAGACCATTCTGTTCTGTGCACAATATACTTAATTTTCAAGGTTAGTGGCAGCGTGAGAGTTCTTCTGCCCCTCAGAGACGGTACGGTCTTTTATCCGGCGGTGCTCCAGTGGTTGGAGATCTCATGCTGGGTCCTCCGTACTCTGGCTGTGGTCAACCCTCCGTGGTGCTAGATGCGGTATGGCTAAGGCCCTTTCTACATTTTATAACATGGGAAATATACCCTGTTTTCTAGGGTCAGGCTTCCGTTACATGATGTTGCTTTGGATTTACATGTTGGGAGGTGGGATGCACTTCTTTGGGTGGTGGGTTGGATTATGTACTTGATGTTAAATTTGCACCATGCTGTCCCTTCAGAGAGCCTTCTCTTTGACTCCCTGAACTGGGCTCTATGTTTGGTCTTTGCAGATGTGTTCTTCCATCCTTTCCTGTGTATTTATTCCTTACTGTGGTCTGATGCCCTTTACTGTTTTATATTTATGGGTATGGTCTGTTTTTCTCAGCTATGTCCCAGGCCGCATTGAAGGACTGCTTGTCCTTTCCTTTTCTGGTTTGGTTGTGGGCCTATGCGGCAAACCCATGGTATTATCGGTGGGACCCTGGAGTTCATGGACACTTTGGGACTCTCATCCACGTCTGAGACTGTGTTGTGTTGTTTCCCCCTCCTTTTGTGTCTTCCTTCTGTATGTGTTACCCTTTTGTTCTTCCCTCTGTGCCCTCCGCCCCTTCTGCTGAGATCACTCACCTGTCCATGGCGTAACCCTGATGGCAGCCCTATAGGTTTCTGCTTTTTGATATGGCTGAATAGTGTGATGTGAGTGGCTTTTTGAGGGTTTTGACTGTCAACATTAAGGGTTTGAATTCCCCTGAGAAGCGTTCAGTCGCATTTTGAGATTTTAAAAGCTTGAAGATAGATGCTGTCTTTGTACAGGAGACCCATTTTAATCTTCTTCAGTTTTCCTCCTTCTCCTGTGCAGATTATCCTACTGTTTGGTTGACCTCTGCATCGGAGAAGAAGAGAGGTGTATTGATCTTGATGCATAAAAATGTCCCCTGGGTTCTACAAAGTTATCAGTCTGACCCTGATGGTCGATTCCTCATGATTAAAGGCACCCTCTACGAAATTCCTTATACATTTGCAACAGTGTATGCCCCCAATGTGGGACAAGTGGCCTTTTTCTTCTCCTTTTTCGTGGCCCTGGATCAATTTAAATCCGGTCAGGTAGTCCTTGGGTGTGATTTTAATGTCCCTCTTGAACCTGAACTTGATTCCTCCACAGTTGTCTCTAGCACCCAATTTTCTGTTCTTCGTAAGATCACAGACTGTCTCCAGGACCTACACTTATTAGATGTCTGGTGGTATCTCTTCCCCTCAGGACAGCAGCATTCCTTTTACTCGCAAACCCATCGTAAATATTCACATATTGACTACTTGTTGACGGATCAATACCTTATCCATAGGGTACACTCGGCGGACATGGAGCTGATCACGTGGTCAGATCATGCCCCAGTTTGGTTTCAACTGCACATTCCATCTTTTGTGGACGGTCCTCGTTCCTGGCATCTCAATGAGCTTCTGCTTGAAGACTCTGCCGTAATGGATGTCTCAACTGCCGACGCTACCGCATACTTCTCACTCAATGATACCCAAGATGTTTCGATCCCAACTCTGGGGGAGACACACAAATGTGTGATTCGAGGGGATTTCATTAAATGGGGTACATGGAAGAAGAAGGAATGCACGAAGAAACGAAGAAATTCTCTGAGTTACTTGCACCAATGTCATCTGCAGGCTAGGTCAGGTTTTATTCTGCTGCTACATTAAGATCTTTCCATTGGTCTAGGTTTCAGAGGTATCTGCATGGTAATAAGTGTGGGAAGTTTTTAGCTAGGCTGGTGAAATGTTGTCAATGTCGCTCTTTTATCCATTGCATTATGGATGCCTCTCGCAAACCACAACGGGCTTTTCCAGCTATGGCTGCTGTATTTCGTGAGTTTTACCACTCATCATACAATTTAGCATCATCGGATTGTTCTGTAACCTCGCTGGAATTAGGTCAAAATATCCGCTCCTTTCTTCACTCTTCTTTAAGCCACTATTGATCTATTAAAATCTCCATTTACTTTAGAGGAGGTGCTAGCAGTGCTTAAATCTAACCCTACTGAGAAAAAGTCCTGGCCCTGATGGCCATCCTGTCTCATATTATCTCCGCTACTACCCTATCCTAGCTCCGCGCTTACTGTCGTCATTTAATTCTATAGCTTCTGGAGATTCTTTTCCCCCACAGGCCCTGGAAGCACATATCACAGTCATTCCCAAGCCTGACAAAGATCCCTTCAGCTGTGCTAGTTATTGCCCTATTTCGCTCCTGAACTGTGATGTGAAATTCTTTGCTAAGGCAATAGCTAACCACCTACGTTCGTGCCTGGCCCCCTTTCTACATCCAGATCATGCTGGCTTTGTCCCTGGCAGAGAGACCAAGGATAACACAGCTTGGGTGATCTCTTTAATCCATACTGTACAGACGTGAGGTATCCCTTCAATTTTGGTCTCGGTTGACGCCGAAAAGATGTTCGACAGACTGGGTTGGCCTTATCTTGGGGAACTCCTACTCTTCCTAGGTCTGAAAGAGTGGAACCGTCATTAGATTCTGAGCTTATATTCGTCCCCTTCTGCTAGGGTTTTTGTCAATGGCTGTCTCTCTGACTCCTTTTCTATTGGCAATGGGACTCGACAGGGCTGCCCCCTATCACCTATAATTTTTGTGTTAGCTCTGGAACCTTTACTTCACTTTGTCAGATGTGATCCTGAGATCCTTGGTATACTGGTCTCTCAGAGATACACAAAAGTCATCAGTTATGCTGATGACATGATTTTCTCCCTTTCACATCCTACACATTCATTGCCTTGTCTTGTTTCCATTTTGGATCAATATAGCTCAGTCTCCCAGTTTAAGGTAAATTACAACAAATCGGAAATCCTTCCTCTACACCTTGGCCCGGGCATCATTGCTTCACTGAAGCGCTCCTTCCCTTTCTCATGGGCCACGCAGTCTGTTAAACACCTGGGAGTTTATCTGACGTCTCAGGGATTGTCCCTCTGAATATGTCTCATCTCTTGCGTGCCGTTGAGTCTGACCTGGTGTCCTGGAGGAGTATGATGGTCTTTTGGTTTGGCAGGATCAATCTTTTAAAAATGATCGTCATTTCTGAAATCCGATATATATTTAGTTGCATCCCTCTCTCTTTCCCTCTTTCCTTTCTTACAAAATTGCGATCCCTACTCACTTCCTATGTTTGGGGGGGGTAAGACCCCTAGACTAGTATCGCTAAACTTTCCCTCCCCTTAGAGAAGGGAGGTTTAGGTATGCCTCATATCCTTACCATTTTTCTATCTGCTAACGTCAGTAGGCTAGTGGAGTGCCATTATGTGCTGGACAAACCATGGGTCCCGGGCGCTCTTTTTTTGGTTTAGACTCTGTGGACCCTTTGAGCCTGGTGTGGACGCTGCCACAGTCTGTTCCGAGAGGTTTTCAATCTCATCCTGTTCTCGGTCAGCTTCTTGATGTATGTAGTCATGTGCGGGGTCCGACCCAACTGGCCCCATACCCTTCGCCCTGCCTTTCGATTTGTGGTCTCCCAGACGTCCCTCTGGGTTCTCATGGCGATTCCTTCCTTTTTTGGAGGCGGCTGGGATTTCATACACTTCAAACTCATTTACCCTTGGGATCTGTAGTGCCAGTATCTTCACTCTGCCCAGATATGCCTACTACCCCTTTGATTCAGTGGCAATACCAGCAAATCTGCCACTTCCTTCTTTCCTTTCTTGCTCTGGGATATGAAACCCGACCCTTAACCCCTTTTGAGTCCGAGATCACACGGGGTACCCTACATCGTCATTGTTCTCCTAGGTTATTTAGGCTTATTCTCCTGTCTGGGCCCCTTACCAAGCCCTGGTTCTACAGACAATGGGAGTCGGAATTGGATATACACTGGTTGCTTCAAGAATGGGTTACTACTCAGCTAACGATGCTCCATAGTGTTAGAGATACCTCTTCCAAAGAACTTCATTTTAAACTTATCACTCGTTGGTATTATACCCCGCAGCGTCTCCATCAGATCCACCGCTCTTCCTCCGCGTTGTGTTGGAGATGTTCCTCTGGCACTGTTCATATGCTCCATATTTGGTGGGCTTTCATGGCCCTTACACAGTTTTGGTCAGATGTTTTGGGTGCTTTGACTGGTATTTTTGCCTCTTGCCCCCCACGTGATCCAGTTCTCTTTCTGTTCTCTAAATTATATACCTCCTGGGGCGTTTTCCCCACGGATAGGCCGTTTCTTTATTTGCTCCTCTTTTGTGCCCGCGCTCTCATTCCGCTACAATGGAAGGATCCTTCCTCTCCTTCGACTGAGCAGTGGTGAAGTAAGGTGCGACAGCTGCTAGCTATGGAAAGAACCTATGCGGACTCTTCTGGTTGTAGACTGCTGTTTGATCAGACTTGGGTGCGTTGGATCATCTTTGATGTTGGCAGTTGACCCCCTCAAATGGCCCTGGGCTTCGCCCTTTGACATCAGTCTTGCTCCTGGCTGAGAGGTAGGTCGGAACTCCCTCGGACTTGCCTAGGGCCTTTCTTTTCCTTCTTTTGGGTTGACCGTGTTCTGGTGTGGTGTCTCAGCAACCTCTGTCCACTCTTCCACATTTCCTATTGCTCTACCCCCTCCTTTCTTTGTTGTTGATGATTGTGTCTGTAGGTTGGTGTCTTCCCTTTGTTATGTTTTGTGTTGTTGTTGCGTCTCTTGTATGTTCTGTCCGATCACTGGTGTAATGGACATATGCTTGAAACTCGCTCTTTCTCTCTTACTCTTGTTATTGTCATTTACTCTGGTGAGACGATACACCACAGTTGTTCAGGATTTACTTCCCTGTTACTTTGTCTAATTCATTTTTGCACTGCCTGATATTTGTGCTGTGACATTTTTCAATGCTGTATGAACATTGTTTAATGTCTTTGTTCAATAAAGCTTCATTAGCATATGAAACACCAATGTTACCACACTGTACTGCAATTAGCATACAATACAATATGGTAGCAAATATGAATATCTCCTTAACCCCATCACGACAATGGACTTACCAGGTACGTCACGCAAAAGTGTCACTTAGTGACAGAGGACGTACCTGGTAAATCCCGGAAGTAATTAGCTATAATGGGAAAAAAAAAACCCTGTCATTAAGTGCCGGTTTGCAAGAACACTTTGTAGACCGTTCCGATGAAGTAGTTCTTTTTAAAAATCGCTATTGCGGCTCTGCTGAAGAGCCTCCTCCGGTCCCGGGACCAGATTCTCCAGCTCTAAGATAGAGCACTGACGTCAGGGAAGGGGGTGGGGACTTTAACTGTGAATATCTCTCAAACCATAAAGGTTTGAGAGAGAGGAATGGAATTTATTGGTTTCTTTTTTTAACCCTTTCAGTGCCAGAGGGGTATGCAACGCATGCTGGCGCTCAAAGGGTTAATTCTCTACCATATTAATTTTTTACAAATATATATAGCATTACTGTCCCTTTAACTGTACATTTGCTGGTCTTTTTTAATGCTGGTTTCAAATATGCAAACTTGAATTAAGGTGAAAGTTCCATTTTAAGCTTTTTTGGTGCAGGAGAATCGAGCAACACTTTTGGGAAGCAATGTATTGCAGAGTTCCCTGGCACTCAAAGGATTTAGTCCCACCGGTATGTGGAACCATATGGATATATATCTGTGAATGTTACAACATGCTTTTTATACAATAACAATTTGTATTTAAGCACAACAGATTAGTTATCACTTTCCAGTGTGAAAATATAGCTATTTTTTGAAGAATTACTCAATTATCAGTGATGTTTTAAGCTGGGCTCTCTTCTTCTTTGTTCAGTGTAGATGCTTTTAGTATCAAAAGGGTTAACGTGCTCCATACACTGAAGCATAACATCATTTTTGTCCCTCTGTCCCATATTAGGATGTGATTCTGTTGCTGTTGCCCGAATCTTTTACAAATTGATGCGACGGCTAGGATTCCGTGAGTTTTACGCTCAGGGCGGAGACTGGGGATCCTTGATCTGCACCAACCTCGCTCAAATTGCTCCAGAGTATGAATCCCATCTAAGATATTTGTTATTAAAATGCAAAATTTCTTAAACAGATTATGTATTGCTTTTCTGTAGTGATCTAAGATGCATTACATTGTAGGCAGTGAGCAGAACCTAAGAACAGCTGCTCTTCTATCAGAGCTGGTAGTGGAGAGCCCCACTGTTCTGTATAGGGACAATTTCAATTTAACTCTCTGAGTGCCAAGATGTTCAACACATTTCTTATTAACTCATGGGACACTTTCCAGGCACTCAGAAGGTTAATTTGCTTGTTAACCCTTTGGAAACGCATTGGATATGTCTTTAGCGTTCAACGTGTATAAGGGTCAGAAAGACGTTTTGTGTGTGTGTGTGTTTATGTAAATATCTGTGCTTTGTATGTGTGTGTGTTCCTGTATGTATACGTAAATATCTGTGCTGTGTATATATATGTGTGTGTGTGTGTGTGTTCCTGTATGTTTATGTAAATATCTGTGCTTTGTGTGTGTGTGTGTGTGTGTGTGTGTGTGTGTGTGTGTGTGTGTGTTCCTGTATGTTTATGTAAATATCTGTGCTTTGTGTGTGTGTGTGTGTGTTCCTGTATGTTTATGTAAATATCTGTGCTTTGTATGTGTGTGTGTGTGTGTATGTGTGTGTGTGTGGTGTGTGTGTGTGTGTGTTCCTGTGTGTGTTCCTGTATGTTTATGTAAATATCTGTGCTTTGTATGTGTGTGTGTGTGTGTGTGTGTTCCTGTATGTTTATGTAAATATCTGTGCTTTGTGTGTGTGTGTGTGTGTGTGTTCCTGTATGTTTATGTAAATATCTGTACTTTGTATGTATGTATGTGTGTGTGTGTATGTGTGTGTGTGGTGTGTGTGTGTGTGTGTGTGTGTGTTCCTGTCTGTGTTCCTGTGTGTGTTCCTGTATGTTTATGTATATATCTGTGTTTTGTATGTATGTATGTGTGTGTGTGTGTGTGTGTGTGTGTGTGTGTGTGTGTGTGTGTGTGTGTTCCTGTCTGTGTTCCTGTGTGTGTTCCTGTATGTTTATGTATATATCTGTGCTTTGTATGTATGTGTGTGTGTGTGTGTATGTGTGTGTGTGGTGTGTGTGTGTGTGTGTGTGTTCCTGTCTGTGTTCCTGTGTGTGTTCCTGTATGTTTATGTATATATCTGTGTTTTGTGTGTGTGTGTGTGTGTGTGTGTCTTTTAGGGCTTTTCCTGCTGAGTAAAACAGGATATTTTTCAATGAAAAGTAATTACAGTTCCATGTTTTTTTTTTAAATTAAACTGTAATTTTCTTTTCTAGTTACCAGGTGGTGCTATTCCTATTGCTTTCTATAGTCTATGACTCAAGATCTCCAGTGGAGTTAATCATAAAAAATAAATTGCCTTTTGGTTTCCAGCTGGAACTGTTGCTAACCATTTCATTAAAAAAAAGTTTTTAATGAAAAATCTCGCAGCAATGGGATTACCCTTGTTTTACTCAGTGGGTAAAGCCATATGCCATAAAAATGTTTATTGTTCCTTTAAATACTGTCATCTTAATCATTCTTCACCATGTATATTCACCAGATGTCTTTATCATTATGCAGCCACGTCAAAGGACTGCACCTTAATGTGGTCTTTGCGTTCCCTAACACTTTGCCCCAAATCCTGTCCGTCATGCTTGGCCAGCGCTTCCCAGGCCTGTTTGGTTTGCAAGAAGAGGACGTCAAGAGGATGTTTCCTTTCTTAAAGAAAGCTTTTTATCATTCAATGAAGGAGAGCGGGTACATGCACCTCCAGGCAACCAAGCCTGATACCGCAGGTAAGAAAACGATAGGGCTGGATTTCCCTATAGACAGACTATGCAACTGCTTAGAGTTGTGCTGACTACACCGCCCATCCTGAATTATATGTATGGCCAGAACAATCTCAATGTTCCTGCAGTTTTATACCCATTTACAGCCTGCTATTTAACCCCTTGGCTGCTAGAGAGATCTCCTTCACATTGTGGAGCAATGTTTTGGAGACCTCTCTAGCAGCCAAGGTTTTAAAGCCTTTTTGTCCATGCTTGTTATAGGACAAGGGTATTCTCTGTTCCAGGAAACAATGGCTGGGACTGGGGGTGGAGTCATATGAATGGAGAGGGTGTGGTCATAGGCGGGGCTCAGTGCACCTAGAGTGCTTTGTCTAGGGGAACCTGGGATGTAAATCCAGCCCTGGAAAAGGACCAAGGGCCATATTTATTAAGTGTTGCAATTCTGGGGTTTTTATCTGTTGAATGCTAGAGGTTGCCAACTCCCCATTTAAATCAGTGGGAGCTGTCATCTGTCCCCAGTGGTGGAGCTGGTGTGCAATGCTTTGTTTTCTAGGACATTAAAGAGACAGTGTCACAACTGGAGACATCTCTAGTAATCAAAAGGTTAAAATCTCATTTAAATCAATTGTGGTGTTGGCGGTGGATGTATTTGTCCTTTATGGTGGAGATGGTTTGCCCTAAAATGTATCCACTTTTCTCATTGTGCCTATAGCCCATAATGTGAGTGTATATAGATTATATATATACACAATGTGAATAAATATATGTATATATAATATACCATTCTGCAAAATTTGCTGTGCAGAGAGTGGTCCTGTTATCTAAAAAGTAACACCTATTTAACATGCACCTCCATTAAATTTACATATGAAAATACGTGTTATTGGGAGCCAGTAGCATTTATTTTACCTGCACAGTGTATCTGAAATTGTAACACACTGGTAAATGGAGTAAGTCACTATGTTTATGAAACAAACAACCTCCTGCCTTCAAGCCATGCCACTATATAAAATAGCCAATCAGTAATACCTCCTGACCTTAAACCACACCCCCTATAAAAAATAGCCAATCAGTGATACCTCCTAACCTTAAAGGCATAGTAATACTTCGTTTTAACTTTATTTTATTTTGTAGGCATTAAAAAAACATGAAGAACGATATAAGTCTTATCTCTCAAACCTTTATGGTTTGAGAGATATTCACAAGCAAAGTTGCCCCTCCTGCCCCTTTTACCTAGTGTAAGCCATCTCTTCTCAGATGTGGAATGCAGTCCATAGACCAGACAGATAACAGAAGGGGACATTCTTCTTCCTATGAAAACAATGAAAGCCCTGCCCCCCTTGACAAGCTTTTCAGGTTTTTCCCTTATCTTAATTGAAGATTGTCCCTCTCTGCAATCTACCTGGGCACCTCCCTTCTGCTCTGGCTGAGCAGTGTTACATCAGTAAAAGGGGCGGGAGAGGAACGCTTTGTCATTGGATTACACTTGAACTACAACTCTGACAGAACTGAAATAACACTCTCCAAAGTCCAAATACTATGATGATTAATTAGAGCTGCTTTTATTATGAAACATTACTATCCCTTTAAGCTACACCCCTATAGAAAATCAGTGATAATTTTGCAAATGATAACTTCCAGTAGTCTAATGCATGAGTGCTTGTGTGATATTGTTGTTTTATGGCGTTACTTCCACTTTAAGACAAGACTATTTTGTTTTACAGAGAATTAACCCTTTCCCCTCTGGCATGCAAAGGGTTAAAATCTGCCATTTATGTTGTTCTAGCAAGTTTCCTGTAAAACAGTGTTTGAAAAATTAATCTTTATCTGTTGTTGGCACAGCATGGCACTATTTGCTAAGTCTCTGCAAAGTATGCTAATTAGTTATGTTTGTTTCACTTTGTGTGGGCTTTGCCTAGATTTTTTCATAGTACAGTGTGTGGTAATAGTGACCTAGCTCTTAACCCTTTGAGTGCCAGAGGGGTATGCAACACATTGCTCTTCAATGTGTTGCGTAACCCCTGGCACTCAAAGGGTTAAAATAATTAGCATAAACTACCAGACTGTGCCGCAAAGCAAGGTTAATGCATGGCTGGCACAACATATAGGCAGTGCTTTAATAGAATATATTACTTAGGGAAGTTGTGTCCTTCTCACTGCTTGGATGTTAGATGTGAATCTCTACATAGGAGATGTGTCTAGCACAATGGTTCTTATCCCGGGGTCTCAGGTCCCATTAGCAGGCCAGGATGTGAGGATTTCCTTGTTAGAACACAGGGGAGTTAATCAAATTGACTGAACCTCTGATCAACACACCTGTGCTGTAGCAAGGAAAGTGACAGGTCCTGGCCTGTTAGTGGGCCCTGAAGGCATGGGTTGGGAACCTCTGATCTAGCATCCAAGGGGTTAAATGTGTCCAAGGTAAACAGAGTTCATATTATCCAACAATCCTACTCCTGTCACTTTTTAACTCTTTTATTTGTAACTAGTGTAAAAGCCCGTGTACACGGGCCAAGGTCCGGGTGATGTTAACCCTTTGAGTGCCATAGGGGTACGCAACGTACCCCTCTGGCACTCAAAGGGTTAAGAGGCCGGTCCTGCTCTGCGTCCTGCCGCCGACGCAGTCATGCGCTGTAGAGACTGCCTGAAAGCACAGAATGCTCCCAGAACAGAACTCCCAGCATTCTGTGCATTCGGGTAGTCTCTACTACGCATGACGGCTTCTGACAAACATCCTAGCAAATGTTATATAGGATTGTTGTTCTTTAATTGTACAGCTCTGTGAAATGCGTTTGCATTTTACAAAGAAGTGATATTATTAGGCTTTGCGTCTTATCCAGAGAACATCTTTGAATAATCATTATAATTAACAGCTTCAGCGCTAGAAAGCTTTTCAGAACACGAGGCCAATCTTACAGCCAAGAGATGAATGTTATATGAAATGTAAAACCGTTTTAATGGAAAGCGACAAATAGAAGAGTGGGCGTGTCAGGGAAAGAGTTTACTCATTATCAATCCATTTCTCTGCTCGAAAATATACTCTGAATCATTTAACCCTTTGAATGCCAGAGGGGGGTAGGCAACACATTGCAAAGCAATGCATTACGTGTACCCCTCTGGCACTCAAAGGGTTAATGTATTCAGTAATTCCATTTGCAAATCTAAAATGCTCCATTCTAACGTTCAAGTACAGTCAATTATAAGAAGTGTTGTTCACAGCGAAATGAGTCATATCTGGTAGGTAATATGCTTACTGCATTAGAGATGCATTTCTTTATTTTTTCTCTTGCTGTTGTATGATCAGTGAATTACGTGTTAGGATACCATGTTGCACTCTACTCATTTTATACTATTACAGGATTATTCGGCATGGGAGTCTGTCAGTTGATTGTGTCTGAAGAAAGTAAGGATCTAATTCATCAGAGGTGCAAATCTGGGGCAAACTAACTGCATCATAGGGGAACATGAAAATTCCCCCAAATTCACCTTAATTAACCCTTTGAGTGCCAGAAAGAGTTATGGAACGCATTGCTTTGGCACTCAACACCGTACCTTCTGGCACTCAAAGGGTTAAATGGTGATTTTAAGCTCTTAAATGCTAGAGAAGTCTCCAAGGCATTGGAGACCATTCTAGCATTCAAGGGGTTAAAATCACCATTTATCGAAATGGGAATTGTAAAATGTTCCCATGTTGCAGTTGATTTGCTCTAGATGTGCCCCTTGTATGCTTGATAAATGCCTTACTATGGAAATGTCAGGGTGGTAATACCGCATGACAGTACGTCTCGTTCAAAACGTTGCCGGCATCGGAATGGTGCCTTTATAATGGTGGCGCTTAAAACGTCGCCGGGTCCTCTACGGCAGGGCTGTCCAAGTTCAGTCCTCAAGGGCCACCAACAGTCCAGGATGTGAGGAGTTCCCTGATTAACCCCTTAAGGACCAGTGACGTACCAGGACCATCACTGCCATCCTGCACTTCAGTACCAGTGACAGTCCTGGCACATCATGGAATTCAGGGGTCCCAGCATGGCTGCACTCCGCTCGTGGACCCCTGAATCGAATGCGGGACAACCTGACCTGCCTGCTAACAGGATGGTTCTGTGGTGCGTTTGGAAATCCTGGAAGCGAAAGACACGACAGCCGATCCACTTATCACATAAGAAATTTAGCATTAACCACACAGATTCTAGAGAGGCCCCAACACATTCAGAGGGAAGCACTAATACGATTCCACACTAAAGTAATTTCATAGCCCTACATCTATGCCAATTTACTAAGCTTCTTATGCTGAAAAGTCTCCTTTGTACCCCGTATGCACAAAGTGGAGGGCTTCTCAGGTACAGGTAAGATTTGTCTGCAGGTTCGTTATTTTATTGCCATGCTTTGCATCTGTCTCCTTAGTAGCCTTGGTGTACCTCTTCTTAAGGGGGTGACCCCCAGCCCTGGGGGTAGGACTGGTAGTGGAGTTGTTCTCTCTGAGTACCTGCTTTCAGTCCCGCTGCTTGGAGCGGTATTAGTCCATTGCCTCTTCTACAGCCCACAGCTTTGAGCGGTCCCATTCCGCTATTGGCTTGGCAGCCTTGCTGTCCTTAGTGGTAGTAGCCCGCATCTTCTGTTATAGCCTGCTACATTTATTGGTACAGCACACGATTACTTTTGGCAGCCCTGCTGCCTGGAGCGGTAGTAGCCAGCTGCCTCCTCTACAGCCTACTGAATTGAGCATTCCCATTCCGCTATTGGCTTCGCAGCCCTGCTGTGCTTAGTGGTAGTAGTCTGCATCTTTTGTTATGGCCACTCCATCGGTCCAGCACGCAATTAGATTTGCAAGCCCTTTTGTGTTTAACGGTATTAGCCCGTTGTTCCTTCAGCAGTCTGCTGCATTTAGCTGCCTAAGCCCGCAATTACTTCTGCAATCCCTGTTGCCTTTAGCGGTCCTAGCTCGCAGTTTCCTCAACAAGTCTGCTGTACTTAGCAGTCCCAACCCTCATTTACTTTTGCAACTCCTGTTGCCTGTAGCGGTATCAGCCTGCAGTTATTCAGCAGCCTGCTGCATCTCGCGGTCCCAGCCCGCAACTTCCTTTACAGTCCTGCTGCCTTAAGCAGTATCAGCCTGCAGCTGTTTCTGCAGCCGGTTGTCTTTTATGGTTAGTCCACTACCCTTCCTGGTTCCTGGTTCCTCCTGCTTGTCATTATTGTTTTCTGTTACTAGAGGTCCTATCCAGTGCTGGGTCTGGTTCCTTTCACCAGTACACATTTTTCCTATACAGGCCAGCTCCTTGGCTCCACCAGGGTCATACATATGGCTTTGTGGCCAGCACCTCTAAAACGTGTGGCCGGCACCGATCCCAAACTTCATGTCCCAGATCACCCCTTTTTGTTAACTTTATTACTGGCAATAATATTATGAAGTGTGGCCAATGATACCACAGAAATTATAATTAAAATGGTGGAATATTATTGACCTCACTGAAATGGAGCTACAGTAGTGATAACTCTGATTACAACTGAAAATGAGCCACACTTGTGATATCACAGAATTTACAATTGAAATGGAGCTACACTAGTGATACTGCAGAGCTTACAGATGAAATGGTGCTACACAGCACCCACAGAGTTTACAGTTAAAATTGAGCTATACTGCTAGTGTAGCTCCTTAAATTCTGTTCACTCCATTTATGGCAGCATGTGGGAAATTGAGTGAGACAGAGGCCCACTGGCCCAGACATATGACCAGCCTGGGGGGCAATTGCCCTCAGGCCAACCCACCCCTGAATGCTCTACCTCCCAGCCTGCGCCACTGCACTTCTCTTGCCATCTTCAGTTCTTGCTTAAAGGGATAGTAATACTTAAGTATTACTAACCCCTATAGTAAAACCCTAGTAAAAAAAAAACATATTGCCCCCAGTATCATCTATCAAACCTTTATGGTGATCGCTTCTAAAGTTGCCCTCCCCCTTCCCCGAAGTCAGCTTTGTAGCTGACTGAAGGGAAATCCGGTCATAGATCATCAGGCGGCTCTGCAGCAGAGCCGCGATCACGTTAACTAAAAAAAAAACTTTCACTAAAACGGTCTTCTACATGTGCATGCAAACCAAGCACACGTAGAAGACCATTTCAGTGAAAGTTTTCTTCTTTAGTAACGCGATCAGACTGCTGGAGAGCCGCCTGAAAGTCGTACGACTCTCTTCCTTTCAGTCAGCTACAACGCTGACTACGGGGAAGGGGGAGGGAGAGGGCAACTTTAGAAGCGTTCATCTCGAAAACCATAAAGGTTTGAGAGATGACACTCGGGGCAATACGTTTTTTTTTACTACGGCTTTAATATAGGTATTTGTAATACTTAAGTATTACTATCCCTTTAAAGGGGATCTATCATCCCTATACAAAAGCTGGAGAGATCGATCTCATTGGCTAGATATCGATCTCTGCCAATGAGAGCGCTCCAGCTTACAGGCAGAAAGCCTTCGTCATCGAAGGAGGCTGGATAGAAGGAGGGGAGCGGAGAAAGATTTACAAACTGCGGTTACAGAGCTGTACCCACATTCTATCCGGAAGTGGGGTCAGGGCAATATTCATTCCTTCTATTTCACACAAATAGCATTTTAAAAAATGAAATACTCAAAATAATAGCTATATAAGCTAACATTTAAGAGCAACTTGTATAAGGATGATAGATTACCTTTTAAATTGCATCTCCTTAGTAAGGCCTCAAGTGGCTAAAGGGCACTGACTTTATACATCCAAGGCTCTTCTAATTGACTTTATTTTTGTTCCCCTATCCCGACCAGAACTGTAGCGCTGTATTCCACACTGAACCCTTATGTACTCTGTATGTCTCCCTTTACTACTTTAGATTACAAACTTTTCAAGCAGAGACTCCACCTCCAGTGTTTAATTTTTCTAAGCACGTCACCTTGTATTGGCTGAACTCTAAAAACTGTGTGGAGCTATATAAACATATTAATTAATTCATTAAATGCATCTCATGGATAAAGGGACAGTATTGCTTGAAAATTATTTTATTTTATATTGTAGCCCTTAAAAAAACATTAAAAATGATATAAGTCTTATCTCCCAAACCTGTATGGTTTGGGAGATTTTAGCTTGTAAAGGAGAAATAGCCATTCTTCCCCAGCTGACAGGCAGGACGGATCGCGGACATCTTGTCATAGTGACATCCGCGCGCCTGCTCTAAGCACAGATTACACCTGGCATTACGACTTAGATGTATGAAAAGACTTCTTAGTGTATGCTTGATAATTATCACAAAAATTAGAAAATGACAGGTCATATTTATAAAGATGTCTGTCTGAGAATATTCTGGGAAATGTTACAGAAAAATACACAAATTAATATATTTTTTCTTATACATAACTCACTATATACACTTCTGTTAAGAACAGGTTATATATGGTGTTAAGATTTAACCCTTTGAGTGCCAGAGGGGTATGCAACACATTGCTGCCTTTATTTTTGGAGCAGTTAACAAATTTCTTTATAAATATGTTGCAACACAATTTTCATTTCTGCTCCACTTTTCAAAAAAAGTAAACTGACTGGAGTTAGTACCTCGAGACAATGTTGCTAAAGGTTTGCATATCCTGATGTCACTTTATGACAGTTTTATAGACAATTTCTTTATCTAAAGGTGTCTACATGATATAATTATTATCTTTAGTAATGCGTTGCATACCCCTCTGGCACTCAAAGGTATAATTGTGCCAGTGCCAGTGGAGGTGGTGAGTGCATTGCTGAGCAGTAAGAGTGTGTGTGTGTGTGTGTGTGTGTGTGTGTGTGTGTGTGTGTGTGTGTGTGTTGGGGGTGTTTATATGTAGGGCTAAGACAGGAAGTTCCTGCGCAGCATTCCTTATTTAACATCTATACATCTAAATAACTACTAAACTAGTTTTCTAAATAAAAAAAATGGCTAATACAACATATAGGCGATTTGGAAAGCTATTTTAAAATCAGCAAAGTTGTTCATAGGTGATAGCGTGCCTTTAATCGCACATACATCGCCAAATGGAACTTTGGCTTTAAACAGGAGCAGATGCTGTTTGAATGAAGATCAATAATTAATGAAATTACAGGGCAAAAAGCCAAATTGTTCTGTGACTGCTGCATATACAGTACCTTTATGTGTGTGCGTGTGCCTACACATAATCTGCTTCTAGAGCTGGGCTGAACGGGAAATTGTACTAAAAAAACAAATGTGAATTACATTTAACTGGAAATTATATTAAAAACAACAAAAAAACAAACCTGAATTAAATTAAACTAGCTTGCATCCTAGAATCATGCTAATGGTTCAGGAAAGGAAATTGTGCTTTTATAATTAGCTCCATGTAAATAAATATCCCACTGTTCTGCAGTTGTTACGTGATGCCAACATTTCATCAACCCTCTGAGTGCCACAGTGAAAACATTTTATTTTTTCTTGTTTAGCATTAAAGCAGAACTTTCAGATAATAGCCAGTCGCCATGCATTCATTAAATGCATGGCGACTAGCTTGAAAATAGATGTCTTACCGTAAAAAAATACATGTGTCTAAAGGAATTCGCCCCGTATTGGGACTGACAGGCAGGTTAGTGCTGTCTGTCCGCCTGCGCCGTCAGTCCCTTCCGGTGACCATATGGTGCAAAGCAGTCTACTCAATGGAGACGGGACTGACGGCGCATGCGCACAGACAAGATGTCTGCTCTCTAGCCTCAGTTCTGGTCTCCAAACAGGACGGATTCCTTTAGACACATATTTTTTTATGGTAAGACATCTATTTTCAAGCTAGTCGCCATGCATTTAATGAATGCATGGCAACTTGTTATTATCTGAAAGTTCCGCTTTAAGTACATTAGTGTAATGTTATATTAAAGTTTTGGCTTCTTTATGTTTTTTATTATTGCCTCACTTAAATGAGCAATAAACCTCTATTAAGAAAAAATATTTTTTAGGACTTTTCCTAAACAATTTGTGTGTGTATGTATATCATCATTATCATCTTCAGCCATTGTCGATCCACTGCTGGATGAAGGCCTCCTCAGCAAGTCTCCCACAACATTGGTCTTGTGCTTTTTGTTGCCTTTGTATACCAACATATTTTGTAATTTAATCTACCCATCTTGTCTTTGGTCTTCTACATGGGTGTTTAGTATCGAGTGGAGTCCAGGGCCGGATTTGTAATTAGGCAGAGTAGACCTCTGCCTACAGGCGCACCCCACAGAGGGGCGCCTGTCATTTGGATCCCCCACTTGGTGTCCGTGGGCCACAACAACATGGTTAGGTCTCAGTCTGTGCCTTCTTTGGCACAGACCTGTAGCTGCTGTGAGCTCCCTCGTTGGCTCGTTAGTAATGCAGAGCGCTGGGAGATGACATCATCTCCCAGCGCTCTGCATTACTGAAGAGAAGACCGCGCAGGAGCTCCAGCAGTTGCAGCTCTGTTCAGAAGGAGGAGGCACAGACTGACCTCTCCAGGGTAGGAAACAGACATGGGGGGCAATATGGACATGATGGGGGCACTGTGAGGGGATATGGAGATGATGGGGGTACTGTGAGGGGCAATATGGAGATAATGGAGGTACTGTGAGGGGCAATATAGAGATGATCATGGGGGCACTGTGAGGAGCAATATGGATATGATCATGGGGGGCAATGTGAGGGCAATATGGAGCTGATGGGGGGCAATGTGGAGATTAGGATCATTGTGGAGATGGCAAATCGGGGAGGGGGGGGGCTTCAGATTTCTGTGCCTACAGGCTCCTGTGATGTAAATCCAGCCCTGGTGGAGTCCATTCCAAAATTAGTTTGGTCCATCTGCCATCTTGCTATGAGGCCTGCCCATTTCCATTTTAGATGCTTTACACCTTCAACTGTGTCACAGGCCTTTGTTTGCTGACAAATCTATGCACACGTTTTTCGGTCTCTATGTTCAGAATTCAATGCTCCATATTTCTCTGCATAACCTTAGGTTTTTGCATGTCTTTGGCATTCATTGTCCATGTTTCACAGCCATATGTAACAACTGGGAGGACACATTGGTCAAAAGCCTTTCGCTTGAGGCAGAGTGGTAAATTTGTCTTAAAGATAATACTACTAAGTTTTCCAAATGTTTCCCATCCCAATTTTATTAGTCTCTCCATTTTATTCATGGTGTTTCCATCTGTTGATATTTCCTGTCTAAGGTAAACATACTTGTTCACCTCTTGTTCAAATAGTGTGATTTTCCTTGGCATGGAAAACGTGTTAAATATGACTTGCATTTTGTTGATATCCATCTTCATTCAGACCAAAATTTTTTGCTTTCCTATTGTAGCTTGTTGTAGGAGGAATTTCCCAGGTTTGGGCAGTGGGTGGAGTTGAGCATTGCAGGGGTCTCTGCTCTGCATGCATTACTCCTCCGATTGCCAATCCAGGGATGTATACAGCAGGGATCTGTTATTTTTTTTACATGTATGTTTGTGTAGAATGGATTCATCTTTCTCCACCTCTGTTTACATGTCATCCACCCCTCTTCTCCACTCACTCCTGTGAAAATCACTGCAGGGAGTTGGCCCGCCCCCACTATCCAGCCCGGCCCCCACTATCCAACTAAACTTACAAAAAAAAAATGGCTGCCACTCACTCCTACACTGCATCTAAGACAAGCCACACACACACACAAGCCACACACAAGCCACACACACATTTACAGTGAATGAATGGAACCATGTGGACCATGGTTTGCTTCCGCTCCGGTCGGCCTGTCTTTTTTCCCTCTTTCAAGATGGAAGGACTCCCAGGTCACAGAAACTTCTTCATGACCTTTACTTTATATTGGTATATTTTCCCTGGGGACATTTTCAACTTTGAGTTTTCTGGCACTTCCTTACCCCCTTCTCTGCATTTCAAGAAAGTGAGGAACTATTCATCTCCCACTTGACAGTATGTCTGTGATGTGAATGGCACCTTTTAAATGTCAGTATAATTATTCAGATGCATATCCTGTCCTTGCTCTCGTGGGGCCAGAAAGGCAGTTACAGCAGCCTGTGATGCTTTCTTCCCAGACTGTTGCTATACTCAGAGTTACCATGTTTAGAGACATATTAAGCCTCCACTGGGCCCTAGGCAAGGTACCATTTTAGGGCCCCAACTCTCTTAATCCGGAGTTTCTGACACAAAGTGCTGGTAGACGGTACTGACATTGGGGCTGTAATAAAAGTGAGAGCAACTGGATGATTCTGGTCTTTTTCAACAATAAGAGCATCTGACACATTATATTAGTGGCAGCAACAGCAGGGTCTCTGTCTGTGACTCCTTACTTGCAGCCAGGGCCCCTCATATTGCCATGGGCCCTAGGCAGTAGCCGGAGTTGTCATAATGGATGATGTGGTTCTGACCACACTTCAGACAGTTTACTTTCCACGTGAGCCGTGTGGTTATAGTCCTGTTCTATTTGGATCCTAGTAGGTGTTCCATTCATAAAACTCTTCAGCATGGCAGTTTGCAATATGGCTCTCTGGCACTCAAATAGAGAGCTAGAGCCACAATTGGTGCAGAATCTGAGAACCCTGTTTGTGCACAGCTTGATCATTGTTGGGTGGAGGATGAATTAGATGGCTGGAGGACCATAACACTCGTTTCCTTGATTAAGGGGCGGGACTTCTCCCATTGGTCAATTTCTCTCAGGCACTGACAGGGGAATATGAAAACGTTGATTTGCTCTCTTCCTTTTCACAGATTACCTTGTGGAAGGTTCTGAGCTCTCCCTCAGCTGCTCAGCTCTTCAGCCTGGTGTCAGCTAATCTTTTTCGTTCTTTTTCCTTTATCTGCCTACTTTGATAACTATGTCAAAGCCAATGAGGGATCTAATAGACACAAGGGTAGTTAGTCTACCCCTGGCCACTGGGAATTACATAGTAACATAGTTGATGAGGCTGTAAAAAGATATGCGTCCATCAAGTCCAGCACATGCCAAAAACACCCCAGTTGATGAGGAAGGCAAAAAAAAAACCTGAAGCCATTTCCAATTTAGATCCAAGTGGGTAATAAAAATCCCTTCCTGACTCCAAATCGCAGTCAGATATTTCCTTGGATCAACAACCTATCTGCATTGAATCATCTGTCATAATCTTCAATATTGTTCTGTGCTAGATAGGCATCCATTGCTTTTTTGAAAGTAGTTACGTTATCTGCAAGTACAACATCCTGAGGTAAAGAATTCCATAGCTTTACAGCCCTCACTGTAAAAAATCCATGCCTTTTGGTTTAGTTGAAAGCACCATTCCTGTAGTCTTAATGGAAAGCCAAAGCTGTTTTTAGGGCATTTTAATGGCATTTAGTGGCTCAATCAGAAACTCTAGGGTCATGTCTCTTACTGGATATATCACTGGTCTTCAGGGCCTTACAAGTCAACCTTCATCCTTACATGGGTTACACCCTGGAAAGGGTTTTAAAACAGAATTGTCACTTAGTAACAAATAGGTGGTTTTAAAAACAGCATCCAGTATTACACATATTGAGCTTAGTGATTTTTAATTTCAAACAATAGTTTCTAACATATTTAGCTTTATTTATTTGTCAGCTTATGCAGCTGAGCTAGTACTTCCTGGTAGGAAGTGACAGTTGGTAATGCAAAGCCATATGGAATGTTTGATTCCTCCAGGCATGTCTGGAGGACTTACACTAACTTAAGTTAAATATCTTATAAACTATTGTTTTAAATAAAAATACCTAAAATAAACATATTGGTTTTTAATGCTCTTTTAATATCACCTTGTTTTTACAAAGTGACAGGTTTTTTTTTGTGCAATACACAGTTGTTTATTCAGTACACTGCTAGTTGTTTCAATGGTAAAAAATAATACACAAATGCATACAATCAGGTGATTCCACTTTTACCACTGCTACTTTAAGATAATTAAAGATATTACAGTCTCTATTTCACACAGATACGGCGTGATCAACTTGCTTGCAGTAATCTCACTTGTTAAGTCACTCCACACCGTATATATAAACAAAGGAAAATAGTATCCAATTAGGAATCAACATTTATACAGTATGACCAACTATCCAATATCCACTAATGATTGACTGGAGACGAACAATAACAGTTTAATCAGGAAATCCCATCCACCATTTCCTCTCCTCAAATCAATATTAGGATTATATCCACGAGTCCTTCAACCCACAATCTCTGTCTTTAATGTTCTCCGTCCTTTTGCGGCAGATTGAGTTCCTCTCCCAGACAGGTATGAACCATACAAAAAGACAGATGTTCAGTTTCAAGTTGTCACTACTTTATAACAATGAATAATTATCCACTCACACTGTCAGTTTTATCCCTCCAGCGATGAACCACCGAATCAAATCCACCAGGCTCCTATTGTATCAGATAGGTCTGCTTCTCTTGCCTGCAGTTGCCTGATTCTGTGCATTTGTGTATTATTTTTTATTTTTGAGACCTATTAGAGTATAATAGGCTACTGGGCTGACCCGTGTTTTACATTGTGAAATAGATATATTGCACTCAAGAGATAAGGCGCCATGATTTCTATTTTTATATTTGTTTCAATGTTATATTGACTATTATTAAAGTTACATAAAGTCCTTGTTAGAAATGGTAATAGGGTGATACGCAAACCACAAGAAACAAATTAGCTTAATTTGTATTTCAAAATGAGAAAATTAAATGGAATATGTTCCCTAAATTATTCTCGCATTTGGCAAACCAGTTATTTTCCCCGGACAGCTCTTAGGGTAAAAATGATACAGCACAGAGGAATTTTTAAGAATCTGCTGTGATTCTATTTTTTTATTATATCATTTTATGATGTTAATAAAAGTTACATTTTAAAAATATTTTTCCAATAACAATTATTGGATGTACACAGTAAGCATGTCTGATGAGTACTTGTACTGCAGTACATCTGTTTTCTCCCTTTATACATATAAGTTTTACCTTGTGAGCACCTTTTGGATATATTGGATATAGTTCCTCTCCCAGCCTGTTAGGGATGTTTAGGGATTGAGGCCTTGATACAATTAGTTGATCTAAAACAGCACAACGGATGTTAGGACACAGAAAAGGATTCTTGGCCAAACGTCCGTTTTGTGCAGTCAGTTCCCAAAACACACACTAAACAGAGAATAATGGGAAAAAAGGAAAAAAGCTAGTAACCGATGCTTGAGGTACTTTCAAGCACCAATCGTTAAAGGGGTAGTAATGTTTCATAATAAAAGCAGCTCTAATTAATAATCATAGTATTTGGACTTTGGAGAGTGTGATTTAAATTCTGTCAGAGTTGTAGTTCAAGAGTAATTCAATTACAAAGTATCCCCCTCCTGCCCCTTTTACTAATGTAACACTGCTCAGCCAGATCAGAAGGGAGGTGCCCAGGTAGACTGCAGAGAGGGACAATCTTCAATCAACATAAGGGAAAAAGCTGAAAAACTTGTTAAGGGGGGCAGGGCTTTCATTGTTCTCATAGGAAGAAGATTGTCCACTATACCATATATTTTTTTTCTAAATAATTAAAGTTTTCTGCTCCTGTAAGGTTTCTAATGGATCCCTCTAAACCTCGCTCTGTTTTCCAGGCTGTGGTTTGAATAACTCTCCGGTTGGACTCGCTGCCTACATTTTGGAGAAATTCTCTACCTGGACTGATCCGGAGTTCCGTGATCATGAGGACGGAGGACTGGAGAAGTAGGTTGGAGGATTAAAGTGCTTTCTTCCCTATGGTGTAGTTGGATTTCTAAATAATTGCACCTCTGTAGCATATTGAATATGGCCTATAGTTATTTACAGGGTAAAGTAAATATGTTTAGCTTCTTACTCCTATAAAGGGGGTGTAATTTGTGTATATCTGTAGCTGTTATTGATCTACATGTCCCATCATCCTCAACGAGCTGTTAGTGGACTCCAGATGAAGGGGGTTGTAGCCCAATCACAGCTGAAGATTCTCTGTTACTGGGTAACCACATGAGGTCTCAGGGCCACCTGTTGACCACAACTGATATATAACATGCCAGGGTTGCTTAATATTCATTATTACTCATGAAATTATGAAAGACAATTTTTCAAATGAGAGAAATAAACCACCAGAAAATAAATTTCATAAATGTTGCTGCTGCACCTAGATAGATATTTATGATTCTGGCGCATTGCAGGAAGTACTCCTTGGATGACCTTCTGACCAACGTTATGATCTATTGGTTGACGGGTTCCATTGTTTCTTCTATGAGGTTCTACAAGGAGAATCTCGGCAAAGGAGTTGGAGTTGCCAAACATGAGAAGTAAGTACAATGTAACTCTCTTGACTTTCATATGGTACCAATGGAGGAACACAGAATAAGTAAGGAGAAAGGGGCCATAACATGAACAACTGGGAAAGAAAGCATTGGCGTGGCATCAGAGACATGCTCGCATTAAAGTGGAAATGTCACTTTGGACCAAGTAGTTGATTTTGAAAGAGAGTTCATAATCACCTGTATGTTATATAGCCATTTTTAGTTAATGCAATAATTTGAGATATTAAGATTTAATTATGCATTTTATGCAAATAAGACATTACTGACTGGCCTGCCTGCCAAAAAGTAAAATTGCACACTGCTCTCCCTGTCACTCTGTATCATTCAGTTTCTAACATTCCACATTGCTCTCTCTCTCACCTGCCTCTCCGTATCATACAGTTACTAACATTGCACGTTGCTGTCTATTACGTGCCACTCTGTATCATCCAGTTACTAACATTCCACATTGCTCTCCCTCTCACCTGCCTCTCCGTATCATACAGTTACTAACATTGCACGTTGCTGTCTATTACGTGCCACTCTGTATCATCCAGTTACTAACATTCCACATTGCTCTCCCTCTCACCTGCCTCTCCGTATCATAGGGTTACTGACATTCCACGTTGCTCTCTATTACGTGCCACACTGTATCATCCAGTTACTAACATTCCACATTGCTCTCCCTCTCACCTGCCACTCCGTATCATACAGTTACTAACATTCCACGTTGCTGTCTATTACGTGCCACTCTGTATCATCCAGTTACTAACATTCCACATTGCTCTCCCTCTCACCTGCACTCCGTATCATACAGTTACTAACATTCCACATTGCTCTCTATTACGTGCCACTCTGTATCATCCAGTTACTAACATTCCACATTGCTCTCCCTCTCACCTGCTACCCCGTATCATAGTTACTAATATCCCACGTTGCTCTCCTTCCCACCTGTCACTCTGTATCATTCAGAGACTATCATTCAACGTTGCTCTCCCTCTCATCTGCCACTCCGTATCATTCAGATACCAACATTCTATGTTGCTCTCCCTCTCACCTGCCACTCCATATCATTTAGAGACTAACATTCCACGTTGCTCTTTCTCCCACCTGTCACTCCGTATCATTCAGATACTAACATTCCACATTGCTCTCCCTCTCACCTGCCACTTCGTATCATTCAGATACTAACATTCCATGTTGCTCTCCCTCTGACCTGCCACTCCGTCTCATTCAGATACTAACATTCCACCTTGCTCTTTCCCACCTGTCGCTCCGTATCATTCAGATACTCTGTATTGGCTACATACTAGCTTATCTGCATAAACAGATACATAAATAAGGCTAACTATCTCACAAACTATTGTTCGGTATAGTATGCACTTAGGTGATCATTAGCGGTCATACATACCCAAAAATTCAGACACATGACTTATTGCTAATATGAAAGGGCATATAATAATAATAATAATAATAATAATTTGTGATTTTTATAGCACTTTTCTCTCTGTGAGACTCAAAGCGCTTTACAAATCTATAAACAGACATAAAATATAAGGGTTCCTTATGGTCACATGAGTTGACTGAATTCCCGATAAAAGAGATGGGTCTTTAACATTTTCTTAAAAGTCTGTAATGATGGTGCCTCTCTGATTGAGGATGGTAAAGGCAGCGTGGCTGAATGCCTGGGACCCTGAGGTTGTCTTTATTCTGGGCACTGACAGGAGGGATCTGTTGGCTGACCACAGTGAGCGGGATTGAATATAGGGTGACAGGAGCTCTTTCAGGTACTGTGGGCCTTCATTATTTAAGGCTCTGAAGGTCAACAGGCCAATTTTAAAATATGTTCGCCATTTAATTGGAAGCCAATGAAGAGAAGGCAAAACGTCTTGCACTTGCCGCCCTGCCGTCCTCTTCCTTCAAATGGGCTTACAGAACCTTCTGCCTCCAGCCAATAGTAATGCCCTGATACATTGGCTGGAGGCGGAAGGTCCTGTAAGCCCAATTGAAGGAAGCGGGCAGTTCGGCAGTTCACTTGCACAAAAGTAAGGTTTATCTTCAAAGCGGAGCGCCGGGGGAGGGAGGGAAGAGGCCTGCTAACACTAGTTTTTTTTTTTTGTAGTAAGGAAGAAAACAAATGTGCATATTATACATAGGCACTCTTGTTTTCCCCTAAAATCTTAGGCATAATATACACATGCGTGTTATACACGGGTGCGTATTGTACCTGAGGTTTTACGGTAACTTTAAAATAATTAAAAATATAAAGGATAAGAGGTCCCCTCCAGAAACCTAAAATACCTCATATGAGGACAAATCAATCAGTCCATATTATACACTCTGTATAGAATATATCAGAAAATGTATACACAGCCTCATATCATTCCCCCTTGTAATACATGATGATCCCATAAACCGTGAACAAGGATATCCCTAAAAAAAATAAGTGAAAGAAAAATGTGCAAAGAAATAGTGAAATTTATGCGCTATTCAACATTATAATATCATTAACAGCACAACCTGTGAGGCAGACAAGTAAAAACCCACATCCGTAATAAAAAAAAAAAAAAGAGGATCCCCCTGTTTATAGATTAGGAATCCTATCCATAACATGAAACATATATCCATAACAACAAATCCATGGCAGTATTAACCCTTTGAGTGCTAGAGAGAGCCAACGGTAATGCTTTGGATACTTCTCTAGCACTAAAAGGATTAACAAAATTAATTTCCAATTTCCAAACCAAGTTGGTGACACTAAATACGGCCATCACCATGTCGCTACTTGACTGACACTAACTGTTAGTCAAGTATTGACATGCCGACGGCCATATTTGCTTAATGCACAACGAGTCAACGTAGTCAAGTACCCCCATGTCCGACACAGCGACACACACAGTGCCTCTTTCTCCATCCTCAGATAGCAGCCACCGAGGTGCTTGTGGGCACGGCTTGGTTCTACTCTGCCTACCTCGCCTATAGGTGGCGCCAGCCGTGTACTTCCTAGTGCTTGAATCTTAAAACATGCTCTTTCACGCGGCATGCCACTTTTGGGCCTGAAAGAGATCACTCCAGTCTTGGAGCAGTCAATTTTAGGCCCCATTTTTACTTACAGCAATCCCAGTGGAGTGCTGTAAGTAAAAAGTATGTGACGTACTATGACCGTCATCAGTCCTTAACCTCTTACCGCCCGAGGACGTACATGTACGTCCCGAGCGGATGTCCCAGGTGGACAGAGTACGTACATGTATGTCCCGGAAGTCATTTTAAGTTCGGCGGGTGTAAGGACCATGACAGTCATAGTACGTCATGTAGTCCTTAAGGGGTTAAATTGTAAAGTGCTGCGTGCATTTGTGGTGCTATATAAATAAATATTCATTCATTGAAATGAAAAGAGGAGCAATTCTGGAGCGGATAAGACGCATAATACTCATTTCCATAAGTTAGAAGTATTTCATTCTTATCTGCTTTCTTGTTTTGCAGAATATCCGTGAAGGTACCTACAGGCGTCGCCTCCTTCCCCAATGAGCTGATGCACTGCCCCCGCTCCTGGGCCAAGCAGAAATACGTCAATATTGTCTCATTTAATTTCATGCCGCGAGGGGGTCATTTTGCCGCCTTTGAAGAGCCAGAAATCCTGGCTAAAGATATCCGCCAGTTTGTAGGCAAAGTGGAACAGAAATAACAGTGGCCTGTATGTACCAGGATCCAGCGTGCATACAAACCTTTGTCAATGACTGGTGTAGGTGACAGAGGATAACTTTGTAAATCTACTTACAATTCCAACTTAATTAATGTAACGCTACTGTATACATAGGCTTGTTCATGATTACATTTTATAAGCAAGATCACAGTTGTGCTTAATTACAGTAGTGGTGCATACGTCTATGAGAAATTAACAGCTTGTATGCTAGAGGGGTCTCTTCTCTAGTGCATAATGCATTGGAGACCTTTTTAGCAACCAAGGGATTAAATGCCATGTTTGGGCCACAGGCAGAGCTGGAGCTACACCTTTGGTTATTCTAGATAAGGCAGCCTAGGTGCACTTAGCCCTGCCCATTCTACACATGACTCCTCCCCTTGCCATGCCCACTGTTGGCTGACACAAAAAATATCCTCAGGGCCTTTTGTTACAAATAAAAGTGTAGTGGTCCTGGGGCAAACCAAATGCAACACAGGGGAGATATTAAAAAAAAAAAAAGGTCAGGCTTTTAACCCTTTGAGTGCCAGAGGGGTGCACAATGCATTGTTTGGCAATGCGTTCCGTACTCCTCTGGCACCCAGAGGGTTGAATGATAGATCTCGTACTACCTGTGAAACTGTGTTAATATTTACCATAAAAATCCTAACCTACATCTGTAGTTAAAGGGATAGTAATACTTGTAACAAAATGCAGCTTCGATTCTTCTTTACAGTATTTGTCCCATGTAGCACTGTATTTCATTACTATCCGGCTTGTAGTTCAAGCACAATTGATTGAGAAAGGATCCCTCTCCTGCCCCTTTTAGCCGCCTCCCATCAGTTGTGGAATCCGATCCTAGGGCCGGATGGATCTCAGTGAGGAAAAATCTTCACTCAGTAAGTATAAGGAAAACCCCATCCCCACTTGACGAAGGAGGGCAGGATTTTCCTTATGTTTACTTAAGATTGTCCCTCACTGCACTCCATCCGGACCGGCTTGGAGAGGTGCAGGGGAAAGGTGCAGGAGGTTGATTTTTTTTACTATCCCTTTAAGTAACCAAACTGCTTCTGATTATTTTTGTTATGTATAATTACTGAATCAATTTGATATAGAGGTGTGGATGTTACATAACATCCTGTATATTCATTCCGCTGTCAATAAAGGTTTGTACTTCAAATGACTCCGAGACACATTTTACTTATTTGAAAGTGAACCTCTGAGTGCCAGAGAGGTGCTCACCACATTGTGAAGCTGGCACTCAGAGGTTTAAAGGGTGATATTAATGGTTTTACCTCCTATTCAAGCAGATGACAAATACATTTAAAAAAGCACATTGTGCAGCCCCAAAACAACACATTTAAATACTTAAAGTGACAGTCAACCGCCGCCCCATATTTTTTTACTAGCGATATTGGCATGGCTTTGCCTGTGCTGTTAACCCTTTGAGTGCCAGAGGGGTACACAACACATTGCAAAACAACTAACAGCAGGTTAGCTGGTTTCATACAGTGATTAGAGGAAGAAGACAAAAATACTTACTGCCCTCTGCACAATTTCAGGATATACTCTTCTCTAAAGGTTAACATAGACTGATATCTACAATATGTGACACCAAAAGTATCTAGTAAGTTGTTCGTGTACCAGTTCAAGAAAATATCCACTATAAATATTTAATTATAGGTACAGTTAGGGAAAAAATTATTTCATCCCCTGCTGATTTTGTACGTTTGCCCACTGACAAAGAAATGATCAGTCTATATATATATATATATATATATATATATATATAATTTTTTTTTTTTTTTTAATTCAAATTTTTATTGAAGTTTTGGTCTCTCTTGGTTTATGGGTTTTCAAAAGTAAGTGGGACTTATCAAAAAAAAAGTCTCTTGCTAAGGACCTTTTGTGCCCCAAACAACTCTACAGGTTTTCACCTTCCTCCCAGCCCACGTCACTTACTTAACAGTAGTGCTAATTAATTAACCCTTTGAGTGCCAGAATACAGATACATTAATTTCCATGAGTGACAGGGAGACCATGGGATTTAAGATGCCTACTTTAGAAGGTAGGGTACTTTTAAGAACAAGCCTCTGGAAGAAATTCGAAGTGTAAGCATCATTTGATTAAAAGCTATTGATTTATGTTTGTCTTCTGGTACGCTGGACAAGAAAAAGCAGTTTTGATCACCTATTCATCCACAAATGTGGGTCTTCACTGATATTGAAAATCTTTAAGTCTTGGCTCTAGTGGAAATATGTGAGAGAATTAGGAAAGCAACCTTCAGACTGAGGAATCCTTATAAGAGGTGGGCTTGATTATCTTCTTTTTTATTGTCATTGAGGCTTTGACTTTGATGTCTTGTCAAAATGGAAGAGGATTCATGTGTCCCTGAAAAATCAAAAATAACCTCCCATTTTCCTGACATCGAAGAGACAAGGTTTGTTCTATGGCAGTAATGCACTTTTCCTGTACTTTCAATGCCCGTTTCTTAGCTAATGATTTTATCCAGTGTTGGACTAAATAGAGTGCTTCTTGGAAAAGTATTGATACCAATACTACATTGCTAAAATAGGATTTTAGTCTTACCTGTTAAATCCTTGTCTCTTAGTCCATATGGAACAAAGGTACCAGGGGGTTGAGTTCCTCTTTTAGAGGGCAGAACACATTCTCAAAAAGACAGAGTCTTGTAGGTGGAGACTCCCAGCCTCTTCTGCAGATCAACACTCACCCTGTCTCCAGTTATGATGTGAGTAAACCACACCAACAGGGACAGCAAGAGAAGAAGGAGGAAGATTCTGTCAGAATAAATATCCTAATGCACCCAGAATCACCTGGGTTTAAGTAGAGGCATTTGTAACTACCAGACACGCCTCCCCAGGCATAAGTGCTGGCTGAACCCGCCCCCTCCTCTACGTAGAACGCCGGAGCAAGGCAAGCGTCTCGCAGGGACTCCAGGACACCACCCCCAGCACCCGATGCTGCAGCTCACGTCGGGCGGGGGATTGGCCCAAGGATGTGGCTTGCATCAGAGGAATCACAGAGAGAAGATGCCCGGCAAACCTGGTGAGTCGCCAACCTGCACAGCGGGTCCGCCGAACAGCTGATATGGCCGGCGGTTCAGGTATCTTACAACGAGTCCGCCACTGAATCCTCCCAAACGCTGTGGTAGTGACGCAGACAGCCACCCACAGCCGAGTGGGGACCTGGGTTCGGCGAGTCATGCCGAGGAAGGCTTGGAGGAGACCTTGGGCTTCCATTGTTGTTTGGGCTTGGAGGAGGAACGAAGAGATGAGGGAACCGTCTGGTTCGCCGGACGTGCCTCAGTCTGGAAGGGACAAAAAAGCCGATTACGCTTGATAGGCATCTTCTTAATGGGGAACATAGGCAGAATGGTACTCTTGCCCCCTGTGGCCTCAATAATCAGATCCTTAGGATCTGGCCCAAACAAAGAGGTGCCTTGATAAGGCAATGAGAGCAAAGCTTTCTTGGAAGCAGTGTCAGCAGACCAGATCTTGAGCCAAAGAGCTCGTCTGGCAACCACAGACATGGTGGAAACCCTTGCCACCAAACGGATGGCATCAAACAAGGCAATAGAAACATAGTGCTGGGCCTCAGAAATGTTGGCAAGGAGCCGCAACATATCAGAAGCAGGAGCACCCTGACGGACAGCCAGGGTGAGCTGTTCAGTCCAGACTGCAATGGCCCAGTTCACCCATGCCGCAGTAAATGCTGGACGCATGGCAGTACCAGCAGTGGCAAAAATGGACTTGAGAGAGACCTCGAGTTTCTTGTCAGTCCAGACTTTCAGAGCGGACGCATCAGCAACTGGCAAGACTGTGGACTTAGCCTGGAGACAGGTGCATCCACTTTGGGTGGATGAACCCACTGAGCAAGCGCCACCTCACAGAAGGGGTAAAGCTTGGCAAATTTCTTGGAAACAGAAGGTTTCCTGTCTGGAGACTTCCAGTCATCAGACACAAGGTGGTCAAGAGTGGGGTTAGGTGGAAAACAAGTATGGGGCCTCTTAGGCTCCTGAAATACATCAGAGGGATCCGAAGAAACCTCCTGAACTAAGGGAATGTTTAGGGTGGTTAAGAAAGCTCTGATCAAGCCCTCAGCCGAGGGATCAGGATCAGCCTTAAAGGGGTCCCCAAAAAACTGAGAGGAGCCCACAGCAGAACATTCCTCAATGTCTGAATCCACCAACAGTTCCTCCTCAGAGGAATCTGATACGTTGGGTACTCCCTGCGGTTTCAGCAAGGAAGATCTGCCATCTGCCAGGAGTGGAAGACCCCCTGTAACTGGGATGGAAAGAGTTGCAATGTAGACCGGAGGTCTCTAGTAGCAGCCTTGAACTCTTGCACCCAAACTGGGCCTAATGCATGGCTGGAGATCCCTGGGGGAGACTCAGGGACAGCAGAACATGCTGGGCATAAATGACCTGAGAATTCTCTAGGTAACTCTGAATGACATGAGGAGAAATGTGCAATAGGGGACACAGAGACCCCAGTGTCTTTAGTCTTAGGCCTGGCCCCAAGCTCTAATGGATTAGACATGCTCACAGTGTCAAAACATTTAAAGTATAAGGAATCACCCAAATACAGTGTGTAAGAGTAAAGGTTCACCCCAGAAGTCACTAAAATGTACTTATCTGACAGGCGAAGGGTTAATCTGCAGACGAGAGAAGGAGAGTCCAAGCCCTGCGTAGGATACTCGTTCAGGAAAAGCACAAAATGGCTGCCACGGCGGTAGCCAATCAGAAATGAGCACGCAAAGCAATCGCTCATGGGAAATGTAGTTTTCCCAGAAAAAGTAGCCCAACAGTGCCCGAAGCCCCCTGAGCCCCCCAACACACACCAAACATTAACCGGATAATAGAGCAAGGGCAGACAAACAAAATGAGCCATCTCTGAAGACGCTAAGATGAACGGTTGCAGAGATATGTCCTAAACTGTACAGTCCCATAGAAGTGAATGGAGCAATGGCGTCTATGCAGTAAAAGCACGCCTTAAAGGCATGGAACACAAATTTGAAAAGTTGTAGCTGTGAAGTAAATGTGCACTAGACATTACTAAAACATGGCACTAGACCCAATAAACACTGAATCCAGTAGGGAAAGTGCCAACAACCCTCCAAAAGATGCAAATCCAGCAGCTAAAGGGTTAAGTTACCATAGAAGCTTGCTCCAAAACACCAAACAGACATACAGATAAACCCAATGAGTGCAGGAGTGTGCAATAGGAACTCCAAAGGAAAACCTGTGTGCGGAGGGGCACTGTGGGACATGTGGACCTGCAGCACTCAAAGGGTTGCTCAACTTTCCTGAAGATCTTTTGTCTTCAGATTACCATGTATTAAGAAGAAGCCTCAGTGGGCAGCTCCCTTCCCCCCAGGGCTTAAGGTCCACAAAAAACACCTGGTCACTGAGCTAGCCACATCTAAGGGCATTGTCAGTGATGGTAATCCGCTTAATGGTGGTATTCCATTTCTAACAGAAAAATACAAAATTTTCAAAAACTATAGCAGAACTGTTCTCTTGCTGTATCTTCATCGAATTAACAAATCTTACTGGAGCTGACTGGCTAGCTGCAGCTAAGGAGGGAAGGTAGGCTCCACCCCCTGCATTCACTTCTAGAATTGTTCCTGCCTACTTAAAGGGGCGGATCGCTTACCCAAAGTGATCAGTAACCTGTATTAGACGACAGAGAAAATGGATTTATACTGGGCTAAACCAACTGCACCAGAGGGGACAAATATAAAATCCCCATTGGTTCAGTCCTTTGAGGACCGGAGGAATATGCAATGCATTGCATACCCACCTGGTCCTTGGGGGGGTTAAATGGGGCTTTTGGCCCCTTGAGTGCAGGAGGGGTCTCCAATATGTTGCTTAGAAATATGTTGGATACCCCACTGGTACTCAGGGGGTTAGGGGCCCCATTAAATCAGTGGAATTTGGGAGATATGTATCAGTCCCTTATGGTACAGTTGGTTTGCCCCAAAATATCTCCAGTTCTTCTTAGAAAATCTTCCTCATAGGGTTAAAACTAAACTATTTTGAAAATGGGAAAACTGGCACCTTCAGTACCTGAGCATGCTGCATGTTTTGCTGTTGTATAATATTGTACATTATTAAGTCATACACAGATATGAATACTATGCACATCATCCCTTTCTACAGACAAAAACCTGGATGACATATATTAAAATACATTTTATTAAAAAAAAAAACTTAAAGGGATAGTAATACTTGAAAATAAGTTTATTTTATATTGTAGCCCTTAAAAAAAACATGAAAAATGATATAAGTCTTATCTCCTAAACCTTTTATGGTTTGGGAGATATTCAGAAGTAAAGTTTCCCCTGGAGTGACGTCATTGCTCCACCCTTCAGATTTGGAATCCGTCCCGGGACCGGTTATGCCTCTCCAGAAGTGCTGAGATCACCATCTTTAAAAATTATTTCTTAATTGGAATGGTCTACAAAGTGTGCTTTCAAGCCAGGCACACTTTGTAGATAGTTCCAGTTAAGTAGTTCTTTTCAAAGATCGTGATCTCGGCACTGCTAAAGAGCTGCCGGTTGCTCTGTGGACCAAATTCCAATTCTGTCCACTAGATGGCAGACTTGGCCGAAACAGCCAGGAAAAGAGAATTTTACTATATTTTACAAGTGAATATCTTCCAAACCATAAAGGTTTGGGAGATAAGACATATCATTTTTACGCATAGGAATGGTAATAAGGGACTTAAAGGGAGGTCTCTGCAAAACACCTAAAACCAAATTAAGATCCCACGTGGTAGCCTTGAAGGCAGGGAAAACATGAGAGACCCCCTGAAGAAACACCTTGACATCAGGAAGAGTGGCAGTATGTTTCTGGAAAAACACAGAAAGAGTAGAAATCTGAACCCTAGAGGAACTCAAGCTGCGTCCTTTGTTCACACCATCCTGGAGAAAAGAGAGTCCCACTGGAAGGCCAAAATCCTCTGAGGACAGAGACCTCTCCACACACCAGGAATGAAAAAGAGACCATAGCCTGTGGTAGGCCTTATAGGAGAGAGGCTTCAGAGCCTGAAACATAGTAGAAATTACCTCATTTGAGAAACCCTTTCTCCTCAAGATGTGGGGTTCAACAGCCATGCCTTCAAAGCCAGCTTTTCCACATTCTCTTTCCAAAGGTAGCCCTGAAGGAGGAGGCCTGGCCTGGGCAGCAGTGAAAATGGATCCTGAATGGAAAGACTCACCAGGTCCGCAAACCACACCCTCTTGGTCCAATAAGGCGTGACCAGAATCACGGTTGCACCGTCCACTCTGATCTTCCGGAAAACCTGGGAATGAGAGGAATCAGAGGAAAGACCTAAGCGAGGTGGAAGTTCTATGGAATCGACATCGTGTCCATGTCAAAGGCCAGAGGCACCCCCTTCAGGGAGCAGAAGACTGGAACCTTCCTGTTGTCCCTCATGGCCATCAGTTCAATCTTTGGCAGTCCCCACTGTAGCGCAATCAGGAGGAACACTTCCGTATTGAGGGTCCACTCTCCCGGATCCACTCTTGGTGACTTAGAAAGTCTGCCAGAAAGTTTTCTACCCTGGAGTGTGAATGGTGGAGATGGCCAGAACGTGGGCTACTGCCCAGCCCAGAATGTACTTCACCTCACACCAAGTGGTGGCACTTTGAGTGTCCCCCTGATGGTTGATGTTAGCCACAGTCATGGTGTTGTCTGACTGGACTCGTACTGGATAACCCTTCAACTGAGAGGTCTAGTACACCAAAGCGAGATGGATCACCCAGAGCTCCAGAACATTGATGTACCGAAGAGACTCTTCCGCAGTCCACCTGCCCTGGAACCCCAGGTGACCCAGGACCGCACTGCAACCGCTCATGCTGGGATCTGTCGTGACCAGAGACCATACCGGGATCACATACTTTCTTATTCAAGCACTAAAAACTCCTCTTATCAGAAACAATCCCACAAATCTGTAATGTCTTACAACTACACACATCAAAAATGATATGCCTATATGGCAAAGAGTCATAAGTGTGATTATACACTTGTATGGTAGGTGTTAGAAAAACATAATTTTTCTTGTGTACCGGATCCTTTCTTTTGTTCAAATTGATTAAAGACTTGCGGCTTTTCCCATGGACTGTTGGATACACCCTCCGTTCGAGTTAGAAACTCAAAGAATAAACACAAAAAGACAAAGGGACAGTGCACAGTCGCTCTAAATTTCATCCAGATATATATCCAATAAATATTTTTTCCCTTTTTGCCCTTCAATATGGGTACTCACTCTTTTCAGAGGCTTCTCCTGCCTCTAGGATGAAGACTTTGACTGGATCAGACCTCAAGTTCCAGTCAGAATCCAAGGCAATTTCTCTTGATTCTCCTTTTGGCACAGCTTACCTCTCGAGGGCAACTCCAGTAATGTCAAACCCCACTAGGACCTGATATCCCTGTGATTCATACACCAGATTGGTAGCCTGCTGGCTCCTATCCCTCACCAAAACATGAGCAGGGAAAGGGGCCAGAGGGGGAGCATCCGTATGCGTGAAAAACATACTGGATAACATTTGTCCTACAAAACAGACACCAACTTCCCCTACAGGTAACCACTTATATCCCCAGTGTCCACAAATCCAATAGAACGTAGCTGGCCATTGAAAGCTTTTGCCATGAGTCTCATCAGACAGTACAGATCAAAACATAAGAGTACGTATAGACATACAGTCCATCAATGTTTATCTTGGACTGTCCCTTTCAGTTACCTTGTGGCACACTGCAATTCTTCTCAAAGGAGACCGGGACTGACAGCGCAGGCACGCAGACAAGATGTCCACGCTGATGCCTGGCTTCCGGTCTCCTAAGACAAAGGATTTCTTTATAATGGGATAACATATATTATAAAGCTAGTCGCTACTTGCTTAATTATTGCAGGGTGACTTTATATAAGATGAAAGTTCAGCTTGAAGTTTGTCCCTCACTGCATACGGCCGGTCCCGGGACCAGATTACAGATCTAAGGGGAGGCGGACAGAAGGGGGGTAGGGGGATTTTTTTACATGTAATATCTTTGGAACTAGATAAAAGTAAGTGATTAGACATAGCCCAATGTGTTTTACAATAGAGAAGACTCTGAGATCTACTTTATGGCAGACATTACTATCTCTTGAAGTCTATCGTCTAACATTACTTCTAAATCTTTCTCTAATGAAGATTCTCCAAGTTGTTTCCCATTTACTGTATAAGTAACATGTTTTCTTCTATAGCCCAAGTGCGTAACCTTACATTTATCTACATTGTCATTGGCCACTTTTTTGCCCATTCACTCATCTAAAACCTTCTGCGGAGAAAAAACATCCAGCCCTGTTTGTATTTCCTTGTACAGCTTAGTGTCATCAACAAAGATTGAGATGCTACTATTACATTGTATTTGACCCAATAACATCATGATAGCTTTGCTCCAACCAGTCTAACACAACACATTTTAGTTCAGAGATGGGCAAAATATGGGCCCACTGACCTATGCGATATGGCCAGTGGGGTCTTTCAGACAGAGGAAAAAGGTTTTGTTTAGAAAATAAGCTGGTATGTGCCCCCTACATCCTGATCTGGTTTCTTTCTTCAGTGCCCAGTTGTGACATCAGTGGGGTCAATGTGATGTGATGATGTCATCATGTCGGGCCAAAACCAATCAAGGTCACTACAGGACACTGATGATGGACAATGTCAGATCGGGATGAAGGGGATCCCTTAAGCTGTTTTCTGAAGGAAACTTAGTCAATCTTTTAATTTAACAGGGAAGATGTTTAAAGGGATAGTAATGCTTCAAAATAAAAGCAGCTCCAATAATCTTCATAGTATTTGGGCAATGGAGAGTGTTATTTCAGTACTGTCAGAGTTGTAGTACAAGAGTAATTGAATGATAAAGTATCCCTATCCCACCCCTTTTATTGATGTAACACTGCTCAGCTCAGAGCAGAAAGACTGTCCAGATGGATCTCAGAGAGTGACCACTTTATCATTCAATTACTCTTGAACGACAACTCTGACATTATTTAAATAACACTCTCCATGGCCCAAATACTATGAAGATTAATTGGAGCTGCTTTTATTTTGAAACATTACTATCCCTTTAAAGGAACACTAATACCTAAATATATACAGTTAACGACCTTGTATTCTTTCACGTACTCAGAGGCAGCAGCCATTTTATTCCTTTTTCGTCGCTCCAGGTAGCACAGCAATATTGAAGACGCTGACATCAGTAGAAGAGGAGTGAGGGGGGAACTTTGAATCCCTATCTCTCTCAAACCATAGCAGTTTGAGAGATAGGGTTTGGAGTGTATTGATTAATATTTTAAAATCTACAAAACTGGAAAACATTTTTTGGAATATTACTGTCCCTTTAAGCTCAATAAGTCAGTGTTATTGCTGAAAAAACACTTCTTTGGCAGGAACCAGAGGACAGACAGAGCAGATATCTTAGTCTGCGCTGTTTGTCCCATTCACTGCCAGCATTGGTGAGTTCCATGGTGCATTAAAGTGTTAGTAATGTATAAAAATAATTTTTAATAAATTTGTAGAGGGTAAAAAAATAATCTCATTGCAACAAACCCCATCTCTCAAACCGCTATGGTTTGAGAGATATTGTCAAAGTTCCCCCCTCCCTCCCCTTCTCTTGATGTCCGATGTAAAGCTGACAGAAGTAGATCTGCGTTGGCCAACACGATGAGGCTCTTCAGCAGAGCCGAAATCCTGTTATTGCAAAACAATTACTTCATTGGAAAGGTCTACAAAGTGTGCTTGCAAACCAGGCACACTTTGTAGACCTTTACAATGAAGTAATTAATTTGCAATAACGGGATTTCAGCCCGCCAACTGATTCCCGGACTGGGATCTCCTGCTGTCAGCTAGACGCTGAAATCAGGAGAAGGGGAGGGAAGGGGGAACTTTGATTCCAAATATCTCTCAAACCGTAAAGGTTTGAGAGATGGGGTTTGTGGCAATCCAATTATTTTTTTACCCTTTACAAATGTATTAAAAAATATTTTTAGACATTACTAACACTAAAGGCACTGGAAGGGACTGACCGCGCAGGCGCACAGAGCTTCTCTTGTAAGCTCTGTGCAGCCTGATGCCTGGAATTAAGTGTTTTTTTCAGCAATAACCTGGACTTATTGAGCTTAAAGACAGTAAGACTTTGCATATCGCTAGTTTAGAAATATATTGGGGGGCCATGTTATTAACATGAAAGTTCTACTTTAAGCCCCACCAGTATAAAAGAAAAAACTAAAATGAAGGTGTGAGCGTATGTGTGTGTCACGAGTTCTGCAAGGCTGGGTGATGTCATTAGGGTGACCACACGTCCTGGAATGCCCGGGACAGTCCCTTATTGTGGGTCTATGTCCCACGTCCCGGGTCACTCACCACCGGGAAAACAAAGAGTTCCGGAATTGAGCAACACGCGCCAGTCCAGCCAGCCAATGAAGACCATATAGCAAATACATTTCATTGGCTGGCTGGACTGGTGCGTGCCAGATAGCTGGGGTGGACCAGGTATGCTGGCACTGCAAGTGAGACCCTCAGCTGAGGCTTCCGCCGGTGCTGACCATCTTTCTGAGGCTGACACAGAGTAAGAGTTGATACTGGGAACTCTTACTCTGTGTCAGCCTCAGAAAGATGGTCAGCGCTGGCGGGAGCCTCAGCCGTGGGACTAGGGGTGACCACATGTCCCGGAATGGCAGAATGGAAATGTGGTCACCCTAGATGTCATCGACTAAGCTCCTCACTCAGAGCTCATGGGAGACTGCTCTCTTCTCTACTGAAATCTATAGAAATATTTCATCAATGGGCAAGGAAAGCAGTCTCCCATGAGCATTAAGTGGCGCTGTCATTTCCCAGCCTTGCAGATCTCTGAGATCTGCAGGACAAACCAGAGGAAAACGGAATCGTTTTGAGCTATGGAAACTCAGATAACAAAGCTCTGAGGGCACAAGCGAGCATTTAACCCTTTGAGTGCCAGAGGGCACGGAATGCATTGCTTTGCAATGCATTCCGTACCCCTCTGGCACTCAAAGGGTTAATTCTTTGAACGCTATTGAAATACGTTGCACTCCCCTCTGGTATTCAAAGGTTCTGAGTCTTTTATGGACCCTCTCCTGTCCCTTTAAGCGTGACACGTGATACAAACCATTAAACATTGTAGCAGTATTCATATTCTTTTGAAATTAGGATTATTTTATTGATATTGCATCCAAAATATAATTCACTTTTTATTAGTGTATGAAAGGATTGTAACAACTATTCCATGATGAATTCCTATTACAATCAGAATACAAACTAAGAAAATACTGCATAAAAAAAATAATCACAAAATGCAGAAAATATTCCCTTTTCCTTCTTCAATAAGTTAAATAAAATAAACTAAATCCTTGAATGCTTGAGAGGTCTGCAAAATAGTTTGGGATGTATTGTTCACAAGGCATTGGATACCTCTCTAGCAATCAATGGGTTATTTATGCATATCGCTCTTCCCTCCACAGGAGGAAGTATGAGTTTTTATCAGGCAGAAGGAATGTGTAATCATAACTGTGTAACTAGCAACAGGGATGTAACGGGGAGTTTAGGAAAACAGTTCGAGTGGATCAATCTGCGGGAAAACAGAATGCGCCAACATCTCGTATCTGTGCATTAAAATCCCTTCTGTAGCTACGGTAACAGGCAATAACAGTCAAGGCACATCATCTTAGTTTTAACACGTTTAATACGAAAGATTTCTGAAATGCAAGACATCTTTATAATCTAAGGGGTTAAAGGGTATTGTCTAATTAAAAAAAAGAAATTTGTAGCTATTAAAAAATAAACTAATTGACCCCAGTTCCATCTCTCAAATCTTTATGGTTTGAGAGATATTAGCCACTAAAGTTCCTCCCTTCCCTTTTCCTGACGTCAGTGCTCTAGCCGACTGCAGGGGAATCCGGTCCCGGGACCGGCGGAGGTTCTTCAGCAGAGCCAAGATTGTGAGATAGAAAAGTAACTACTTCACTAGAATGGTCTACAAAGTATACTTGCAAACTGAGCACATTTTGTAGACCATTCCAGTGAAGGATTTCTTTTTCTATTTCACGATCTCGACTCTGCTGAAGAGCCTCTGCTGGTCCTGAGACCAGATTTCCCCGAAGTCAGCTAGAGCGCTGATGTCAGGGAAAGAGAAGTGAGGGGGGAACTTTAGTGGCTAATATCTCTCAAACCATAAAGATTTGATAGATGGAACTGGGGTCAATTAGTTTAATTTTTTTTAATGGCTACAAAATTACTATTTTTTTTTAAATTAGACAATACTATCCATTTAAAAGGTCAGTAATGTCTATTTAAAAGTCATTCTCCGAGTCTTCTTTATATTAAAATTAACAGATTGCGCTATGTGTAATAACTTTAGATGTACACAAAAGTAAGGTAAGAGATAAAGATCCCAGTCTCTCCCCTTCTGGCCGCTTCCCACTGAATCTACATACTGGTGCGGAGGGCTGCAGCGAGGGACAAACTTCAGTAAGCAAAGGGAAATCCTGCCCTCCTTTGTCAATGGGGGGTGGCAGGATTTCCCTTACACTTACTGAAATTAGTCCCTCGCTGCAGCCGTCTAGTCTCACAACCAGATTAGAGATCCAGTGGGAGGCGACCAGAAGGGGTGGGCGGGTGATCTTTATCTCTTAATAACCTTTGAACTGCACAAAAGTAAGGTATTACACATAACTCAGACTGTTACTTTTAATATAAAGAAGACTCAGCGAACAACTTTTAAATAGACATTACTATCCCTTTAAAGGGACAGTATCAACTAGAGGCAAGTGTTTTTAAATACATCATGTTCCACAGTGACCTGAAACAATATTGAAGCACAATGCCTAGATGCCTTCCCCAAACAGCCAGGATACCTGGTATGCTGCACTAAAACAAGGGTGTAGGAAGACTCCATCTAACTCCTCCCCCTGTATCACTGATAAGTGAACACTGAGCATGCTGGGCACTGAGCATTACCTCTAACTTTCTCTTTACTTTTAGCCTTAGTCAGTCTTCTAGATTTACATTATGATAAGCAGAGCCCGAGGACAAAACACAAAAGTGAGATGTGCCCTTTGAGTGCCAGAGGAGTATCCAATGTGTCTAGCACACAAAGTGTTAAAGGGATAGTAATACTTAAAATGTAAAAAAAAAAAAATGTTGTAGGGTTTATCCTCCTGAGTAAAACAAGAGTACTCCCACTGCTGAAAGGTGTTTCATTCAAAAGTTATTAATTTTCAAAGTTGGATTTTTTAGGTGCAATATCACAGTGGCCTGAAATTGTACAGTGGAGCTGTTGCTACACCATCCTATGGAGATTTATGGCCCCGGGACCAGAGCTGTCCATAGGATCGTGTAGCAACAGCGCCACTGTACAATTTCAGGCCTCTGTGATATTGCACCTAAAAAATTCAACTTTGAAAATTAATAACTTTTGAATGAAACACCTGTCAGCAGTGGGAGTACTCTTGTTTAACTCAGGGGGATAAACCCTACAACATTTTTTTTTACATTTTAAGTATTACTATCCTTTTAAGGTGTAATAATGAAGTATGCATGATGCTCACTCACACTGCATCAGCGATGCAAGAGGAGCAGAGACACGGAACCTTCCAACTCATTGCTCTTAATGCAGCAAGTCCACTTGCTATCCTGACAATCTGAATGTTTTCAAAAATACTTGTATGAAGATGATACTTTCCCTTTAAATTCCTGAGTGCAATCGAGGTCACCGTTGTATTGTTCACCTATGTTGGTGACCTCCCTGGCAGTGAGAAAGTTACATCTTGTTTTGTCTTATGGTATGATCGAACACCAAAAATAGTTGAGTAATATTTCTCAGCCAGGGTATGTGGGACTTTGGTGTGATGTGGGCATGAGATGCCCTTCATGGAGATTATTATGCACAAATGTTTGTCTTCATTCAAACTGAGAGACCTATGAATAATCCCTGAAGGACCAGAGGAGCGTGCAACGCATTTCATAGCAATGCGCTGCACATTCCTCTAGTCTTTAACTCTTTCAGTGTCACAGAGGCATGGAACGCATTGCTTTGCAAAGCTTTCCATATCCCTCTGGCACTCAAAGGGTTAAGGGGTTCACTATACACTACCGTTGAAAATGTTGGGGTCACATCAGAAATTCCCTTGCTTTCCATGAAAACATACATCAAACACGTTGCAAAATGAACAGGAAATACAGTCAAGATGTTGACAAGGTTATAAACAATGATTTTTCATTTAAATAATAATTGTGTCCTTCAAACTTTGCTTCCGTCAAAGAATCATCCATTTGCAGCAATCCTATATAATAATTCGCTAGGATGTTTGTCAGAAGCCTTACATGTGCAGTAGAGACTGCCGGAATGCACAGAATGCTGGGAGGTGTAGGAATGCTGGGAGTTGTAGGAATGCTGGGAGTTCTGTGCTGGAGCATTCTCTGCTTTCGGGCAGTCTCTACAGTGCATGACAGTGCCGGCGGCAGGACGCAGAGCAGGAGTGGCCTCTTAACCCTCTGAGTGCCAGAAGGGTACGCAACGCATTGCAAAGCAATGCGTTGCGTACCCCCTCTGGCACTCAGAGGGTTAACATCACCCGGAACTTGGCCCGCGTACACGGGCTTTTACACTAGTTGTAGATATCCCATTAAAAAATCAGCTGTTTCCAGCTACAATAGTCATTTACAGCATTAACATTGTCTACATTGTATTTCTGATCCATTTGATGTTATTTTAACCCCTTAACGGTCATAGCACGTCATGGGTAGATCTGACTTAACAACCCATGACATGCTATGACCGTCATGGAATTCCGGGCTCCCCCCGCGGCTGCATGCCGTTCAGTGAGTCCGGAACCGGAAACAAAGGGGGAAAAAAAAGGTCTGTGGTCCTTAAGTGCCGGCCGCGTGTGCCCGCGGCCGGTTGTTAACGGGTTAATGGACAAGATTTGCTTTTCTTTCAAAAGCAAGGAAAATTTTTAAGTGACCCCAAACTTTTGAACAGTAGTGTTTGTTTGCACTTTTTTTTTTTTAACCTTCATTACTTTTTTAAAGTGGATCATCCCAAATAAAGTCCCCCCCTCCATAAATAGCCATTTAGTGATAAGCTTATCAATGGTACTGTTATCCAGAATAATTACCGGGTTACTCAGAAATCCTACTTGTGCCGAGACTGACGGCCAGGCAACAGAGCAGACATCTGCCCGCATGCACTGTCAATCCCGGTCTCCTCTAGGAGGCGCTGCATGGTACCTTTAGGTACCAGAAGGGACTGACGGTTCAGGCACGCAGATGCCTCTAAAGCGCTGTTGCCTCTCCGTCAGTCTCGGCACAAGTAGGATTTGTGACACAAGCGGTAATTATTCTGGATAACAGTACCATTCATAAGCTTATCCCTAGATGGCTAATTATGAGGGGTTTTATTTGGGGTGATAGTTCCCCTTTAACTAATATATTTTTTAATGATCCTATGGCTTTGACAAATGACCTATAACATGTTAGAAGAACCGTGAGAATTCCAGGCTGTGTTTTAGGGATGTCTTGAGCATAAAAAAAAGATAGCAATATTTTAGTAAAAAAATGTTTTGCACTTGTAAGTCTGTTTTTCCATTGTAAATGTAGGGAAGTCAATAACTCAGTAAAATGTAGACTGGTTTAATATTAATTTTCTTAACCCTTTGTGTACCCCTCTGGCACTCAAAGGGTTAATATGTACTAGTTGCATTTTGTCTTGAGTGCACCAACTCAAACATCCAGAACAAACACCAAACTGGATCACGATCCTTTTGTTCTGGAATATAGTCCTGTGGTGCAGGATTCTGGGTAAACAGCAGTATTCATTTTTACCAGCTCCTCCAACACTGACAACTGTGCTTAATAGAAGTAAGCATTGTGCACTGACTTAGTTTAAAAGGGAAGTCAACACTTCAGGGTAAAGTGCTGATGTGTTTAAAGATCATTTATTAACCCCAAGAGGGGTTAATATGAACTAGTTGCATTTCGTGTTGAGTGCACAAGAACCAAAATGTCTGACGATCCTTGTGTTCCGGCATATGGTTCCACGACACAGTATTGTGTAACTAGGAGTATTCATCATTATCAGCTCCTTAACACTCACAACTGTGCTTAATGGCTCTACATATTGTGGGCTGTTTGGGTCGAAAAGTGTCAGTACTTCAGTGTAAAATGCAGATTTGTTGAATGATGATTTCTTAACCCCGTGAGAACCAAGGGTTAATATGTACTAGCTGCTGATTGCACAAAGTCTGTTTTCAAGAACAAGTACCCTAATATTTGTCCATCCTCGGGTTTCTGGTGTATGGTTCTGTGGTGAAGGAGTCTTGACTAAATAGGAGTGTTAATCATTACCAGCTCTAGCAATTGTGCTTAATATCTTGCAGTAGGTATTGTGTGCTGATCTGTGTTAAATGGGGACAAACAATACTTCAGAAAACAGTAATAATGTCATGTACCCCATGCCATGTAACATGTTCCGTTTATAATAGGTCCCAGCTGGTTTAAAGTATCCAACATCCTTGTAAAAATCTGTCCCGTTCCAATGGGTCATACTCAGTATTGCAGTCTTCCTATTTTGTCTCCCCCCTGTGGCATTTCTTGGTAATAGCGTTTTATCTTGCATCTTCAAGGTGCTCAGTATTACAAGAGATGTGCATCATCCTCGGAGGTAGTGGTCGCCTCAACCTCATTCGTAGCTCCGTAGGACTGGTGCATTTCTGACTTCAGTCCTGTGTTTTCAGAAGGTGGAGCGATCAACACATAAGGGACATACTTCTGGAATGACAGAAAATAACACAGGCATATTTAACAATATAGATTTACAAATAAATACTTTTTACATCAATTTTTATAATAGCAAAGGTTAACACTTTGTGTGCTAGAGGGGTACGCAACGCATTGAAGAGTTAAGGCAAATGTTCATGTTTTGGTAACGTGAATCAAGGTGTGCAACTCTCACACTAATATGTGCCTGTTGGTGAAATACGGGGAATTCACTGCTACTCTCATTTTTCTTGCAATGACACAATCTTTTCTATGAGACACAGACAAAACTGGAGCAATTCTTGAGCAAACCAACTGCACCATAGGGAAACAGTATATATATATATATATATATATATATATATATATATATATATATATATATATATATACACATATATACAGGGCTCAAAATTTCCACTCGCCACTATCCAATGGCGAGTGAAAATTTAGCCCTGGCGAGTAGAAACTCAGCCCTGGTGGGTATGTTTTGACTTGCAGTGGTGGGTAACTTTTCACGTCTGGCTAATAACAAAGGACTTAACATTATAAGCCCTGTGTATATATATATATATATATATATATATATATATATATATATATATATTTTAGTTTGGTGCTGTTGGTTTGCTCTAGAATTGTCCCACTTTTCCTAGTACATGAGCTTCAGTAATAGGTTTGTGATTTGACGTTGGTCATGCCCATTAAACTTACAACACTGGTAAGTGTCACCATCCAACCACAAGAGGGAGTTCCATACGTAATTATCAATTTTCAGTTGTATTTATTGAAGGAGCAGTGGGTTGAAATGTGTGAATATGATTCCCCCACTCTAAATCTGGTGCTGGAATGAACTTTCTAGCCCTACACCTGCCAAACATCAATATAACAAGCAACTCACTCCAAAGTTATTCCCCTTAATGCCACTTGTGCCAAGGGGAAGGACAATGGAGCAGTCTACAGTCATTCTGGGGCATTTCTTTCCTTTATACATTGTGTAATGCCATGTACTAATATCTTAGAGGAAATTACAGTAATCATACACTGTACTGTGTCTTATGCCCTAAGTGTAATGCCAGCGTATGTGCACTACATCGCTCTACATCAAGCAAGCACTACAGTAATCATACACTGTAGTGTGTCTTATACCCTAAGTGTAACACCAGCGTATGTGCACTACATCAAGCAAGCACTACAGTAATCATACACTGTAGTGTGTCTTATACCCTAAGTGTAACACCAGCGTATGTGCACTACATCAAGCAAGCACTACAGTAATCATACACTGTAGTGTGTCTTATACCCTAAGTGTAACACCAGCGTATGTGCACTACATCAAGCAAGCACTACAGTAATCATACACTGTAGTGTGTCTTATACCCTAAGTGTAACACCAGCGTATGTGCACTACATCAAGCAAGCACTACAGTAATCATAACGCCAGTGGAGTGTGTGAGTTACACTGCTCTACATCAGTTATGTACTACAGTAATCATACACTTTAGTATGTTCAGGCCCGGATTTCTGATTAGGCAGACAAGGCACTTGCCTAGGGCGCCCGATTTTCAGGGGCGCCTTGCAGTGCCATTGTTACGCCCACAATTCTGGGTGAATAACGAGGGAGCAGGCGATGTTACCTTCTCGACTATTAGTCTGTGCCACCCTTTAATGTTTTTATATGTATCTATAGTTATTAGTCTTTTTATCACCGCATATCTTATACATAAATACAAAAAAAAGAGGAGAGAAAGAGGGACTAATCTCTCTTGGATATATTCTATATATTATATATTCTATATATAATTTTTCCCTCTAACTCTGGGGGAAATTGGTGTGGTTAATGGAGGGGTGTGGCTAAGTGGGAGTTGTGGTTAGGGGTGGGACAAAGGCGGGGCTAGGGGCGCCAGAGTTTGTTGTGCCTAGGGGCGTCTGAGATGTAAATCCGGCCCTGAGTATGTTATATACCATGAGTATAACGCCAGTGGAGTGTGTGAGTTACATTGCTCTGCATCAGTTATGTACTACAGTAATCATACAGTGTAGTGTGTTATATATCCTGAGGATAACGCCAGTGGAGTGTGTGAGTTACATTGCTCTGCATCAGGTATGTCCTACAGTAATCATGCAGTGTAGTGTATCATATGCTGAGGATAACACCAGTGGAGTGTGTACACTACATAGTTCTACATCAGGTATGTGCTACAGTAATCATACACAGTAGTATATCATACCTTGAGGCTAAAGCCAACAGCTTATGTGCACTACATTGCTCTACATTGGGTGTGCGCTACAGCAATCATACACTCTAGTGTGTCATACCCAGATGATAACACCAGTGGAGCGCGTGCGCTACATTAGGTATGTGCTACAGCAATCATACACAGTAGTATACCACATGGGCGTCTGGAGGGGGGGGGCAAGGGGGGCACTTGCCCCCCCTACAATTACCCCCCTCCATATAAATAAAGGGGCTAGATGGGCTGGCCTGGGGGTAATATTATGGCTTTGCCCCCCCCTCGAAAAATTTCTACGGATGCTACTGGTATATCACATCCTGAGGCTAACTGCGGTGGATCATGTGTACTACATCAGGTATGTTCTACAGCAACTATATACTGTAGTGTGTCATACCCAAAGGCTAACGCCAGTAGTGTGTGTGAGTTACACTGCTCTACGTCAAGCAAGCACTTCAGTAATCATACACTGTAGTTTATCATTCCCCGATGACAACATCAGCAGAGTGTATGAGTTACATTGCTCTACATCGGGTGTGTGCTACAGTAATCATACACTGTAGTGTGTTACCTGGGGAATAACGACAGTGGAGTGTGTGAGTTCCATTGCTCTTCATGACGTGTTTGCTAGAGTAATCATACACTGTAGTGTATCATACGCTGAGGAGAACTACATTGCTCTACATCGGTTATGTGCTGCAATATTCATACACTGTAGTGTACAGTATCCAGTGGCTACCTCCAGCAAAACTGCTCTGGTATATTCGTACACTGACCCCAATGTGTTGGAGACCTCTCCTGCATTCAAGAGGGTAAAGATCTATATAAATCAATGTGGATTTTTATTTGTTCCCTATAATGCAGTTGGTTTGCGCCAGAGTCGCTCCCATTTTTTGTCTTTATATATATGCCCAATGCCCATTAGTCCTCTCGGGAGTTATTTTTGGAGATTAATTTATTTCATCCCAATTTTGTGTTTATAACTTGTCCTGGTGCAGCCTATAACACAACTCTTACCAAGGATTGCTGAGGAAGGCCTTTGTTTGCTATTTCCGCCCCTTCGGCTGGTGCCTGGTTCCTCTGATTGGTTTCAGCGATCTACAGGTAGACACAGGCCAATCAAACACAATGAGAGTCACATACATTCATTATACATTTTATCAAACATATTACAAACAAACGATGTTTTTGATAATATGGGTCACACTTATTAAAGGGAAATGGTATCCTAGGAATAAATGCTATTAATGTAACGGAAGGATTTACCTAGTTATGAAGGACACCTACAGCAGTACAGTATATCTATATAAGTTATCCTACTGATAAGTCACCATGTATTTGGCTAAACTTAGAAAAAAGGGCTAGCACAAGTTCCTATACAAATGTGGTCCAAATACGAACTGTTTAGTTTGGTGCTCTCAGGAACTATACCATAAGCTTCAAACAAAGATGTATTTGGCGACCGTGAGAGAGACACGTTGTGACCACTGCCCCTTGTGTTAGCAATACTGTGCAGTGATTGTTATTAAACAAAATCCTCCAGTGTTCACGTTCTTGTCTGTGTGTCCAGAGCGTGCACTCACCCTCTGTAGCCCGGTGGAATATTGACATGTTGGGTGCACCTTCATCTACTACTCCTGGATAGCACTCTAGAACCAGCAGCCTGTGTTTTGTGTGGGGGTCCCAGTGACTGCTGCTCATCTGTGCGGTTGTGGCAGCCCTCCCTGCTAGTGTACTCTACCATTTCTTCAGTTTCAATGCTGGGGGGGACCACTGCACTGCGCAGGTAACATGTTATATCTATTACTCTGTATGCTGCACTGACAGCTTGGTTGTTTGCAGCTGTGGCTTTGTATTCGGAACATGGAGAATGTGGGACAGCTGGTTGGTACGTGCAGGGTGGGTGGCATGCTGGTGGCCGCTGGACTGACAGGCATGTGGAGGGTCCCCCCAGGCTACTGAGGGCGAGCGCATGCTCTGGAAACACGAACATGAACACAGGAGGTTTTTGTGTTATAATAATCGCTGCTCAGCATATTTCTAAAACAAGGGGCCGTGCTCACAACGAGCAGGATGTTACATGTGGAGATGACACAGGCATAGCACAATGACAACTGGCTAGGTAGGAGGCGGTGTGTGTATGTGTTGGATGGTTCTGTGGGACATAGTTAAGCTTGCGACATCAGAATCTCGCCCTTTAGATGAGGGCAACACTCTGATGTCACTCTTCTCATTCACACAAAATCTTTAATGCTCCTTTCTCTTGGTCACCAAATTCATGGTGCCGTTCCCATAGTGAACCCTATATAATAGTTGTGTGCACACAAGTATCTGTCTATGTGTAAGTGTGTATAGATAAATCCACCCGCACCCTCATACCACAGAAAACTCACAGTGGATTCATTCAAGACTGGCGCAAAATTCACAATCAGTAGTACAATCTAATAAACCTAAAAAATGAATGTTGAGAATTATAAGGGGATTACTGTGAACTACATCGCTCTACATCAGGTATGTGCTACAGCAATCATACACTGCAGTGTATCATACCCGGAAGCTAATGCCAGCAGAGCAGGGACGTGCACAGACATTTTGGGGGGCAGGGGCTCAAATGAAAAAAAGGGCACTTCGGACTGATTAAATTTTTTTTTGTTTGTTAAAAGGGCATGAGGGAACTTTGGACAGAAGGGCAGGTGCTCAAGCCCCCCTTGGTGTCTATGTGAGCACGTGCCTGCAGCAGAGTGTGTACACTACATTGCTCTACATCGGGTGTGCGCTACAGCAATCATACACTGCAGTGTATCATACCCTGAGGACAATGCCAGTGCCATGTGTGCACTACAGCACTCTACATCAGGTGTGCGCTACAGTAATTATACATAGTAGTGTGTCATACTCTAATGACACCACCAGTGGAGTGCATGCACTACATCGCTCTACATCTAGTATGTGCTACAGTAATCATACACAGTAGTATGTCATATCCTGAGGCTAACTGCAGTGGATCATGTGTACTACATCGCTCTACATCAGGTACGTGCTACAGAAACCATACACGGTAGTGCATCATACCCTAAGGCTAACACCAGCGGAGTGTGTGCACTGCATTTCTCTACATTAAGCAAGCACTGCAGTAATCATACACAGTAGTTTATCATACCCCAATAACAACACCAGTAGATTGTGTGAGTTACATTGCTCTACATCGGGTGTGAACTACAGTAATCATACACTGTAGTGTGTCATACCCTGAGGATAACACCAGTGGAGTGTGTGCACTACATTGTGTGTGTGCTACAGCAGGGCTTATAATTTTAAGTCCTCTGCTACTAGCCAGACATGAAAAGTTACTCGCCACTGCAAGCCAAAACATACCCACCAGGGCTGAATTTCTACTCGCCAGGGATAAATTTTCACTCGCCATTGGCTAGTGGAGAGTGGAAATTTTGAGCCCTGTGCTACAGTATTCATACACTGTTGTGTGTCATAACTGAGGATAATGCCAGTGGGGCGTGTGAGTTACATTGCTCTACATCGGGTGTGTGCTACAGTAATCATACCCTGTAGTACATTATACCCTGAGGAGCGCGACATTGCTCTACATCGGTTATGTGCTGCAATATTCATGCACTGTAGTGTACAGTACCCAGAGGCTACTTCCAGCAAAACTGCTCTGGTATATTCGTACACTGACCCCAATGTGTTGGAGTCCTCTCCAGCATTCAAGAGGGTAAAGATCTATATAAATCAATGTGTATTTTCATTTGGTCCCTATAATGCAGTTGGTTTGCCTCAGAGTTGCTCCCATTTTCTGTCTCTATATATATGCCCATTAGTCCTTTCGGGAGTTATTTTTGCAGCTGAATTTGTTTCATCCCAATTTTGTGTTTATGACTTGTCCTGGTGCAGCCGATAACACAACTCTTACCAAGGATTGCTCAGGAAGGCCTTTGTTTGCTATTTCCGCCCCTTCGGCCGGTGCCTGGTTCCTCTGATTGGTTTCAGCGATCTACAGACACAGGCCAATCAAACACAATGAGAGTCACATACATTCATTATACATTTTATCAAACAGGTATTAAAAACAAACTATGTTTTAGATAACATGGTTCACACTTATTAAAGGGAAATGGTATCCTAGGAATAAATGCTATTGGTTTAATGGAAGGATTTACCTAAGTATGAAGGACACCTACAGCAGTACAGTACATCTATATAATAGCTGTGTGCACAGAAGTATCTGTCTATATGTAAGTGTGTATAGGTAAATACACCCACACCCACATACCACAGAAACTCTGCACACAGTGGATTCTATGAAGGCTGGAGCAAAAATTCACAATCAGTAGTACAATCTAATAAACCTGCACCATAAAAAAAAAATTCATGTGAAGAATTACAAGACTATTATAAGGGGATTTTTGCGTACTTACCGATAAATTTTTTTTTTCTTTGTCTATGTGGAACACAGGAACCATGGGGTAAAGTATCCTCGTGCGGGCTCTCAGGAGGCGGTGACTCTCTCCCTCCCCACTCCACTTTACCCCAGCAGACATATTCAGTTTTAATAAATAGCAAAGATCAAAAAGCAGAGCTGATGCAGGAAGGGAGCCACCTGAGCCAGGGAACCCCTAAGGACCTCTTTGATTGGAACTCAAACAAGTTGTTTTTCTCCGGTAGGGAAGTCCTTTGTTCCACAAGAACTAAGAGAAAAGGATTTATTGGTGAGTACATAAAACCCTCCTTTTGTCTTTCATCCTATGAGGGACAGAGGAATCACTGTGATATACCAAAGCTACCCACTCAAAAAACAAACCAATTCTGAAAAAAAGAGAACAGGAAAGATACAACCTCAGGTGTCAACAGACACTTACACAAAAACCTAGCAACAGGAAAAAAACTGGAGGTAAAGAGAAGAAGGATACCCACACAGGCCCAACAGCCTGTAGAACCTGTAGAACCTTCCAACCAAAACTGGATTCAGCTGAAGCCAGAACATTGACACTGTACTGCACAACAGATGTGTGAAGGGACAGATGCATCACCTCAGTGCACAGGTGCTCTGCAAAGACCGGCTTTTCGTAGGCCCAGGAAGCACCCATCGCTCTGGTAGAATGAGCTGTAACCAAAAGGGGACAGACCTGTTTCCTGAGGGTGTAGGCCTGGAAATGGTCACCTTAACACAGGAAGCCGCTGTCACCTGAGACCCACTAGGCCCGCACAAGAGCCTTCAGAAATGAAAAAAAAAAGCAAATTTAAATTGCGGAAAGGCTTTGTGCGAGCAACCTTGCACTACAAGCACCTACTTATGTCCAATCAATGAAGCGCTTGCTCCTGTCTGCTAGAAAAGCGGGACAAGGAGAAGGAAGAACAAAACCCTGGATCATTTTGAAACTCAGAAACAACCTAAGGGCAAAACCCTACAGGAGTTCTCAAAACCAGAATGCAAGATCAGAAATGGAGGTTTACAGGACAAAGCCCCTAGTTTGGCCACACACAAAACAGATACAAACACAAGAGGGAAAGCGGCCAAGAACCAAAGGGAGAGAGAGAGGCAAAAAGAACCTTCTGAAACACTCCCAAAACCAAGGATAAGTCCCTCATAAGAGTAGGATTTGGGGTTGGCTGCTTCTGTTGTTCAGAGAGGAATTGCCTGGCACTTCATGGCTGGACTGCCTTTTGGCAGGATCAGTACGATATGCTTTAGGATATTTCCTCTCTGTGAAAGGCACTAGTGAGCTAAAGGAGATTGCACCCTGGGTAGGACACCATTTCTACAGAGACTGCTCAATTATAGTGCAGGCTCGTTCCTAGTTGAGCGTCTCTGACTAGCTCTTTTGCATATGCAAATTGCCCTTGGGACTAGTCTCCCTAAGGGTAACAGGGTAATCCAGACGTGGACCCCTTGCTCACAGTGCCAAGAGAGATCAGCTGCACCTCACTGACGAGGCCCAACAAGGCCGAAACATACGTCTGGGGTTGGCTGCTTCTCTTGTACAGAGAGGAATTGCCTGGCACTTTGTGGCTGGACTGCCTTTTGGTAGGATCAGTATGATGTGCTTTAGTATATTTCCTCTCTGTGAAGGGCACTAGTGAGCTAAAGGAGATTTGCACCCTGGGTAGGATACTTATCCTATGGAGCATCATCAATTCGAGGGCAGGCTCGCTCCTAGTTGAGCGTCTCTGATTAGCTCTTTTGGACCTGTCATTAACCCTTTGAGTGCCAGCGAGGTATCCATCGCATTACATACCTCTCTGGCACTCATAGGGTTAATCACCCATACACACACATTATATATATATATATATATATATATAGACAAAACAGAGGTCATAGGTTGTAACCTTCCTCAAATGCCAATAAATGATTCAATAAATAAATACATTAAATAAAATTGTACGTCTTTAAGTCTCCAAAGAGACTGCCCAGTTGCTTCTTTGAAGGACACATTTTAAATTGATAAGACGGAGAACCAGGTTATGGTTATACCATGAACAGATAAAGGAAGTCTGGCTCCTCTAGAGGCTTTTTGAACCTCATGACCTTGTGCCCCCCACTGGACATAAGAGAAATTAACATTGCATAGAGAACAAAGGGTTTTATGCAGACAGTTAAAGGGATAGTAACAGCAGCTCCAATTAATCTTCATAGTATTTGAGCCATAGAAAGTGTTATTACAATACTGTCAGAGTTGTAGTTCAAGAGCAATTGAATGATAAAGTTTCCCCTCCCGCCCCTTTTACCTAGTGTAACACTGCTCACCTCAGATGTGGAATCCAGTCCATAGACCAGACAGCTCACATCAAGGTTGAATATTCTTACTGTGAGAACAATGAAAGCCCTGTCCCCCTTGATAGATTTTTCCTTATGGTCACTGAAGATTGTCCCTCTCTGCAATCCATTCAGACAATCTTGCTGCTCTGAGGTGAGCAGTGTTACATCAGTAAAAGGGGAGGAGAGGGATACTTTATTATTCAATTACTATTGAACTACAACTCTGACAGTACTGAAATAACACTATCCAAGGCCCAAATACTATGAAGATTAATTGGAGCTGCTTTCATTATGAAACATTACTATCCCTTTAAACAGATGCAATTCTGGGTCAAAGCAATTGTACCATAGGGGTGAAATAAAGGTTTACATTGATTTAGATATGCCTTTTGAAGGCACATAACACTTAATATTTAAAAAAAAGTTGTAGGGTTTATCCCCCTGATTAAAAAAAGAAATACCTTTCACTGCTGAAAGATATTTTATTAAAAATTATTACAGCTCAAACGAGAATTTTTTAGATCAGTGTCACAGCGGCCTGAAATTGTACAGTGGCGCTGTTGCTACACCATCCTAATGACAGCTCTGATCAGTTGACCATAAATCCCCATAGGATGGTGTAGCCACAGCGCCACTGTACAATTTCAGGCCACTGTGATATTGCACCTAGAAAATTCAAGTTTGAGCTGTAATAACTTTTGAATAAAACACCTGTCAGCAGTGGGAGTACCCTTGTTTCACTCAAGGGGATAAACACTACAATATATTGTTTTTCTTTACATATTAAGTATTGCTGTCCCTATAACTGCATGAATACTAAAGGGATCGCCAACACATTGTTTCCAAAATGTACTGGATACTTCTAGAATTCAAGGGGTTAAAAGCTCCCCAGGACATACCTGAAAATGAGAGAAATCTCAATGTACTATTCCTGGTACAACACTTTCTAAATAAAGGCCGATTTAAAGCGGAACTTTCACATACTATAAAGTCACCCTTCAACAATTAAACATATGGTGACTAGCTTACTAGAAAACAACCTCTCAAAAGTGCCAGATTCTAAAGAAATCCTTAATCTTCAGAGACTGGCAGCCAGGTAGTGCCGTCTGCACTCCTGCATCGTCAGTCCCTTCCGGTTACCTTGTGGCACACTGCAGTGCTTCTTACAGGAGACCAGGACGGACAGAGCAGACGTCTCTAAGACAAGATGCCTGGCTTCCGGCCTCCGAAGATTAAAGGGGTTCTCTCACCTACATATATGTAATGCTCATTATTTAGAGCATCTATCAAAAAGACTGAAAATATTGTTCCGTGTTTAAAAAAACAAACAAACAAAAAAAAACAGTTATATGCGCAAAAATTAAAGTTTAAAAAGTGCCCAGCAGCCTACTTTCAGCTTGCCGAACCTTGACGACCAGAGGCAGCTTCGGTTCCACTACCCATAATCCTCCGATGACAGAGGCTGTCTGTCACTAAGGTGGAGAGATCTCATTGGCAGAGATCAATATCTAGCCAATGCGATCGCTCCACCTTAGTGACAGACAGCCTCAGTCACCAGAGGATGATGGGTAGTGGGACGGGAGCTGCCTCTGGTCGGCAAGGTTCGGCAAGCTGAAAGTAGGCTGCTGGGCACTTTTTAAACTTTAATTTTTGCGCATATAATTGTTTTTTTTTTGTTTGTTTGTTTTTTTAAACACGGAACAATATTTTCAGTCTTTTTGATAGATGCTCTAAATAATGAGCATTACATATATGTAGGTGAGAGATCCCCTTTAAGTATTTCTTTAGAATCTGGCACTTTTGAGAGGTAATACACGTATTATGAAGCTAGATGCCATATGTTTAACCCCTTAGTGACGGCCGCGTGCAGACGCGGCCGTCACTTAACGCCCGTCTAACATTTTTTTTTTTTTTTTTTTTAAAACAATCCGGAGTCCCCGAACGGCTCGCAGCCGCGCGGGGAGCCGGATTTCCGGGACGTACATGTACGTCCTCTGTCACTAAGTGACAGCCACACAGGACGTACATGTACGTCCTGTGTCGGGAAGGGGTTAATTAAAGGAGCAGTAAACTTTTTTTATGAAAAAATATATATTGTAGGGATTTTCCTATTGAGTAAAATAAGGGTATTCACACTGCTGAGAGATTTATATTTGCAGAGTTATTACAGTTTAAACCCATGTTTTTTTACATTAGCAGTGCCCTCTAGTGGTCAAATTCTAATTAGATTTCCTGTTAGGTTCTAATGGAGAGGAAAGTCAGAAACGTCAGACATACAGTTCTCCATAGATAGGATTACCACCCAGCCGGTATTTTACCGGCAGGCCGGTAAAAAATTGGCTTCTGTCCAGTGTTAAGTCTATGGAGGGAATGCCATGGCCGGTATTTTTTTTTTAAGAAAAGGTGGAAACCCTATCCATTGAATGTGATAGAAACTGCCTGTCACTTCCTGTCAGTTAGAACTATCAGGAAGTAAACACAGGAAATTCACTTCCTGTCAGTTAGAACAATCAGGAAGTAAACACAGTAAATTCACTTCCTGATTATTTAAACTGCTATAATTTTTTAATAAAACATCTGACAGCAGTGGGAGTGACCTTGTTTTATTCAGCAGGAAATGCTCTATAAAATATGTGTTTTCATAAATAAAAGTTTACTGCTCCTTTAAGGGTGGGTGAAAGTCCCACTTTAAAGTAAGGATATTATGGTAAATGTTTTATTTGTCTCCTATTTTGAAATGTTATTCTCCACAGCTGCACATTTTCCTTTCTGCATAAGGTCCATTAGATGTTACACAATCCCCTTTGCCCCATTACACTTAAAGTGGCAGTAAACATTTTTTTATTAGTAAAATCTAACTGCTGGCAGCTGCTCTATTCGAAATCTATACCAATTCAAATGTGAGTCGCATCTTCATTACTTCCTGAAAGTTCAAACTGACAGGAAATGATGAAGTTGTTACTATAGCATTCTGTGGAGAGCTCTTGTCAGTGACTCACCTATCCCATAGAATGCAACAAAAAAACTGTCTGAAATCTCGCCAAAAGAGGGCACCATCAATGTAAAAAAACCAACAGTTTAAACTGTAATATCTATGTAAAGACACCCCCGAGCCATGTGAGTACTCATGCTTAACTCTGAAGAAAAAACCCTGAAATGTATGAGGTTATTTTTCCATAAAAAAGTGTACTGCTCCATTAAAGGGTTTAGTGTACAATATAGAATATGGGAGGGGAATCTACAGCCCTTCCATTTGCTGTTGGACTACAATACTAAATCTCAGCTGGGGATGCTGGGAGTTGTATTCCAATAACAACTGGTGGAACTCAGGTTGCCTGCCCCTAATCTGAAATGCAATGAAAATGAGTTATTAACCCTTTGTGTGCCAGAGAGGTATCCAACGCATTTCGTTGCAATGCTTTGGATACCTCTCTGGCACTCAAAGGGTTACGACAATCTCCTCACCTTATAATTCATAGGACTAAAATGCTTGAAGAAGCCAAAGCATGCATAGAGGGCACAGACCAGGATGGTGATGAGCACGATGAGCAGGGTCAGCAGTGTTGGAGGAGCTTTGATACCTAGTGAGACAAGGATAGATTGATTTAAATAAGAAACAACATCTCCTAATAATAAACACTGCTTACCTTACTGTGGTCAGAAAATCCTATTGGCCCCGATGAATTGGACCCTTGTACCTTTGTTCAAGAGGTAAGATATTTGATAGCACTGGATTTACATCCCAGGCACCCCTAGGCAAAAGCGGTCTAGGTGCCCTTAGCTCCGCTCATGACCACACCCCAACTCATCCCATGGCCCCGCCCCTAATCCCACCCACTGTCTCCTGGCACAGAAAATACCCTTGGCCTATAGCGAAAAAAATAAGTGAAGCAATGCGTTGGAGATCTCTCTAGCATCCAGGGAGTTAATCCCTTAAGGACTGACCCCGCACTTAACCCCTTAATGACCCATGACGTACATGTACGTCATGAGGTTGTGGTCCCTAAAAGGACCAAGGACATACATGTACGTCATGGAATTCCGGGCTCCCCGCGCTGTTGCACGCCGTTCGGGGAGTCCGGAATCGGATAGGGTAAAAAAAAAAAAAAAAAAAAAAAAAGGTCCCTGGTCCTTAAGTGACCGTTGGGTGCATGCTCGGCCAGTCCTTAAAGGTTTTTTGTTTTTTTTTAACCCATCCGATTCCAGACTCCCTGAACGGCGTGCAGCCGCGCGGGGAGCCCGGAATTACTTGACGTACATGGTCCTTTAGGGACCGCAACCTCATGACCATACCTAGGAACTCTCCGGTTTTGCCCCGGAGACTCCGGATTTCAAAGTGAATTACCGGGTCTCCGGGGCAATGTGTAAATCACTGGGTGGGCAGAGTTTAAGTAGAAACTCTGCCCACTTGTGCTCCATCCCGCCTGATTCCTCCCACTCCCCGCCCTCTTACATCCATTTTGCAGGGGGGTTTTGTGTTTTTTTTTGTCCCGCCCCCTGCGACTAAGCCCCGCCCCTTTTATGACGCAATTCGTGTCATTTTCCTCCCCCTGAGCACTGACAGGGTTACCCTCCGGGTAGCCCTGTTTCAAAAGTTCCCAGGTATGCTCATGACGTACATGTACGTCGTGGGTCATTAAGGGGTTAAATAATATCTTGTAAAGGAGTATAAAACTGGTGCAGGGAAACTGAGATTGCTCTGGCCACACCCACAGTTCAGAATGTGGGTGTGGCAGGCACAGCTGAGGCGCTGCCCCTCAAATTTTGGTGCTCCAGGCAGTTGCCTACTCTGCCTATTGAGAAATGCGGCCCTGATTTTTGATCAGTCCTCAATGTGAGGATGTCATGTCTATGGAGGCAGACATGACGGCCTGCTTCAGCAACTGAGTGCACAAGCTCACTTAACCCTTTAAGGACCAGAGGGGAGTGCTACTCACTGCAGTGAGTGGGAGTTTATGTCCTGTGGTCCTGTTACCAACTGTCACCTCTGCTTCCATGGACATGATAACCAGGACCGACTGAAGAGGTTATGTCCTGTACAAACACGCAAGGGCAATGCGTTCTACACACCTCTAGTCCTTAAAGGGTTAAAATATATAACCATAATCTTGCCTGAAGAGCTAAAGTAGATGACAACCTCACAGATATATTAGGAGAAGACAACTTAGCAGAATATATACATTTGTTCCCATTTTTCCTTTAACCCTTTGAGTGCCAAAGAGGTACTTATCATAAAGCGTTGCATACCCCTCCGGCACTCAAGGGGTTAATAATTAATATATGTACTTCAGTTCACCTCCTGATAAAAAACCCTCCATGTACCTTACTATGTCCAGGAAATTCTACAAATGTTTCCTTTCCTCCTTGGTTCAAGCGATAAAATCTTAACCCCTTGAGCACCCTGTGATATGCCAGGACCATCACAGGGTTTTTCCCTTAAGGACCGATGATCGTACTATTTAATTAAAGCTATCCAAGACCAGAGCGGTCAAAGTAGTCCTAACTTCCCTGGACCGCTGGTCCTTAAGGTGTTAAATCAGTCCTATATGTCATGTTCATGGAGTCAGACATGACGGCTGCCAGCAGAACCACAGGTCACAAACTCCAAACCCCCTACACATGGTAATGTTAAAGAGGCAGTAAACTTCTTTCTATGAAACAAAATATTGGGCTTTTGCTGTTGAGTAAAACAAGGGGTACCACTGCTGAGAGATGAATATTTCCAGATTTATTATATTACATTAACAGTGCACTCTAGTGGTCAGATTCCAGTTATTTATCCTGTCGCATTTTCTGGGAGAGGAAAGTCAGTGACAAACAGTTCTCCAAAGAACGTGATCGAAACTGCTGAGTCACTTCCTGTCATTTAGAACTTTCAGGAAGTAATCACGCTGTAATTCACTTCCTTATAATTCAAACTATTATAACTTTTGAATAAAATAACTGACAGCTGTTTTACTCAGAGGAAAAGCCCTATAACATATAGCTTTAGTTTACTGCTTCGTTATCCCTTGAATGAACTAACAGATGCACAGTGCACTGCTTCAGTTTTAAAGACTACAAACAACCATCATGTCATGGACATGACATCCACAACTGATCAAAGAGGCTATCTCTTGAACAAAGACAAACATCATAGGGACCATTAGATTTTCCAGTGTATAGTAAGGTAAGTGTGTGTGTATCATTAGGAGGTGTTCCTTCTCCTTTAAAAGATTAACATGGTTATATATTTTAGTACACATTAGATTCACACTTTTTAGCAATAAGTGCACTTTTTTTTTTTTTGCTACGGAAATGAAGAATCGGCTATACACAAAAGAACAAACTTACCCATTCGTAACAGAGAGTAAAAAAACAACCACATGAGGCATAATATTGGGGCCGTAAGAGCTTGTTTAATAGCTGAAAAGTGGATTTTTTTGTCCAGCTTCGTTGGCAGATAAGCATAGTAAAGATTGTGCCGATCCACCATATGTTTAAGAAGCATATAGATCAGACCTGGGAAGAAAAAGTGCTGTCAGGAATTGAATGAAAGGTAGTTCATTCACAACTTACAACTGCTCGAGCGTGTTTGATTTCTTGTCTGTTTCTAAACTTTAAAGGGGATCTATAACCTCTATACAGATTTGTCTAAAAAGTAAGTTTTTATACAGACTAGCTGGTATACTATTGTCATTTTTCTTTTTAATTCTTTGGCCGAAATGAACGATGACGGAAGATTTCTGCATGTAAGCTGGAGCGATCTCATTGGCCAGAGAGCGCTAGAGTTTACAAGGAGAAATCCTCCGTCATTGGAGGAGGCTGGATTGAGGGAGGGGAGTAGAGGAAGAGTGACAGACTGCTGTAGAGATCTGGTAACCTCAGTCTGTCTGAAGGAAGGCACAGGATCACCGTTAAAGGTTTAATTTTGGCCAAACAAAGAATTAAAAAGAAAAATGACAAAAGTATACCAGCTAGTCGCTATATAAACTTACTTTTTAGACAGACTTGTATATGGATGATAGATCAGCTTTAAAGACAAGATGGATATGCAACACATTGCAAAGCAATCAGTTGTAACCCCCCTTCCCCTCTGGTCCTTAACCCTTTGAATGCCAGAGAATTGCAATGCATTGGATACCTCTCTGGCACTCAAAGGATTAAGGCCTATTTAACAATAGCGACTTTGTTGCACAGACTTTGCAGTAAGATGTTGCAGCAACACAAGGCTAGCAGTCACCCATGTGAACTACTCCATAGAAAACAATGATGTGTATTCTGTGAAACCTGCTATTGTAACAAAGTTGCTGCAGCAAAGTCCTTAGTGTGATCTAGCTGATGCTGTTTCATTTGTTCCAATGGAGAATTTCAGACTATTGACCAATGCTTGCCATATGAGAGGAATTAACCTGAACGGTTATAACTTTTGAGTAAAGAATCTCCCAGAAGTGGGTGTATCCTTGTTTGCCCCAGCTGGGAAAACCGTACAATAATGATATTTTTATATTCATGACACATCCATTTCTCTTACTCCATTATGGGATACTGGAACTGCGACGTTCCCTTCACCAGGAGCCGTTCAAAGTGTTAACTTCAAAGTAAGAACTCAGCTCCTCCCACCAACTGCCTTACGTTACCCCGCAATGCTACCTATTGATCATTTTACGTCTAGTAAAGCAGAGGAAGAAACGGTTACCAGGACAGATAGGTCAAGAAAAGAGCAGGGCACCCCAACCCTTAATCAACCAATGGACAAAGAGAAAAAGAGAGAACTAGGATTAGAAAAAGCCAGACAAGGCCCAGGTGTGAGATGGTGGTGGTGTGACTGTGTGATTACCAGATGGACAAGGCTAGGGAAGCAGACAGTTATGGGTAGCTCTGTGGAAACCAGTGGACAGTGGAAAAAGGCTTGGGAAGCAAACAATGTATGGGTTGCTCTGTGGAAACCAGGGGACAGTGGAATAAGGCTGGGGAAGCCGACTGTATGTGTGGTTCTGTGACTACCAGCAGACAATGGAATAATGGAATGGTACCAGAGTGCGTATCATAGATCCCAACATTCATAAATTAATTTTCTATATTGTACTTGTTTTAGTAATATAAATAAATGTATTTAGCCTGGATGTCCAGATCGAGACAGCACACTGCAGGAAGAAACAATATGGAGTAAATAGTTTATTTCAATAGCATCTTCAGCACGACTGCGGTTTTCAGTCCTCAGAAAGAGGAAGGTCCATCTAACTATCAAAAGTGTTTGGTGTTATAAAGATTGTATAGAAATAAACTATTACTCCATACCTTGTTTTCCCACAGTGTGCTGTCTCAATCTGGACAGCCAGTCTAAGTACATTTGTGAATATTAAATCAAACATGCGCCTGGTTACGTTAGAGGAACACGTTATGTGACCAAGGTTCTGCAGCCCTGGTACACACACCCAGGGGTGTCAGTAAGGAGGAGCTATTCAAATCTCCTTCGTACTGGCACTCCCATAGGTCCATTCATGGGAGTGTGATTTTCACAGAAATGACCAGGGAGGAGAAGCCCCCCATTGCCATTCCTGTGAAAATCTGTGCAATGAATTTCAGGGCCTTCTATATACACACATACGCAAAAACAATATAGTCTAAATGCAAAATGCTACACACAGTACACTATATGCAAAATTCTATGAGTTAAGCGCAATACGCTAAACTCTATACACAAAAAATCTATATGCAAAATGCCATCTGCAAAAAGCTATACACAATACTCAAAATGTAATACGCAAAAAGCGACAGAAAAAAAGCTACACACAATAAGCAAAATGCTATACAATAAACGTAATACACTAAACATTATATGCAAAATGCAATACACTAAACACTATACACTATGTGCAAAAGGCTAAACACAATACTCTGCATGTAATACACAGAACTCTATACGCAATACACAAAACTCTATACGCAATACACAGAAATCTATACGCAATACACAAAACTCTATACATAATACACAGAACTCTATTCGCAATAAACAAAACTCTATACGCAATACACAGAACTCTATACGCAATACACAGAACTCTATACGCAATACACAGAACTCTATACGCAATACACAAAATGCAAAAAAGCTATACACAAAATGCAATACAAAAACGCAATACATTATACACAAAATGTTGTATGCAAATCGTAATAAGTTATACACAAAACACTAAGTGCAATATGCTATACACTAAACACTATACACTATGTGCAAAAGGCTAAACACAATACTCTGCATGTAATACACAGAACTCTATACGCAATACACAAAACTCTATACGCAATACACAGAAATCTATACGCAATACACAAAACTCTATACATAATACACAGAACTATATTCGCAATAAACAAAACTCTATACGCAATACACAGAACTCTATACGCAATACACAGAACTCTATACGCAATACACAAAATGCAAAAAAGCTACACACAAAATGCAATACAAAAAGGCAATACATTATACACAAAATGTTGTATGCAAATCGTAATAAGTTATACACAAAACACTAAGTGCAATATGCTATATGCAATACACAAAACTCTATACGCAAAATGCCACCTTCTACATGCAAAAAGATACACCCCAAACAATATACACATGGCTTGCGCATGCTCACACACACTCTCGCTCACAACACGCTCTCACACTCTCCCACAGATGCGCTTACTCATAGACCTCCGCACACACACTCAGAGTTGTGTAACAGTGATTTCCAATGTGTTGTACACGTTTTTTGGAGCTGAAAGACCTAATCACTTAAAATTCAACAATCCAGATATTAACAACACTGCATCCTTTGTGGATTTGTCTGGATGTCAGGGGAAAATAGTCCTACATATAAATCCAATTTTAAATTTATATATATATGCCCTGAGGAAGGTCTGGTTTGACCGAAAATGTTTGGGACGGATCGAATGAAACTCACTGTTCATCCTATTCCCTGAGTGCTGTCTCCTTGGTCCAAGGATCATCCTAGGCTGAGTACATTTATATGCCCTTTATCTTATGGGACGTGCACCTGTCGCTACTGTGAATATTATTTAATGAGTGCTACTGTGTTTCTTTTCTTTGTGTGTGTGTGTGTGTATATATATTAGTGCTATGATGGCTACTCCTGTTTAGGATGTGTTCTGTAGTGTCTGTCTTCATAAAATACTTCCTTTATAAAACATTATTTTTATTTAGTCATATATACAACTGCATGGAACATACATAAACACATGCACAAATGGACCCTAGCAGCCAATGTTGTGGCCCTTGACTGTATCTGACTTTGACAAGCCTGCTATAGACCCTCTGTCTTGGGCCTTCCCGCAAACAGAGCAGGAGTTTGTGGCTTAGAGACTTCCAGTCTGCACTGCAGCCAAGGGGCTCAGTTTTCAGATCCCATGAATGGTGAAAAGAGCTGTATTGGGAATTTTTACTAAACCAGCTCCCATATTCCCAGTTATTCAAAAGACAAAGCTCCCCTTTAATCTGAGTCACTGATTGGTAATTCACTGTAAATCAGACAGTTGGCGTGTGTATTGCACAACATAAAAATTATGTTCGCATCTGACAGTTACTTACCAAAAGGCACAATAATGGGACAGGTTATACTGTACGCCATGATGACTGTGAATACGCACAGCATCCTCGCATACATGGCTCCAAATTCATATGCATACGCCTGGTTCTGAAACACAAATCAATAGATTATGCTAAGTGTTGCTGCGTGAAAAGCAGAAGGAGCCAACCAGTGACACTTCAGCCAGGGCCACGTTTCCCACTAACCAGAACAGGAAACCTAGTGTGCATCAGCCACCCAGGCCACATTCAGCTGTGGTAGTGGCCAAACCATATGGTCTTGCACTCTGGATCATATGCAAAAAGCCATGAGTGGAGCAATTCTGGTGCAAAATAACTGAACCATAAAATACAAATTTGCAATATTTTGTTGAATTCTCTAGCATTCAGAAAGACCCTGAAAACCAATGGGAATTTTGTGAATGTTTTATGTTCCACATCTCGCAGCTGGTTTGCCCCAGAATGACTCTACTTTTCTTTTTATACAGATTCCCATTAGAATGAGCTTTTTTGTCCTCTTTGGAGTGTTTTTGCACATAGTTATAGATCTCTTTCAATCTATTGGCCTTTCAACCTCTCTCTATCCCCAGGAGAACGTATCTATGCGTTCTATCCCCAAGAGAACATATCTATGCGCTCTATCCCCAAGAGAACATATCTATGCGTTCTATCCCCAAGAGAGCATACCTACGTTCTCTATCCCCAAGAGAACATATCTATGCACTCTATCCCAAAGAGAACATATCTATGCACTCTATACCCAGGAGAACATATATATGCGCTCTATCCCCAAGAGAACATATCTATGCACTCTATCCCCAAGAGAACATATCTATGCACTCTATACCCAGGAGAACATATCTATGCGCTCTATCCCCAAGAGAACATATCTATGCACTCTATCCCCAGGAGAACATATCTATGCACTCTATCCCCAAGAGAACATATCTATGCACTCTATACCCAGGAGAACATATCTATGCGCTCTATCCCCAAGAGAACATATCTATGCACTCTATCCCCAAGAGAACATATCTATGCACTCTATACCCAGGAGAACATATCTATGCGCTCTATCCCCAAGAGAACATATCTATGCACTCTATCCCCAAGAGAACATATCTATGCACTCTATACCCAGGAGAACATATCTATGCGCTCTATCCCCAAGAGAACATATCTATGCACTCTATCCCCAAGAGAACATATCTATGCACTCTATCCCCAAGAGAACATATCTATGCACTCTATCCCCAAGAGAACATATCTATGCACTCTATACCCAGGAGAACATATCTATGCGCTCTATCCCCAAGAGAACATATCTATGCACTCTATCCCCAAGAGAACATATCTATGCACTCTATCCCCAAGAGAACATATCTATGCACTCTATACCCAGGAGAACATATCTATGCGCTCTATCCCCAAGAGAACATATCTATGCACTCTATCCCCAAGAGAACATATCTATGCACTCTATCCCCAAGAGAACATATCTATGCACTCTATACCCAGGAGAACATATCTATGCGCTCTATCCCCAAGAGAACATATCTATGCACTCTATCCCCAAGAGAACATATCTATGCACTCTATCCCCAAGAGAACATATCTATGCACTCTATCCCCAAGAGAACATATCTATGCACTCTATACCCAGGAGAACATATCTATGCGCTCTATCCCCAAGAGAACATATCTATGCACTCTATACCCAAGAGAACATACCTATGCACTCTATCCCCAAGAGAACATATCTATGCACTCTATACCCAGGAGAACATATCTATGCGCTCTATCCCCAAGAGAACATATCTATGCACTCTATCCCCAAGAGAACATATCTATGCACTCTATCCCCAAGAGAACATATCTATGCACTCTATACCCAGGAGAACATATCTATGCGCTCTATCCCCAAGAGAACATATCTATGCACTCTATCCCCAAGAGAACATATCTATGCACTCTATACCCAGGAGAACATATCTATGCGCTCTATACCCAGGAGAACATACCTATGCGCTCTATCCCCAAGAGAATGTATCTATGCACTCTATCCCCAAGAGAACATATCTATGCACTCTATCCCCAAGAGAACATATCTATGCGCTCTATACCCAGGAGAACATACCTATGCGCTCTATCCCCAAGAGAATGTATCTAGGCTCTCTATCCCCAAAAAAACGTACCTCTGTGCTCTAGCCCCAGGAGAACATACCTATGCGCTCTATACCCAAGAGAACATATCTATGCGCTCTATACCCAGGAGAACGTATCTATGTGCTCTATACCCAGGAGAACGTACCTATGCGCTCTATACCCAGGAGTATATACCTATGTGCTCCAGCCCCAGGAGAATGTTTCTATTCACTCTAAGCCCAAGAGAATATATCTATGCTCTCTATGCCCAGGAGAACTTACGAATGCACTCTCTATGCTCTCTGATTCTGCAGTGCAGTAGTATGTCAGTGTGTACATGACTGTGCCTGTGAGTCTGACCCTGCCCAGAACTACATCAGAAATTTCACTCCTCACCTGCTTTATATTTCTTCTGTCTCCTTCTGATTTGGCCATTATCATGCGCAACGTGTACAGGATGAGTCCTGGAAGTCGGATCAGCTCCATTGCATTGCCAACAAAAGCCGCAGCAATCACATAATTTACAAAGAAGGCGCCCTGGTCAGGAAGAAAAACGCACCTATAGGGAGAGGAACATGTCTGTAACAAACACTTGGCTGGGTGAGGATTTGTCCCACAATGCATAAAGGCAGGAAATGTAAATGACTAACAGATTCACTGATCAATGATAACAGAACCTCTCCTCAATTAATAAACACATTTATCAATAACAATATTATAATCAAGGTTTTGCAGTAACTGTTCAAACACATTTTCTCTGAGACTGATTAAACAGATGAAGACAAGGTGTAACATACCCCTCTGTTCCTTAAAGGGGTAAAAGAGCAGTTATATACATTATTTTTATGTGACTTACTGATAAATTATTTTGTCTGGAATCCATTGGGGGTAAACTTTACTTCCTCTAAGATATAGGGCACTTTAAAGAGATAGTAATGGTCAATTTTAAGTTGATTTAATATTGTAGACATTAAAAAAAGGTCAACATCAATGTAAGTCTTATCTCTCAAATCTTTATGGTTTGAGAGATATAACTTGTTAAAGTTAACTTTTCCTGGCTGTTTCACTCAAGTCTGCCATCTAGCTGACAGCTGCAGATTCCAGTCATTTCACCAGACAGAGCCTCTTCAGCAGAGCTGAAATCATGCTATTTAGAAATAAATAATTAATTGGAACAGTCTACAAAGTGTGCTTGCAAACCAGGCACACTTTGTAGACCATTCTAAATTAAGTATTTATCTTTAGATATCGTATTCTGCAATGCTGAAGAGCCGCATCTGGTCAAGCGACCAGAATCTGCTTCTGACAGCTTTACAGCTCGTTAAGCAGAAAGGGGAGGGACCAGAGAACTTTATTTTCCTGTATGTCTCAAACCATAACGGTTTGAGAGATAAGAATAAGTGCAAGTGCTCTCTTTTAATAGTATCTACCATATAGTTAATACTTTTATTCTGACATTTCTATCCCTTTAAGAAAAGCCTCTAGATAAGGCAGCCTCTCTTTGTTTTCATTGAGCGATGACCAGAGAAACTGGTGGCAGAAGAATCCAAGGAAGGAGCAAGGTCATGAGTCTAGAGGACTCAGAAAGGCAGTGCAAACCTGCCAGAGAAATCAAGATGAGAAGTTTTTTTGGGTGGTATATCCTGCATCCCCCATGGACTCCAAAGAAAAGAATTAAAGGGATAGTTATACTTAAAATGTAAAAAAAAAATATGTTGTAGGATTTATCCCCCTGAGTAAAACAAGGCTACTCCCACTGCTAAAAGGTGTTTCATTCAAAAGTTATTAATTTTCGAAGTTGAATTTTTTAGGTGCAATATCACAGTGGCCTGAAATTGTACAGTGGCGCTGTTGCTACACGATCCTATGGACAGCTCTGGTACCGGGACCATAAATCTCCATAGGATGGTGTAGCAACAGCGCCACTGTACAATTTCAGGCCACTGTGATATTGCACCTAAAAAATTCAGCTTTGAAAATTAATAACTTTTGAATGAAACACCTTTCAGCAGTGGGAGTACTCTTGTTTTACTCAGGGGGGTAAACCCTACAACATATATTTTTTTACATTTTAAGTATTACTATCCCTTTAATTGGCAAGTAACACAGAAATTCTCTTTTCTCTATTATCATATAGGGGACACAAGGCCCATTACAACATCCCAATTCTGTGCCCAATTTCTGATGAGACAAGGAGAGAAAACAGACAAACGGTAAGGTCGACTTCCACATCAGCCAGACTTATGGTATAATGTCGTGGATAACCATGTATATGGACACCATTATCAAAACATCTACTGAATACAAATAACAATAATAACTATACCACCAGAATATTTACCATTACAGAATCTTTCACATGCTACAACTGCTTATTGCACCTTCCTACCAAAGCTTGCCGCAGTCAAGGTAAAAATATTAACCTTGTAATGTTTCAAAAAAGTGTGAAGAGATGCAAAAAAGAGGATTTTAGTCTTACCTATCAAATCCTTTTCTCTTAGAACATACAGGTTACTGGTAACTTTGGGTAGGTGATTCACCTCTTTAATTGTAGGTAGGAACAATTCTAGAATTGTATGCAAGGGTGAAGCCTACCTTCCCTCCTTGGCTGCAGCTAGCCGACCAGTTCCAGAAAGATTTGAGACATTATCTATTGACTAGATAGTGGAAGGGAAAGAAGACTCCTGTGAGCATGACCCCAAAGGACCTCAGCGGCCTGCCACAGGAAAGCATGACAGGGTGGGAGACCAGTAACCTGTATGGACTAAGCGAAAAGGATTTAACAGGTAAGACTAAAATTCAGGTTACTGGAATAGTAGCCAAAGACTCGAATGGAGGGCGCTGAAGAACGCCCAAAACCAAATTAAGATCCCACAGAGAAGCAGGATTCTTGAAGGCAGGATGAGAATGAGCAACGCCTTGGAAGAAAACCTTGACATCAGGAAGGATGGCAATGCGACTCTGAAAGAAAACAGAGAGCAGACGTCTGAACCTTAAGGGAACTCAAACTGAGGCCCTTATCCACACTGTCCTGCAAAAAGGCCAGGGTTGTAGGCAGATCAAACTCCTGAGACAGGTCCTTATTGGCACGCCAAGATAGGAAGGTCGACCAGACAAGATGGTAGATCTTGGAAGAAACAGGCTTGTGGGCACTAAGCATAGTAGCCACCACGCCAGAAGAAAAAACCCTTTCTTCCTCAATATTGAGGATTCAATTTCCAAGCCGTCAAAGCTAGACAATGAACATCCTCCTTCCACAGGTAACCATGTAGAAGAAGATCCGGACGGCAAGGAAACCGGAATGGCTCCGCCACGGACAGATCCAGAAGCGCCGGAAACCAAGATTGGTGAGGCCAGTACTGAGCAATCAGAATGAATGGACAGCGCTCCAGTCGTAATTTCCGTAACATCCTGTGCAACATTGGGAGGGGAGGAAACATGTAGGCCAGAGGAAATAACCAAGGAATGGACATGGCATTCACCTCCAGAGCTAGAAGGTCCCTCAATCAAGAGCAGAACCTTGGAACCTTCCTGTTGTGTCTTGTCGCTATCAGGTCGATGTAAGGAAGACCCCACTTCTGAACAATGAGGGTGAACACCTCTGGGTGCACTTCCCACTCTCTGCTGTCCACTGTGTGACGACTGAGGAAGTCCGCCATGACGTTGTCTACACTGTGAATGTGCCCTGCGGATATGGCAGGAACGTGTTCTATTGCCCAGGACAAAATAGCCTTGACCTCTAACCAAGCGGCGAGACTTCTTGTTCCACCCTGCTTGTTGATGTAAGCCACGGCCGTGGCGTTGTTGGACTGTACCCGGACTGGACAGTCTTCCAGCTGAGATGTCCAATAACAAAGGGCATGGAATATCGCCCGAAGCTCCAATATGTTGATGGGAAGGAGAGATTCCTCCAGAGACCATAAACTCTGAGCTCTCAGGCGACCCAGGACCGCTCCCCAGCCGGAGAGGCTGGCATCCGTCATCACTGTGATCCAGAAGGATACCAGGAAGGACTTGCCCTTCAGCAGATTGGAGAGGTCTAGCCACCATGACAAACTCAGTTCCACATGAAGAGGTAGGGACACAAACATCTTCAAAAAGTTCGGTTGACCCCTGCACACCTGGATCACAAACCGCTGGAGTTCCCTGGTGTGCACCATGGCAAATGGTACCGCCTCTATGGTGGAAATGAATTTTCCCACTAGAGAGGACAGCTTCTTGGCTGGAACCGGATCCTGAACCAGGACAGCAGAAACCCTGTGGGTGATCTGGTGAGTCACCTCATCCGACTAGACTTCTTGAAAATCAGCACCCATCTGTGCATTTGTAGAATCTCAACACACAACTGAATTTCGCACTGTTGAATATGACGCAACGGCGCCTTGATTAAAAATGTGTCCAAATGAGGTATGAGTAAAACTCACTTTGTTCTGATGAACACTGCGAGTGATGTCATCACCTTGGTGAACACATTTGGTACAGTTTCCAGGTCAAAGGGCAGAAATGTTCTTTGCAGAAGGGAATCCAAGACATTTTTTATGGTTTTAGCAGATAAATGTAATACAATTAGCATCTTTTATGTCCAAATATATAATGATCTTGTTGGAATACATTATGGCTATAACCAATCATATCGATTCCATTGTGAACCTGGGAAACCTAACAAATGAATTTCATGCCTTCATATATAGTATGAGAAGGAAATTCCTATTCCACTTTGGCACCACAAACCGATTTAGGTAAAAAACCCCTGTACCTTTATTCGATGGGGGCAACATGACCTTACACTTGTAATATAAAAAGCTTGTCATAACAGAGCGTTAAGGATTAGACACAGCCCCTTTGTGACCTCCACTTCCTTTCTTTTTAAATTAATGTGGGGACAAGGTGATAAGACAAAAAATTAAATGGAAGCATTTATCAGTATTAGAGAAGATAACAGGCAATCAGAGCTTAGTTATGATATCCACCAATCACTATGCACCCTCACTGCATCTTTAGACTGACCCCCATATGAATAACCAGCATAACTGGGTAGGTATTGCATTCCCTGTCCTCACAGCTGTGGCTCAGATTAAAGACCACAGCTACAAGGATAATACCCAGAATGAATAACATGGCCGAGTCTTGTTAGCCTTGACTGCTTATGTTCCTGGTCTTGTTCACCAGAACCTCTCTTAACCTCCACTAAGCTGTGTGACTCCTTGTTAGTACTGTAAATGTATTTAATCAATTAATCAATTCATTGTAACAGCCACTGCCTTTGGACCAGCATTCATCCCCCACAGCACCACCGCCCCTGAAAGTTTAACTTCCATGAATGTCTATTACCCAACTGTGATTTGTTATCCAGACCTTGGCATTGCTCTTTGAGTTACAAGAAACCTAGACCCTGTTCATCAGTTCTCTTGATAAACATTCCTGATGTACATTTTTAATTCAATAGCTCCATCTAGTGGACTAGTGGCATAAATAAACATCACAATGCACACCATTGTACTTTATTTTCTTCCAAGTATGTGAAACACACAATATGTAAAACTACAAACATTTTATACTATCTTTTTTTTTTTTTTTTTAATTTGTATGTGTCTGTCGTCCCTCTCAAAGTATAATCACAACCCTCAACTACTGTCTCCTAGTTGACTGTCACTCGTTGAATTTCAAATCCTCCTCCAGCCTGGAGAGAATGTATAATTGATGCATGTATCTGTGTAGAAAACAGTGAATATAAGGTGTATAAGCCATATCCTATCCAGATCCCAGCTTATGTAAATTGATTAAAAAAAAAGAAAGACTCCTTTTTGAATAGTTTCACTTATTGTTATGTAAATTGGGTCACACTTATTCAGTACCCTTCCTTACAAAGTAAAGGAGGGGTTAGTATCACTTCTTACTGTAGCATTATCGAATCAAATTGATTTAGCTATCAAATAGTAGGAGTGAGAGGTCTTTCACACTTAGTACAGCAAGTTATACATTCTTGTACAGGAATCACAAGAGTACACAATGTTGAATGGGAGCAATATTATTCGAGTTAAAATGGAGAAAGAAGGTCATAGGAAAATATAAGTCGAATTTTAAAGGGGAAGGGTTAAAGTGTGGAATGTGAACAATATTTGTCGAATTTAAAGGGATAGTATTGCTTGAAAATAATTTTATTTTATATTGTAGCCCTTAAAAAACATTAAAAATGATATAACTTGGGGAGATATTAGCAAGTAAAGTATCCCCTGAAGTGACGTCACTGCTCAAGCCTTCAGATTTGGAATCCGGTCCGCAGACCGGCCGAGGCACTTCAGCAGTGCTGAGATCACAATATTTAAAAAGAATGTCTTCATTGGAATGGTCTACAAAGTGTGCTTGCAAGCCAGGCACACTTTGTACACAGTTCCAATGAAGTAGTTCTTTTTAAAGATCGTGATCTCGGTACTGCTCAAGTGCTGCCGGCTGATCTGTGGACCGGATTCCAAATCTGTCCACTAGATGGCAGACTTGGCTAAAACAGCCAGGAAAAGGGAACTTTACTTTTAGTATTATTTACTTTACTTGCTAATATCTCCCAAACCAGTTTTGGGAGATAAGACTTATATAATTTTTAATGTTTTTTTAAGGGTTACAATATAAAATATAATTATTTTCAAGAAATACTATCCCTTTAAATGGTGAAAGAAAGTCATGGGAGCACTGTAGTCGAATTTTCAAGGGGAAGGGTTAATATGTCGAATGTATAACATTTGTCGAATTAATGTGGTGAAAGAAAGCCCTGTAAGTCGGATTTGGAAGCGGAATGGTTAAAATGTGGAATGTGAACAATATTAGTCGAATTAAAGTAGTGAAACCACTGCAAGTCGACTTTTAAAGGGGGGGGGTTAATATGTAAAAGGGAGCACTTTATGTCGGATTTCTATGCTGTATACTGTATTATACACTGATTTTGTTCGGACAACGATGGTTTTGAAACTGTCATTATGGCTTCTACTCCTCAGCCTCTGAGGCGCAGAATTTCTGACTTAAATGTAACCACAAAACAGGCGGTAATACTGAGCGTGGGTAATAGGATGCTACTTGCACGTTGTTTTTAGTTGTTTTCTATGGGCTTTTTTTGGCTGGCGGTAAGTATAATTACCGCTGATTTTGTCTTCACAAGTTGGGTAATAGGATACTAAAACCGGACTTAAAAAAATAAACCAAAAAAAAAAACAAGGCCTGTTTTATTTTTAGCGCTGCTAATAGAATCAAGCCCACAATATTACAGCAATTATTTGCTTTTATTCTTAGCAAGCCCTACAGTTCACATAAGATACCTAATACTTTGTCTACCTAAAGTGGACAAACTGCAGCTGGCTCTTAACCCTTTGAATGCCACAGAGGTGAGCAATGCACATCCCTATGGCATTCAATGCTGTTCATGGTGCTGAAAGCCTTCTCTGTGTTCCACTACTGGCTGGGTAGGGAAAAGCACAGAGAATGCTGTTCAGAATGTCGTAGCTCTCCCTGCTGTTACTCCATAGGAAAGTAAGGGAGATACCAGCTACGACAGCCTGAGTTAGGTGAGGTGGAGACAGTGAACTCCTACAGCAGAGGCTGCTATCGGAGTTTCCTGAATGAGTCGAAGTGTCACATTATAATATGAACACACCCCCTTGCATGCGAATGTATCTGATTATGCTTCATTTCATATGGAAATGAGCAATTGTTGATTCGAAGACTACGAATTCGTAGACATGGTGAAGGCATGTCAGACTGATGTCAATGTGGGTATCTTTTTGTCTGAGTTCTGGTGAAGTGATGTCGTAGACACTTTGTGAATACTGAGGATGTACCTACGACACTGCTCCGACAGAACATCGAAATTCTTAGCCCTCTTCGACCTTTAGTGCATCTAGGCCCTGGAGTCAGCTAGAACGCTGATCTCAGAGAAAGGGGAGGGAGGGGGGACTTTGAAATCAATTTTCTCTCAAACCTTTATTGGGGGCATTAAGAATCTTTTTTTCAGTTCTACAAGATGGGGATTAGTAAAATGAAAGTATTACTATCCCTTTAATCAATCAATCACTGCATAAAACACAATCACAGCTTTCAATACATGCCTTAAAGGAACAGTACCCCCACTTAACTTAGTTTAGTCAGAAAATCCTAATGGATGCTATGAATCAAGTGTTTGGACTGGTTATCTAAAATATTATATTGAATGAATAATGGATATCATATCCATGAAGGCACGCATTATTAATTTCGGCAGGACTCAAGGAACCGAAACTCCTCCCAATGATAAATTCTTAGTAAGCCTTTATAGTGGGTGGGAGTCTGAGGTCCTCGAATCCTACAAATGGAATCAAATTAGCCTCCATGAATAAACTATGCAGCGTTAATTAAAGTTTAATATTCAATCACCAATCCACACAATGATAATGGCCATGAGGATTTTCTATCCCAGGTTGGTATTAGTAAGCGTTAGTTTTCCATAAAAAAAAACAAAAAAAAAAAAAACAAGCACGTTTAGGATTATATTTTAGTAAGAGATGATTTAGGATATAAAGATTATAAAAATATATGACTCCATTTAAAATTGTAGGCGTTTCCTGCTATATTGCAATGATGACAGTAAGACTATGGAACCTTATGCTCCGTTGGAAAGTGGAGGCACTCTGGGGCACCCCAATAGTTCCATGGGAAGCAGTTATAAAATAAATAAAAAAATGCTCCTTGAGTGCTCGAGAGGTCCCCAATGTGAGCCTCTTTTAACCCCTTAAAGGGATAGTAATACTTTGTTTTATCTTTATTTTATTTTGTAGGCATTAAAAAAAACATGAAGAACGATATAAGTCTTATCTCTCAAACCTTTATGGTTTAAGAGATAATCACAAGCGAAGTTTCCCTTCCTGCCCCTTTTACCTAGTGTAAGCCATCTCTTCTCAGATGTGGAATGCAGTCCATAGACCAGACAGATAACAGAAGGTGACAATCTTCTTCCTATGAGAACAGTGAAAGCCCTGCCCCCCTTGACAGGTTTTTCCCTTATCTTAATTGAAGGCTGTCCCTCTCTGCAATCTACCTGGGCACCTCCCTTCTGATCTGGCTGAGCAGTGTTACATCAGTAAAAGGGGCGGGAGGGGGACACTTTATCATTCAATTACTCTTGAACTACAACTCTGACAGAATTGAAATAACACTCTCCAAAGTCCAAATACTATGATGATTAATTAGAGCTGCTTTTATTATGAAACATTACTATCCCTTTAACGAGTGGTGACATGCCAGGACTGTTACCATTGTCTGTGCCTTAAGGACTGGTGACAGTCCTGGCACATCATGGCTTTTATGATTACAGTGTTCCTGCGGGCACGCTGTCATCACTGGCCGAAACAGACTGCTCCAAGACTGGAGTGGTCAGTTTCAGCCTCTCTTTCATTCAGCCAGTACACTTGATCGCTAATGTGTACTTACTCTCTGAATTATGTCTATCCAGTCCTTACCCCAGGACCACCGGATGTTAAGGAGTTAAATCACTTCCGAACTGGGGGCACTCAGCACCCCCCTTGCTGCTAGACTTCGATAATGGTTATACAGGTGATCTCAGCATGCTATGAGGTTTATAGGGTGGATATATCTTTAGTCGGTTGGCTATTAGAATAATCTCACTGCACAAGAATCCATTCCATGTTATGATAGGACCATTCCGTTACTTGAACACCTCACTTCATACTATACTGGATTTTATTACCTATTGCTTACAATTGTTCATATTGCATCATATCGATATCTATATCTTTCTGTTTCTGTATATGTACCACTTTGATCTTAAATAAACAATAAAACCTTAAAAAAAAAAATAACTTCCGAACAGAAGGACCATAATATTTACTTACTCCAGCCTGACAGGACCTTGAATATCCAGAGCTTTATTAAACAGCCACCGAAAGAAGAAGTCCAAGCTGAAAAACAGAGACATTCTAGTTACGGATCTGAACAGTTCCTTATAAGAGGCCCTGACTGGAGTGGGGATGAGTTTCAAACATTCCAAAAATTGAGTAATTCTGGGACCAACCAAACGCACCACTGGGGACAAACATAAAATCCCGCTGATTTAAAGTTCGCTTTTAACTGCTTGAAAGTTAAAGGGGTTCTCAAATGCACTGTGCAGCAATGCATCACAGACCTTTGGGTTAAAAGCCATAATGAAATAGGAATTATGGAAATTGTTTGTTTCTATGGTGCAACTGTTTCACTCCAGAAATGCTGCTATTTAGCTTTGTGCATACAAACCAAAAAACACAAATTGCAAACTGATGATTATTCACAAACAAGCTAGACACTGGTTTCCCAATTTTGTTTGATCTACGATAGCTGGTGTTTCACAGAGCAAAAAGAATTGCACAATAATTTTCATCATCTCCTTGTCTTTATGCAGCAAAAGTTTTTGAAAGCAATGAGGCGCTGTGCAAGCAGACAGCATACATCCTAACCTGGTAAGGCCAAGTGATGGTAGAATCAGCACCATGAAGATTAGGAAGAGGTAGACTTTGTGCATCATAATCCTATTTTCAGCAGACCTGTAAAATATAAAATGATCAATTACATCAAGGCGTGCATGAAGACATCAACTAATTTAAATATGCACGAGTGACAAGAATGTATATTTTATCCAAAATGATAAGAAACATTTCCAGTTTATTTTAACCAGTTCATCTGGACAAATAGCAGTGGGACTGAGAGAGATCTACATCCTTTTGAAGCCCAAGCTAACTGATCTCCCTAAGCTTGCTCTTCTGTACCAGCCAACCTGTTATTCAATCATCTTGGCAGATTCTCCTACTTTCTGAAGTGCTCATACAATCTGCACATAAGCACGCTCATGGTGTATAAGCATACTTATGCTGCATTGCACATTATTATTTTCTGCAGCATGGACAGCCACCTAGGTGATAAGGTAACTCCAGTAAGTAAACTTAGTGTGCAACGGGACCTGTGTTCGTGATGTGTCTCTCTCTATCTATCCTGTCATCTGATCACCTGTCTACACATCACTTTGTGTCTGAATGCACTGTCCTGTCCCGACTACAAAGTTTCAAAGGTAAGGATTCATTTCCTGATTCCAAACAAAGGGGAACAGGACTTTGCAGTCAGGACAAGAGGGAGCCCTATTGAAATGTCAAAGGAGATATACCAGTAGACTCCACTAAAGCAAAGATGGGTAGCCTTGTTAGTCCAGTGGTTTAGGGGTCAAATGAATGAGTATTCCAGTATGTAATAATACTGTCTTTATTTGGACTAACATTACATTTTATGGAGACAAGCTTTTGAGAGATAATCTCCCTTTTTCAAATCTACCATTATTCTTTAGACTTGAAAAAAGGAGAATATCTCTCGAAAGTTTGTCTTCATAAAATTTTACGTTAGCCTAAAGGTATTATTACATACTGGAATATTCATTCAAAAAAAAAATAAAAAAAATATATATATATATTCCAATGTATAAAAGTGAAAAGAGCACCACAGGACTTTAAAAAACGTGAAAAAATATTGAAATTTATTAGTCAACGTTTCGGCTACATTGCGTAGCCTTCTTCAGGACCCTACGCAATGTAGCTGAAATGTTGACTAATAAATTTAAATGTTTTTTAAAGTCCTGTGAGTGCTCTTTTCACTTTTGTACATTGGAATATCGCTTGTGGCTTTGTAATGAGCACCCAGGCCATCGGACACCATTAAGCGTGAGTGCTTCCCAGCTTCTACATACAGAGCACCATCCGTTCTAGATATCATTGCCAGGAAGTACAGACCACAGTCTCTTTGTTACTAAATAGGTGATACTGAAAGAGCTTTCAAACTAACCAAACTTTATAAGATATTTATGCAAATGAGCCAGTACTGCATGGCAGGGAGTTGGAACATATGATTATCAGATTTGCACTAACTGTAAAGCTAAATATCTCATAAACTATTGTTTGAAGTAAAAAAATGGCTAACATAAATATAGATGATTTTGAAAGTTCTTTCAAAAAAACCTATTGGTTACAAAAGTGACAGCTCCATTTTAAACATTTTTCTAACTTCATGTTTGAAATAAAAGGTATAAATTGAATTGCTTACTTCGTCCAATGAGCCTCAAAGAGGGTGGAATAGTAGACTAGGGTTGGTAACAGGGCAGAGAAAGTCCACAGTAGGAGGGTTGGGAAAAACTGACTGATTACAGGGTTCTGTGGAGAGAGATACGTGGGAATCACTCACATCCAAAAGTGACTGATCTGATGTATATAAGCACACACAATAAACTACAAATGATCATGCGCTTTCATTTTCTCTCTTTCTTTCTTACCTTTAAAAGGGAACTTCACTCTTATATATAATTTAGGTCATATAGACTTTGAATAGAAAATTATAGCACAATGGCGGCTATGTACTATGCCGTGATAAAGAAGAGATAAAGGGCCATATGTTCAAAGAAATAGTGAAATAGCTTTTGTCGTTTGTAACGACTTTTCAAAGTACAGTGTCGTTGGGATCATTAATATTTTCAGGGAGTGTCGGTTGTAATTGGAAATATGTCATTTGTCCTGACTGAAATTGTCATATGTAACAACAAAAAATGTCTTACCTAACGACAGAAATGTCTTAACTAATGACAAAAATGTATTTAAAAATGTCTTAACTAATGACAAAAAACGTCTTTACCCCTTTAGTGACAGCCCCGTGTGTACGAGGCTGTCACCTTAACACTCGGCTAACATTCTATATATTTTTTTTAAATGATTCCGGAGTCCCCGAACATCGTGCAGCCGCATGGAGACCTGGACTTCCGGGACTTACCAGGTATGTTCTCTGTCACTAAGTGACAGTTTTTGCGGGACGTACCTGGTAAGTCAATTGTTGTGATGGGGTTAAAAATGTCTTAACTAACGACAAAAATGACTTTAAAAGTGTCTTAACTAAAGACAAAAATTCTCACATTCAGAACACATTCCCTCCACTTTTTTCTTAACGTACAAATTTTGTCTTTTGGAAGACTTTTTTGTCATCAGTTACGACAAATTTTCTTTTCCTCTATACGACACTGGAGAACAGTTTAGCCACGCCCTTGCCCTGGCCATTTGCCCATCAATTCTGGAGTTGTGTCATACACAACGGACATTACTAGTTTTTTGGCGTATACTCTATAGGAAATATGTTGTTCATGCATTCAATGACTTATCTTTGTCTTTCATACGACAATGTTTTTGTCGTTATCCCTTTGAACATATGGCCCTTAGCCTCCAGGGATATCATGACTCCAGTTCCTGTGTTATTCTACACACCCAATGCACTAAGATCTCCAAAGACGTCGTAGTGCATAGGCTTCATAGAATAACATAGGAACTGAAGACGTGATATCCCTGGAGAAATTATCTGTGTTATCAACCCTTTATCATGCCTTAGTGCATAAACTCCAACATATATTTTAAATACAAAAACAGAGAAGGCAGTGCACCAGAAACGGCTAAGTGTATATGTAGTTTTAATGATGATATAGATATATATGGTGGGCAAAAGAAATGCTTTCAGTGGATAGACTTGTCTCGTCTATATGTGAACTGAAACTACATAGGGATGTGACAAAATATATAATGACCCAAAGAGAGGGTACGTGGATTGATCTAAGGCCCATGAGTCATACAATGGTGAACACGTGTGCAGGTGTGTAAGCGTGTGTATGAGCGTGTTTGAGCAACAGCGTGCAAGAGCATGTGTGAGCAATAATGTGTGTGCGCTTATGTGATTTGCGTATAGTGTATTGTGTGTAGCTTATTACCTAATAGCATTGTGCGCATTGCATTCTGCTTATAGCATTTTTAGTATCGCATGTTGCACACCACTCTGGGCCTTAAAGGGTTAAACTATTTGCAGTCCCTTCTGTCAAGTTATTTTATTGTCCTCCACAATTCTCTTTTGAGTATACGCCGCAGTATCATTCGTACATATGCAATTTTCTTTGCAAATTTGTTTACTTTTTAAAAGGGATCGTCAGATGCAGTCAGGATGTATGCGCACAAACACACACTACAGTATATAAAGGCAAATTCCGGAGCAAACCAGTTGCACCAAAGAGGACAAATAGTACTTTCTCATCATTTAAAGGGGAACTATCACCTCACATAAAGTTAAATTCCGAGAACAATAGTGATAGTCGCCAGAATAATTACCTCCATACCGAGAAATCTACTGCTCCTGATACTGACAGCCAGGAAACAGCGCAGACATCTTTGCATAGTGACATCTGCGCACCTGTGCTGTCAGTCCCAGTCTTCTCTAGGATGCTTGGTAACTTAAGGTACCAGAAGGAACTGACAGCACAGACGTCACTATGCAAAGATGTCTGCGCTGCTTCCTGGCTGTCAGTATCCGGAGAAGTAGAATTTATCTGTAAGGAGGTAATTATTCTGGCAACTAGCACTATTGATCAGCTAGTCGACAGATGGGTAATTCTTGGACTATAACTTTATGTGGGGTGAAAGTTCCCCTGTAATGGGGCTTGTACCCCCTCTTATACTAGAAAGGTCTTCACTGTATAACTTCCCAATGCTTTGGAGACCTCTACAGAATCCAGTGGATTAAAATTACCATTTACTACAGTGGGAATTCTAGGGATGTTTATGTGTCCTCTACAGTGCAGTTGATTTTCCAGAAATACTTCTCTTTGCATTGAAGCACGAGATCCACCGATACTCAAGGAACAATACGTACAGGGATATTAACCATTAAAGGGTTAGTAATGTCCAAAAAAAAGTTTTTTTGCATTTAGAAGAGCTTAGAAAGCAGAGCTAAATGCAAAAAATGTATCTCTCAAACTGCTATGGTTTGAGGGATACAGGCATTTAAAGTTCGATGTCTCCAACTGACAGCGTTAGTTACAACGAATCCCTTCACTGGAATGGTCCAAAACAAGTGCTTAGAAACCAGGCACACGTTTTAGACCATTTCAATGAAGGGATTTGTTGTAACTAACGAGATTGCGGAACTGCTCAAGCTCCTCTGTTTGGGCTGACGTGGATCTACTGCTGACAGCTTTACAGCTGTCAGTAGGAGACATCGAACTTTAAATGCCTGTATCTCTCAAACCATAGCGGTTTGAGAGATACATTTTTTGCATATAGCTCAGCTTTTTAAGCTCTTCTAAATGCAAAAAAAATTTTTTTCTGGACATTACTAACCCTTTAAAAGTATAGAAATTATTTTTTATTAAAATATATATTGTAGGACATTCCTGGATGAGTTAAATAATGGTACAGTCACCTCTGGAAGACAATTCATTCAAAAGTTATAACTGCTCAAACATGTTTGATTTATTGGGGTTTTTTTTGTTTTTTTTGCTTAAGGTGATAGTAATGTCTAGATTTTTCAAAGTGTTATAGTGTAGATATTAAAACAATAAGTTCAGTGATGTTACTCTTGTCTCTCAAACCCTTATAGTTTGAGAAATATATGATTATAAAGTTCCCCGCTCCCTCCCCTTTCACAGACGTCAGCCTCTAGCTGACATCATGAGATCCTGGTCCCGGGACCGGCAGGCGGCTCTTCAGCAGAGACAAAATAGCGCAATGTAAAAAGAAATACTTCATTGGAACGGTCTACAAAGTGTGCTTGCAAACCAGGCACACTTTGTAGTCTGTTCCAATTAAGTATTTCTTTTTACATTTTGCTATGTCGGCTCTGCTGAAGAGCTGCCTCAAGTCGCAAGACTCGAATCTCATGCTAAGAGGTTGACAGCTGATGTATGGGAAAGGTGAGGGAGGAGGGACGTTTATAATGGTATATCTCTCAAACTATAAAAGTTTGATAGACAAGGGTAACATCACTGAACTTATTGTTTTAATATCTACAATATGACATTTAAAAAAAATCCAGACATTACTATCACTTTAAAACATTTATAAAAGAGACCACTAAGTTGTGCTGTTTCATTAGTCTCTATGGAGAATTTCTGTCATTGACTGTACGGTTCTCCAAACACTGATACAAAGAAGCATTGCCTGGAGCTGTTGTAACTTTTCAATAAAAAAAATCTCTTAGCAGGAACAGTATTCTTGTTTTTCTTAGCAGTGAAAGCCCTACAGCACGTGTTTCATAAAATATATTACTATTCGTTTAACATATACACTACCGTTCAAAAGTCTGGGGTCACTTCAGAAATTCCCTTGTTTTCCATGAAAACATACAGCAAATAAGTTGCAGAATAAATAGGAAATAGTCAAGATGCTGACAAAATTATAAATAATGATTTTTAATTTAAATAATAATTGTGTCCTTCAAACTTTGCTTTTTTTTCCATGAATCCTCCATTTGCAGCAAATGTAGATTTTCTATTAAAATCAACTGTTTCCAGCTACAATAGTCATTTACAACATTAAAGGGATAGTAATACTTTATTATTACTATCCCCCATATTGTAGGTATTTGTAAATTAATGTAATAGCCCCCAGGTTTATCTCTCAAACCTTTATGGTTTGAGTTTCCCCCTCCCTGAAGTCAGCATTGTACTGACTGCAGGGATATCCAGTCTGACTTTAAAGGGATAGTAATACTTCGTTTTATCTTTATTTTACTTTGTAGGCATTAAAAAAACATGAAGAACGATATAAGTCTTATCTCTCAAACCTTTATGGTTTGTGAGATATTCACAAGCAAAGTTTCCCCCTCCCGCCCCTTTTACCTAGTATAAGCCATCTCTTCTCAGATATGGAATCCAGTCCATAGACCAGACAGATAACAGAAGGGGACAATCTTCTTCCAAAGAAAACAATGAAATCCCTGCCCCCCTTGATAAGTTTTTCAGGTTTTTTTTAATTGAAGATTGTCCCTTTCTGCAGTCTACCTGGGCACCTCCCTTCTGCTCTGGCTGAACAGTGTTACATCAGTAAAAGGGGCGGGAGGGGGACACTTTGTCATTGAATTACTCTTGATCTACAACTCTGACAGAATTGAAATAACACTCTCCAAAGTCCAAATACTATGATGATTAATTGGAGTTGCTTTTATTATGAAACATTACTATCCCTTTAATCAGGCGGCTCTGTTTTAGGCCCCATAAAAATATTCTCCCAGGTGCATAACTAGAACCTATTGGGTACCGGAGTCCGTCAGCCACCTTGGATGTCAGGCCCTGTTTGTCACAACCATAACCTCTGCACTTTTCTTAGTTACACCCCAGAACAAGAATTGCCTGTCACTGATTTAGGCAAAGAAGTCATAAATTTGTAAGTCAGGATTAAGGCTACTTACATTAAGATAATAAATAGGTTTGGTGACGTTGAATTTGTCCATTGTTGAGATAATGATGGATGGAGTTGTCAAGAAAAAAAGCACAATGAAAAGACAGAAATTGATGCCCAAACATCGTGCCCACCATTTTATCCCCTGCACAGACAAATTTTCCCTGAAAGACAGCAAAAAAAGAAAAAGCAGTTTAATGGAGGCTTTCATTCCATTTTTGTCTAACCAATTTTCCTTTAAATGCATCCTTAATCACATGGAAGCCAGAGATGTTTCCAACACGCTGTGAAGGTATGCAATGAAAAGTTATCTGGCATCTAAGGTGTTTAACCCTTTGAGTGTCAGAGGGGAACGCAACGTATTGCTTTGAAATGTGTTGCGTACCTCTGGCACTCAAAGGGTTAAAGAACACTAACTCTAAAACACAGCTTACTTTCTGAAAAAATAACTTGTTTTAAACTTTTAAGACTAAGATGGGTGTGCAGCGCATTGCAAAACAATGAAGTGAGCACCCCACTGGTCCTTAAAGGGTTAACATTCAGAGATAAATATGTGAACTTTGATAGAACGTCAGATATTTGGTAATACACTGGGGGGAAGCAATTTTCCTTTGCACTTTCTACATTCTCTTGCTTTTTAGCAATGTGTTGTGTACCCCTCCAGCAATCAAGGGGTTAAAGCATCCAGACCAGGAAGTGTGAAGCAAAAAGGGAAATTGCTTCCCGGCCATGGTAATACAAAGTACATGCAACTTCGCTTATTCTTAAAGGGAAACTATCACCCCTATACAAGTTTACCTCATTGTCATCTTCATACAATGAGGACCTTTAATCGTTAGGATTTTTTGTTATAAAAAACATGCGGTGTTGAAATTTACATTTTTAAAAGTGAGCCGTGGCATTGCATCTGGACAGACTGTGGTTACAGCTGTGCACCTCAGTCTGTCAATCTTCTTCATCCCTACCCATCTATTGTCATGTTTCAACCATTTACATGGAGAAATACTCCATCATCGGAGGAGGTTGGGACGCGACAATACTTGGGGCGGAACAGAAGACGACAGACAGGATGCAGTGCAGGGCTGTAACCGCAGCCTGTCCGGAAGTAAGGCCACAGCTCTTTTTTTTTTATATATATATATTTATTTCTTTATTGAGTCAAGAATAATAAGTACAATGAAGTAGGAATAAACAAACAGGAGAGTAAAAATAAAAGGAAAGAAAGACCTTTTGAAAACACCTGCTACAAAACCAGAAATGGTAAATTAGCTTTAGGAAAGTGAGGGTACATTTATGCATTTGTTTAGGATGATAAACAACAGAAAATGATTTGTCGAGATAAGAGCGGAATTTAAGTACAATCCTTGGCACAAAGGAAATTTTGAAGGATAACATAATAAGGAGGAAGGATGGAGATAGGGGAAAAGCATTAAAGGAGCAGTAAACTTTTTTACAAAAAAAATATATATTGTAGGGATTTTCCTATTGAGTAAAATAAGGATACTCCCACTGTGGAGAGATTTATATTTCCAGAGTTATTACAGTTGAAAAAAAACATCTGACAGCGATGAGAGTGACCTTGTTTTATTCAGCAAGAAATGCTCTGTAAAATATGTGTTTTCATAAAAAAGGTTTACTGCTCCTTTAAAGGGATAGTAATACTTCGTTTTAACTTTATTTTATTTTGTAGGCATTAAAAAAACATGAAGAATGATATAAGTCTTATCTCTCAAACCTTTATGGTTTAAGAGATATTCACAAGCAAAGTTTCCCCTCCCGCCCCTTTTACCTAGTGTAAGTCATCTCTTCTCAGATGTGGAATCCAGTCCATAGACCAGACAGATAACAGCAGGGGACAATCTTCTTCCTATGAGAACAATGAAAGCCCTGCCCCCCTTGCCAAGCTTTTCAGGTTTTTCCCTTATCTTAATTGAAGATTGTCCCTCTCTGTAATCTACCTGGGCACCTCCCTTCTGATCTGGCTGAACAGTGTTACATCAGTAAAAGGGGCGGGAGGGGGATACTTTGTCATTGAATTACTCTTGAACTACAACTCTGACAGAATTGAAATACACTCTCCAAAGTCCAAATAATATGATGATTAATTAGAGCTGCTTTTATTATGAAACATTACTATCCCTTTAAGAAAAGAAGAGAGTAAAGAAAGGGAGATAAGAAAGAAGTCAGAGGAGGAAGGGAAGACCCAAGGGGGCCAAAGAAGGGCATAGACATCTGTGGTGGGACTGCCCAGTAATTCAGGCTTATTGGACCTCTTGTATTTCTACTATAAATTCAGTATTGAAGATTTGTCTATGACAACACCCCCCCAGATCCTCTTTTTTAAAGTGGATCTCTCACATATAGATAAGTAATGCTCATTGGATAGAGCATTTAGCGAAAAAGTTAAACATGTTACTCATCTTTGACAAAACCCTGTTATCTACGCATAAATTTATGTTTAAAAGGTGCCCAGCAGCCTACTTCCTCTTGCCGCACAGAGGCTGCTCCCGTCCCACTACCCAGCATCCTCCGATGACGGAGGCTGTCTGTCTCTAAGCTGGAGCGATCTCATTGGCTAGATATCGATCTCTGCCAATGAGATCGCTCCAACTTAGAGAAAGAAAGCCTCCGTCATTGGAGGATACTGGGTAGTGGGACGGGAGCAGAGGCAGTGCTGCAAGCCGGAAGTAGGCTGCTGGGCTCGGTTTAAACTTGAATTTTTGTGCAGATAATTTTTTTTTTTTTTTTTTAATGAGTAATATATTAAAAGTTTTCGCTAAATGCTCTATTCAATGAGCATTACTTATCTATATGTGAGAGATCCACTTTAAAAAAGAGGATCTGGGGGGGTGTTGTCATAGACAAATCTTCAATACTGAATTTATAGTAGAGATACAAGAGGTCCAATAAGACTGAATGACTGGGCAGTCCCACCACAGATGTATATAAATGCCTCTGGCAGTTGAGTACCTCCACCATAATGCTCTGTAGGACACAGCTCATTTTTAATAATGTAAATTTCACAAGAACATGCATTTTATAACAAACAAAACAACACTGGAAGGTTTTGCCAACGTTTTTATAATCAAAACAGATTAGGTCATATGTAAAAGTCAACTAGAAGAATTTCTGGAGTGAACAGACTTGCAACTATAGGGCACACGTAAAAACTCCCCTTTTTAAAGGGATTATATTGGATACTGCTCTGGCACTCAAAGAGTTAAAACCCTTCTATAATAGAGAGGTTGCACAGTGAAGCAATGCATTAGAGACCAATCTAGAATTCAAGGGGGGTTATGCACCAAAGTGTGATAAAGCGGATTTGACATCTCCAGTGATATCATTTCTCCAGTTCCTATGTTATTCTATGGAACCTGTGCATTAAGGATCTCCAAAGATGAAGAAATCTTAGGGCATAAGCTCCACAGAATAACACAGGAACTGGAGAAGTGAGAAATTAGAGAAGTCCCCTCTGCTTTATTACCTCTTTATCACAATTCAGTTCATCTTCCTGAAGGAGTCTAAAGCCCCAGAAAAAAACAATGGGACCTTTTATTTGTCCACTATGGTGCAGTTTGTATGCCCCAGAATTGCTCTCCACTGCCTTTAGGCATAAGGTCTATTATTTGTAAACCAAATAGAAGTGAACGAGGAAGCAAAGGGTGAACTTGCCAGTATATGTTCTCTGGGTAGGTGGCGTAGGTGACAGTCCACTTGGAGGTATTCAGTTGTATGCTGTAGGCGGATGGCTGGGTCTCAGTTATGCACTTGCAGCCCCGGAACTTGACTGTATTGAAATCTTTCAAAATGCTACATGAACAAGACAAGGGAGACCATGTGTCAGTCAACTATTTTCGTTACACTTTATTTTAATCTGTATAAGAGGACGTGTCACACAGGCTCTAAATCACAGAACATTTTCTAAAATGTGCTGAATGATTCAAGTTCACTGAATAAATAAGCTTTCAGATCCACATATACACCATCAAATAACGAGACAAATGTGTTAAAAAAAGTATCACCTTAAGATAAATGCTTTTGAAAACAAATGACCTGAAACAATACAGTATTCCATAGTAAGTACCTCCCCAAGATAACCAGGGTACCAACCGGCACACTGCACTGGGAACAAGGTGGTAGGAGGTGTGTCTAGTCAGTTTGCATTACCAATGCAGTGTGACTGAGCATGGAAAATGCTCCTGCCCCTCCTCGCATACTGATTTCACCTCTTAATTTCTATTAAAACAGGAAATTCCATGGATACAAAATCAGGACATGAAGAGGACAGATAAAATGCCAGAGCATGCTCAGTGCTATGTCACACAGCAACAGTGATACAAGGGGAAGAGATAAATGGACGTATCCTACCTTGCTCGAAATGCAGCATATACTGTTTAATGTAAGGAACGTATTGTGACATGAGAGGAAGGATACACGTCTCAATTTCTCCTGTATAACTTATACAGTGGGAGTGAGCACTAAGCATGACCCTGCATTTTATCGCTCCCCTCATGATCCTAGCAGGATTTGGAAACAGGAAGTTAGGAGGAGGGTAGAGACAAAATGCCGGAGCATGCGCAGCGCTCACACACACTGCATCAGTGTTACAAGGGGATGAGGTATATGGACCCATCCTCCTAGTACAGCATGGATATCTGGAGACCTGAATATCTGGAAAAGGCACTTACTATGTCTGATGTGCTAAAAAGAACTGAAATTAATTGATGCACCCAAATGCACCACAATATAAAACTCCTATTGATTTAAATAGGACTCCAACCCATTGAACTCTATAAGGAAATGCATAGGAAACCTCTTGGAGGAGCTGAAAGATCAGCATATCAATTGAATCTGGATAACTGTTTATTTGGTGCAGCTGGTTTCCCCCGGAATTTTACTCCAGTTTTTAATATATCAGTTTCACTTTGGCATGTGATACTAGTGTTTCAGAGCATTTTGTGACAGGCTTGCTTGTTTCAATGTGATCTTTAAAGTGGAAGTGTCACTTTGTAACATCTAGGTGATGTTGAAAGAGCTGACAAAAGCAAACTATATTTATCCTAGGCATATTTATTTAAAATGATAAATTGTAAGATAATTAACTTTATTTATCGCTCAGTTAGTGCAAGTCCTCCAGGTGTATTTGGAAGACTCAAATATTCCCCACAGCTCTTCATTACCAACTGTCACCTCCTACCAGGAAGTACTAGCTCAGCTGCATAAACCAACAAATAAATAAAAACTAAATATCTCAGAAACTATTGTCTGAATTTAAAAATGGTTAACATAAATATAGGTGATTTTGGACGCTCTTTTCAAAATCCCCTATTTGTTACACAGTGACAGTTCTACTTTAAAGGGATAGTAATACTTCGTTTTAACTTTATTTTATTTTGTAGGCATTAAAAAAACATGAAGAATGATATAAGTCTTATCTCTCAAACCTTTATGGTTTAAGGAGATATTCACAAGCAAAGTTTCCCCTTCCCGTCCCTTTTTCCTAGTGTAAGCAATCTCTTCTCAGATGTGAATCTGGTTGTAAGACCAGACAGATAACAGAAGGGGACAATCTTCTTTGTATGAAAAGAATGAAAGCCCTGCCCCCCTTGACAAACTTTTCAGGTTTTTCCCTTATCTTAATTGAAGATTGTCCCTCTCTGCAGTCTACCTGGGCTCCTCCCTTCTGATCTGGCTGAACAGGTGGGGGATGCTTTGCTTGTGAATATCTCTTAAACCATAAAGGTTTGAGAGATAAGACTCATATCGTTCTTCATGTTTTTTTTAATGCCTACAAAATAAAATAAAGATAAAACGAAGTATTACTATCCCTTTAAGTGTAGCTGAATGAAAATATACATAACAGTACTTACAAAGTTGACATAGATTTGTCTGAGAAGGTAACAAAGGCGATTCCTAGAGAGACGTTGCGTACGACTTCCTGTCTGTTTGCATATTTCTCCATCACTTCATCTCTAACTTTAGTGTAATATTCTATTGCTTCTTCCTGCATGTGTAAACATAACACAACCTTGTTGAGATCAGTGAATGCACTGCTGTACCCTAAAATGGTTAGAACACTCATTATTCCATTGTCATTAGCTGGATTCTGTCCGATGTAGATAGTTCCCTGTAATGGGTGGTCCCGCCATCCTCTGGGTGTGATTCTGTTCTAATTTTCAGCCCTCTGGGGTCCACATGGTCAGTCCATCATGTTGGCCAAACTTCCTGCTCCTATATGCCCATCAGAACTGTCTTCCATTAGCTTGTGTATACACACAATATGGGACTATAAGCCCTTGGAGTTCCAGGGGTGTGTGCAACACATTGAAAAGCATTCAAGGGTTTAAAACCTCATTTACTTAATGGAGATTTTAAAGGAGCAGTAAACTTTTATTTATGAAAACACATATTTTATAGAGCATTTCCTGCTGAATAAAACAAGGTCACTCCCATCGCTGTCGGGTGTTTTATTCAAAATGTATAGCAGTTTAAATAATCAGGAAGTGAATTTACTGTGTTTACTTCCTGATAGTTCTAACTGACAGGAAGTGACAGGCAGTTTCTATCACATTCTGTGGAGAACTGTGTGTCTCTGACTTTCCTCTCCATTAGAATCTAACAGAAAATCTAATTAGAATTTGACCACTAGAGGGCATTGCTAATGTAAAAAAACATGGGTTTAAACTGTAATAACTCTGGAAATATAAATCTCTGGGCAGTGGGAGTTCCCTTATTTTACTCAACAGGAAAATCCCTACAATATATATTTTTTCATAAAAAATGTTTACTGCTCCTTTAAACACTTAAATGTGAAAGGGATAGTAATGTTTCATAATAAAAGCAGCTCTAATTAATCTTCATAGTATTTGGACCTTGGAGAGTGTTATTTCAGTACTGTCAGAGCTGTAGTACAAGAGTAATTGAATGATAAAATATCCCCCTCCCGCCCCTTTTACTGATGTAACACTGCTCATCTCAGAGCAGCAGGGTGGTGTCCAGATGGATTGTAGAGAGGGACAATTTTCAATTAAGATAAGGAAAAAAAATGAAAAACCTGTTAAGGCGGGGCAGGGTTTTCATAATTCTCACAGAAAGAAGATTGTCCTCTTCTGTTATCTGTCTGGTCTATGGACTGCATTCCACATCTGAGGGGAGGTGGCTTACACTAGGTAAAAGGGGCGGGAGGGGGAAACTTTATCATTCAATTACTCTTGAACTACACTCTGACAGTAATGAAATAACACTCTCTATTGCCCAAATACTATGAAGATTAATTGGAGCTGCTGTTTCTGTGAAACATTACTATCCCTTGAAGCAATGCATTGGAAATCTCTCTATCATGTGAGGGTTTTAAACACTTTAAATCACTGGGAAATGTTATCTGTCCCTTATGGTGCTGTTGGTTTGCTCCAGAAATGCTCCTCTTTAGCTTTCTGAATACAGCCTAGTGCACACTGCAGTCTATTTAATTTGTGCATGTGCAGTCTCATTTCCAAGGTGATAAACAGGGACATAAACAGAAAGGAAGTCCAGCCAGTACAGATGACCTGACAGGTCCCATAGGACTGAAAAGGAGGAACAGATCGCATTGAAAGAGTGCCCGGGGATGACAGGACACCCACAAGGCTATAGCTATAGCATACAGCTCACTTTTGAGGGAACAATAATACCTTTTAATAATAAACCAAATATCTTAATATGGACAGCAAAACCTAATGGCAACTACAAATTGTTTCGTTACTGTGGGTAATGGTACTCCAAAAAAGTGGATTTTTCTGTACTTACCAATAAATCCTTGTGTCTTTATCCAGGCGGAACACAGCAACCATGGGGTAAAGTATCCTCCCACCAGAGGGCAGTGCACTTCCAAGAGAAAGAGCTTTATGGAGGCAGAGGTTCCCTCCCTACTCCACTTTACCCCCACCAGACATGGTCCGTATTAATGTATATCAAAGATCAAAAACAGAAGTAAGGCAGGAAAGGGACCACCTCAACCAGAGAACCTAAAGGACCCCTCTGCCCAGAACTCAAACAATATGTTTTTCTCCAGGAGGTAAGCCCTGTGTTCTAAATATAAAACAAGAAAGAGAAAAGTTGCACATGCCCTGAGTGCAGACTGTTTCAAATCAACAAGAATTAACCTCCACTGTGCCAAATAGACAACCATCTCCTTCACAGTTCTCTTAAAGGGATAGTAATACTTCGTTTTATCTTTATTTTATTTTATAGGCATTAAAAAAACATGAAGAATGATATAAGTCTGATCTCTCAAACCTTTATGGTTTGAGAGATATTCACAAGCAAAGTTTCCCCTCCCTCCCATTTTACCTAGTGTAAGCCATCTCTTCTCAGATGTGGAATCCAGTCCATAGACCAGACAGATAACAGCAGGGGACAATCTTACATACAATGTCAGATTGGGCAAACATATGGAATAGGAAGTTTAATGTGGGGAAGTGTAAAGTCATGCATTTGGGAGGAAACAAGCCCAAGGCTACTTATAAACTTAATGGAATCATTTTAGGGGACTCATTGCTAGAGAAAGACCTGGGTATCCTTGTCAACTACAAACTTGGAAACAGTGACCAGTGTCAAACAGCAGTAGCAAAGGCAAACAAAATCCTGTCTTGCATAAAAAAAAGGTATCGAAGCAAGAGTGGATAACATTATTTTGCCATTATACAAATCATTGGTAAGACCACACCCTGAGTATGCTGTGCAATTTTGGGCACAAGTTCTGAAAAAGGATATACTAGAACTAGAGAGGGTACAGCGGAGAGCAACAAAATTAATTAAGGGAATGGGGGACTTGACATATGAGGAACGACTAAACAAACTTGGTTTATTTACTGTAGAGAAAAGACAACTAAGAGGAGACCTTATCACATTGTACAAGCATATGAGAGGTCAATACAAGGATCTCTGTGGTGAGCTATTTATTCCAAGGCCTGATCACATGACAAGGGGACACCCCTTGAGATTAGAGGAAAGGAGGTTTAAACTTCAGCAGAGGAAGGGGTTTTTTTTACGGTAAGGTCTGTTAAATTGTGTAATTCATGTGGAATTCATTGCCCAGGAAGGTGGTTATGGCAGGTACAATGGATACATTTAAGAGAAGATTAGATACATTTCTTTCAAAAGGGAACAAACAGAGTTATACTGACCAGGAAGGTCTGATAAAGACTAATTTAATTGGTAGCAGGAAAGCTATAAAATTCTCAGTTACTGGGGTATGAGGAGACGGTTGAACTTGATGGACTTGTGTCTTTATTCAACCTAATTTACTATGTTACTATTTACTATCTTCTTCCTATGAGAACAATGAAAGCCCTGCCCCCCTTCACAAGTTTTTCAGGTTTTTACCTTATCTTAATTGAAGATTTCCCTCTGTGCAGTCTACCTGGGCACCTCCCTTCTGATCTGGCTGAACAGTGTTACATCAGTAAAAGGGGCAGGAGGGGGATACTTTGTCATTGAATTACTCTTGAACTATAACTCTGACAGAATTGAAATAACACTCTCCAAAGTCCAAATACTATGATGATTAATTAGAGCTGCTTTTATTATGAACTATTACTATCCCTTTAACACCTTTTAAAGTGGGCAGTAATACCACTCACCTTCTCTTGAGGATTACACCCAGTAATGGTATACTAAGTCACTTCACCCACACTGGTTCTCTTTGGTCTACAAGAAACAAAGAGTTAATTGGGAGACCCCTGAAACCCTGGTGGTCTTGGACTTTCCCATGTTTCTTCTGAGCTCAGACATACCCAGGAGACCCCAAATAAAAAACACGGAGCAAAAAGTTAATAGAAAATACTTCCCTGCCTACAGGGGGCTAAAGGCAGCACGTTAGTAGGGAGATTTCAGTCTCTGGGAGAGCTGAAAAAAGAAGGTTCCTTCGCACATAGAAAGGAAGTGGAGAGGCACAGAACCTAACCTTTCCCTTTCGTGAGGCACAGTTAAAAAAGGACCTCCATATTGTTTGATTGTGTGTTGACTCTCCAACCATTGTGACCATTCACGAGAGGACCCCCTGAGGGTGTCCCCACACAGAATGACAGGTATATAGGGGAGCATATTCACATGACCTGTGCACTCTGAAACTGGAATCCTCTTCAGTCTCCAGGCTCCTATATATAGTTTACTCACACACAGCCAGGCAATGGCTGAGACAAATCCATCCTCTAGATGACTGAGGTGCCTTCAAAGCTTGTACCCTGCTCCATCAAGGAGGCCAAGGATAGGAGCCCGCGTAACAGGGGATTGAACAATTCCATTAAAGTTAATAAAACAGGAAAGGGATAGCCAAGAGAATCTTTGCCCTTGTACACTTCTTTTGAGGCCACTTTTACAACTAAGCTTGCCTGGTGTGGGTAAGGTGGAGTAGGGAACGAGTCTCCGCCTCCAGAGAGCTCTATCTATGGAAGTGCTCTGCCCTCCAGTAGGAGCATGCTTTACCCCATGATCCATGTGTTCCACATTGGACAGTTGATTAATTCTGGAAAACCACTACACACAGAAGGTTTTCTTACTGTCCATGCTGATTTTATGTCCAGATAAACATAAATGGGGAGGTTATTGTCGATGGGTGTTAGTGTCCCTTTAACTCTGAGTGTTAACGCAAAGGGATAACAAGGAATAACTGTACATACCAGCTCACATCCGCGGACTGCACAGCAACAGAACTGTCCACAAGGCTTTGTGTTTATAAAAACTTGCTCACCAGTCTTTTCCAACAATTTGTTGTAATAAGCCAGGCTTTTCTCAGCCTTTTTCCTTAAAAACACAAAAAAGTCACAATATCAGCCTTAAAGGAACACAGATTCTAAAATGCAATGGCTTTTGTTTGAAATAATACGCTGCGACAGTGTAGAAGCTTTCATATTGTGTGTATGTGTGGGTGTGCATTTATATATATATATATATATATATATATATACACACACACACACATTTATGTATATGTGTGTGTGTGTGTTATGCAATCGATACCATATATCTTAAATCACAATTTTCATATTTTAACAAGTCTCCTCCTAGTGGAACTGCCAAAGTGCCCTATGTTCAAAAGAAAGTCCCTTCTTGGGTTTGGTTACCTGTTTACTCTCTCCTTTTGTACAAACTATGTTGAGTGCAGACAGCGTCATCATGCTTTAACAAACTGAAACAAACAAACACCGTAGAAGAGGCAACATATACCTCCATTAGGCAAAATAGGGGATTTTGTGTACTTACTGAAAAATTATTTCTCTTAGTCCATGTGGAACACAGAAACCAAGGGGTAAAGTATCCTCCGGCAAGGAGGGCAGGGCACTTGCCTTAAAAGGCTCTCGGAGGGCGGAGAATTCTTCCCTGCTCACTTTACTCCCACCAGTCTAATCTAGTTTTAAAGTACAGCAAATCCCTAAGAAAACAGAAGTGAAGTAGGAAAGGGAGAACCCTAAATTAGAGAACTCAAGAGGACCCCCACACACACACACCGCCTGGAACGCAAACAGCTGGTTTTATGCTGGAAGGCAAGTCCTGTGTTCCACATGGAGTAAATGAAAATACTTTATTAATAAATACACAAAATTCCCACTTTCTATTACATCCTATGTTGAACACAGGAACAATAGAGATATACCAAAGAATCCACCAAAAATGCAGGGAGGGAAAGAGAAATCCCCCTCAAAACACAGACCAGTTCAAACAGAGATGAACTGGAACAACGTGAACCTCAGGTGTCAACTGAAACCAACACAGCAAATCAGGGAATAGGAACCAACATATTACTTATATTGAAAAGTCAAGAAGCGCAGCTACACAAGCACAATGGCCTGTAGGACCTTCAGACCAAAACTGGCTTCAGCTGAACCCAGCACATTAAAGTGTTAGTAATGTCTAAAAAAACTTTTTTGCATTTAGAAGAGCTTAAAAAGCTGATCTAAATGCAAAAAAACGTATCTCTCAAACCGCTATGGTTTAAGAGATACGGGCATTTAAAGTTTGCTGTTTCCTACTGACAGCTGTAAAGCTGTCAGCAGGAGACTCGTGTCGGTCGACACCATTCCAATGAAGGGATTCCGTGTAAGTAACGAGATCTCGGCACTTCTCAAGCGCCACCATGTCGACCGACACGAGTCTCCTGCTGACAGCTTTACAGCTGTCAGTAGGAAAGAGCAAACTTTAAATGCCCGTATCTCTTAAACCATAGCGGTTTGAGAGATACGTTTTTTTGCATTTAGATCAGCTTTTTAAGCTCTTCTAAATGCAAAAGAGTTTTTTTTAGACATTACTAACACTTTAACATGTGTGGGATTACCACATCGACTCCTTAAATAGCTGTTCCTCAGAGGCCTGAATCTTGTAAGCCAAAGAGGCATCCTCTGTGTCACGGTTTTTGAAGACTCTCAGACGTAAGGTTTGGTAAAAACGTAACATTATTGAAAAGTTAAAGCAATCCCCATAGGGAAACATACATAACAATACAACAATAATAGTCCATACAATAGGTTCTACCGGCCTTGCCTAAAATACCGGGCAAGGCAACCCAAGTGACAGTAGTGATAACAGGCTCTACCGGTCTTGCCTATACCGGGTAAGGCAACCGTGAGATGACATGTACCGGTTCTACCGACCTTACCAATACCGGGCAAGGCAGCCCAAAGGAGACTGAGTGAAGGCTCTACCGGCCCTGCCAATACTGGGTAAGGCAACCTTAAAGATGGTAATGTACAAGGTTCTACCGGCCTTACCAATACCGGGCAGGGCAGCCTGAGGAACACTGTAGTAGGCTCTACCGACCCTGCCAATACCGGATAAGGCAACCTTAAGGATGATAACGACAAAGGTTCTACCGGCCTTACCAATACCGGGCAGGGCAGCCTGAGCAAGTAGACAGGCTGTCAGATGACTATGACAGCAGAGAGGAATAGGAACTAAGGTCTTACTCAGCAGAAGTCTATTGCCAAGGAAAATCAGACGACTGCATAGGAGTGGACAGTGACTTAGCCTCAGTACTGATAGATCAGAAGCAAACCAACGTCCGCACGTTGGGACCAACAATAAATATCGCCACCAGGTTAATGGAGTAAACCAGCGTCCGCACGCTGGAACCAACAGTGTATATCGCAACCAGATTTAATGGAGTAAACCAGCGTCCGCACGCTCGAACCAACAGTGTATATCGCAACCAGGTTTAATGGAGTAAACCAGCGTCCGCACGCTGGGACCAACAGTAAATGTCGCCACCAGTTTTAATGGAGTAAACCAGCGTCCGCACGCTGGAACCAACATTGTAAATCGCAACCAGGTTAATGGAGTAAACCAGCGTCCTCACGCTGGGACCAACAGTAAATGTCGCCACCAGGTTTTAATGGAGTAAACCAGCGTCCGCACGCTGGGACCAACAGTGCATATCGCAACCAGGTTAATGGAGTAAACCAGTGTCGTCATGCTGGGACCAACAGTAAATGTCGCCACCAGTTTTAATGGAGTAAACCAGCGTCCGGACGCTGGAACCAACAGTGTAAATCGCAACCAGGTTAATGGAGTAAACCAGCGTCCTCACGCTGGAACCAACAGTAAATGTCGCCACCAGGTTTTAATGGAGTAAACCAGCGTCCGCACGCTGGGACCAACAGTGTATATCACAACCAGGTTTAATGGAGTAATCCAGCGTCCTCACGCTGGGACCAACAGTAAATGTCGCCACCAGGTTTAATGGAGTAAACCAGCGTCCTCACGCTGGAACCAACAGTGTATATCGCAGTAGCGAAAAGAACAATGTCGCCGGAGCGACGGGCCAGAGCAGGATCCCCACACTCCAATGGGGAGTCCACCGGGGCGAGACAGATGCACTGACAGATGACTGGAACCACCGGAACCGCCGATGCAGAGCGAACCGGCTGGAGAAGTGGCAGGCAGGAGACACAGGAACTCAGCAAGATTAACCTGCTAGGTGCTGGAACACAGGAACACCGGAACACTAGCAAGCAGGAACATGGAACACTGGAACACCGGAACGCAGGATCAGCAGGCCCAGAAACCTGACATGCAGATCAGGCCAGGTGAAGTCTGAAACACCACGAAAGGGCAACCTGGAAGTGCTCAACCTGGGTTTAAAAAGGCAGTGTGAGGAGGGCTGATAGCAGACAGCCAATCAGGAATACTCAGCAAGTGACAGACACAGAACAGCATGAATCACGGGCACCGTGATAGTACCCCCCTTTCAAAGACCCCCTCTACCAGAGTGGGGTCTGGGCTTCTGAGGGTATTTGGTATGAAATATTCGTAGTAACTTGGGTGCATGAAGGTCCTTACTGTCTACCCAAGAAGTTCAGCGACGTTTTCAGTAAGGGAGAGGCTGGCGCCCTACCTCAGCACAGACCATACGATTGTCGTATAGAACTAAGTCCTGGAGCAGTACCACCGGGGCGAGACTAATGCACTGACAGATGACTGGAACCACCGGAACCACCGGTGCAGAGCGAACCGGCTGGAGAAGCAGCAGGCAGGAGACACAGGAACTCAGCAAGATTAACCCGCTAGGTGCTGGAACACCGGAACACTAGCAAGCAGGAACATGGAACACTGGAACACCGGAACGCAGGATCAGCAGGATCAGCAACCTGACATGCAGATCAGGCTCTAGGTGGTGTCCAACTTACATAGTTGATGGTCACCGTCATATCTCAGCGGCAAGGGAAGGGTTCATGATATCCCTACTGACTGGCAGAGCATTGGCCTGGGCTAACCCACTGTGGGAAAACGCTAAACCTTGTACTAAAAATTTCTGTGATTTTGTACAATCCTTTCGGAGAGTTTCTGAGCCTCCTGGTAGAACCACCTCTGCTGCTAAACATCTTATGGAGATACAACAGGGCAGGCGCACGGTTGGTGATTATGCCATTGAATTCCGCACCTTGGCAGCAGAGGTAGGATGGAATAACAAGGCCCACAACACATCAAGGATGTGTCTGAAGTGTTGCTGACAGGTGACTGGAACCACCGGAACAGCCGGTGCAGAGCGAACCGGCTGGAGAAGCGGCAGGCAGGAGACACAGGAACTCAGCAAGATTAACCCGCTAGAAGCAGGAACAGCAGGAACACCGGAACACTAGCAAGCAGGAACATGGAACACTGGAACACCGGAACGCAGGATCAGCAGGCCCAGAAACTGATATGCAGATCAGGCCAGGTGAAGTCTGAAACACCACGAAAGGGCAACCTGGAAGTGCTCAACCTGGGTTTAAAAAGGCAGTGTGAGGAGGGCTGATAGCAGACAGCCAATCAGGAATACTCAGCAAGTGACAGACACAGAACAGCACGAATCACGGGCACCGTGATAGTACCCCTCTTTCAAAGACCCCCTCTCCCAGAGTGGGGTCTGGGCTTCTGAGGGTATTTGGTATGAAATATTCGTAGTAACTTGGGTGCATGAAGGCCCTTTCGTACTGTCATGGTTTTTGAAGACTCTCAGGCGTAAAAACGTAACTTTATTGAAAAGTTAAAGCAATCCCCATAGGGAAACATACATAACAATACAACAATAATAGTCCATACAATAGGTTCTACCGGCCTTGCCTAAAATACCGGGCAAGGCAACCCAAGTGACAGTAGTGATAACAGGCTCTACCGGCCTTGCCTATACCGGGTAAGGCAACCGTGAGATGACATGTACCGGTTCTACCGACCTTACCAATACCGGGCAAGGCAGCCCAAAGGAGTACTGAGCGTAGGCTCTACCGGCCCTGCCAATACTGGGTAAGGCAACCTTAAAGATGGTAATGTACAAGGTTCTACCGGTCTTACCAATACCGGGCAGGGCAGCCTGAGGAACACTGTAGTAGGCTCTACCGACCCTGCCAATACCGGGTAAGGCAACCTTAAGGATGATAACGACAAAGGTTCTACCGGCCTTACCAATACCGGGCAGGGCAGCCTGAGCAAGTAGACAGGCTGTCAGATGACTATGACAACAGAGAGGAATAGGAACTAAGATCTTACTCAGCAGAAGTCTATTGCCAAGGAAAATCAGATGACTGCATAGGAGTGGACAGTGACTTAGCCTCAGTACTGATAGATCAGAAGCAAACCAACATCCACACATTGGGACCAACAATAAATATCGCCACCAGGTTAAAGGAGTAAACCAGCGTCCGCACGCTGGAACCAACAGTGTATATCGCAACCAGATTTAATGGAGTAAACCAGCGTCCGCACGCTCGAACCAACAGTGTATATCGCAACCAGGTTTAATGGAGTAAACCAGCGTCCGCACGCTGGGACCAACAGTAAATGTCGCCACCAGTTTTAATGGAGTAAACCAGCGTCCGGACGCTGGAACCAACAGTGTAAATCGCAACCAGGTTAATGGAGTAAACCAGCGTCCTCACGCTGGGACCAACAGTAAATGTCGCCACCAGGTTTTAATGGAGTAAACCAGCGTCCGCACTCTGGGACCAACGGTGTATATCGCAACCAGGTTTAATGGAGTAAACCAGCGTCCTCACGCTGGGACCAACAGTAAATGTTGCCACCAGGTTTAATGGAGTAAACCAGCATCCGCACACTGGAACCAACAGTGTATATCGCAGCAGTGAAAAGAACAATGTCGCCGGAGCGACAGGCCAGAGCAGGAGCCCCGCACTCCAATGGGGAGTCCACCGGGGGCGAGACCGATGCACTGACAGATGACTGGAACCACCGGAACCGCCGGTGCAGAGCGAACCGGCTGGAGAAGCGGCAGGCAGGAGACACAGGAACTCAGCAAGATTAACCTGCTAGGTGCTGGAACACAGGAACACTAGCAAGCAGGAACATGGAACACTGGAACACCGGAACGCAGGATCAGCAGACCCAGAAACTGACATGCAGATCAGGCCAGGTGAAGTCTGAAACACCACGAAAGGGCAACCTGGAAGTGCTCAACCTGGGTTTAAAAAGGCAGTGTGAGGAGGGCTGATAGCAGACAGTCAATCAGGAATACTCAGCAAGTGACAGACACAGAAGAGCACGAATCACGGGCACCGTGATACTCTGACCTGAAGAAAAGGGCTATGAGCCAAAAGGGCACTGCATGAGTGCCCACAGGAAAGATAAAAAAAAAGCAAATCAAATTTTCAAAAATGTCACATGCGATGAACATGGTACTTGGAACCTAAGCGCACCCAAAACATGAAACTCCTGCTCTTATCTGTTAGATGGCACAGGGCAGAGAGAAAGAAGAATGATATCCTGGTTAATGGGACACTCTGAGACAACCTTAGGGAGAAACCCTACAAGAGTTTGTGAAATCCCCCTATCAGAGTGGAAAATTAGAAAGGGAGGCTTTCGAGATAGTAGACTGAATTCGGCCACCAGCTGAATAGACACAGTAGCCAGCAGAAAGGCTGTCTTGAGTGTCAAGAAATGCAGAGAAACTGAAGGCAGAGGGACCTTCTGCTCCCAGAACAAAATTCAAGTCCCATGGAGGAGTGGGATCCGGAAAGGCTGGGTAGGCATTGGCCACCCTCTGCACAAAAGTATGCACATCTGGTGATAAGGCGATACACCTCTGAAAAAAGACAGAGAGACAGAGCTGACATTTGGATTTTAATAGAGCTGAGACAAAGCCCTTTTTCAAGACCATACTGAAGAAAGATCAAAACAACTGGAAAACTAAAAGGTCACTGCTGTGACTCCTGGTCTTCACTTATAGAAAAAGAACCATACCCTATGGTATGCCCTGGATGAAACTGGTTTACAATCCTTCAACATAGTGGCAATAAGAGAGTCAGAAAAACCCTTCTTCCTCAGGAAGAACCAAGCTATCAAAGCCAGCTTCTCCCCCTCTGGATGACACAACGGACCCCGAGGTAAAAGGTCTGGATGAAGATGGAGCTTAAACGGCTCTGACACAGACAGAATGAGTAAATCTGAAAACCAGAATGAGGATATCAGAATGCTATGAGCCCTCTCCATCCTTATTTTCTGCAGCACTCTGGGAATCAATGGCAATGGAGGAAACACATACACAAGGGAGAAGTGCCACGGTACGACCATCATGTACACTGCAAGAGCTAGTGGGTTCCAGTATCTGGAACAAAATTAAGGAACCTTCAGGTTCAACAGAGGGGCCACTAGGACCTAATGGTTTTCAATTCTACACTTTGTCCCTGGGGTCCTCTAAGGGTGAGCCACCCTCGGAGGACCCCAGAGACAAACTATGGAATTGAGAACACTCTGATTGAGCTCCCAGTTCTCAGGATCCAGGAGTTGGTGGCTAAGAAAGGCTGCCACAACATTGCCTACCCCAGGGATATAGTGGCAGAGAAGGTATGGAAGCCACAGCTCATGTGAGAATCAACCAAACCGCGATCCATATGGCTCCACTTCTAGGGCTAGATTTAATGGTAGGAGTTAACATAGCCGGTAGGGCCAAAGTGAATACCGGCTGTTAAACTAACATGTTTAATGTGGTATTTAAAGGTTCTACCAGCTAGAACTCCAAAGGACGTTAAGCCACAAAAACAGTGCTGTGGCTGAACATCCGTTTTGTGCGTTTAGTTCCCAAAACGCCACTAAAAGCAGCGATATTGGGAACTGAACAGTGAAAAACAATTAACTATCGGCAGATCGTTAACTGATCCATGTTACACTTACCTGTTATCCACTGTCCTTCTGTCTTCTCTTCTTTCTTCCGCCTTCTCTTCAGTCTTCCGTCTTCTCCCTGTAAAAGAAAAGAAACCAAGTATTACCAAGCATGAACAAGTACATTCCAGAACCCTTTGAAAGACAGTGGGGTATGAAATGCATTGCAAAGCAATGCGTTGCGTACCTCACTGGCAATCAAAGGGTTCAATAGTAGTGCGCCCCAAAGATGCCCATATATGCCTCTATGTAATGCCCCACAGAATACAAATGCCAAGAAATAACGGCAAGAAATAAAATGATCCACATAAGCATAAATTAATGCTATGCCTTAATGCCCAGTATGAAACTTAGCTTAGAGATTCGTGTCTCCGCGGATTGGAGCGGCCTCGAGGGCAGCGGGAGCAGAGACACAAATGTCCCACTATGCTCCCATTCAGCTGTGTATGAGCCGATGCCCGTAACACACTGAGGGCATTTGAAGTGAGCCTGCCTTTATATATGGGCAGGCTCACTTCAACTGTCCTCATTGCCACTGGCTGGGATGTACTTCACATCCCAGCCAATCATGTTCAAGAACAGCCGTTAGATTTTGATTGGCTGGGATGTGAAGTACATCCCAGCCAATGTCAATGAGGGCAATTGAAGTGAGCCTGCCCATATATAAAGGCAGGCTCACTTCAAATGGCCTCAGTGTGTTATGGGCATCGGCCCGTACACAGCTGAATGGGAGAGTCGTGGGACATTTGTGTCATACTGGGCATTAAGGAATAGCATTGATTTATGTTTATGTGGATCATTTTATTTCTTGGCATTTGTATGCTTTGGGGCATTACATGGAGGCATATATGGATATCTTTGGGGAGCACTACTACTGAACCCTTTGAGTGACAGTGAGGTATGCAACGTAGTGTTTTGGAATGCGTTGCGTACCCCACTGTCACTCAAAGGGTTCTGGAATGTATTCGTTCATGCTTGGTAATACTTGGTTTCTTTTCTTTTACAGAGAGAAGGCAGAAGATGGAAGAAAGAAGACAGAAGGATGAGAAGACAGCAATAAAGCACTGGACAGCAAACCAGATCTTTAGCCACAAAGTATTAGTCAAGGCAACAGACAAAGCCGAGACCTTCATAGTAAATCTGGCAACAGCAAAGGCTGCTTTTGTTAGACTATGCATTAGACCCAAGGATCTTAAAGTGTTAGTAATGTCCAACAAAAAGCTAAATGCAAAAAAAAGTCTCTCTCAAACCGCTATGGTTTAAGAGATACAGACGTTTAAAGTTCGCTGTCTCCTACTGACAGCTGTAAAGCTGTCAGCAGGAGATTCGTGTCGGTCGACACAGTGGCGCTTGAGCAGAGCCACAATCTCGTTACTTACAAGGAATCCCTTCATTGGAATGGTCTAAAACGTGTGCCTGGTGTTCAAGCACTCGTTTTAGACCATTCCAGTGAAGGGATTTGTGGTAAATAATGAGACTGCGGCTCTGCTCAAGCGCCTCCGTGTCGACCGACACGGATCTCCTGCTGACAGCTTTACAGCTGTCAGCAGGAAACAGAGAACTTTAAACGCCCGTATCTCTTAAACCATAGCGGTTTGAGATATACATTTTTTTGCATTTAGCTCAGCTTTTTAAGCTCTTCTAAATGCAAAAATATTTTTGTTGGACATTACTAACACTTTAAGAGATAGCTATAACAAAATCTTCCTTAGGAGCATCCTCATGGACAGCCTCCAAAAAGGTGATCCATCAATCAGCCAGACGAGTGAATGTAGAGCCTTCATCTTGCTAAAGTATTTTGCAGAAAAGAGATTATCAGAGAGAGAGAGAGAGAGATGTCTGGGAAGGAACAACCTCTTGTCCAACGTCCTCCAATCATCCAGAAGTACCTGATCTAAGAAGTGGTGAAAAAGATTAGGGGTGCAGACTTCTTTTTGTGCCTTTTTAAAAATATGAGGGGAAGAAGAATTGGAATCTAAGAGTTTTCAGGACAACTTGGATGAGAACCAGGGTCTTCCATAAAAGAATCCCCAACAGCGAAAGAAGAATCTAAATTGTCTTCTTCAAAGTCCCCTTCCTCAACTGTGAGGAATCCCCTACCATGGGAAAAATTCCATCTGTGAAAAGGATGCAACACCTTTTGAGGGGAACAGGACTGTCCTGAAATCATGAGTCCAGAATATCCTATATAATAATTCGCTAAATTGTGTGTAACGCGCGACATGCGCAGTACACACTGCTGCTCATGCTGCGGTCATGCGCAGTAGAGACTGCCTGCGCCGCGGCTCATACAGAGCTGGGAACTCCCAAGGAGCGTCCAGCTCTGTATCAGCCGCGGCGCGGGCAGTCTCCACTGCGCGTGACTGCACCGCGACCGGGTGGCAGTGACACTGTGGCCCGTGTAACGGGCTGTTCAACTAGTACTGAATAAAGGAAGATATAGAAATTATAGAAGACATTAGGGCCTTAACCCGTACAGGAAAGGGGTGTGGGGGGTGCAGAACCTTGGTAGTTTGCCCATGTATCCTTTAGGCACAAACATAGCCAGTAGACCTCTTAAATATATTACAGGACAGTAAAGTAAGAAAAACGTACTTATATAAAGGTAAAAGTACTTATCTGACTGAAAGAGTTAGAGACCAATCTCATGTGGACCACACTGAAGTGATAAAGAAAGAGGATCAGCATAGAACCTCCTCTCCTCATGTCTGCCATACTGGGAAAAATGGGCTTATGGGTAATGCAGACAATACCATTTATAAAATGGTGAGGTGGCTCTACAGACACTGTGCAATAGAACCCCTAGATACTGGGGGGGGGGGCACCGCTATGCAGTTCAAAGGTAGAGAAGCTCAATAAGGCCCCCTACACCAACCAGAGTGCAACCAGTGCAACAAAGAGTCCTTAATACTATCTGTGTCCTAATCCAATATGACTGCCATGCCTGCCTGTTCTTAAAGGCACCGCAACCCCAAAAACCGAAGGTGCATTAAACACAAGTAAAAAGATAGAAAATAAATACAGAATGCAGGAAAGCTTCTCCTCTTCAGGCTCCTTCGTATCACAAAAATGTCAGCTCAGACCAGCTAGCTAACAACTGAGAGGAAAGGACTGATAATGCAAGCCGTACTCGTACAGACCCAGGGCCCTTAAAGGGGATCTCTTCCCTCTATAAAAGTTTGCCTCTATGCAATCTTCTTGTAACGTTAACATGTAATCTGTAATTATTCTTTTTAATTAATGAAGGTTATAATGTAATTTACAGTTTTAAAAGTGAGCCAGTGACGTAACTTCAGGACAGGCTGTGGCACTACTCTGCCCACAGCCTGTCAATCTTCGTCTGTTCCCCTCCCCATGTAGCGCCTTGTTCCAACCTCCTCCTATGACGGAGGATTTCTCCATGCGAGCTGGAGAGTTTTACTGCCAATTTTGACACATTGTGGGATTGCTTTGGATGTATTGAAATGGGACTTAGGGCCCCTTATAAATACATCTCCTGGAGACTTAGAGTTTTTTTTTTTTAGGTTCAATTCCTGCATCTGCAGTTTTGAGATGCGTTAAGGGTCTCTGCGCCCAGAAAACCTGGGTGCAGATTTTCACACATTAATGTGGGTCCCTTAAAGGGATAGTAATACTTCGTTTTATCTTTATTTTATTTTGTAGGCATTAGAAAAAGTCTTATCTCTCAGACCTTTATGGTTTGAGAGATATTTACAAGCAAAGTTTCCCCTCCTGCCCCTTTTACATAGTGTAAGCCATCTCTTCTCAGATATGGAATCCAGTCCATAGACCAGACAGATAACAGCAGGGGGCAATCTTCTTCCTATGAGAACAATGAAAGCCCTGCCCCCCTTGACAAGTTTTTCAGGTTTTTCCCTTATCTTAATTGAAGATTGTCCCTCTCTGCAGTCTACCTGGGCACCTCCCTTCTGATCTGGCTGAGCAGTGTTACATCAGTAAAAGGGGTGGGAGGGGGATATAATTGAATTACTCTTGAACTACAATTCTGACAGAATTGAAATAACACTCTCCAAAGTCCAAATACTATGATGATTAATTAGAGCTGCTTTTATTATGAAACATTACTATCCCTTTAACACATTTTAGTGCCTAACGCATGGAATTGAATGGTATTTTTCAGAGTTTTGTTGTTTGCCAATGGGTAAAAAAACTTGCACATTGATCACCCAAAGTGGGGTTTTTCTATCCGGTATTTTTTCAAAGCACAGGTAATTGCATAGCTTACCGTGCTTGAAAAAATACCGTTGGCTGTTTTTTTGGCCGATAGGGGTAATAGGATTGAGGCCAAAATGTGAAAAAAATATATATGTTGTAGGGTTTATCCCCCTGAGTAAAACAATGGAACTACCACTGCTGAGAGGTATTTTATTCAAAAGTTATTGCAGCTCAAACTTACATTTTGTAAGGTGCAGTATCACAGTGGCCTGAAATTGTACAGTGTCGCTGTTGCTACACCATCCTATGGAGATTTATGGTCAACCAGAGCTGTCCACTGTACAGCTTCAGGCCACTATGATACTGCACCTGAAAACCAGGTTTGTCCTGTAATAACTTTTGAATAAAACACCTTTCAACAGTGGGAGTACCCTTGTTTTACTAAGGGGGATAAATCCTTCAATATATTTTTTTACATATTAAGTATTACTATCTGTTTAATTCTGTTTTTTTTGTGTGCTTTCTCTTTGTATTCTTTTGATCTTTTTTTTTTTTCATTGATTAAGAGCACTTTGTGTACTTTACCTATTAAAGAAACACTGCAAACAATCCACAATCTAACAGGTCTCTACTGTAAATATACTGATCTGCACTAATGTGTGTATTCACAGACCATTTTCAGTGGAGTGAGAACGGGACTAAGATGAACAAATGTTAAGTAAAAAAGTTGTGTCACTCCAAGATCTGTCTACTTTTTACCAATCCTGTATTTTTTTTTTTTAACCCCTTAAGGACTACGTGACATACTATGACCATCATGTTCCTTAAATACTTAAGGACCGATGACGGTCATAGTACATCACGTACTTTTTATTTACAGCGTTCCATCGGGAGAGCTGTAAGTAAAAATGGGGCCTAAAATTGACCTCTCCAAGACTGGAGTGATCTCTTTCAGGCCCCAAAGTGGCACGACGATACACACAACAGGTCACGTGTACCGGCACGTCGGCAAGGATCAAAGCGGTCCTTATGGGACTGAAACGTCCCAGGACCACTGGTCCTTAAGGGGTTAACAAACAACCAATCTAGGCTGGATTGGCAAGGTTTGTATGAATTGAAAATGACACTTCAAGTTTCAAGTCTATTTGTCAATCTATTCGAAAGTTCTAAATATTACAAAATCAGCATTTTACACTGAAAGGGCCGCTGTGCTGCCATGCAGTTACGATATTTGTATTTTATATACATACACGCTAGTGTAAAAGCCTGTGTGCACGGGCCAAAGTGCGTTCGGGCATTCTGTGCGTTCGGGCAGTCTCTACTGTGCATTGTTAAATCTAAAAACTATATTTATTATGATCATTTGTGTTATACTATCAGCAATAATACTAACTCTTGCTCTCAAGGTTAAGTTGAAGGGTGCCCAGGCCCCAGGATACTAGTAGCATCTGTTCCAATCAAATGTATACGTAAGCATAACACGCGGGTAATTTAGATAAATTATATATTCATGAAGCCCACAATGTATAATATCCATATTTGTACTTATACAAACTTGACTTAGGGTTCTATTCTTATGAGGTAATGACCATGTTTAAAGGCTCTAGACAGTATAAATATTCAGTCATTGGGCCTAGTAAGAGGGAGGCAGACACAGCTACACCATCATGCTGGCTGTCTGACATACTAAGAGAAGATCATTAACCCTTCAAATTCTGTTCCTGTAAGATCATGTAAGATTGTATCATCTGAACGTGTCAAACTTTGCTGAATAAAAGGAAAATCTACTCATCTTCTCTGACTCTCTCCAACTCTGTCAATGAAAGAAGTCAACCCTTCAGACACAAGAAAAACACAGTCTAACAAGCATGACTGCACTGGGCATTCGGGCAGTCTCTACTGAGCATGACTGCAGGCATTCTGTGCGTTCTGGCAGTCTCTGCTGCGCAAGACTGTATCGGGCATTTGGGCAGTCTCTACTGCGCATGACTGCATAGGACAAACATACATCTAGCCTTTTATATTATAGGATATATATATCCCCAAAACAATAAATTACTACTCCTTTAAATATATATACCCTACGTGGCCAAAAGTATGTGTACCCCTGCTCGCTGAACATCTCATTCCAAAATCATTGGCATTTATATGGAGTTAGTCCCCCTCTTGCTGTGATAACAGACTCCACTCATCTGGGAAGGCTTTCACTAAGATGTAGGAACACTACTGCATGGATTTGCTTCCATTCAGCCACAACAGCATTAGTGAGTTCCGGCACTGATATTGAGTGATTAGGCCTCACTCACAGTCAGCATTCTGATTCATTCCAAAACTGCCCTATGGGGCTGAGGTCAGGGCTCTGTGCAGTCAGGTTCTTCCACACCGATCTCAACAAACTACTTCTGTATGGACCTTGCTTTGTGCACGGGGACATTGTCATGCTGAAACATGAAAGAGCCTTCCCCAAAAATTGTTGCCTCAAAGTTGGAAGCACAGAATCTCCTTTAATCTTACTGCATGCTGTATCGTTAAGATGTCCCTTCACTGGAACTAAGGGGCCTAGCCTGAACCATGAAAAATAGCCCCAGACCATTATTCCTCCTCCAAACTTTACTGTTGGGAACTACTACTTAAATATTGCGCTGGTAATAGCGTACATCAAAACATTGACTTAAAAATGCTGACTGCATAAAAAGGGGGCATGTAAAATGTTGCCTTTAAAAGTCACAATGTACCCTGTCCTAATCACCCCTCAAACCACCACCGAAGTCTGAACTTAACCTGGCCCTAACCTAAGTACCCTAACCTAAGAACTAACCTAAACCACCGCAGAGACAGAGCCTATGCTAAGCTAAGCTAAGAATCTAACATAACAGATGCAGTACAACCCCAAAACAGACAGTGGGCCTCACCTAACAGATACTAACCTAACCAATACTCATATGGCAACATTCTAAATGGTGAAATATTGCGGGCGCCATTATGACACCTGCCATGATGTGAGCTCTCAGTAATGGCACTCATTAAGTAGGTGGTGCCATTTCGATACGATACCTACCAGAGAACAAATGATTTTTACAATCTTCAGCACTCACTGGTCCCATCCTGGGATCTTGTGTGGCCTACCACTCTGTGGTGGAGCTGTGGTGCTCCTATATAGTTCCACTTCACAATAACAGAACTTATAGTTGAAAAGGGAAATCTAGGGAGAAATTTGACGAACTGACTTGTTGCAATGGCGGCACCCTAAGATGGTGCCACATTGAAAGTCAGTAGTTCTGCAGTACCGGCCATTCTACTGCCAGTGTTTCTCTACGAAGATTGCATGGTTGTGTGCTTGACTTTTATACACCTGTCAGCAATGGGTGTGGCTGAAATAAAATAGCCTAATCCACTAATTGGGAGGGGTGTCCACAAAGATTTGGCCATGTAATGTATACACACATATTTTGACCTCTTCCATAGGATAACAAGCATTTTAGCAGTGTTCCTTGGATGCTAAATATGTCTCCAATGTACTGAAGGACTCCATAGGGGAGATGCACTAAGGTGTGATAAAGAGGTGAGAACGTGGAGATGACTTCTCCAGTGATATCACTTCTCCAGTTCCTATGCTATTTTATGGAGCCTATTCACTAAGATCTCCATATCTGGAGAAATCTTAGTGCATATGCTCTATAGACTAACATTGGAACTGGAGAAGTGATATCACTGGAGAAGTCATCTCCACGTTCTCACCTCTTTATTACACCTTAGTGCATAACCCTGCAGGTCTTCAACACCTGGAATCTGAGGTTCTCCTACAGAGAATACGGACCACCTCCCTAGACATGTTATCCGTTGCTAGTTAATAATTGACTTTGGGGAACCAGTTTGTGTAGAATTTATTCATAGTGAGCATCATGATTTTCTGACCTGACTAATGTAACTGGGTTTTTATAATTAGGTGTAAGTGTTACTTTAAGGGGTTTTTTTTCAGTTACCTTTCCCTGGAGAGGCGGATGAGATCGGCTACATCATAGCAGAGGTGAACTTCCAGCACCTGACAGGTGGGATAGGCATCACTAAGAGAGAAGAACCAATCATTGTGCAGGGTTTATAAGGAGCTGTTTATACTCAATGAGAACATTAGGGATTACATTACAGGTATAGATGCTTTACTGGCCTGTGTTCAGAAACTGCTGTTTGGAAATTCTTATCTAAAGTTGGAACTGACCCTTTGAGAGTCATAAGGGTGAACAATGCATTGCTTTGCAATACAGCACACACCCCTGTGGCACTCAGAGAGTTAAGGCCATATGTTGAAATGATTATAATATAAGTCTGGGGCAAACAACTGCTACCGGAGGAGGACAAATAAAAACTCCCCAAAGTCACATTAATTTTAACCATTCATTTAAACAGTTACTTTTTAAATGGACAAAGAGAAAGGGATTTACAGGCAAGCATAAAACACAAAACAAAAGGATTTTATAGAACTTACTGTGAAATAATTTTCTCTTCATCCATATAAAACACAGGAACCATGGGATAAAGGGTTAATTTTTTAAATGTTGCACGCTTAAGAGCGTGCAACCTTTTAACTAATTCACCACGTCGCCATGATCAAAATGGCAGCATGACAATCTCACACTGCAGGACAGAGCGAGATTGTCATGTCGCCTACTTAGTGGTCGAATACATAAATGGAATTCAAATTGCCCGCTTTGAGGATTCACAGCATTTGATGGACATTAAGCACAATCAAACGGAAAGTATTATCTGCAGCACAGGGAGTCACTCCAGCTGCCACTAGATTTTAAGTAAGAGACACTTTTAGCTGGAGTGCCTCCGTGTGCTGCAGATAATACTTTTTCTTTGATTGTGCTTAATGTCCATCAAAAGCTGTGAAAACTCAAAGTGGGCAGTTTTTAAGTATGCGACCATTAAGTAGGCAATATGACAATCTCGCACTGTTATGCAGTGCGAGAATGTCATGTCGCCATTTTGATCATGGCGACGTGATGAATTAGGTAAAAGGTTGCACACTCAAAAGGATACAGAGGTAAAGTGTCCTACACCAGGAGGGCTGGAAGCATTAAAAAAAAAAAAGCCTTTGAGATAGAGACTCCCTCCTTCCCCCCCACTTGTCCCCGTCTACAACTTTCAGTTTTTTTTTCGTATAGCAATGCCAAAACAAAGCAAGAAAGAAGCAAAAGAAAATATGGAAAACACCTGAACAGAGAACCCAATAGAAACCCTCTGCTTGGGGACTCAAACCAGAGGTTTTTTTCTTCTTCTCTGGGAGGGAGTCCAATGTTAATAGTAAGCTCAGTAAAATCCTCTTTCCTTTGTTGTCCAATTTGGAACACAGGAACCATGGGGATATAACAAAGGTACCCACCAAGATTCACGGAGAGAAAAAGAATGAAAACCCCTGCACTGGAGACCAATTTCCACTGTTCTAAATTGGTACAACATGAACCTTAGGTGTCAATGGACAAAATACATACACAACAAAACAACTGTAAACAAACAAGAAACCAACACCTTCTTACAGGTACCACAGCCTGAAGGACCTGCCAACCAAAGAACATTCACGAGACAGTGTTTGGTGAAAGTGTGCAGAGACAACCATGTCACTGCCTTACACAACTGCTCAGAAGTGGCCTGGTTCTTGTAGGCCAAATATGCCCCCACTGATCTGGTGGAATGCACCATGACCCAAAAAGGTACAGGGTTTTTTTTTTCTGAGGACATAAGTCTAGTGGATGGGGGCCTTGATCCAGGAAACAACAGTAACTTTAGACACAGCCTGCCCCGCAAGTAGGTCCTCAGGAATGACTAAGCGAAAATCAGATTTCCGAAAAGGCTACATGCAATGAACACAGTACTTCAAACACTGTACCACATCCAACAGATAAAGTTCCTGCTTCTTTGAAGGAGTTGGACAGAAAGAAAGAAGCATAATTTCCTGGTTGATGTGAAAATCCAAAACAACCTTGGGCAAAACACCCCTAGAAGCTCATAAAACAACCCTATCCTTGTATAAAAAAAAAACAGAAAGAGATGCTTACAGGAAAAAGCCTGATGTTTGTCCACCTGCTGAACAGACACAATGGCCAGTAGAAACACTGGCATTCAAAGGGCTAAATAATTTAAAAAAAATCCAAAACCCAAGGGGACTACTGAAATTAAAGAAGGGGGAGGTGTGAAGAGAAGATCCCCAAACACCATAACCCCTATTAGGGTTGCCACCCAGCCGGTATTTTACCGGCAGGCCGGTAAAAAATTGGCTTCTGTCCAATGTTAAGTCTATGGAGGGAATGCCATGGCCAGTATTTTTTTGGAGAAAAGGTGGCAACCCTAATCCCTATATAATCAACCTCCACAGGGAAAAAGGTCCACAAGGCACCTGTGAAACTGGGACATCCAACTCCAGGGAAATCAGTGATGGGAGCCTGACTAATGGGGGGGGCTATACATCCCCAGATCCAAGTAAAAGAATAATATAAACTAAGAGAAGTTGCACTCCTCACTTGGAATGCAGGATACATGAATCTGGGTAGGGTGGGGGGTTGAGCTGGAGGAAGAAGAGAGGGTCTCCACCCCAAAGAGTCTGTCTTTTTGAAGTGCCCTGCTCTCCTGAAGAGGGAGCTCAACCCCATGGCTCCTGTGTTTCATAATGGATGTATGAGAAATGTTTTTTTTAACCAATGGAATGATAGGAGGCCTCCAATTCATCTCTCCACAAAGTGTTGTAGACCCCCTAGCATTCAAGGGGTTAAAAGACCCATTTAAATCAATGGTATTTGGGACATTTTCATTTGTTCCCTATAGTGCAGTTGTTTTTCTCCAGAATTACTTCTTTGTTCATTAGCCTCAGGAAATATGGGCAAGGCGCTGTGCAATAGATACAAATGTAACCCTCTGAGTGCCAGAGAGGTACCCAGCGCAATGTGTTCACTACCTCTCTGGCACTCAGAGGGTTAAATGAAAGAGAATTTGTAATAGCCCACAAAAGTGCAGTTGGTTTTTCACCAGAACTCCTCTACATGTGTCTTTGCTCACATGGCCCAGGTGTGAATAAGATGAGGCCTACCAGCAGAGACCTCTCCCATTCAGTGATTTGTACCTGAAGTGAAGGCGGATGATCTCTTGATCAGCGTCTCTGGGAAGACCTGTGATAAATAAAGTTTGTTTGACCTGCAGGAGGAGAAGAGAACAAAAGCAATGAGAAAGTTGTGACACAAAGACAAACAGAAAAAAAATAAAAGTTCATATAAAAGTAAACATCACAAGAGATTACAGGGAACTACATTTAAAATAAAACAAGATGAGTCACTCATATAAACAAACAAAAGAAATAAATAAATTAATAAACAGCTGCTGAAGACGATGAGATTGTAGTCACATGGAGGTCTCACACAAACAAACACACAACCCAGCAAAAGAAGCAAGAACTCCGCGGACTTTAGAAGGGGAGGCATTTCTGAGCTGGGGTTGGGCCGGAGAAATAGGTGTGTGGCCTTTTACATGTTATTCAGAGCGCGTATGAGGAGGTGATATAAGAGGGTGCTCACTTCCTATTTTGTGGTAGAACAGCTTAAGCGGAGAAGGAGCAGTTCCCCTCCCTCCCGCCCTGGTTTGTTTAAAAAAAAAATAAATATATATATATATATATATATATATATATATATATATATATATATTGTATTAGCAGTAGTATTACGTGTCACTGATTTAATATGCGTTTTACTATTGTAAATTGTCGCAGCTTTAATTTGGCGGATTGGGCCCTTGCCAATGTATAGAGTGGTAGTAAGATGGGGGAGGTTACGGGAGATGGTAGGCCAGCGGCCTATGTCTAAGGACACCTGGACCTGGTCGCGGGTTAGACGCCGGCCTCATTGAGTTGCATTGACCAGCTAATGAGGTGCGGTTAAGGAGAAAAGTTTGGGGGTTTTGGAGTCTTCGGCTCAAAGATGTATAGGCTGGGTTAGCCTATAAGAGATGGACATTGGAAAGGGCTCAAGGTTGGAGGAAAAGGATAAGATATTAAAAGTGTTAATTTATTATGATGTTTTGAGATAATAAAGCTGCGGCCTATTTCAAAATCCATAAAAGGTGTGTTGTGTATTTCTTGGACCTATACCCCATGCTCAGGATATGGCACACGCAAGGATAGGAAGGAGGAAGGGAGATATATTCCATTGTCTGCTGGAAGTCACAGACCAATATATACACTTTCTGTCTGACAGCCAGACTCGTGGCCACAAAACTGCACATATCCTATATAATAATTCGCTAATTCGTGTGTAACGCCGCGACATGCACAGTAGACACTGCTGCGCGTGCTGCAGTCATGCGCAGTAGAGACTGCCCGCGCTGTGGCTGATACAGAGCTGGGTGCTCCGAAGGAGTGTCCAGCTCTGTATCAGCTGTGGCGCGGGCAGTCTCTACTGTGCATGACTGCCCCGCGACAGGGTGGCAGTGGCACTGTGGCCCGTGTAACGGGCTGTTCAACTAGTACAGTATATAAAGCCAAATTAACTTGGAGTGCAAATATCAATCATCAATGTGGAATCGGCATCATCGGCATACCTGGGAACTTTCAAGATGAGCTGACCCTGAGATCTTTGAAATATTAACCCTTAAAGCTTCCCATAATGTAGATTTTATGCGATATGTGCCTGCTGGCTCTAACACAGAGGTGCTCCGGTCTGTGTGTGAGGGACCTTTAACATGCTACAGTTTGGATAACTCACTGCCTGAACACAAACAAGACAAGAAGGACATCTCCCACTGTCTTTCTGGTACTAATGGCACCACTTTATATTTATTATATGGATATTTTATGATGAGTTAGCGCTGCAAGCTTCTTTTTTTCTGTTTTTGTACACATATCTCCTTCAGCTTACTATAGCAGCTTCTATGTTGTAGGGTTTATCCCCCTGAGTAAAACAAGAGTACTCCCACTGCTGAAAGGTGTTTCATTCAAAAGATATTAATTTTCAACGTTGAATTTTTTAGGTGTAATATCACAGTGGCCTGAAATTGTACAGTGGCGCTGTTGCTACACCATCCTATGGAGATGGTCCCGGGACCAGAGCTGTCCATAGGATTGTGTAGCAACAGCGCCACTGTACAATTTCAGGCCACTGTGATATTGCACCTAAAAAATTCAACTTTGAAAATTAATATCTTTTGAATGAAACACCTTTCAGCAGTGGGAGTACTCTTGTTTTACTCAGGGGAATAAACCCTACAACATATTTTTTTTACATTTTAAGTATTACTATCCCTTTAAGAACAAGGCTTTTTGGCCTGTTCCAGTGTGTATACCCCCTGTCTGTTTGGTATCAACCATTCCTCACATGACTTGTGAGGAAGGATATAAATGGAACATAGTTCTCTATGTAATCACAATTAATGCAGGACCACATGGGCCCTGCACCAGGTAAGTCTTTCATCTACACCTTCTTTATTTTATTGTATGTCTGCTGTTTTTAATTGCACTACACTGGGACCCACAAATAATAATAAAAACATCAAAATATAATTTTAAAGGTCCTCTCCGACGCGTTTCAAAATAACATCTTTCTTCAGGGATTTTTAATTTAGATAGTATTTGTAGGTGTATTAGAGTAGGACTTACCATAAAGTGAGATACATTGGCGTGGCTGGTAAGCTTACACACGGATTGGCCAATTTGTGGGACGAAATTCTCACTTATTTCACTTAGATTTACTAAGGATTATTATATATGCCCATTACAGGGCACACATTATTCACAGCATATAGAGGAGCGCAGATCTGTTTTGTTTGTATGTGTTTTCACGTTTGGGTCTAGGCCTGGAATTTGGGGACTGGAGAACCCTCTCATTTCTTGTTGCTATCTATATCTTTCATCTTCAAACTTATATTTAATTTATATTTATTATATGGATATTTTATGATGCATTAGCGCTGCAAGCTTCTTTTTTTTTTAGTAGTAAAAATATTCCCACTTTCACATTGCTGGCTTGTCTTCCAGCACAAACCCACTAAATAGCTTGTAGTGGTGTTTAACCTGCTTTTGCTCAAAAGCAATAAATCTGACTCATATGGAGCAAATTAAAACAAAGATTTAATGTACACTATAGTGATAACAATGAAAACAAAAACCTAAAAGTTACTCAAAGTAGTGTCCTCCTTTCATATTGATCAGGAGATAGTCCTTCTCACCTTCCGTTCTCATCCAAGGATAAGAAAAGGAGCGCTTACACACCCTGTATCTCAAAGATATATTCAGACCTACATCATCAGGCATGGGACTGGAAGTCATTGTGATCATTTTCTATGACGTTCACAGAGGGACCACAGCTTGACCAGGCAGGCCATAACAGAAGCCTAACAGATGGCAGGAATGGATCTGCCAAGAAGACTCACCAAAGCAGTAAAATCATCTTAGGCAGAAATAAGAGAGGTTACCCCTGATTAAATCTATAAATCTGCTACATTGGTGAATCTGCAAACCTTCTGTAGACATTACAGACATCCAGTGGGCTGAAGAAGCAGTCTTTGACAACAAAATGTTGGCTGTACCTGGATCTACTGTTTGACATCTTGTTACATCTCTATACTCTGCTGCTGTGGATGGCAGGGTAAGGGTAAATTCTGCTGTAGGGTTAACTCTCTGTCCTGCTGCCACTAGATTTGCAAGGAAAATGAATCCCCGGTAAACAGAATTCACCCCTATGGTGCAGCTGGTTACTACAATTTTTCTTAGCACATCAGCTTCATAGTGTTTAACCCTTTGAGTGCCAAAGAGGTATCCAATGCACTGCAACACATTCAAAGGGTTAATGGTACAATAATGTTGTATTATGAAAAAATGTACAGTGTATGTGTTTTCCTGCTGAGTATAAAAAGGTTAAACCCACTGCTGGAAGGGAATTGTTTCAAAAATTTTAAAAGCTCAAACTTATTTGATTTTTGTTGTTTTGTTTTCTTTCTCTAAAGTATAAAAAGTGATCACTAGGTAGTGCTGTTTCATAAGACCCAATGGAGAATTTTAGTCAACTGACTGTATTGCTTTCCAAACATTCAAATAGAGACATTATCTTTGAGTAAAGAGTATCCTAGTAATGGAAGTACACTTGTTTTTATCAGCAGGAAATTCTCTACAATAGATTTTTTTTTTACTTTAAACCTCTGAGTGACAGAGAGGTATCCAATGCATTGTACTCAGCATTCCTGGGGATCGCCATGTATTATGGACCTACCGTATCTTCCTCCTTATACTTAATGGCCGAGATGTGATGTCTCATGAAAACCACGGTGAGGATGAGATACACAACTGCAACCACCGTGTGCAGCCACAGGAGGCGGTCTCTGAAAATAAAACATCACATACTGTAAAGCAATGTGTTGCACAGCTCTCTGATCCTTAAAGGGACACTATCACCCCAAATAAAGTCTCCTCTCAACAATTAGCCATCTAGTGATAAGCTTAACAATAGTAATATTAGCCAGCATAATTACCGCATTCCCGAGAAATCCTACTTCTGTGCAGAGACCGTCGGCCGGGCAACAGCGCTTTAGAGGCATCTGTGTGCTTGAGCCGTCAGTCCCTTCTGGTACATTAAGATTCCATACAACGCCTCGTAGAGGAGACCAGGACTGACAGCGCAGGAGCACAGATGTCTGTAAGCAAAGATGTCTGCTCTGTTCCCTCACCGTCAGTCTCGGCACAAGTAAGATTTTTCTCTAACGAAGTAATTATGCTGCCTTATACTACTATTGGTAAGCTTCTCACTAGATAGGTACATGTTGGGGGAGACTTTACTTGGGGTGATAGTACCCCTTTAAAAGATTAAAGGGATAGCAATGTTGTGTTTTTTTTTTTTTTTTTTGGGCAGACTAGGAAATTGTAGGAAATTGGGCAGACTAGATGGGCCGAATTGTTCTTATCTGCTGTCAAATTCTATGTTTCTAATGTGCTCATACTAAGGCAACATTAATTATTCAATATACTTTCTTATAACGAAGTGTACCTTTCTAACTGTTCATAACTATGTAGTCCTCGTTTTATTTTATCTACCGCCCCTTTTCCATACTTAACGATACCTCACCTCAGATCTGAAATCCGGTCACTTGACCAACAGATCACAATGAGGGACAATCTTGTGTCTATCAGTATAAGGAAAACCCTCTTGATGAAGGACGCAGTTTTTCCTTATGCTGACAGAAGATTGTCCCTCGTCGCGATCCATCCTGACTGGCTTGCTACTCTGAGAAGAGCCATCGTGACGTATGGTAAAGGGGCAGGAGGGGGACACTTTAATAATAAATAAAACAAAGACTACAACGTTACGAACAGTTATAAAGGTAAGTTTCATTATAAAAAAGTATAATGAATAATAAGAACACATTAATATCCTTTTAAAGGGATAGTAATACTTCATATATTTAAGCTTTAATATTGAAGGTATTAAATAAATAAAGTAAAGCATCCGTGTCTTTTTTTTATAACTTATATAGTTTAAGAGTAATCTCAATGTAACGTTTACCCCTCCCGCCCCTTTAAGCTACATCAGCACTCTAGCTGACACACTTGGATTCTGGTCCGCAGACCTGACGGCTCATCTGGAGAGCCGAAATAGCATTGTATACAAAGAAAATATTCATCACAATGGTCTACAAAGTGGTCACGGTTTGAAGCAGTAGATAAAAAACAAATAAATCATTTGACATATTGATCTAGACCAACATCTATCCAAAGACTATTCATAAATTTTTAATACTGGTAATGAAATTAGTATACAGACTATACAGTTGTTGCCTATATCAGTACAATGTGCAGTTTTGCCACTGAACAAGCAAAAGGAGTGTCCCCTGTGATCTATTTAAGTATTCATAAATCACAGTTATTTGGAAGGTAGCTAATGGAAAAAGATTTTCTATACAACTGCCCTACACAAGTAAATTGTGCTTAGGTAACTTAACCAATGCCACAGTTTCAACTTAAAGTAAGTATTTGGACCTGGGTGTTTTATTTGACAAAAAGTGATAGCTTATGAAGTAATGTGCTATCACTCGCTACATAAATCTCAAGTAAATAATAGGGAGCCTTCCCCTGTGTGTCATATGAGATCCAGTAGCTTAAAGGGATAGTAATGTTTCATAATAAAAGCAGCTCTAATTAATCATCATAGTACTTGGACTTTGGAGAGTGTTATTTCAATTCTGTCAGAGTCGTATTTCAAGAGTAATTGAATGATAAAGTATCCCCCTCCCGCCCCTTTTACTGATGTAACACTGCTCAGCCAGAGCAGAAGGGAGGTGCCCAGGTAGACTGCAGAGAGGGACAATCTTCAATTAAGAGAAGGGAAAAACCTGAAAAACTTGTCAAGGGGGGCAGGGCTTTCATGGTTCTCATAGGAAGAAGATTGTCCCCTGCTATTATCTGTCTGGTCTATGGACTGTATTCCACATCTGAGAAGAGATGGCTTACACTAGGTAAAAGGGGCGTTTTGCCACGTCCAATGCTTTGTCAGATGCTTATAGTCCGCTCTAGCTGACAGACTTGGATTCTGGTCCACAGAGTAGACGGCTCGTCTGGAGAGCCAAAATAGCATTGCATACAAAGAAAATATTTATGACAACGGTCTATAGAGTGGGCACAGTTTGAGGCAGTAGACGTACCCACTTTGTAGACCGTTGTCATGAATATTTTCTTTGTACACAATGCTATTTCAGCTCTCCAGACGAGCCGTCTGGTCTGCGGACCAGAATCCAAGTGTGTCAACTTGAGCGATGACATAGCTTAAAGGGGCGGGAGGGGTAAACTTTACATAGAGATTACTCTTAAACTGATTTACTTTATTTATTTAATACCTTCAGTATTAAAGCTTAAATATATCAAGTATTACTAATCCTTTAAAGAGTACCTGTCACCTTTCCAAATCCCCCCTCCCCCGTAGGAGTCTCCATATTGAAAGCATTTGCATGATTATGCTTCCATATTAATTTAACCCCTTAACGACCAGCGGTCCTGGGACATTTTCGTCCCATAAGGACCGCTTTGATCTTTGCCAATGTGCCGGTACACGTGACCTGTTGATTGTATCGGCACATCACTTTGGGGCCTAAAAGAGATCACTCCAGTCTTGGAGCGGTCAATTTTAGGCCCCGTTTTTACTTACAGCGCTCCCGGTGGAGAGCTGTAAGTAAAAAGTATGTGATGTACTATGACCGTCATCGGTCCTTAAGTATTTATGGATCGTGACAGTCATAGTATGTCACATAGTCCTTAAGGGGTTAATACACCGGTCGGGGGTGGAAGGTGCATAGAGGTGATTCATTAATAATGCAGCTTTATCGGGCAAGTCAGAGAACAAAGCTCTGCTTAGATTAGATTCCCCAATTATTAAACCAAAATTCTCAAAGACTATTAAATTGATTGAAAAACAAAAAAGCACAAGCTATAGGCATCTGTATAGGTGACCCGTCCTCTTGAAGTTTACATTAAAAAAACACAAAGACAGTAAAATATACAACGATAAAATATAAATTCTTTTAAACATTCTGCTGGCCAGTTTTTATTAAAAAAGCTTACAAATATATGTATATTTTTTCATAGGTTTTATTATTAATTTCAATTATATGAAGGGAAGAGAATGTAAACTATATATTCACTTTAACCTTTTGAGTGCCAGAGAACTGTCTGGTGTGAAGAGGAAAAGGAAGTGGACGGAATACACTCAGGAGTTATGATGGAGGAAGCCAACTGCACCATAGGGGACAAATACAAATTCCTGTTACATTAAACTGGGATTTTAACCTCTTGAATGCTAGAGAGGTCTCCAACATTGGAGACATCTCTAACATTCAAGGCATTAAAAAGATCTAGCCAAGTGCCCGTGAATTTAGGAATTTTTATTTTGTCCCCTATGGTGCAGTTGGGTTATTGCTTTTAGAAATATGGGCCAGTGTTCCTGAGTGCACCCCGTCCACTTTATTTGTCTATTGTTCACATTATTTCCTTCCCCGATATACTAAACTGCTCCACCAGAGAGTGATATTTGAAGATGGAGTTTAACCCTTTGAGTACCATAGGGATTTCCAACGTATTGCTCCTCAGGGTGGACTGCGGAAGCAACCAGCGAATCAGTGCAGGCAGGGCCGGCCCTTACATGGATCCCAGTGGGGCCATGGACCCAGGCGGCACTCTGACAGGGGCAGCAATTTGCCACCCCAAGGCATGTTATTTTGCGCGCAGCATCTCACCACTGCCCACACTGATGATGGCTGGGACCGTGTCACATGAGGAGACGCAGTGTGGAGCATGCCGGAGTTTTCTTCCTCTGTTTGTAGGCCAGTGAAAGTTTAAAACTGGCACCCAGACTGACGAAGAAAATCCCAGCATGCACCACGCTGCATCTCTCCATGTGATATGGTACCGGCTGTCATCAGTGCAGGGCAGTGTAGAGACCGAGCAAAAAGCAGGAGAAGAGCCAGACAAGCAGAGAAGAGAGGGAGCAAGCCAGAAGGAGAAGAGAAACAGGCACAAGAGGGGAAGAGAGAGACACAGGGGTTGAAAAGAAAGGAAGAGAAGCACAAGGGGTGAAAAAGAGGCACAGGGTGTGAAAAGAGAGGCACAAGGAGTGAAAAGAGGGGAAAAGGGGTGAAAAAGCACAAGGGGTGAAAAAGAGGGGAAAAGAGAGGCACAAGGGGTGAAAAGAAGCACAAGGGGTAAAAAAAAAAAAAAAAAACGAAAAAAGAGCCACAAGGGGTGTAAAAAGGCAAGGGGGAGAAAGAGGTACAAGGGGTGTAAAAAGGCAAGGGTGGGAGGTAAAAGGGGTGTAAAAAAAAAACACTACAGTTCTATGTGGTTTTGTTGGGCAGGAGAGGGGTTAATATAATTAAGGATGTGGCGTGTTTTGGTGGGCGTGGTTTTGGTGTGCGGAGGGGGGGGGCAGCATTCATCCTTGGACCCAAGCAGCACAATGTCTTGGGCCGGCCCTGGGTTCAGGGCAGTGATTCCGATAGGATAGGGGCATTGATTTTGGTCCCTCACAGCTAGAGTGGAAAACTACTCATTTTGCAAAACCTCAGAAACTTGTCATGGGGAAAATTCTTTCAGCCGGACATTAAATGGATTCCATTTATAATTTCTACTACAGACACTAACATAATACGGATATCTTTCTACTCACCGACCCGGAAGATTTGCAATAGTTGTTCTCCCAAAGTTATAGGGGTCATCGCCTTAAAAATAAATAGAATAAAATCCTATATAATAATTTGCTAGGATGTTTGTCAGAAGCCGTCATGAGCAGTAGAGACTGCCCGAACGCACGGAATGCTGGGAGTTCTGTGCTGGGAGCATTCTGTGCTTTCTGGCAGTCTCTACAGTGAATGACTGCGTCAGCGACAGGACGCAGAGCAGGACCGGCATCTTAACCCTTTGAGTGCCAGAGGGATATGCAACGCATCGCAAAGCAATTCGTTGTGAACCCCTTTGGAACTCAAAGGGTTAACATCACCCGGACCTTGGCCTGTGTACACAGGCTTTTACACTGTTAAGTAAGTAAATAAATAATAAGATAAATACAAATATGAATTAATGTTGTCAAGGGACTTTATGTATAAAGGCAAAGATTAGCAGTTGTGGGGGTAAACCACAGAATAACATAGGAACTGGAGAAGTGATATCACTGGAGAAGTCTTCTCTGCTTGATCACGTCTTTATCATACCTTAGTGCACAACCCCCCTGCTCTATGGAATCCTTATACTTCGTTAGAGAACCCTGTGGCTCTGTGGAACATATGTCCATATTTAAAAAAGTAAACAAGTTATTCTGGAGTAAACCAGTTCTGCACCACAGGAGATAAATAACATTTCCTTTTAAATTAAATTGGGCTTGTAACCTCTTGAATGGTAGATGGGTCTCCAATACATTCCAAAGCAATGCACTGGAGACCTTGTTAGCAATCAAGGGGTTAAAAAGCTCTATTCAATTGCATACGAATTCAGGAATTTTTATTTATCCCTTATGGTGCAGTTGGTTTACTCCAGAATAACTCCAGTTTACTTTTATAAAGATGGGCCCTCGTTTGGAAACCACTGTCAGAGGAAACAAATCAAAATTCATAATGATTTTACCCTTTGATTGCCAGAGGGGTATCCAACGCATTGCTTAGCAATGCCTTGGATACTCCTCTGGCAACTCAAAGGGTTAAATTGGGCCTTTAAAGGGATAGTAATGTATCACAATAAAAGAAGCTCAAATTAATCTTCATGGTATTTGGGCCATGGAGAGTGTTATTTCAGTACTGTCAGAGTTGTAGTTCAAGAGTAATTGAATGATAAAGTATCCCCCTCCCGCCCCTTTTACTGATGTAACACTGCTCACCTCAGCAGGACTGTCCGGATGGATCTCAGAGACGGACAATCTTCAGTGAGCATAATGGAAAATCCTGTCAAGGGGGCAGGGTTTTCCTTATGATCACAGTAAGAAGATTGTCCCTTGCTGTGATTTGTCCGGTCAAGAGACCAGATTCCACATCTGAGGGGAGGTGGCTTACACTAGGTAAAAGGGGCAGGAGGGAGATACTTTATCATTCAATTACTCTTGTACTACAACTCTGACAGTATTGAAATAACTCTCCATGTCCCAAATACCAAGAAGATTAGTTGGAGCTGCTCTTTTGTGAAACATTACTATCCCTTTAACCCTTTGAATTCTAGAGAGGTCAATAATGCCTAAGGTGCAAGGAAATTAACAACTGATGCTAAGATAGTCACATTTTTCCTAAAGGTAAAGTTTCTATTACACATACATAAATGTTTTATTACACCAGCATTTACCCAATAAGTTCCCAGTTAGATTCACAGGGAGGATGATTCCAACAGAGATGATACTGGCTATGACAAGCAGGAAAATGATGTGGCGTTGAAATGACAAGTAGTGGATGGCGTCTTCCCCACAATGGTCATAGAGCACAGAGTCACTGCAAAAGCACAGAGAGAAAAGAGGATTTGTGCACCGCTTACCGATAAATCCTTTTGTCTTAGTCCATGGAGGGGACAGAGGGACCACGGGAGTTAAGGTCACTCCACTAGGAAGCACTGTTGTACAAGAAAAAGCCATTGGAGAAGAAAGACTCTCTCTCAGCCTTGCTTAATGCAAAAGTTTCAAAATCTAATAATAAGAATTTTGCATTTGGGCCTTGGTTTAACAGAAAACATCTCTAATCAGTCCTGAATATCACGTTCACAGAGGCGGACATGACAGTTGCTGGCAGGACCACACTCTGCCCACTGCACATGGTGATCTAAAGTAGGTTCATGCCTGCTTCAGTTTGAAAAATGTCCTACTCCACGGAGATGCCATCCAGGACTGACTGAAGGTGTTATCTCTGAACAGAGCAGGAGACAGGTAGAGTAAAATTGATACCTTTAGAGGCTAACTGAGCTGCTCTAGAATGCAGCTTTCCACTAGGGGCAGAATTCAAGAAATGTGTGCAATGACTATATACAGTTTACTTCTGATGGCAAAATGATTAGCACTAAAATGTTTCTGAACTACAAATTCTGACTGAATTGGCAAACGTTTGCTAATTTTTTAGCGAATGCGTTTTAAAAAAAAAGTGGGCGTGAATAAAATGTCCACAGTTTTGTGAGAGGATTAGCAATTGCGCCTAATTCAGCAAAGCAATTAGCAAACATTTTTATGTCAGCCTCAAGGCGTTCATATGTTTCTAGCATCTAAACATGAGAAATTGCAAATAGCGCATCCATTTATGACTTTCAAAAAATAGCGAATGCTTTACGTTCTATGTCTCTTCTTCAGTCATAATAAGAATTAACCCTTTGTGTGCCGGACCATCTGGCACTCAAAGGGTTATGGCTGAATTCCCAATACATCACTGGTTAAACACTCATGCAAATAGTTTTAGCACGTGCATTCCACTGGCAGTGAATATTCTTATCAGTATTGTCTACAAATCATTCACTAGGTTCCAGTAGAGTCTCCTTGTACTTGTGATTTTTACTCAGCGAGTCTCCTGATTTTTCTACTGATAACACGGTACCACCCATAAACTCTTGAACAAAAAAACACAAAGGCAAATTCATAAGGGGCATTAGCATTTTCTTGCCATAGTAAGGTAAGTGGGGGCTATTATTAGGATGTATTACTTCTCTCCTTTAACCACTGCCTAGTTCTGCCCACATTCGGGTTTTGTGTAGCAGAGCCAGACCAAGGCCAAAAGGCCATCTCAAGAACAAAGAAAAAGAGAAAAGAAGCAAGGAATGGCAAAGCACCGCTACCAGAAAAAAGAAGGAGGGATGCCCCGTGTGACCCACGGAATAGGATTTATTGGTAAGTAACACAAAAATCACCTTTTCTCTTTTGTCCGTGGGGATATTCCAACTCTGTTCCAAAACTCCCAAGGGAAGGAGAAAACGCTCATAAATACTGTGAAGGCCAACTACAGCAAAAGGCAACACGTACTATCTTGTGTCAACAGACACCATAACAAAATACACAGCAACAGACTCATGAAAATAATCTTACTGTAAAGTATGGGCAAAATAGATCTATTCAATCAGCTACCACCACCTGCAACACCTTTAGCCCAAAACTCGCCCCCGCCAAGGCAAACATATTCACCCTGTAGTGTTCAGAAAATGCATGGAGAGAAGTGCACGTAGCCATCTTGAATAACTGCTCAGCTGAAGCCTGGTTGCTTTATTTCCAAAACATACTGGTGGAATGAGCTGTGACCAAAAAGAGGATCAGCTTTGCAAGGAGAACATAAGCCTGCCTGATGGTGGACTTGATCTAAGTAGCCAGTGTAGTTTTGAGGCTGACTTCCTGGAATAACAAAAAGGGCACCAGACTTACAGAAGGAGTACGTTTTTTATACGTCTGCCTCCTATAATTCTTGAGCCAGTTTGAGTTAATCGCAAGTACTGTGTACATCAGCTTCGCCTGGATTTGACCCTGCTTGTTTAGACCTTGATCCTGTGTCCTGATGCGTACCGATGGGGACCTGTGTGGATTTGACCCAGCCTGATGACTCCGCTTGAATGGATTCTCGGTTCTTGACCTTGGCCTGACAACTATTCTTCACCTAATATCTAAGACTTGTTGCCCTGTTGAATTCTCCGTTGCTGACCCCTGGCTGCCCGACCTTCCTCTTGTCTTGTGTCCGGTACCTTATTCTCCCTGTTGGAGTCTCCATTTTCAACCCCTGGCCTGTCTTGACCCTGAGCTCTCTTCATGTTCGACTGCTGCTTTCTTTTCACCACCTGCCTGCTGCGTTCCAGTATATGGTGTGTCGAACAGCAGGTCAAGGACAAAAAGCAGGGAAGATAATGTTCTGGTCAAACATAAATCTGACACAACTTATGCAGGAAAACAGGTCTAGTTCAAAGAACAATCTAAATGGTGTGAAAAATCAATAACAATGAAGTGCTCAACAAAGCATGTCATTCTTTCACTCTATACATAGAGGATATTGCCATAAAAAAATGCACTACGGCTTATATATATATATATATATATATATATATATATATATATTTTATTTTTTTTTATTTTTTTTATTTCATTCTGCCTCTGCAGAGTCTTTCCCTCCTAGGAATTAGCATCCTCACTGCACTGGGCATCTGTGATTTATGAAGGAGAGTTGACAATCTGTTGCAAGACACAGTGCCTATTTATTAGGCGACCATGCAGCTCATATTGGAGTAGCCTGCTTCCTCCCACTTCCCTCACTGAAGTTTAAAGGGATAGTAACACTTCGTTTTAACTTTATTTTATTTTGTAGGCATTAAAAAAACATGAAGAATGATATAAGTCTTATCTCTCAAACCTTTATGGTTTATGAGATATTCACAAGCAAAGTTCCCCTCCCCGCCCCTTTTACCTAGTGTAAGCCATCTCTTCTCAGATGTGGATCAGGTTGTATGACAGTACAGATAACAGAAGGGGACAATTTTCTTTGTATGAAAACAATGAAAGCCCTTCCCCCCTTGACAAGTTTTTCAGCTTTTTCCATTATCTTAATTGAAGATTGTCCCTCTCTGCAGTCTACCTGGGCATCTCCCTTCTGATTTGGTTGAACAGGGGGGGGATACTTTGTTTGTGAATATCTCTTAAACCATAAAGGTTTCAGAGATAAGACTTATATCATTCTTCATGTTTTTTTAATGCCTACAAAATAAAATAAAGTTAAAATGAAGTATTACTATCCCTTTAAGGAGGAGAGATGACAAACTTTGTCTTGGTTGTATGCTGCCTCCTCATTAGGAGGGACACATGGCTGACCATAGGGTAGACTGCTCCCCCTCTCTCATGCTGCACTGAGGAGAGGAGCTAAAGAAGATTAAATCTCGCTTCCCTGCAGGGCCAGTGGTTGGGATACAAATGACAGATGGTGGCCAAGAAATTTCCTGCATGTAATGGTTAGCAAAGCAGGCATAATGTTTAACTCCAAACGTATCCAATGTACTTTACTACACCCATTCTGAGAGGGCAAACTGCATTAAGAGGTCTGGATCACGGCCTATTCTAATTTAATTTGATATTTATGCCAGGCCGCCTTTCCGAAAGGGGTCACTGAGTGGTTAACATACTGAGAGGGAGGACAGGCCTCCTTCTGAGCAGGAGCCTTCAGAAGCATCCTAATGGCCTCCTGCCATAACAGAAGGCAGAACTGGGTAAGCATTAAGAGCACCTTCAGTATAAGATAGGAAAGTCAAGAAAAAACTTGTTTCCGAAGCACAGCTCAAACATTAAAGAAAAAATAATAAAATGGAGTGAGAAAGAGAGAGAGTAGAGAAAGAGGAAAGGATGAGATTGATAGAAAGGGAAGAGATAAAAAGCGCAAGAGTGTGTTTGTGTGTGTCTATCTGCTATTGAACTTCCCACGTTAGATACACTGCAAGCCATCCAGGGCCTCTAGATCTTCTGTCAGGAGGTAGAGAGGGACATTGGTGAAGCTGGTCCCATTTTGGAAGGAAAATGAAAGAGGAAAAGCACTGTAGCGTTCCCAGATTCTCCCCAAATTCTACAAAAAAAAAAAAGTAAAGGAAAAATACAATAAAATAATTGTCTCAGTAGAGATCAGCCCTGTAGCGCCTTATGAGGTGGGGGACTTAAAAAAACTACATGTAGGCAGACCTGGATTGGTTAAGAGGATGGAGTCTACTTTCTCCAGATGTTTTATTTTTTTATTGTTTTGAAGTACCCTGCTTCCTAGTGGAGGGACAGTGACCCCCATATTCCCTGTGTCCCTCAGTGGACAAAAGAGAAATATATATATATATATAGGAGACTGGTGCTGGAGGACACATATCTGTTACACACAGTAATTATATAGATATAATGGACTGCTGTATGAAGGACTCCTACCTAGGTAAGTGCTTCTGTTACACACAGTAATTGTACAGATACACCTGACTGCTGTATGAAGGACTCCTACCTAGGTAAGTGCTTCTGTTACACACAGTAATTATATAGATATAATGGACTGCTGTATGACGGACTCCTACCTAGGTAAGTGCTTCTGTTACACACAGTAATTATATAGATACACCTGACTGCTGTATGAAGGACTCCTACCTAGGTAAGTGCTTCTGTTACACACAGTAATTATATAGATATAATGGACTGCTGTATGACGGACTCCTACCTAGGTAAGTGCTTCTGTTACACACAGTAATTTTATAGATAAACCTGACTGCTGTATGATGGACTCCTACCTAGGTAAGTGCTTCTGTTACACACAGTAATTATATAGATACACATGACTGCTGTATGACGGACTCCTACCTAGGTAAGTGCTTCTGTTACACACAGTAATTTTATAGATAAACCTGACTGCTGTATGATGGACTCCTAACTAGGTAAGTGCTTCTGTTACACACAGTAATTATATAGATACGCCTGACTGCTGTATGATGGACTCCTACCTAGGTAAGTGCTTCTGTTACACACAGTAATTATATAGATACACCTGACTGCTGTGTGATGGACTCTTACCTAGGTAAGTGCTTCTGTTACACACAGTAATAATATAGATATACCTGACTGCTGTATGATGGACTCCTACCTAGGTAAGTGCTTCTGTTACACACAGTAATTATATAGATACACCTGACTGCTGTATGATGGACTCCTAACTAGGTAAGTGCTTCTGTTACACACAGTAATTATATAGATACACCTGACTGCTGTATGATGGCCTCCTAACTAGGTAAGTGCTTCTGTTACACACAGTAATAATATAGATATACCTGACTGCTGTATGACGGACTCCTACCTAGGTAAGTGCTTCTGTTACACACAGTAATTATATAGATATACCTGACTGCTGTATGATGGACTCCTAACTAGGTAAGTGCTTCTGTTACACAGTAATTATATAGATACGCCTGACTGTTGTATGATGGACTCCTACCCAGGTAAGTCCTTATGTTACACACAGTAATTATATAGATACGTCTGACTGCTGTATGATGGACTCCTACCTAGGTAAGTCCTTCTGTTACACACGGTAATTATATAGATACGCCTGACTGCTGTATGATGGACTCCTACCTAGGTAAGTGCTTCTGTTACACACGGTAATTATATAGATACGCCTGACTGCTGTATGATGGACTCCTACCTAGGTAAGTCCTTCTGTTACACACGGTAATTATATAGATACACCTGACTGCTGTATGATGGACTCCTACCTAGGTAAGTGTTTCTGTTACACACAGTAATTATATAGATACACCTGACTGCTGTATGATGGACTCCTACCTAGGTAAGTGCTTCTGTTACACACAGTAATTATATAGATACACCTGACTGCTGTATGATGGACTCCTACCTAGGTAAGTCTGTCTGTTACACACAGTAATAATATAGATACACCTGACTGCTGTATGATGGACTCCTACCTAGGTAAGTGCTTCTGTTACACACAGTAATTCTATAGATACACCTGACTGCTGTATGATGGGCTCCTACCTAGGTACGTCCTTCTGTCACACACAGTAATTATATAGATACACCTGACTGCTGTATGATGGACTCCTACCTAGGTAAGTCCTTCTGTCACACACAGTAATTATATAGATACACCTGACTGATGTATGATGGACTCCTACCTAGGTAAGTCCTTCTGTTACACACAGTAATTATATAGATATACCTGACTGCTGTATGATGGACTCCTACCTAGGTAAGTGCTTCTGTTATACACAGTAATTATACAGATGCACCTGACTGCTGTATAATGGACTCCTACCTAGGTAAGTCCTTTTGTTATACACAGTAATTCTGATGATTATAAGTGCAAGTACAAGGTGTGGTGAAGGAAGTGCAGAAAGATTCTGAGGTCATTGTGCAAGGATGAGGATATTGCTATTGAGATGCCTCCTTGAGCAGGTGGGTTTTGAGGAGATGCTTGAAAGTGATGAGTGTGGATGATTGGTGAATGGTGATAGGGAGGGCATTCCAAAGTCGAGGGGCAGCCAGTGAAACAGCTTGTAGCCGAGAGATGGCTCGAGTTGTGTAGGGAGAGGACAGGAAGAACCCTTGGGAAGACCGTAGGGTACGGGAAGGGGTGTAGCGGGAGATAAGAGCAGAAATGTAAGAGGGTGCTGAAGAACACAGAGACTTACAGGAGAGGAGGAGAATTTTGTAAGAAATACAATACTTTATAGGTAGCCAACTGAAGGATTTCAGGAGGAGATGAGAGGGCAGGTATCTGGGAGCAAATGTGGTGATTCTTGCGGCTGAATTGATAACAGATTGAAGTGGAGAAAGATGAGAAGCAGGAAGACCAGAGAGTAGAATTATCACGGTGCCCATGTTATTGCTAGCAACATTATTACTGTGCTTCTTCCTGAGTCATTCTTATTGGCTAACATGGTGTTGCTCCACCCAGTAAATACCTTTATATACTGAGCCCTGTCACTTCTGCCGTGCCCTTTCGTGGTGTTTCCGTTACCAGCGCTTGATCCAGAATTTGTGTGTTTCCTGTGTATGACCCGGACTGCCTGACTACTCTGCCTGAATTGTTCCTGCTCTGTGTACCGAACTGGATTGGCTGACCTGCCTGCTCTGTGTACCGACCAGGCCCGGCTGACGTTCCTGCTCTGTGTACCAACCCGGATTGGCTGACGTTCCTGCTCTGTGTACCGTCCCGGCCAGGCTGACATTCCTGCTCTGTGTAGACCCGGATTGGCTGACATTCCTGCTCTGTGTACCGACCCGGCCTGGCTGACGTTCCTGCTCTGTGTACCTTTCCGGTCCTTGTTTCTACCCATCCAGTATCCGGCTGTGGGCCATACTTCAATCCCTCTCTCTGTCCACGGACAGATCCTCTGTTGCCTCCGTTGCTGCTCAGGCAGCCAGTTACTGTAACCCGATCTGTATTGTGCCTTGTGATATCATCCGGTGTTGTGTGTCCCGCTGTAGCACCACAGTACGCTTGACCTATACTGCCCTAGCCGAGGTTGGTCTTCCTGGGAGCCTCACGCTTTCTCCATCTGGTACTCGATTCTAGGTCTGAGCGTTCGTTAACCCCTTGTGGGCTGGTGCCTGGCACATTGGGTACAGCCTTAGCAGTCTAATTGGCGTTACTCTGTGCCTCCGTGGCAGTCTTCCTCTGGCAGCTCCGGTAGTCTGTCGTTGTCCATGTCCTTCGTTGCTGTTGCTGCCTTGGTCGTCACTGTGTCACTCTCTGCGTAGAGAGTATATTAAGGGCCACTGCACTATTAGGGCCTACCCGTTCTCCCGGCCTAATAGTAATCATTATCTGTATCTTTTGGACTCACACGAATTGTGCCTGACCTGTGTCAGTATAGTATTGTATATATATATACTGGACCTGTGTGGGTACTGATAACTGAAATCTGTCCTGTGTCAGTATAGTATAGTATTGTATTGTGTATATATATATATATATATATATATATATATATATATATATATATATACACTGAACCTGTGTGGGTATTTTGTACTGCTACCTGTCCTGTGTCAATAATATACTGTTGCATATATACTGGACCCACGAGGGTTAATCTATTACGGTTCTCTTTAATAAAATTGCATTTTACCCAAACCTTCCGTGTCTGAGTGTCAATAAAACCGTTACAAGAATGTTACAGCAGTCTGGATAGAATGAGTTGCCTGAGATAGCGTTTTTGCAGTTGACATACAGAGGCAAGGATGTATTTTGGCAATATTTTTAGGAAGAAGAGACATTTTCTAGTGACAGCTTGGATATGGGGGGAGAAAGTTAATTTCAAATCAAGTATGACCCCAAGACAGCGTGCTTTGGGTACTGAGTGTATGGCATAGTTGTCTATTGTGATGGAGAAGGGGGTTGGTGGATGGGTTAGTGGAGGGAACACCACCAGCTCTGTCTTGGCCATACTGAGTTTAAGATGGCGGTTGGCCATCCATGATGAAATAGCTGAGAGACATTGAGTGACTCGAGACTGCACAGCTGGAGTGAGGTCAGGGAAAGAGAGATAGATTACAGTGTCATCCACATACAGATGGTGATTAAACCCAAGAGATGAGATGAAGTCACCAAGTGAGAGGGTGCAGAGGGAAAAGAGAAGTGGTTCCAGGACCGATACCTGAGGTACACCTACTGAGAGGTCTTGGGGAGATGAGAAACTGTTAGCAAAAGAAACACTGAAAGTACTTTAGAGAGGCAGGAGGAAAGCCATTCTAGAAGTGTCTCACAGGTGTCTCAGTGGAATAGTTAGAACGGAAACCTGACTGTAATGGGTCAAGAAGAGAGTTTGAGCTGAGAAAAGAGATTAAGCGAGAGAATACAAGGCGTTCCAAGATCCAAGAAAAACAGGTGGGGTCGAGTGAGGGTTTTTTTTGAGTATCGGTCTGACTATTGCATGTTTGAATGAGGATGGTAAAGTTCCGGTAGAAAGAGAGGAGTTAAAGATATTTGTAAGGCTGGGAGCAAGAGTAGTTGCCAGAGCCTTACCAAGTTGAGAGGGCATGGGATCCGAGGGGCAGGTAGTGGGTGGAGAGGAGGATAGTAAAAGAGATACCTCCTCCACCGTTATAGGGGAGAACAAGCTGAGGGTTGCTCGAGGTGGACTAGGAATCAGGTGGATAGGAGAAGAGGATGTAGAGGGTATGGTTTGTTGGATAGACTGTATCTTATTTTTGAAGAAGTCAGCAAAGTCCTGTAGAGTGTTGGAGAAGGAGGAGCAGTTTAAGGTTGGAGGTTTGAGAAGAGAATCAGAGATTTTAAATAGGTCACGTGGGTTAGATTTGTGGGTAGTGATAAGGTTAGAGAAGTAGTGCTGTTTAGTCTGAGTGAGAGCTGTGTTAAAACAGGATAGCATGAATTTATAATGGTGAAAGTCGGCAACAGAATGATACTTCCACCAGAAACATTCTACAGCTCGACAACAGGTGCGTAGCATGTGGGTTGTTGAATTTAGCCAGGGTCTAGGATTCCTGGGGCGGGAGTGTCACCTTTGGAGGGGAGCGTGCAGGTCCATGGAAGATGTTAATGAGGTGTTATATTCATGGACCAGAGTGTCGATATTAGTAGTAGTAGAAGGGCAGAGAGGGAAGTCTGCACAGTTGATGCCTGGTCTGGTAGTTTGACTGAGTGTAGGTTCCTGGTTAGGAAGGGTGATTTAGGGAGGGCAGGGGAAGGTGTGTGAGAGAGTGTGAAGGAGACAAGATGATGATCAGAGAGTGAAAATGGGGAAACTGTGAAGTCAGAGACTGAGCAGTTTCTGGTGAGGACTAGATCTATCCAGTGACCTTTCCTGTGAGTGCTGGCAGCAGTCCATAGGACAAGGACAGGGAGAGAAACCAGGAAGCACTAGATGTGGAGGCATCATCAACGTGTAGGTTGAAGTCGCCAAGGAGTAATGTGGGGGTGTCTGAGGACAGAAAGACAGAAAGCCAAATTTCAGATTCGGAGAGAAAGGAGGAAGGGTTGCTTGGGGGCCTGTAAATCACGGCTACCAGGAGAGGGACAGGGGAGAAGAGCTGGACTGCATGCACTTCAAAAGAGGTAAAGGAGACTGATGGAGGAAGGGATAGAGGCCTGGAGCGGCAGAGCTGAGAGAGAAGAAATCCCCCACCCCCACCCTTGCCATCAGGGCGAGGAGTGTGAGCGAAAGATAGCCCACCATAGGAGAAAGCAGCTTCAGCAGATGACTCAGAGTGTGAGAGCCAGGTTTCAGTAATAGTAAATAGGTTCAAAGAGTTAGAGAGAAAAAGGTCGTGGGTAGTGTGGAGTTTGTTTAGTAGAGAGCGAGCATTCCATAATGCACAGGAGAAAGGTGGAAGGGATGGGGGGAGGCAGGAAGAAGCTAGTAGATTGCTAGGGTTTGCCCCACAAGAGTAGCAGGTAGGCCGCAATCTAGGATGGACACGGGTGGGAATGTAGGAGGGAACAGGGTTGGGAGAGATGTCACCTACAGCCATGAGAAGAGTTGCAGTCAGGAAATGCAGGTGAGAGGAGGATTTGCATGTGTGAAGAGGTGTGGGCTGTTTCTTGGTAGATGGATATGAAGCGTTAAGGTAACTGAACAGCTCATGTGAACAAATCATTAGAGAGTGTAAGAGGGATGGAGGTATCGAGATTGATGAGCAGGTGGGAGGGCTGAAGGTTTTTGATATTTTGCACAGTTGAGGTGGCAGAAACAATAATAAGAAAATTAACAGATGCATTGTGTAATGATAATGACATTAACAGATGCATTGTGTAAGTGCTTCTGTTACACACAGTAATTATATAGATACGCCTGACTGCTGTATGATGGACTCCTACCTAGGTAAGTGCTTCTGTTACACACAGTAATTATATAGATACGCCTGACTGCTGTATGATGGACTCCTACCTAGGTAAGTGCTTCTGTTACACACAGTAATTATATAGATACGCCTGACTGCTGTATGATGGACTCCTACCTAGGTAAGTGCTTCTGTTACACACAGTAATTATATAGATACGCATGACTGCTGTATGATGGACTCCTACCTAGGTAAGTGCTTCTGTTACACACAGTAATTATATAGATACGCCTGACTGCTGTATGATGGACTCCTACCTAGGTAAGTCCTTCTGTTACACACAGTAATAATACAGATACGCCTGACTACTGTATGATGGACTCCTACCTAGGTAAGTGCTTCTTGTAAAACAATATTAAGAAATACATATGTAAACGTGTACTTTTATTATACTGAAACAAAACATACCTCATTTGAAACGGACTGGTCATCCAGGTACAAAAGCCCTTAAAAGACAAAGGGGAATAATGTAAACAATAATCATAATGAAAAAGATCATATTACTATAATAATATTTGCATGTTGCTCTGTGTTGGTGAAACCACAACTGGTATGAGAAAGGAAATCAATAACAGCGGAACATAAGGAATTATAACATCCTGGCAGAATAAGTAACTAGGGGTCATTTTCACTAAAGAGAGGCAGTTCTGGGTCAAACCAACTGTACCATAGGGGAGAAATGGAAATGCCCAAAGGTTTAACCCTTTAAAGGGATCTTTATTTTATTTTGTAGGCGTTAAAAAAACATGAAGAACAATGCAAGTCTTATCTCTCAAACCTTTATGGTTTAAGAGATATTCACAAGCAAAGTTTCCCCTCCCACCCCTTTTACCTAGTGTAAGCCATCTCTTCTCAGATGTGGAATCCAGTCCATAGACCAGACAGATAACAGCAGGGGACAATCTTCTTCCTATGAGAACAATGAAAGCCCTGCCCCCTTTGACAAGCTTTTCAGGTTTTTCCCTTATCTTAATTGAAGATTGTACCTCTCTGCAGTCTACCTGGGCACCTCCCTTCTGCTCTGGCTGAGCAGTGTTACATCAGTGAAAGGGACAGGAGGGGGACACTTTGTCATTGAATTACTCTTGAACTACAACTCTGACAGAATTAATACAACACTCTCCAAAGTCCAAATACTATGATGATTAATTTGAGCCGCTTTTATTATGAAACATTACTATCCCTTTAAGGACCAGAGGGGTGTGAAATGCACCCCCCTCATCCTTAAAGGGATAGGAATGGCTCAGCATAAATAAAGCTTTGTTTATTACAGTTAGTAATAACGGTCTCCACTGCTGCCAATGTGTAGATAGTTCAAGTTAATGAGTATTTAGATTATAAAGATTCCCCCTATTGTCCCATTTACAGATGTCACTCTTCTTCACTTCAGATCAGCAAGCCGGTCCAGATGGAGTGCAACGAGGGACAATCTTCTGTCTGCATAAGGAAAAATCTGCCTTCCTTCATCAGGGTGGGGGGTTCCTTATTCGTATAGACAGAAGATTGTCCCTTGTAGTGATCTGAGGGAAGAAGACTGACATCTGTAAAAAGGGGCGGGAGGGGGAATTTTATAATCTAATTACTCATCAACTAGATCATCTACACACTGACAACGATGGACAGCAATATTATTAAACTAGTTGAACAGCCCGTTACACGGGCCACAGTGCCTGTGGCAGGCGGTCGCGGGGCAGTCGCGCAGTAGAGACTGCCCGCGCCACTGCTGATACAGAGCTGGACGCTCCTTCGGTACTGCGCATGACTGCCGCACGCGCAGCAGTGTCTACTGCGCATGTCGGGCGTTACACACAACTTAGCGAATTATTATATAGGATGTATGGAATGATAGAAGCTTTGGTTATGCTGAGACATTACTATCTCCTTCAAGGGTTAAATGGGACTTTTAACCAACTGCATAAACCACTTGAAATTTGGGGATGTTTTATTTTTCCCCCATTGTTCAGCTGGTTTACTTCAGAATTGCACCTCTTTTTCTTACGAAGAAGGCCCTAAGACAGAGATTGGCAAAAACACAGCCCCAGCGCTGATTTCTCTAGCCCTGGGATCTGGCGGACAGTACAAACACAGCCGTGCTGTTATACAGAGAAAAACAGGACTTTTGGCTTTCCCTGCAAAGGAAGAGTGATACATTATTACAAACTAGTGTAAAAGGTCCAGGTGATATTAACCCTTTGAGTGCCAGAGGGATACGCAACGCATTGCAAAGCAATGAGTTGCATACCCCTCTGGCACTCAAAGGGTTAAGAGTCCGGTCCTGCTCTGCGTCCTGCCGCTGACGCAGTCATGCACTGTAGAGACTGCCTGAAAGCACAGAATGCTCCCAGCACAGAACTCCCAACATTCCGTGCTCCCAACATTCCGTGCTCCCAGAATTCTGTGTGTTTGGGTAGGCTCTACTGCGCATGACGGCTTCTGAAAAACATCTTAGCAAATTATTATATAGGATAGAATTCGGATATGAACGTATCATTCTAGCAGTGCACATTGAGCCACCATTGATGCATTATCTTCGTCATACCTCCCTGGTGATCAAAAGGTTTAAATCAATGGCGATTTCATTGCTTCCTTATGGTGCAGTTGGTTTGCTCCAGAATTGCCCTAAATGGCTATGGGCTCTACCAAGTTACACTTGTGAAAGGCAAAGATGAGCATTTTAAAGTGGATCTATCACCCTGAATTTTCTTTACATATTTGAAAACTTCATTCAAAACTGCCTATGTGTCACGTTAACCAAAATTCCAGCAGATGTACAGATTAGGAGATATTTACACTTCTATTTCTGGGAAAGTGAAAGTGAAAATCTCCTGGTACTGCACAGAGCTTCATTAGCACATGCAACTCGCTGAAAAGGCTTCATTAGCATATGACACATTAATGAAAGTGAACGAGTACTGCAATTAGCATACATAGCACACAGTAACAAGTATGAATATCTCCTAAAGTTCCACTTTAACCCCGTGGATGCTGAAGACATCTGTTCATAATGTGTTGGAGACCTTCATTTAAATCAATCGGAAATGTTATTTCTCTTCTGTGGTTGGTTTTTCCCCCAAATTGCTCCAATTAGGTCTTTGTGACATAGCCTTAAATACAATTAAATGTGAGCTTCATCTACACATAACCACTGATTGTTTTGCCTTCACTGTACAAGTCCACAAAATAGGTAGATACTTACATGGTCCCTTACTAGTTCTTCACTGATTGAGGCTGATGACATACTCCGGTCCCTGGTGTATGGCACACTAGGAAGAAGGACAAAGAACCAGATATTACTACAGATCGGTTTTCTGTTAAAAGATTTCACATGCAAGAATGCAATAAGGAGGTATAGTGGAGGTTATAGCATTCTCCCAATGGACAGATAGTGTCCAGAGATGACCAGAGCTAGACTGATAGGAAGAAAAATAGGTGAATTATGAGAAGGGGCGATGAGGCAAACAGCTCAGATTTGGATCTCATGTTAACCCTTTAAAGCAGAACTAACACATTATAAAGACATTTGAAATAGATTTCCAAATCACTGTTGTGTTATGTTACGTGTTAAAGAGATAGTAATACTTCGTTTTATCTTTATTTTATTTTGTAGGCATTAAAAAAACATGAAGAACGATATAAGTCTTATCTCTCAAACCTTTATGGTTTGAGAGATATTCACAAGCAAAGTTTCCCCTCCTGCCCCTTTTACCTAGTGTAAGCCATCTCTTCTCAGATGTGGAATGCAGTCCATAGACCAGACAGATAACAGAAGGGGGCAATCTTCTTCCTATGAGAACAATGAAAGCCCTGCCCCCCTTGACAGGTTTTTCCCTTATCTTAATTGAAGATTGTCCCTCTCTGCAGTCTACCTGGGCACCTCCCTTCTGATCTGGCTGAACAGTGTTATATCAGTAAAAGGAGTGGGAGGGGGATTTTTTTCATTGAATTACTCTGGAACTACAACTCTGACAGAATTGAAATAACACTCTCCAAAGTCCAAATACTATGATGATTAATTAGAGCTGCTTTTATTATGAAACATTACTATCCCTTTAAAAAATATAATAATAATTTATTTGGTGTTATTTGTCAATTTAAGCAAATCAAACAATACTGACTGGTACAGCTGTCTAACATTCCACAATCCTCAGGCAATCTGGCGCAATGTTGAAGAGACCATGCTGACGCTATCAAGACAATCTTTTTCTTCTCCTGTTTGATTTTTTTTTTCGTATTCTGGGCAATACGGCTTCAGGTGGGAACCCATATGCCAGGTAGAGCTCCCAGGAAACCGAGACCTCTACTAAAGCTGCTACTGGATCCCTGTAGCTTGCACAGACCCTTTTTTGTTGAAATTTGACATCTTCATATGGATGTCCAGAAGGCCCCAATTACTGTTGAAAGACTCTTGGATGCAGAAACCACTCGCCTGGATCCAGATCTTGAATGCTGAGGTAGTCTGCCTTCCAGCTGTCCACCCCAGGAATGATCACTGCAGATATTGTCAGAACGGAGGCTTCTTCCCAAAGAAAAATCTCTGTGACATACAGCATAGCTCCCTGACGTTTTGTGCCTATCTAATGATTTATGAAGGCCACCACTGTGGCACTGTCAGACTAAATCCGTACTGGGTGTTCAGTGAATGAGTGCATTAAAGGGATAGTAATACTTCGTTTTAACTTTATTTTATTTTATAGGCATTAAAAAAACATGAAGAATGATATAAATCTTATCTCTCAAACCTTTATGGTTTAAGAGATATTCACAAGCAAAGTTTCCGCTCCCGCCCCTTTTACCTAGTGTAAGCCATCTCTTCTCAGATGTGGAATGCAGTCCATAGACCAGACAGATAACAGAAGAGGGCAATCTTCTTTGTATGAAAAGAATGAAAGCCCTTCCCCCCTTGACAAGTTTTTCAGCTTTTTCCCTCATCTTAATTGAAGATTGTCCCTCTCTGCAGTCTACCTGGGCACCTCCCTTCTGATCTGGCTGAACGAGGGGGAATAATTTGCTTGTGAATATCTCTTAAACCATAAAGGTTTGAGAGATAAGACTTATATCGTTCTTCATGTTTTTTTAATGCCTACAAAATAAAATAAAGATAAAACGAAGTATTACTATCCCTTTAAGGATTGTTCTGAGCTCTAGCATGTTTCGGTGCATGGATTCTTCTTGCTGTGAGCACAGATCCTCTGCTTTCTTGTCCTGGGACATCGTACCCCCAGCCCTTCAGGCTGGCATCTGTTGTCACCATTTTGCACAACAGAGGGGGAAAGAATGTGTCTGGGATGGCAATGGACCTTCTTGAAGTGCAATATTTCTTAAGGATTAATTGGAAGTTATACAGGGAGTTAAACAGATGGAATCCACCACCTTTCACACACCTTTACATGCTGCCCTCATCTCCTCTATCATTCAGTGCTTCTGCTTCCAGCAACTGAAGATCTCACTCCTAATCCTGCCCCCAACCCATCATCTCTTCCTCTCCTTGTAACTTTGGAAACACCATGAACCACAGTAACCATATTCTCTGTCACCTACCACTCATGCTCCCATTAAATACCCCCTCTGGAATACCCCCGTGTGTAATATATTAAAATCCACCCATGATCTCTTTATCTCTAACTTTCTGAACCTCTCGGCAGGCTTTGAGACCTGTATTTTCTCCTCTGATACCACTTCTCCTGCTTCACTCTCCTTTGGCAGATAACAATTCAGCCACACACCTGGAGCTGGTAATAGTCTCCAAGAAGGTTGGATTACCCTTACCCACAAGTTGCACCATTCATTATATCCCTCCCATTCCCTCATTGACATCTTCCTTCTTTGACGTACATGCAATGCTCCTCTTCTTTCCATTCTTATTGTGGGTTGTTGTCATTTAATTCCCCTTTGGTTCTCCACTCCAATTTCTTGATCACTTCCCACAGCTCTCCTACTTTTGCTCATCTGATATTTCCACTCTAATCCTTGGTGATTTTATTATACCTAATGATATCCCTGGAGGCTCCACTGCTTCCAAGCTCTTCATCTTAACTTACTCCTTTGGTCTCACCCAGTGGACCAACTATTCCACTCCATAAGATGGTCATTCTCTAGACTTAGCCTCACTTCTTCTGTCAGTCTCTAACATCTCTAATACCCCTTTCCCTTTCTCTGACCAAAACCTGTTAAACTGCAGCCTAAACCCCTCCTCATGTTTTTTCTCAACTTAAACCCACCCACACATGCAGACACCTAAACTTCAATTACTTACATACATTTTCCAAGTCTCTACAACCTCTTCTCTCTACAGTACCCCAAGTCCTACCCTAAACCGGCTATGCTATCACTCCATTCTCACTATTGCTATTGATGAAGCAGGTCCTGCCCCTCAATACTACCCCAAATGATACATGTCACAGCCGTGGTACACAAAACATACCCTATGCTTCCAAAGATGCTCATGAACTGCTGAGTGGATTTGGAGAAGACTTCTAGCACTACAAACTTATGCTGCGCCCACGCTGCCCTGCCTTCTCCCTTGACAAACAAACTAACTTCAACTCCTCCTTCTCATCTCTGTCCTCTATCCTTAAACAACTCTTCGGTACCTCCAATTCCCTTCTCTGCACCGCCCAACATACACATCCCGGTAACAGAGGATGGGGTCTCGGCTTTACTCTCCTCCACTAGCCCCAGCACCTGCCTTCCTGTTCCTATCCCTTCACAACTCACTCACCCTTTTTCCTCCGTGCTTACGTCAGCGCTACCCTCCACCTTTAATCTCTCTCTCCCCTAAGGCACTTCTCCAGATGCCTTAACACATCTTCTCTTCACCCGCTCTCTCTCTGTAATTACCATTCTCTCTATTTTGCTTCTCTTTCAGCAAACACCCCTTGAGAGACTTGTGTACATGAAACAGACTAACGCTCACTTCCTACTTCAATCTCGATCCTCTACAATCTGGATTCCACTCTCATCACTCAACAAAGACTGTACTCACTAAAGTGCAAATAATTTGCTCTTGGCCAATGCGTTCATTACTAATTATTGTGGATTTCTCCTCCGTTTTTTGACACAGCTGGCCGCCAACTTCTCCTTGAAACCCTCTATGACACACCTCTCTTCTGCCTCTCATCTTATCTCACTGACAGCTCCTTAATGTCTTGATTTGGGTTCCAGTCCTATCTAAGACAATAGTCAACTGTACTTTTCCTAAATGCCTCTTTGCAGTCTCTTCCTGTTTGTCCTTCTATCATCTAAAGCTCAGTCTATCCAAAACAAAACTCTTCTTTCCCAGATGTACCAAATACTGTCCTGAAGTTATCAATCACTTTGAATGACTCATCCATAACTACCATCCCCCCAAGCTCTCCATCTTGGAGTTATCTTCGACTCTGCCCTCTCTTTAATTTCCCTCATCCAATCATTCCCCAAATCTTGCTGCCACCTTCTCAGGAACATCCATCACTTACTCACTCAAGATACAACTGAAATTCAAATTCATTCCCTATCATCTCCTGCCTTGATTATTGCAACCCTCTCCTAAACAGCCTTCTACTTTCCTGGCTGCTCCCTCTCCAGTTCATTTTGAAAGCTTTTGCCAGGTTAATTTCTCTTGCTCATCTCTCTACTAAAACAGCTCCCTCTCTGTCACTACTGCACTAGCTGCCTGTTCATCTGGATTCACATATAAAATCCTGGTTGTAACCTACCAAGCACTCGGCAACTACAGCCCTCTATATTTCTAACACTGTCTTAAAGTGGAACTGTCATTTTGTAACAAATGTGATTTTGAAAGAATTTTCAGAAGCAACTATAGTATGTTATACCTTTTTTATTTAAAGGAATATATTATGAGATATTTAGACTTTAAAGAGATAGTAGTGTTTGCGTAATAAAGTAAGGTTGATTATTCAATATACTTTTTTATAATGAAGTGTACCTTTCTAAGTGTCTATAACGTTGTATTTGTCATGTTATTTTAAAGTGTCCCCCTCCTTTTCCCTATGTCATGCTGTCTTCCCTTGTAGCTGAAAACTGGTCACATGACCTCACAGATCGCAATGAGGGACAATCTTGTCTCTCTCTGTATAAGGAAAACCCTGCTCTCCTTGACGAAGGAGACCAGGTTTTTCCTTCTGCTGAAAGAAGATTGTCCCTCGTTGCGATCTGTCAGGATCGGGTTTCTGCTCTTAGGAGACTCTGTGTGACTTTGTAAAAAGGGGAGGGAGGGTGAAACTTTAAAATAAAATAACACGAAAACTACGTTATGAACACTTAGAAAGATACACTTAGTTATAAAAAAAATACATATTGAATAATCAACTTTACTTTAATATGCACACGTTACTATCCCTTTAACTAAATGACAGTTAAAGGGATAGTAACGTCAGAATAAAAGTTTTAAGTATATGGTAGATACAATTAAAAGAGAGTACTTGCACTTATTCGTATCTCTCAAACCATTATGGTTTGTGACATATAGGAAAATAAAGTTCTCCGCTCCCTCCCCTTTCTGCGTGACGAGCTGTAAAGCTGTCAGAAGCGGATTCTGGCAGCTTGACCAGATGTGGCTCTTCAGCAGCGCCGATATAACAATATCTAAAGACAAATACTTCATTTAGAACGGTCTACAAAGTGTGCCTGGTTTGCAAGCACACTTTGTAGACCGTTCCAATGAAGTATTTATTTCTAAATAGAGTGATTTCAGCGCTGCTGAAGAGCCTCTGTCTGGTCAAATGACCGGAATCTGCAGCTATCAGCTAGATGGCAGACTTGAGTAAAACAGCCAGGAAAAGGTAACTTTAGCAAGTTGTATCTCTCAAACCATAAAGGTTTGAGAGATAAGACTTACATCGATGTTAACCTTTTTTTAATGTCTACAATATTAAATCATCTTAAAATTAACCATTACTATCCCTAGTAATACTAAAATGCCAAAAACTATATGCTGTTTGCCAAACGCTATACTCCAAAAGCAATACGACAAAAGCTATCCGCAGCACGACAAACACCATATACGCTATAACCAAATACCATACATCACACTCTCAAAGCCAAAAGCTATATGCAATAAACCAAAAGCTATACACAATATGCCAATCTATATACTCTATAAGCCAAAAGATATACTCTATATGCCAAACTCTATAAGCAAAACACTATACGCAATAGGAAGACTGCAACAGGAAAAACTATATACTCCGTAGGTAAAACACAATATGCTATATGAAAAACACTATACGCACAATGCTATTGGGCAATAAGCTATATGCAATACACACAAAACACATAAGCTCACACACTTGCGCGCTCTTGCTCACTCATGTACTCTCTCACACGCTGTTGCTCAAACACTCCAACACACACATGCACACACATACGTACACTGATGGAGAGTTGCGTGACTCAGTACTTGGCAATGTGTTGCACACCTTTTTGGACCTGAAAGGGCTAAGCACTGACAATTCAACAAGCTGCTCATTAAAGGGATAGTAATGTTTCATAATAAAAGCAGCTCCAATTAATCATCATAGTATTTGGACTTTGGATAATGTTATTTCAATTATGTCAGAGTTGTAGTTCAAGAGTAATTCAATGACAAAGTATCCCCCTCCTGCCTCTTTTACTGATGTAACATTGTTCAGCCAGATCAGAAGGGAGGGGCCCAGGTAGACTGCAGAGAGGGACAATCTTCAAATAAGATAAGGGAAAAACCTGAAAAACTTGTCAAAGGGGGACAGGGCTTTCATTGTTCTCATAGGAAGAAGATTGTCCCCTGCTGTTATCTGTCTGGTCTATGGACTGCATTTCACATCTGAGAAGAGATGGCTTACACTAGGAAAAAGGGGCGGGAGGGGACACTTTGCTTGTGAATATCTCTCAAACCATAAAGGTTTGAGAGATAAGACTTATATTGTTCTTCAAGTTTTTTTCATGCCTACAAAATAAAATAAAATTAAAACGAAGTATTGCTATCCCTTTAAAGCATTCATTGTTTTATTAATAGCACAGGCAATGTCGGGCCAGTATTGCTAGTTCTTAATAAAATAGGGGTTGAGAAAAGTAGATTAACCCATTACATGCTACAGAGGTGTGCACAATGCACTCTTTTTCTTTTATCTCCAAGCACCCCACTCTTTACATTTACACCCCTCCACCTTAATCCACTGGGTGCTAGACTGGACCCCAATGGAAAGAACTGGAGACCTCTGTATCATGTAATGGGTTAATCTACTTTGGGGTGATAACAGGGTGTGTTTGATGTGGTAGAGCAGTGGTCCCCAACCCTCTCCTATGGGTCCGACCACTAACAGGTCAGATCTTTAAGGTTTCCCTGTTTGAGCACAGGTGAGTTAATCACAGGCTCAGTCATTTAATTGACTGACCTGTGCACAAGCATAGAAACCTTAAAGACCTGTCCTGTTAGTGGCCCCCTGAGGAGCGGGCTGGGAATCATTGGTCTATATCAGTGACTGGCCAACCTGAGGCACTCCAGCTGTTCAGGACTACAATTCCCACCATCCCCAGCCAGCCGACGTATGGTTTCCCATCAGTTATATCAGTGGTTCCCAATGCTCTCCTTGGGGACCAGTAACAGGACATGTCTTTAGGATTTCCTTGCTTGTGCACAGGTGAGTTCATTACGTGACTGAGCCTGTGATTAGCTCCCCTGTGCAGAATCAGGGGAATACTGAAGACCTGGCCTATTAGGAGAGTTGGGAACCACTACTATAAAGCTCTGTTGCGCAACTTGAAGCCCTCCAGCAGTTCAGAACAATTTCCATCATCCTCAGCCAGCTATTGGCTGACCAGTCCAGAGCTGCCTTTTTATGTGGCGAAGAGAACTGAGCTAGAAAAAAACATGGTGAAGTTGTATAGGACTGACGTACCTATCTGAGTCGTACACCAGGGCCACCCGGCCATAGTCCCAAATCCACTTTCTTATTACTGCAAAAATCAGCAACAGAATCTAAAAGCAAATAAAGACGTGTTAGTACAAAATAGTACATTTCCACCCTCCTCTCTGAGCTAATACAAGTTTTCTTGTATAGAGTGTCCATATATATGAATATTGACTATTGAACGGTCCTTAACCCTTTGAGTGCAAGATGGGTACGCAATGCATTGCACTGCGTTGCGTACACCTCTGGCACTCAAAGGGTTAAAGTGAAGAGACATACAAAAATGTGAGCGTCTCTGAAGATGAACAGAAAGCATAATGGCCTGTTCTATGGCTGGTCACTGCGCAGAAGCATCATATTTTAGCTCTTTAGGACCATGACAGAGGCGAAATGTCCACAAACATATTAGATTAATTCCGCCCAAAAGCATGGCCCAGTTCCAAAATGACAGGCAAGTCCCCTCTGAACGGGAACACCATCTAACTCCAGACATAAATTTCAGCCTTGCCGGATCTTGTCAGTGAGGTGCAACTAGATTCCCCAGGCACTGTGAGCAGGGAGTCCACGTCTGGATTACCCTTTGTTCTTAGGAAGACCCCATAAGAGTGTTCAAAACACATATCAAAATGTGAGAGGCTCCAAGGACGAAAAAAAGCACAATGGCCTATTCTATGGCTGGTCACCACTCAGCAGCATAGCGTTTTAGCTCTCTAGTGCCATTACAGAGGAAAAATTTTCACAGACATATTAACCTCATCGCAACAATGGACTTACCAGGTACGTCACGCAAAAATGTCACTTAGTGACAGAGGACGTACCTGGTAAGTCCAGGAAGTAATTCGCTATAATGCAGGAAAAAAAAAAGTTGTTAAGTGCCGGCCACGTGTGCGAGCGGCCGGTCACTAAGGGGTTAAACTGATTCACCCAAAATAGCAGACAAGTTACAAAATGACAGGCAAGTCCCCTCTGCACAGGAACACCAGCTAACCCCAGATGTATTTTTCAGACTTTTTGGCCTCATCAGTGAGGTGCAGCTGGTTTCCCTAGGCACTGAGAGCAAGTAGTCCACGCCTGGATTACCCTTCACTCTTAGGGTGACCCAATAAGAGTAGGGGGCGGGATTAGTCTAATAAGCATGTGGAAATTTCTCTTTTGTAATGGCACTAGAGAGCTAAAAACGTGATGTGCTTGAGGGATGACTGGCCATGGAACAGGGAGCATTGCTTTTTAACCCTCTGATCCTCTCATGTACTTTGGCTTATTGTTTTGAAAACTCATAGGGGTCTCCCTAAGCGTGAAGGGTAATCCAGAGGTGGATCCTTTGCTCTCTGTGCCTAGGGAAACCAGCTGCCTCTCACTGACAAGGATGAAATGTAAGTCTGAGGACGGCTGGTATTTCACATGCAGAGGGGACTTGCCCTTCATTTTGGAACTAGAGCTAAAACGTGAGCCAGTAGAACAGGCAACATTCCTTTTGTTCATCCTCAGACCCTCTCAAGTACTTGGCTTGTTGTCTTAAAGGGATAGCTAAAGCGAAAAGCAATGATTGTTTGTTGACTGTTCACTTTAAAAGGGATAGTAATACTTAATTATTACTAATCCCTATATTAAAGTCATATGAAAAAGAAATGTATTGCCCCCAGTGTCATCTCTCAGACCTTTATGGTTTGAGAGATAATCGCTCCTAAAGTTGTCCTCTCCCTCCCCCTTCCCCGAAGTCAGTGTTGTAGCTGACTGAAGGGAAATCCGGTCTTACGATCATCAGGTGGCTCTGCAGCAGAGCCGCGATCGCATTAATAAAAAATAAATCCTTCACTGAAACGGTCTTCTATGTGTGTTTGCAAACCAAGCACATGTAGAAGACTGTTTCAGTGAAAGACTTCTTTTTTATTAAAGTGATCTTGGCTGTGCTGCAGAGCCACCTAATTGTCATATGACTGGCTTCCCTGCAGTCAGCTAGAACACTGACTTCGGGGAAGGGGAGGGAGAGGGCAACTTTAGGAGCGATTATCTCTCAAACCATAAAGGTTTGAGAGATGACAGTGGGGGCAATACATTTATTTTTAATATTAATTATTACTAATCCCTATATTAAAGTAAGTATTACAAACAATCAATCAACAAACAATCATTGCTTTTCACTTTAGCTCTGCATCTTGTCTCTGATGTTCCAATATGCACCTCTCGTCTATGAAAAGATAAGAAAACAAAACAGAGATCTCGGTACTGGATGCAGATCTGAGGACGTGTGAGGACCTGTACATAGAGTATTTGTGTGATTCTGCACAAGAAGAAAACTCACGTCATTAGGGTGAGCTTTGCCCTGTGTTATTTTCTTACTTTCTAGTACATAATAGTAACTGCATTTCCAAGATGCACCCAAATAAGGCAAAATGTATTATTTCTAATGAATAATAAACTTTCTAGGAAAGAGGGGATAATAAAGATTTCATGTTATTCAAGCTCCCATAGGTTTGTAATGAATATTTCACTAATTTATTATTTGAATGGGGCTTTAACTCCCAATGCGTTGGAGTCCTCTATAGCAGGGGTTCTTAACCCGTGCCCTCAGTGGCCACAACCAGGCCAGGACATAGGAATTTCCCTACTAGAGCTCATTCACACTGATTAGCTCACCTGTGCTTTCACAAGGAAATCATCAAACCCTGGTCTGTTAGTGGCCACTGAGGGCATGGGTTGAGAACCACTGCTCTACAGCATTTAATAGGTTAAAAACCTCATTTAATTCAATGGAGATTTTAATTTCCTGGACAATGCAGCTGGTTTGCTCTAGAATTGCACCTCTTTACTTTAACCCTTTCAGCTCCACAGGGGTACAAAAAGCACTGCAAAGCAATGGCACTGAAAGACTTAAAGCGGAACTACCACCTCCACTAAAGTCGCCCTGCAACACTTATGCAGGTAGCGACTAGCTTTGTAATCATTATTTTACCTCTCAAAAGTGCCCACTAATAAAGTTATCCTTACGTTTCCGAGACTGACGGCCAGGTTACTGCAGTCTGTGCGCCTGCGCCATCAGTCTCTTCTGGAACCGTCTGGGTCAGTGCAATGCCTGTGAAGACTGAAGAGGACTGACAGTGCAGGTGCGCATTCAAGATGTCCGCTGTTATGTCTGGCTTCCGGTCTCGAAACCTTAAGGATAACTTTATTCGTGAGCACTTTTGAGAGGCAAACCAATGATTATTAAGCTAGTCGTCACCTGCCTAAGTACTGCAGGGCGACTTTAGTGGAGGTGGTAGCTCCGCTTTAAGGCCCAAAGTACTAATCACATTTACAAATTGATCTTTAAATAAAGCAGATGACAATAAAATCCTACCGTGAAACAAGTGACGTCCAACACCAACACAGTTGGGACACCTCCAAATGACACCCCCTGTAAGACCGTACTCCCGAGAGGTCCATTGTAACAGTTTGATTGGTTGTTTAACGATTGGTTCCCAAAACGGAAGGAAGAGATGCTTCCGGAATACTCAGATGGAAAGATATTCATCCTGAATAAATAAAATACAAAGAAAGGTGTTTGTTATATGGAAATAAAATCATTTTATATATTTTGTAAGGTACATAGGTATTCCTGCTGCAGAGAGAAATTTTAATCAAAAGTTACTGCAGCTCAAACTTTTTTTTTCTTGTTCAGATCTCCATGTTCTGAAATGTAATGGTGCTTCCCAACATTTCAAATTGCCAAAGAGGGACAATTGTGTTTTAGGGGGTGTTGCTGGGGGCGTGGCTAGTGGGCGGGGCATTAATGATAATTTTCAGACTATTTCATAACCTATTGGCACCTCCTTGTGTAATGTAATAAATGGCTTATAACAAAACCAAAGTATTTTATTTACACACACTAAATTATAAACACATATACTGACGTTTAACCCCTTAAATGATGTACACAGACCGTCACGCTGGTCCGGCACTTAAGGACCAGTGACGGTCCTGGTACGTCACGTACTTTTACTCATTGCACTCCTGCAGGAGCGCGGTGAGTAATACCAGGGACTGAAGTTGATCGTTCGGCGTGCCGGCACACATGATCAGTCACATGGGGCGGCACGCCGAAACTCCCTATCTGGTCCTTAAAGGACCACACACCCTGGGACCGCTGGTCTAAGGGGTTAAACAAACAATAATGTGAGTTTTATTGCTGTAGAGTAATATGATACACTTATATACACACCACACAGTCTGATCTCCTAAAAAGAGGGCCATCAGGGTGGGAAAGAGAGACAGTGGGATTTGGGTCTCAAAGGGTTAACCATCCAAAGGCTGCTGTAGCAACCCAGAAAATTTAAGTCTGCACTGCACACCACTTTGATCCAGAAAGGGTTAAATACAGCGCGCGCGCACACACACACACACACACAGCAACCATTGTCACAGCAAACATAACAAAGCCCAGTTTGTTTGACTCAATACAAAATTACATTTGTTCCTTCTTTTTGCAAAGGGATAAATGTAATGTTTTAAATTAGCCAGTCCCGAGCATTTAATTATGATTATGAAGCCATTACTAATGTCGGTAATGACATAACATAAGCCGCTGCTCTGTATTTATTAGACGGATCATGTGACAATGTGAAAAATGATGAATTTGTGGGTCAAGTTTTCTTACAGCGCTAGGCCAAAACACATCTTTCACTTCAGTGCATAAACTGCTGACTCACATCTTCGTATAAATGTCCATTAAAGGAACCCCGCCTTGTAAAAACAAGATTCTCTTAGCTGTAATATTTGCAGGTTTACCGTCCTATGTTCGAAAGCAGAGTGAAGTCATTCTGGGAAGACCCAGCTGTACCACGTGAATAAATAAATATCTGATTTAACCCTTTAAGGATCAGTGGGTGTGCTCTGGTTCTTGAAGAATTAAATGGGACGCTACCATTCAAGAGGCCAAAACCCACTATTTAAATCTGGGGATATTGGTATTTATCCACTATGTAAAGAGACACTGAACTTTGTCTCCAATGGAAAGGGACATTAACCCTTTCAATGACAGAGGAGTACCCAATGTATTGCTCTGAAATGCGCTGCACACTCCTCTGGCAATGAACGAGTTGATAGGTGGAGGGCCGCACTGTCTTTTACAGGAAGTAGAGGAGGATAATGACAAGGCCAGACGGGGGTGCAATATAATGTACGTGGGACAGGTAAAATCTGGTAGGAAAGGGGGAGAGGGAGGATTTTTCATCTTTCCCCTTAATATAATGTCATTAACTCCTCCATGCCCCCCTTCCTCCATGACTTGCTTTCCCCAATGCCACACCTCCTCCACCATGTTCCGCACTCATTTCCATGTGTCCCCATCCACCACCATGTGTCCCCTATACATAAATCACCATGTGTGTCTCTCTCCAACATACCTCCACTACCATGTACTCTCTCATCCACTACCATGTCCCTCTCCATCCAAAACTAAGCCCCACTTCATCCAGCACCACGTTCCCCCTCATTAACCAAATTCACATTGATTTAAAAGGCACTTTTAAGCCCATGAATGTTAGAGATTTCCAATGCACTGCAGACCTAAAGCATATAATGGGTTAAACACCCTTTACAAAGTCTACATATTCTCATTAATTTGAATGGGACTTTTAACACTTTAAACCTCTCCAGATGCCTCTAAAGCAGTGCAGAGCAAAGTGATCTCTAGATGTCACGGTGCTAAATGTCTATTCACGTGCGTGTGTGTACAGAGAAACAGAGGTGTGTGTACATCAGTTAGAGGGGTGTGTGTGTATGTTAAACAGAGTTGTGTGTTTTATTGTGAGCGACAGAGAAGGAGGAGAGAGGTGTGTATGTATTGGAGTCTTATTTAGAGAGAAAAGTGAGATGTGTGCATGTGTTTGTTAGAGTGAAGCTTGTAAGAGACAGAGAAGAGGTTTGTTACAGAGATATATAGAGAAGTATATGTGAGCAAAGTCTGTGGGAAAGAGTTATGTGTGTGTGTTGGTAAGAAAGGTTTAACCCCTTAAGGACCATTGACGTGCCAGGACCGTCACTGCGGTCCAGTACTTAAGGACCAGTGACAGTCCTGGCACGGCATGGAGTTCAGGGCTCCGGGCACGGCATGGAGTTCAGGGCTCCGGGCACGGCATGGAGTTCAGGGCTCCGGGCAAGGCATGGAGTTCAGGGCTCCAGGCACGGCATGGAGTTCAGGGCTCCAGGCATGCCTGCACGCCGCTCCGGAAGTCCTGAACCGGAAGTTTAAAAAAAAAAAAAAAAAAGCCCCATGGTCCTCAAGTGCCGGCCGTGTGTGCGCATGCCGGTCCTTAAGGGGTTAAGTGAACCTTGTTTGTTTTTTTTTGTTTTTTTTTTAATGTATTAAAAGTCAGACCTCATGGAGGAGCTTAAGGACCCTTTCTGATGCCCCCCAGCTACTGATCACCCAGCCGATTCAGCTGGGAGATCAATAGTGGGGCGATGCAGGGAAGCAAAAGAGCTCCCCTCCATCCATTGCACCCCAAGTACCAGATAGGAGTGGACAGGACTGGGACACCCTCTCACGTCAATGAGAGAATATTTCCCTCATTGACATGAGTTTTTCTTACCTGGGAAATGCTTCAATCAAAGGTTATTACAGATCAATCTGTTGCTTTTTGTGTTTTTTTAATATATTAACCCTTTGAGTGTCAGAGGGGTGTCTCAATGGATTACACTGGATACCTCTGGCTCTCAAAAGGTTAAACTATTTAACCCCTTGAATGCTAGAGCTCTCCAACACATTGCTTCACAAAGCGTTGGAAACCTCTCAAGCATTCAATGTTTTAAAAACACAATTGATGCAGCTGGTTGGCACCATAATTACTTCACTTTTCTCTTTAACCCTTTGTGAGCCGGAGCTATACACTGCATACCTCTCTGGCACTCCAAGGGTTAACATGGAATAACTGTCTGGACTCCAAAGGGACACTTATAGCATTATATGGGAGAGGGGAGTCATTGACTACAGCTCTCCATAGAGTGTGATAGTAACAAATCCTCAACACCTGTCTGTGCTCTTAAAAGGTGACAGTTTCCCTTTAAAGTAAGGGGGTTAGGAAAGCTAAAACTTTTCAAAATTTCTTGGATTCCAATTCCCATCATCCTCAGCCAGCCAACGGGAATTGCTGTCTAACAGCTGTAGGGCCTCAGCTTTCCCAGCCTCTGCTTTAGACCATTGTCATCCGAGTCATCTTCAAACATTCTAATGTCAACATCATAATCAGTCCAAAACCGTGTGAACAAAGACCGCCAATCTGACTGAGCAGCGCTGCAGCATCTCTGTGCCAGGTGTGTGCATGCCAAATATGGATATGGCGTGACCATGTTCTATCCGCACAATCAGCTCTTGGTTAGCTGGGTATGATGGTAGTTGTAGTCTCCAACATCTAGAAAGCCAAAGGTTGCTTACCCATGGTTTAACCCTCTGAGTACCAGAGCGGTATCCAATGAACTGCTCTTGCAGACAAAGGGTTAACCCTTTGTTAAAGGAGCAGTAAATGGTCATAGTAAAGTGTTTTCTAACTAAAGATACTGTTGAAACAGTGATGGGAACAGAGTTCACATAGCTTAAAGGGATAGTAATGTTTCATAATAAAAGCAGCTCTAATTAATCATCATAGTATTTGGACTTTGGAGAGTGTTATTTCAATTCTGTCAGAGTTGTAGTTCAAGAGTAATTCAATGACAAAGTATCCCCCTCCCGCCCCTTTTACTGATGTAACACTGCTCAGCCAGAGCAAGAGGGAGGTGCCCAGGTAGATTACAGAGAGGGACAATCTTCAGTTAAGATAAGGGAAAAACCTGAAAAACTTGTCAACTTGTCCCCTTCTGTTATCTGTCTGGTCTATGGACTGGATTCCACATCTGAGAAGAGATGGCTTACACTAGGTAAAAGGGGCGGGAGTGGAAACTTTGCTTGTGGATATCTCTCAAACCATAAAGGTTTGAGAGATAAGACATATCATTCTTCATGTTTTTTTAATGCCTACAAAATAAAAAAGATAAAACGAAGTATTACTATCCCTTTAAAGGGGCAGTGCCTCCTAGATTAAAAATATTACTTCTCTTAATAAAACAGCATTAAGGAGCTTCTCTCTCATATTCCTAATTGGCCTCACAATCCTTAAAGGGGAACTATCATTTCTATACACGTTTGACTCAGTGTGATGTTCATATTGTGATAACAGGTAATCTGTGTTTTTTGGGGGTTTTTTATACAATGCAGGCTATGGCAAAATGTACAGTTTTAAAAATGAGCCGGGGGCTTACTTCAGGACAAACTGTGAGTACTTCTCTGTCCCGCAGCCTGTCAATCTTCACTGTTCACTCCCCAAATATTGTCGTGTTTCAACCTCCTCCGATGACGGAGGATTTCTCCATGTAAGCTGTAGAGCAGTGGTTCTCAACCTGTGGGTCGCGACCCCCTCTGGAGTCGAATGACGATTTGCCAGGGGTCACCTAAAATCACAAAATTGTTTATTTTTGTCTATTCTAATCTGTAATTGTACAAATTTTTTCCGTTATAAAGAAATCCTTACTGTTTCGAGACTGACAGCCAGGTTAGTGCAGTCAGCGCGCCTGTTCCGTCAGTCCCTTCCAGGAGACTGGGATGTTTTATATTCTGTGTTATTGAAGCGATGAAGGAGCAATGAAAATAATTTTACTGTTAGGGGTCGCCACAACTTGGGAAACTTTATCAAAGGGTCGCAGCTAGTGATGAGCGAGCATGCTCGGCCGAAGCTCGGTTCGGCTCGAGCATCGCTCTGCTCGGCACATGGCGGTACTCGTACGAGTACCGCATGTGCTCGCCCGCCATGTTCGGGTCTCCTCCCCGCACGTTTCGCGGCTGCTGCGCAGCCAATAAACGTGCAGGGAGGCTCTGACATCAGTGTAATACCAGCAGCCATGTTGGCTGCTGGCATTACACTGATTGGCTGGCCAGAACCCGTGATCGGGTGCTGTATAGCACCTGACCAGCGAGTTCGGCTCAGTCTTAGCCAGGGAGAGATGAGGATAGGAAGGGAAAGTCAGTGTAGGCAGAAAAAAAGTGCGTTTGAACAACAAAAAGACCCAAAAGTCCTTTTTAGGACTATTGTGTGTGGGGGCAGCAGATATATTTTGTTTTGGGGGGCAGAGTTTAAAAAAAAAACGTCACATATTCCGTTCACTGTGCCTAGCCGCAGATTAGCAGCACATTCTGTTTAGTGTGCAAAGTTTCAGATTAGCAGCACATTCTGTTTAGTGTGCAAAGTTGGAGATTAGCAGCACATTCTTTTTAGTGTGCAAAGTTGCAGATTAGCAGCACATTCTGTTTAGTGTGCAAAGTTGCAGATTAGCAGCACATTCTGTTTAGTGTGCAAAGTTGCAGATTGGCAGCACATTCTGTTCAGTGTGCAAAGTTGCAGATTAGCAGCACATTCTTTTTAGTGTGCAAAGTTGCAGATTAGCAGCACATTCTGTTTAGTGTGCAAAGTTGCAGATTAGCAGCACATTCTGTTCAGTGTGCAAAGTTGCAGATTAGCAGCACATTCTTTTTAGTGTGCAAAGTGTAAAAAATAAAAGTCACATATTCCATTCACTGTGCCTAGCCGCAGATAAGCAGCACATTCAGTTTAGTGTGCAAAGTTGCAGATTAGCAGAACATTCTGTTTAGTGTGCAAAGTGTAAAAAATAAAAGTCACATATTCCATTCACTGTGCCTAGCCGCAGATAAGCAGCACATTCAGTTTAGTGTGCAAAGTTGCAGATTAGCAGAACATTCTGTTTAGTGTGCAAAGTGTAAAAAATAAAAGTCACATATTCCATTCACTGTGCCTAGCCGCAGATAAGCAGCACATTCTGTTTAGTGTGCAAAGTTGCAGATTAGCAGAACATTCTGTTTAGTGTGCAAAGTGTAAAAAATAAAAGTCACATATTCCGTTCACTGTGTCTAGCCGCAGATAAGCAGCACATTCTGTTTAGTGTGCAAAGTTGCAGATTAGCAGAACATTCTGTTTAGTGTGCAAAGTGTAAAAAATAAAAGTCACATATTCCATTCACTGTGTCTAGCCGCAGATAAGCAGCACATTCTGTTTAGTGTGCAAAGTGTAAAAACTAAAAGTCACATATTCCGTTCACTGTGCCTAGCCGCAGATAAGCAGCACATTCAGTGTAGTGTGCAAAGTTGCAGATTAGCAGAACATTCTGTTTAGTGTGCAAAGTGTAAAAAATAAAAGTCACATATTCCGTTCACTGTGTCTAGCCGCAGATAAGCAGCACATTCTGTTTAGTGTGCAAAGTTGCAGATTAGCAGAACATTCTGTTTAGTGTGCAAAGTGTAAAAAATAATAGTCACATATTCCATTCACTGTGTCTAGCCGCAGATAAGCAGCACATTCTGTTTAGTGTGCAAAGTTGCAGATTAGCAGAACATTCTGTTTAGTGTGCAAAGTGTAAAAAATAAAAGTCACATATTCCATTCACTGTGTCTAGCCGCAGATAAGCAGCACATTCTGTTTAGTGTGCAAAGTTGCAGATTAGCAGAACATTCTGTTTAGTGTGCAAAGTGTAAAAAATAAAAGTCACATATTCCATTCACTGTGCCTAGCCGCAGATAAGCAGCACATTCTGTTTAGTGTGCAAAGTTGCAGATTAGCAGAACATTCTGTTTAGTGTGCAAAGTGTAAAAAATAAAAGTCACATATTCCATTCACTGTGCCTAGCCGCAGATAAGCAGCACATTCTGTTTAGTGTGCAAAGTTGCAGATTAGCAGAACATTCTGTTTAGTGTGCAAAGTGTAAAAAATAAAAGTCACATATTCCATTCACTGTGCCTAGCCGCAGATAAGCAGCACATTCTGTTTAGTGTGCAAAGTTGCAGATTAGCAGAACATTCTGTTTAGTGTGCAAAGTGTAAAAAATAAAAGTCACATATTCCATTCACTGTGCCTAGCCGCAGATAAGCAGCACATTCTGTTTAGTGTGCAAAGTTGCAGATTAGCAGAACATTCTGTTTAGTGTGCAAAGTGTAAAAAATAAAAGTCACATATTCCATTCACTGTGCCTAGCCGCAGATAAGCAGAACATTCTGTTTAGTGTGCAAAGTGTAAAAAATAAAAGTCACATATTCCATTCACTGTGTCTAGCCGCAGATAAGCAGCACATTCTGTTTAGTGTGCAAAGTTGCAGATTAGCAGAACATTCTGTTTAGTGTGCAAAGTGTAAAAAATAAAAGTCACATATTCCATTCACTGTGTCTAGCCGCAGATAAGCAGCACATTCTGTTTAGTGTGCAAAGTTGCAGATTTGCAGCACATATTCCGTGTAATATGAAGAAGGCGGGTAAAAAGGGACGGGGAAGTGGATGTGATCCTGATAGTTCAGGGCGCGGGTCAGGACGCGTAGAAACTGTGCCTGGTGCCAGAGCACAAGAAAGAAAGACATCCACCATACCTAGCTTCATGTCTCAGTTTACAGGGCGTCGCAGGACATCACTCTCGAGGTCAGACCACTGCGAACAGGTGGTCGGTTGGATTTCAGCTGATACTGCTTCCAGTCGGTTAAGCACCACCCTGTCTTCCACCAAGTCCACTCTCACTAGCCAAGAGTCTGGTCAACATAATCCTCACCCTGATCATCCTTCCTCCCACCATAGAGGGTCTGGTCAAAGAAGTGATCCCACACTGGGATATAGTGAGGAGCTCGTCTCATCACCAATCCTTAATTTGAACCTCTCTCCAAGCACGCTTGCAGAGGAACATGAAATCTTGTGCCCTGATTCACAACCTCTAGAGGGTACCCAATCACAAGAAGATGACAGAGGTGAACGGCATTTAAGGTCAAAGGAAGTGGATGATGATGATGATGAGACACAGTTGCCATCAAATCAACCACTATTACTGTCTCAAGACCTTGATGAGGATGTTGTCAATGACTGAGTATGTGGTGGGATCAAGAAATGAGGAGGATGATCAGAGTGAGGAAGTGGAGGAGGACTTGGTGGACGATGAGGTCACTGACCCCACCTGGGAAGGTGGAGAGCCGAGCGATGACAGCAGTCCTGAGGGTGAGCCATCTGCAGCACCGCAACAGGCTGGAAGAGGCAGTGGTGTGGCTACAGAAAGAAGGCGGACCGCACCAAACCGGCCCGCAAATGTTCCACGGAGCACCCCCTTGCGTAAATCTCCCTTGCCAAGGGCTAGGTGTTCCGCGGTATGGCGTTTTTTTAAGGAAAGTGCGGACGACAAAAAAATTGTAGTTTGCAACCTGTGCCACACCAGAATGAGCCGAGGCATGAACACTAGAAACCTCACCACCACCAGCATGATCCGACACATGGCATCCAAGCACCGTAATAAGTGGGAGGAACGCCCGGATCGCCAATCTGTGTCTGCAGGCCACACCACTGCCTCCTCTTCCCCTGTTTTCGGTGCCGGCCAATCGCCTGTCGAAGGCGCAGGCCCGCATACCTCCCGCCCTGCACCTGTACCATCTGAAGCACCATCAGCGACCACATCCACTTCCCTGTCCCAGCGCAGCGTCCAAATGTCGTTACCCCAGGCATTTGAGCACAAGCGAAAATACCCAGCCACCCACCCACAGGCCATAGCACTAACCTCACACCTTTCCAAATTACTGGCCATCGAAATGCTGCCATTTAGGCTTGTGGAGACTGAGTCCTTCCGCAGCCTGATGGCAGCAGCTGTCCCTCGGTACGCAGTCCCCAGCCGCCACTACTTTTCCCGGTGTGCCGTCCCCGCCTTACACCACCATGTGTCCCGTAACATCACCCGTGCCCTGACCAACGCAGTTACTGGGAAGGTCCACTTAACGACTGACACATGGACAAGTGCTTGTGGCCAGGGACGCTACATTTCCCTGACGGCACACTGGGTGAATGTCGTGGAGGCTGGGAGCGACTTGGACCCTGGGATGGCACAGGTGCTACCCATGCCGAGGATTGCGGGCCCTACCTCCATCAGGGTTTCCGCCAGCACCTACGTTATTGGCTCCTCCTCCTCCGTTTCCACCTCCGAATTCTCTGCGCGCAGCGCCACTCACCCATCAGCCGGTAGCTGGAAGCAGTGTAGCACTGCAGTGGGGAAGCGTCAACAGGCCGTGCTGAAGCTGATCTGCCTTAGGGACAAACAGCACACGGCCTCAGAGCTGTTGCAGGGGATTAGTCACCAGACCGAGCAGTGGCTCTCGCCACTCAACCTGCAACCAGGCATGGTTGTGTGTGATAATGGGCGTAACTTGGTGGCGGCTTTGGAGCTCGGCAAGCTCACACACGTACCATGCCTAGCGCATGTATTTAATTTAGTGGTTCAGCAATTTCTAAAAACCTACCCCAATTTGCATGATCTCTTGACCAAGGTGCGCCGCGTGTGTGCACATTTCCGTAAGTCATCAACAGCTTCAGCCGGCCTGTTGAAGCTGCAGCAGCGCTTACAATTGCCAGCTCACCGGCTGCTGTGTGACGTGAGCACGCGCTGGAACTCCACCTTCCACATGTTGGCCCGGCTTTGTGAGCAGCAGAGGGCAGTAGTGGAGTACCAGCTGTTACACGGTCGTCGCCTCTCCGTTCAACTTCCTCTAATCAGAAGTGAGGAGTGGGAATGGATGTCAGACCTCTGTGAGGTTTTACGCAATTTTGAGGAATCGACACAGATGGTGAGCGGCGATAACGCTATTATCAGTGTAACCATCCCACTTCTGTGTCTACTGAAACGCTCGCTGCTCACAATTAAAACAGACTCTTTGCATGTGGAAGAGGTGGAAATGCGGGAGGAAGAGCTTACACAAGGTGATAGCCAGAGCACCCTCACTTTGTCTTCTCAGCGACAATTGGAGGAGGCGGAGGAGGAGGAGGAGGAGGAGGAAGACACGGTTGCCTCCGCTACAGAGGGTAGCCATGGAACTTTAGTTCCATCTCTTCAGCGTGGGTGGGCAGAAGAGGAGGAAGAGGATGAGGAGATTGAGAGTCATCCTCCTGGTGAGGACAGCGAAATCTTGCCTGTTGGTACTCTGGCACACATGGCTGACTTTATGTTAGGCTGCCTTTCCCGTGACCCACGCGTTATACGCATTTTAGACAACACGGATTACTGGGTGTTCACCCTTCTGGACCCCCGCTACAAAGAGAATTTCTCATCTCTCATTCCTCCGGTGGAGAGGACACGCAAAATGGTGCAATACCAGAAGGTTCTTGTTGAAAAATTGCTCCAAAATTTTCCATCTGACAACGCTGGCGGCAGAGTACGTGCTACCTTGGCCAACCGAGAAGGGGAGAAAAGGGGAGCACACAGCAGTTCCGACAAAGGCAGGGCAACACTCTCCAAGGCGTGGGACACCTTCATGACACCCCGCCAGCACCCTCACCCTGATGCGCAGCCTAGTGTCACAAGGAGGGAAAAGTTTTGGAAGATGGTGAAGGAGTACGTAGCAGACCGTGTCAGCGTCCTCAATGATCCCTCTGTGCCTTACAACTACTGGGTGTCCAAGCTGGACACGTGGTATGAACTGGCACTCTACGCCTTGGAGGTGCTGGCCTGCCCTGCCGCCAGCGTTCTGTCTGAGCGGGTATTTAGTGCTGCTGGTGGCATCATAACAGATAAGCGTATCCGCCTTTCCACCGAAAATGCTGATAGGTTGACACTTATAAAAATGAACAAGGCCTGGATTTCCCCTGACTTCTCCACTCCACTGGAGGAAAGCCCCGGGGGAACATAAAGTCACTTTAGATATGTTATTTACAATGATGGGAATACTCTGTATTTCCATTCACCCCTTCCACCCAAAAAATGGGTATATGGTTGACTCTCTTCCATATACCCTGGGATATAATTTTTATATAGGGCCAGCTCACCAGCGGGCCCTGTGATATAATTTTTATATAGGGCCAGCTCACCAGCGGGCGCTGTTTGACAATTTTTGTATAGGTCAGCTCACCAGCGGGCCTTCTCATATAATGTTTTATTGGATCAGCTCTCTAGCGGGCCCTCTCATATAATGTTTTATAGCGTCAGCTCACTAGCGGGCCTTCGCATATAATGTTTAGGATGGTCAGCTCCGCAGCAGACCCTCACCCATAATGTTTTAGATGGTCGGCTCAGCGCACGTTTCCCTCTTAATCATGGCCCCAGTTCAGAAAAATCGAGGAAATTTTTGGGAGAATTTGCCTCTGCGCACGTTTCCCTCTTAATCATGGCCCCAGTTCAGAAAAATCTAGGAAATTTTTTGCAGAATTTGCCTCTGCGCACGTTTCCCTCTTAATCATGGCCCCAGTTCAGAAAAATCAAGGAAATTTTTGGGAGAATTTGCCTCTGCGCACGTTTCCCTCTTAATCATGGCCCCAGTTCAGAAAAATCGAGGAAATTTTTGGGAGAATTTGCCTCTGCGCACGTTTCCCTCTTAATCATGGCCCCAGTTCAGAAAAATCTAGGAAATTTTTTGCAGAATTTGCCTCTGCGCACGTTTCCCTCTTAATCATGGCCCCAGTTCCGAAAAATCGATGAAATTTTTTGCAGAATTTGCAGATGATATACAAGTAAATATACAGCAAATACTGTTTGGTAACAATTTTTCGCCTAAAGTCGTTTTTATCTTCCTTTCTGTGTGTTTTACGGTCAGTCTGTAAAAATGGCGTACTACGGGCGAAACATCGTTCCCAGCAGCGATGTTGGAGTCCAAGATGCATCCAGACATCCTCCCTATGCTGTCCCTGAACCATTTCTGTGGTGTTTCCATCATTTTCTGCCCTTTTCCTATGGACCAGGCACCCTCCCCTCATCAGAGCAGGGGGTGCCTGGTGTAATGCTCGAGTCCTCCCATTGACTTCAATGGGGCTCGGGTGCTCGGCCGAGCACTCGAGCCTCCGGGGGCGCTCGGTCAGAGCACCCGAACACCCGAGCATTGGGGTGCTCGATCATCACTAGTCGCGGCACTAGAAAGGTTGAGAACCGCTATATGAACATCACACTGAGGCAAACTTGTATAGAGGTGATAGTTCCTCTTTAAAAACATACAGTTAGCTTTTGATATTTTCATCATTATCGGACTTTCTCTGGGGCCTCTAAATTCAGATGGTTTACCCTCCTCTCCCTGAAGGATATTTCTATGAACAGCCTGAGTCAGAGTTGAGTAGATGCCATCACATGACAGGAAGAAACTGAGAGCTGAGACTTTTCCCCTTGCCATCGCAACATAAGAAACTAGTTAAATATGTTTTAATGTATTTATATAAACAAAAGATGTGAGAGGACAAAAACAGTAACAGATAGTAATAGATCGGATTTATTTATTAACACGTGGGGTTTATTTTCTTCCCTTAACATGCTACCACACATCTCAATTTCATTTTAAGAGGGACTGCACCTTTAAAATAATCATATTCCTTCTCCACTTGCCCTGCAGATCTCTATGTGATCTGCTGGGTTGGAAAACATCAAATTCGGCACTGATACTCTGTATCCACCATAGCTACTACACTGTTATCTTCTTTCCCCCTCAAATTGCACATGTTTGAATGCGTACTACATACAGAGGCTCTGTTAGCAGAAAAGAAGGGTCCATGACCCCCTACAAAATGCCATACATATTCTGTATATAATAGGCAGGCTTGAAAAGGTGTGCCTCCCGAGGGTATAGCTCCCCTTTAAAGGAACAATAACACCTTTAAAGGTATTATTTAGTTAGGTAGTATATGTGAAATGTATTCATATGTTGCATCACTAAAATGTAATTTGAAACTTGAGTTCTAATGCATGAGTAAACTGTCCTGTAGAGCTAGCATTTATGGCCCGTGCATTAAGATGTTCGGTGAACCAATTTGTTTTGTTTAAATAAAATGCTGTCATTATTATTTTATGTGGTAGGGCATCACCATACCTGGGAACTTCTTAATTGGGGCCGCCCGGAGGACAGCCCTCTAGTGCCTATGAGGGTAGAGAAATGACGCGATTCACATCATTAAAAAGGGGTGGGGCTTAATGACGAGGGGGCGGGACTACTAAACATAAAAAAATATATAGAATACACTGGGGAAGGGGTAGAAGAGGGTGCGGAGTGGGAGGATTAGGGTGGGATTGAGCACAAGAGGGCAGGGTTTCCCCACATCCGGAGAATCTGACTCTGCCCTGGAGACCCGGTAATTCATTGTCAAACCCGGAGTCTCCGGGGCAAAACTGGAGACTTCCCAGGTATGGGCATCACGACCCCTACTGATGTCCCCTCCAGCTCCTCTGCTTCCATCCTGTCTGAAGTACCAGGTATGAGTGGCCAGTGTCAGGAAAGCCTTTCAGGTCAATGTGGGAGGCTTTCCCTCGTTGACATGAAAAGGTTTTCCGATCGCGCCCACTACTACTTGGTAGTTCGGGTAGGATAGAAGTGGGGGGAGCTCTTTTGCTTGCCTGCGTCACCTCTGTTGATCTCCCAGTTGAATCAGCTGAGAGATCACTAGCTGGGGGGGAATCATGAGGTCAGATATTTATTTATTTTTTTTTTTTGCATTACGTTTTGCCACAGCAAAAGGAAGAGGCTACAGTGTTTATCGAGGCGAAGAGGATGGGCGATCCTGTTTCCCCTGGCGAAGGGAAGGGGCCTCCATGTCCCCTTTGCCATAGTGAAAGGGAATGTGCATTAGTGGCCCCTCCCCTTCACCAGGCCGAACAGGATAGCCCCTTTCCTTCACCACAGAGAACAGGGTGACCCATCTCCTCTGTTGTGGTGAAAGTTGAGGTGGTCAAAAGGCAGGCGATGCGGATGTCCATTTTGCTGAGGAGGCAGGAGGCTCCTCAGTCAACCCGCACTGTGTATTTATGTGAGAGGGGAGCAGCCAATCGCCAGAGGGGAGTTTTGCATAACTCCGCCTTTCTAACTCCCCGGGATGTGGCTGGAAGTGAATCAGGAACCCTCTTAGATTTTATATATTTAATACTGTTTGTTCTGTTTGCATTGAAAGATAAGCCAAATCAATGATTATAATTAGTGCTCCCCTGGAGCTCTGGAAAATGTAGGAATGCGTGCTCCCTCAGAGTATATGTAAAACTAGATTTATGAAAGTGAAAAGAACAGAGAATCTTCCAGATGCTACCATGAAGTACAGGGTAGATAAGTGTATATAAACCCCATTTCACCCATGTCACCCGTGTTGAAAGCTCTACTGTGGGGCTATGGTGCCTTTCGCGTCAGGGTTCAGCAAGCTGGAACTTAATGAACTCAAGCATGATGACAGTGAAGTTGCAGCATGTCAGCTCTGACCTGTAGTCTATGAAGCCCCCAACAGATCTTCCACATGAGTTACAAGGAGGCACTTAAACGCAATAGCACTTACTCCTTCTGTGTCCAACCTACCTTCCTCTAGACTGTAAGCTCTCACGAGCAGGGCCCTCTGATCCTCCTGTTCTCCACATCTGATTGTACTATTTAATACCTCTGTATGTCTATTCCCAATTGTACAGCGCTGCGGAATTAGTTGGCGCTATATAAATAAAGAATAATAATAATAATAATAATACACTGGAGATTGTGATGGTCACAAAATGAATGACAAGCCAATATGGGCCTCAGCCAATAATATTCTGCTGATGCTTATTCGGGGTGGCCATCAGCCACGCCCTCCCCTACTCCAGGATCAGAGATGCAATGCAGAAGAAAGGAGAGTTCAGAACATGGACTTGCTAAGGAATGTAACAAATGTAAACAGTGCATTGTACTTTCATGGGGATAATTCTATAGAACACTTGTGCTACATTTACTTTTGTTTACTAATCTGATCTCTCCGCCCTCTGCCAAATAAACCTACAAAAGACACAAGCATTTTTTACAACACTACCCTAATTGAATCGACGTTATATAAAAGCTATGGTTTTTCAATTATAGCAACCCTCCAACCCTTTAAAGGGCCAGAAGGATGTGTAGAGCGTCTGGCACTCAGGCGAACTACAGAGATTGCACATCTTCAGGCCTAAAAGCAAATAATGAGGTGGGGGGGGCCAAAACAGGAATCTGGAAATCAGAGACTTCTAAATTATCACTTCTGGCTCCTAAATGTGTACAGTATTTGTTACATACCTGTCCCACCCTTTACTGACTCAGATAATGTTTACTGGCTTTAAAACTCTATATATTTGCATTCCATCCTGCACTAAGGATTTCCTTTATTGTGACTTAAAGTGGAATTTTCACTCAAATTAAAGTGCCACCCAAATCATTATTCAGATTGCTATCCGCATATCAGTACTAGTATTATCCTGAATATGTCCGGCATTATTGAGAAATCCAACTTGTTCGGACACTCTCCTGAAGGTATCAGAGCAGACATCTTGCTGAAGAGACATCTTTGAGTCTGCACTGTCCATCCCGGTCTCCTCTAGGACTGGTGAAGGGGAGTTGCATTGTACCTTAAAGGGGAACTTTCACCCCTTAATAACTAAATCTCCCCTTACTGCTGACCTGGCGACTAGCTGCTTAGTAGCGCTAGTCGCCAGAAATCTTACCCCGTTCTCAAGATTTCGCCGTTTGAAAGGATCAGGAAGCACGGACGTCTCTTCACAGTGACGTCCGTGCGCCTGTGCTGTCAGTCCCTTGTCAGTCCTTTGTGCACCGTACGGTGCACAAGGGACTGACAGCGCAGGCGCACGGACGTCACTGTGAAGAGACGTCCGTGCTTCCTGATCCTTTCAAACGGCGAAATCTTGAGAACGGGGTAAGATTTCTGGCGACTAGCGCTACTAAGCAGCTAGTCGCCAGGTCAGCAGTAAGGGGAGATTTAGTTATTAAGGGGTGAAAGTTCCCCTTTAAGGTACAAGAAGAGACTGGTGGCAAAGGCACAGAGATGCCACTACAGCAAGAAGCCTGCTGGTGAGTCTCAATAATGCCGCACTTACTGAGGATAATAAAAGGATTTATATGCTTCACGCTATGAAAAATTAAGTGGGGGGCACTTTTATATGCATGATAGTTCCGCTTTAACTAAATGTTACAGATGCTAGCTGGAAGTACACAATATTTAAAACTATATAATCCAATGTAATTTTTGGTGTTAGCGTTCCTTTTATTAGCTCCTAGTCCCAGTATCGGCATATTAAACTTACAGCCCTCAGTATTCAGGTTCCCCCTTAGGTGTCTCCTGCCCAGAGCAGGTACTGCGAGCTGCAGGGAGGCAGACGATAATTCCTATTGGATATCACACACCCCTGCACAGCCACTAGGAATGAGGTTGCCACTGGCAGCTTCAGCTCTTGAAGAGACAGGAACTTGGGGTGGAACCTGTACAATTAGAACTGTAAGTTTATACTGTTACTTACAGAGTGTAACACCAAAAATAAAATAAAATAAAGCGTATGTTATCGTATTTGACGCAGGGCCGGACTGGCCTACCGGGATACCGGGAAAAATCCCGGTAGGCCGCCAGCACTGGGCTTCTCAGGGGCCGGCAGGGGCTTCTTCAATAAAAGTTTGAACGATCTTTCCAATCATCCGCGGCCGCCTGTTACCTTGCGGCCGCGGATGATTGGAAAGATCGTGAGATGTGAGCAACCGCCAGCCAGTATACTGAGTGGAGGCTGGCCGGGCTTAGACCCAGTGACGTCAGACGCAGAGCGGAAAGCACTGCGTCTGCACACCGGGTAGACTGGCAGCTTCTACCTTAGACAGAGGTAAGTGGGGGAGAAAGGCAAAAGAGGGATCAATAGCGGGTAAAAGAGGCAGGGGGGGGTCAAAAGGGAGAAAAAAAGGCAAAAGGAGGGGGGATCAGAAGGGGGAGAAAGCGGCAAAAGGTTGGAATCAAGAAGGGGAGAGAGAGATGCAAAAGGGGGATCAAGAGTTAATGAGGGGGAGAAAGAGGCAAAGGGGAGATCAAAAGAGAGGAAAGTGGGGGGAGGGGAGAAAAAGGAAAAAGGAGGGGGGTCAAGAGGGGGAGAAAGTGGCAAAAGGGGGGATCAGGAAAGGGGGAGAGAGGCAAAATGGGGGATCAGGAAAGGGGGAGAGAGGCAAAAGGGGGAATCAGGAAAGGGGGAGAGAAAAAGGCAAAAGGGGGATGAAGACGAGTCAAGGCTGGATTAAGGCAAAAAGGGGGATCAAGAGGAGGAGAATGGTGAAAGAAAAATCAAGAGGGGTAAAGAGAGGCAACTTGACAAGAGGGGGAATCAAGACCAGGTGAAAGAGGCAGAGGGAGGTCAAGAGTGGGAAAAAAGAGGCAAATGGAGGGGGGGGTCATGAGGCGAAAGGAGGAGCAATCAAGAGGCAAAAGGAGCGAGGGACCAAGAGGCAAAAGAAGGGGGGGGTCAGGAGGAGGAGAAAGAGGCAAGAAGGGGAGCGAGGCAAAAGGTGGGATCAAGAATCAAGGAAGGGGTGAAAGGGGGATCAAAAGAGAGAGAAAAAGGCAAAAGGAGGGGGCTCAAGAGTCAAGAGGGGGATAACGAAGCAAAAGGTGGGAATGAAGAGTGGGAGAAAGAGGCAAAAGAGGGGAATCGAGAGTCAAGAGGTGGTGTGTGTATATATATATATATATATATATATATATAAAATTATCTATTGTTCTGGTGGCATTCAGATGTCTTTTAAAATGCATGTTTTCCCCTTTTAGAAAAAAAAAATGCCATTATGCTATGGGACTGGTATAATGATGCGGTGCTATGGGACTGGTATAATGACGCAATGCTATGGGGCTGGTCAGCAATTTTTTCCAGGGCTGGTTTTTATTCCCAGTCCGCCCTGATTTGACGTATAACAATGAATATTTTCATACCTCAAGTTTGCCTATTGGAAAGAAGTGGCATGCCTGTAGATACAGGTAAATACAGGCATTACAGGATTAATTATAGATCCACAGGCTACTGTCCCAAGGCTTCCCAGCCCAAGACAGGGCAGAACAAGCAGTGGGGCCTGTTTTTCTTCCAGGTGTCCTGATTGTTCTTGTTTAAATTAATCCAAAGGCTGTAACCCTGTGTGTGGCTTTGTTTTGGAAGGTCGTGTTATCGATCACCCTTAGCTCATTACAGACTCTTTCTTTCTTAATCTTTTGAGTGCTGGAGGGGTATGAAACACCTTGCTTTGCAACGCGCTGCATAGCCCTCTGAACCAGAAGGGTATGCAGCACATTGCAAAACACTGTGTTGTACACCCTTCTTGTCCTTAACCCTTTGAGTGCCGGAGGGCTATGGAATGCATTGCTTAGCAATGCGTTGCGTACCCCTCTGGCTTTCAAAGGGTTACAACAGATTTCAACTCTTTCTGTGTGGAAGAGTTTTACAATCAAATGCACACCATTCTGCAACTCAAAGGCATTAACCCCTTCAGTATTAAAAGAGATCTCCAACACATGGCAAAGTCACTCTGGCATCGAAGGGTTTTACCATGTACGGTTCAAAAGTGGAACTAACAAATGATTATTCCGACGGGTGATTTTCAAAGAGTTTTCAGAATCATGTACTTTACCCGTTCTTTCTCTATAACTATTGTTTATGAGATATTTATCTTCATTTGTCAGTTTATGTAAATTAGGCAGTACTTCCCTGTAGGAAGGGCAGTTGGGAGGGAAAGTGGAATGTCAGTATCCGACACACCAGCTTGTGTCAACCAGCACTGCCTCATTTGCATACACTAACAACTAAAACTAAACGTCTTGTAAACTACAGTTTAATAAAGAATGACTAAAATACATGTGTGTGATTTTCAAAATAAGAACTATTTCCATATTAGAATTAGAATCATCTGATCTTCTATACAGAAAGCCTTTTCTCTTATCTCTGGCAAGTTTACAGATAATACTGCACCCTCATTTCTCAGAGACGTCAGTGCAATCTCCCATGATGCCGAGTGAGGCACTGACATCACCCTGATCCATGTGATCTCTCCAACGCAAACAGGAGGAAAACAGAGGCGTTCTGAGCTATGGAAACTCAGTTCCTATAGCTCTGGGGGCACAACCAAGCACTTAACCCTTTGAGTGCCAATGTGCTGTGTATCATTCTGGCATTCTGGCTAAACAAACTTTCATGAAATTGATACAAATTCTGCTCTAGATAAATAGAAGCAGGTTGTACAGAATGTGACCCAAGTCATTATCTTGAAGATTGTCTGACTTCGTTCCTCTTTTCTATTTCCTATAACTATGACGGTTAACTGTTTTCAGGGGGAACTAGGGTTATAACACGCCCATTAACCCACTGAATGTTAAAAATGTGTCCAACAGATAGTGAGTTATGCATTAAGGAGTGATAAAGAGGTGATGAAGCATAGCTGAATTCTCCAGTGATATCACTTCTCCAGTTCCTATGTTATTCTATGGAGCCTATGTACTAAGATTTCCAAAGTTGGAGAAACCAAAGCTGATAGGTTCTATAGAACAACATAGGAACTGGAGAAGTGATATCACTGGAGAAGTCAACTATGCTTTATCGCCTCTTCATCACTCCTTAGTACATCTCCCCCATTGTATTTGAGATCTTGAAGGGGCTACAGTTCCCATCACCCGCCAGTCTTTGGTTGCTGGGGGATGATGGTTGTTGTAGTGTGTCAGCAGCTGGAGAGCCTTATGTTGCTCACAACAGCTCTAGTATCCAATGTTGTTGATATGTAAAACTTTCATTAAACTCAACCATTAGCTGGTTGGGAGATGGTGGAAGTTGTAGTTCAACAGATGGAGATACAACAAGTTACTATGCCTGCTCTATCTAAAGCAAAACTTGTGTTCCGCTGTCCAATCAGGAAGTTCAGAAAGCTGCTAAGTTAGAATGGCTGGCCCTTGGCCCAATCAGCACTGCACAGTCCAACAAGTAGCTGGCAAATGCAATGCCACAGGTAGTGATCAGTGCGTTCTAATTGGACTACAGACTAAACATCTTGATTTCAATTTTAACCCAAAAATGGTGGTGCTATATGGAGGAGAGTGTCAACTTTACCAGATGGTAAATTTACCAGATGGTCTCAGCTCCTTTTGTCTCTACAGCTCTGTCTCTCAGCTCCTTTTGTCTCTACAGCTCTGTCACGTATCAAACCTTTTTCTCTCATTGCTCCATATCTAAGGAATGCTCTACCATCCAACCTGCGCCACTGCAGCTCTCTGATAACCTTCAAATCTCACTTGAAAATGCACCTCTTGGATAAAATTGCAGCATGCTAGAAGGCACTGATGATGTACAATGAACGCTCTTATAAATTATTTACATTACTGATGTCCTCTATCATCATCAGAACTAGCACTGTATTCTGCACTTGACCCTAATGTACTCTGTATGTCTCCCATTACCACTTTAGATTGTAAGCTTTCGGGCAGGGACCTCCCACCCAATGTTTCACTCTACACAGCACCTGTAACCCTGTATTGTTTAAACCCTGAAATTGTAAAGCGCTGCGTACACTTGTGGCGCTATATATATATATATATAAACATATTCATTCATTCTTTCATTCATTCAGATGGCTACTGCCCGGAAATGACCTCCGCTACATGACCTCTGCTAAAAGTCCCAAAAAGACAAAAAATATAGATTATTACCCCGCGCTTCAAATGGTAATATCAGTTCTCTAAATAATTCACATACAAAATACCACAAATCCATAAGTATCAGATTTATTTTAAGTTCTCTGTCATACGTCTGTGACTTGAACACACAGATATTAAGAGATGTTAGACACAATATCGCAATAAACAATGGGAAAAAAGTGATCACATCTCCCCCAAAATACCTATTGGTGGTGCAATCATATACCCAATAAATAGTCTAAACTTAAAATACCCACGGTAACAACAGACAAAAATACAATTGCCTTTAATGAAACGAAAACCAATCTGTTCCCCCAGCTCAACCACACTCCCTGGTCAATAAGTAAAAAGACGGTATTGACGTATTGTACCCCAGAAGACAAAGGGTGCCCAAGCACAGCACACCTGTCCATCAGACCAACACAGCGTAGGTGAGCAAGAGAAATGGTAGTGGTACAACTATCTGACCTCCCTACCTACCAAATACATCAAATGTCCAAATAATAATAACAAAAAAAATAAACAATGGATTGTAAAAAATAGCAATAATTAAAAATAATCCAGATCATCCAAAATGATGCAGATCATCAAATTATTCACATATAACTTTCTTTCTTGATCCGATATCACACTCCTCAAACCATAATAATACAGTTACCTCTCCTTCAAATATATTCCAAGTTGGTTTAACTACTACAGAGAAATGGGGGGGCGAGAGAAGCGCAAAAGCTTCCTGAAAGTAGCCTCTGTGATTATGATCTCAGAATAAATAAAATAAATATACAAGACAAATTCCTGTTACAATGCCCACAGAGATCTAATCGAGTTTTGATTGTAGGATCTGTTCCCTTTACAGTCAATAGATCACACTAATAACTGTGGTCTTCTTGGAAGTCCTCTATATGGTACCTTCCTAGCACACAAGAGGTTAACCCTTTGAGTGCCAGAGGGGTTAAAGAAAACAAAAAAATAACCAGCAAGTCCAATAAATGAATACAGTGCCGCTCAACTTAAGTCCTCCGGACACACCTACAGGTGATCCTACCTATCCCTGCTTGTTCACAGGTGGGTAATTCAGTTTGATCGGACTACCTGTGTTTAATCACAGATATCCTTAAAGGGTTAATAATGTTTCACAATAGAAAGCAGCTCCAATTAATCTTCATAGTACTTGGGCCATGGAGAGTCTTATTTCAGTACTGTCAGAGTTGTAGTTCAAGAGTAATTGAATGATAAACTATCCCCATCCCGCCCCTTTTACTGATGTAACTGCTCACCTCAGAGCAGCAAGACTGTCCGGATGGATCGCAGAGAGGGACAATCTTCAGTGAGCATAAGGAAAACCTGAAAATACTGTCGGGGGTGGGGGAAGGGTTTTCATTGTTCTCACATTAAGAAGATTGTCCCTTGCTGTGACCTGTCTGGTCTGTGGACCAGATTCCACATCTGAGGGGAGGTAACTTACACTAGGTAAAAGGGGCAGGAGGGGGATATTTTATTGAAATAACACTCTCCATGGCCCAAATACTTTGAAGATTAATTGGAGCTTCTGTTTTAGTGAAACATTACTATCCCTTTAACACCTGAACTATCGGTGTGTCCAGGGGATTGGAGCTGTGAATCAATTAATTAATATATACTATCATGCATTTAAGCATTGTGTTAAGCGTCTCCTGCTTTGTTCTGCAAAACTGCAATCGTCTGCTTTTTCTTGTCGTGCAACCAAAGAAAGTCTCTAGAAAGTTAATGTAAAGTGATATCTCGAGTGAGAAATCACAGGCTGTTTAGTTAGGGTGGTTTGAGCAGTTTAATCAGGTGACTCCACTTCCTCCTCTGAGTGTTTGACTGATTCTGGCATCCAAAGTGGTTCTCTCACCAAACAGCTTTTACACTAATTTAACCCTTTGAGTGCCAGAGTGGTGTCAAACACAAAGCAATGCGCTAGATACCCATCTGGATCTCAACAGATTAAACTACCCACAGTTCGTTCTTTTTTTTATTTTTCAATCAGTTCCAGAACCACACATATCCTAACACACCAGCCTTGTTCCACCGTCCACTAGTAGTTACAGAACCACACATACTGTCCACTGGACATTACAGAACCGCACATACACTGTCTGACATTTCAACTATGTTACACTGTCCAGCTGGTATTTGTAAACCCAACATGTGCTGTCTGGGCCGCAATTGAGTTATTTAAAAATAATGAATTCATTGAAAAGGTCTACAAAGTGTGCCTGGTTTGTAAGCACACTTTGTAGACCATTTCAATTAAGTAATTTGCTTTAAGAACATGATTGTGGCTCTGCTGCAGAGCCTCCTCATATCGACTGACATGGATTTCCTGCTGTCAGCTTTACAGCTGACAGCAGGAAATGTCAAAATTTGACAGGGAATATCTCTCAAATCATAGCGGTTTGAGAGATAGGGTTTTTTGTATTTGGCTTAAGTTTTTAACCATTACAAAATGATAGCTATTTGTACTGGGACATTACTATCACTTTAAATAATGGTCTGAACAAAGAAAGAGAAATCCTATCACATTGTGGATTAATCTTTACAACAGTCCCACTAGGATCGTAAATACCTTTGACTCCTCAGAGGAATACTGCAATTTATATCACACCTCTCTACCACTTACTGATCAAAGAACCTGGGTCTGTACTGAGCTTTCTTCTCCGATTTCCTTTCTAAATAATACAATGTGTACTTGTTTAGAAGAGAGATGTTTTCATATTTATGGATGAAGAGAGCAGGAATGGAAGGTAACATAGTAACATAGTTGATGAGGCTCAAAAAAGACATGCGTCCATCAAGTCCAGCCCATGCCAAATCACCCCTGTTGATGCAGAAAGCCTTGTAGGTGCAGAGCAGAGCAGAGCAGATCATTTTGTACTTTTAATTCTCTAACACTGTGGAACTGGTGCCTGTGAGTGCTAGATTAGATCATTCTGGGCACTCTATTCTCTGGATAATATGGGTGCTGTGGAGCCATACATAGTGTTAAATTCTGTAATACCACTGGGGTTGTTGTACTAAGAAACGTGGTGTGATTCTGAGGTAAATCAAGTGCACTACAGGCAACAAATAAAATGGCAATTGCCTTTATTGGTGCTTTTTAACCTTTTGAGTGCCAGAAGGGTACTCAAAGGGTTAACTCCTTGAATGCTTAACAGGAGTCCAGTGCTTTGCAATGCAATGGAAACCTCTCTGGAATTAAAAGCCTCACATAACTCACTGGAAATTATTTTTTTTATTTATTCAGCCCTAGTAGAATTAAAGAGGTTAACAACATGTACAGCTCCACAACACTCACGTTGTCTAAGGAATAAAGTGCCCAGAATGGCTGCTCTAACACCCCCAGGCACCAGTTCCACAGTACTTGAGAATAAAAGGCCTAAATGATCTGCTCTGGCCTGCACCCACATGGACCTCTGCACCTTCCATTCCTGCAGACCTCTCTCTCACTCACTGTAAGAGATAGTAATCCAAGGAGACAGGCACTCACAGGAATAGACAAATATGTTAAAGCTGGCAAGATTTATTGAGAAAAATTTAACAATTCAGCCACAGCTTGAGCATTTATCAAGATTAGGGTTACCACCCAGCCGGTAAAAAATTGGCTTCTGTCCAATGTTAAGTCTATGGACGGAATGCCATGGCCAGTATTTTTTGGAAGAAAAGGTGGCAACCCTAATCAAGATTTGGAAGCCTTTATCAAGTCTCAGTAAAGGCTCAAGCTGGGACAGAAACTTTAGCATTTTCTCAGTAAACCTCATCTGCCTGCCTGTTATCACATATTTGGAAGTACAGGAGTTTACCATCTAAGTAAAACAAGGAAACAGATGCTTCATTCAAAGGCTGTTACAGCTCAGTAGTACACTAAACTGGATAACCCCCTGTTTTGAAACGGAGGTCCCCCACCCCCCATCACACACACACATTCAAACACACACACACACACACACTATTATTTATATATTTTAATAAACCCTATTGGGAATTTTAACATATAAGATTTCCCTCATGAGTTGTCTTTGTCATTACTGGCCTAAGGTGGGTCAGCTCCATACACTGTGTGAGTTGACAGCTTTTCCTTGGGAGGAAGAGAGATATCCACCCAATCAATGGTATGATGTGCTTACAACAGCAGGAGCCCAAGGAGTAGGTACAAGGAACATAAAAACCACACTGATCCCTCCAGCCTCAGGTGTAAACCAGAACGTGCTCAGCAATCTGAGAGGAGAGAACAGCCTCTATAAAGGCATACCTGGGAACTCTCCGGATTTGCCCCGGAGACTCCGGTTCTGACAGAGCTTTACCGGGTCTCCGGGGCAGAGGCTGATTCCTCCTGATGTGGGGAGTTTCTATTGAAACTCCGCCACATCTGCTTTTTCTCCCACTGTTCCTCCGTCCCCAGCCTTCTGTGTGACACCTTTAAGCCCTGCCCCCCACTCGTGTCAAGCCCCACTCCTTTTTGACGCGATTAGCGTCATTTTTGCCACCCCCTGCTGAACAGAGGACTCCCCTCTGGGTAGCCCTGAACTAGAAGTTCCCAGGTATGTATATATGTGAGTTCCTCTTGTCTGAGAACATGGGTGATTGGTGTGGTGAGACAGAAATCCTGATATACTGCAGTCAGAAGAGTTCTGTTTGTGCTCTCTGTTTTTGTCTTTTGGTGAAATGTACGTGTATAAATTGTGTCTAAAACAAGGACTTTGGTGTCCTTCATACAAGTCAGTTATATAATTCCTTTTATTCCTTGCATTAGACCTGCAGCTGCCTGCATATAATCTCTGTCACAATCCACCTCTAGTCAACACCACCTCCTGACAACCAATGGGCTTCAACAGACTTCAATGCTTTGTAAGGGTTAATCGTCTTTATCAGCTTATAAAAACAGAAATAATCAGCAAAATCAACAAAAAACTATATAAATACACCAGACGCCTGTGTGAAGGGCACTACTCAGGTTAATCATTCTGCTAGCTAAACACTTATTCCTAGAGTTTAGTTCCCCCTCAACCCTTTGAGTGGCAGAGGAGTACGCAAATGCTTTGCATACCCCTCTGGCACGCTAAGGGTTAACCCTGAATATCTCAAATTTTGCTTCACAATACTTTGGAGACCTCTGTAGCATGCAAAAGGGTTAAAGGGGATGTATCACCTCTATATAACTTCGCCTAAACAGGTTATATAGTGAATCTGACTAAAAGTGTCTTAAAGCTTAAAAAAAAAAAAAAAAAAAAAAAAAATATTTTGTCTAAATTGAAGTTATAAAGTCTTCCCTGCACCTGCTTCCGCACAGACTGCTGTTACCTGCTCTGTAACCGCAGTCCGTCACTATGCTTCTCTATCCAGCCTCCTCTGATGACGGAGACTTCTGTCTGTAAACTGGAGCGATCTCATTGGCAGAGATCAATATCTAGCCAATGAGAGCGCTCCAGCTTACAGGCAGAAAGCCTCCCTCATCAGAGGAGGCTGGATAGACAGGAGCAGAGGCAGAGTGAGGGACTGCGGTTACAGAGCAGGTAACCGCAGTCTATCCCGAAGTAGGTGCAGGGCAGCGTTTATTACTTCAATTTTGACCAAACAGAGCTTTAAAAAAAAAAAAAAAAAAAAAAAATTAACATACTTTTACACATATTAGCTATATTATCTAACTATTAAGGCTAACTTGTATTGGGGTGATACATCCCCTTTAAGGGAATGAAATCTAAAATTAGAGGCACCCTTATTTTCTACGTACAAGTCTGCACCTCTTAGGCCCCTTTTACACAGAGACATTGTTGCAGTGAGAGAGAATTGGGAACACAACTCGACTTGTGAATCATTGTGTTCTATGGGGCACTGTCCACCTCCAACATGTGCTGCAACTGTCACAGAGATGCAGCATACTGCAGCTTTCCATGGACAGTGTAGTAATGCAGCTACAGCTTTGTAGCACTGATTTCAATGGAATAGCATTAACACTGCATCAATGCTGCATTTTCCCTGCATTCTTATACCTTTGCTTTGTACTGAGAGAACGGGATGTTGGGAAAACCTTGCTGCACTGTTGCACTCAAAAAGCAGCATTTTCAATTGCTACAAAAAAGTTTCACTATTCAATAATTGAGCTGCAAAGTCTCCTTTAATATGGAGGGAAGGGTGTTGGGAGGGGCAGATTCTACAGATATTAACCCCTTGAGGACCAGTGGACCAAGGCCGATTTGTCAGACAATACATTTGCGGTTCTGTGGCTACTAGAAACCAGTGAATCAAGGCCCAGTGTCAGACAGTGTATGTGTGGTTCTGTGGCTACTAGGGGCTTCTGGATAAAACCGGGATGTCAGACAGTGTATGTGTGGTTCTGTGGCTACCAGTGAACAGTGAGGTGTCAGACAGTGTATGTATCGTTCTGTAGCTACTAGGGACTACTGGATAAAGCCGGGGTGTCAGACAGTGTATGTATCGTTCTGTAACTACTAGGGGCTACTGGATAAAGCCAGGGTGTCAGACAGTGTATGTGTGCTTCTGTGGCTGCCAGTGAACAGTGGATCAAGGCCGAGGTGTCAGACAGTGCATGGTTGTGTGGCTACCAGTGAGCAAGTTTGGGGATGCAGACAGTGTATGTATGTGAAGTTCTGTGGCCATTATTGGGACAGTGGAACAAGGCTTGTGTGTCAGTGAATGTTTTGTTCTGTGGCTATCAGTGGAACAGAGCTGGGATGTCACACAGTGCATGTGTGACAGTCTGTGAGACTATGTGTGACAATAAGTATTTGTGTCTCTGTGACAGTGCGGCTGAAAAAATGGTGCATTTATGGAGCAAACTAACCGCAGATTAGGGAACAAATAAAAACTATCATCGATTTAGCAGCTTTTAACACTTTCAACGCTAAACATGTGCCCAACACAATGCGTTGGACATTTCTCTAACAGTAAAGAGGTTAAAAATCCCATTCAAATCAATGACAATATCTGCTATGTTTTAATATTTTCCATATGGTATGGATAGTTTGTGCCAGAATTAACTCTTTGAGTACCTGAGAGGTTTCCCCACTTTGCAATGCAATGTGTTGGATACCTCTCTAGCACCCAAAGAGTTAAACAAGGTAGAGCATACATTTAATTTAGGTTTGGGAGGGAGAAAAAGCAAGAGGGAGTAGAAAGGAGGAGGGAGAGCATGAGGGAGTGGAAAGGAGGAGGGAGTGGAAAGGAAGAGGGAGAGCATGAGGGAGTGGAAGGGAGGAGGGAGAGCATGAGGGAGTGGAAGGGAGGAGGGAGAGCATGAGGTAGTGGAAAGGAACAGGGAGAGCATGAGGGAGTGGAAAGGAGGAGGGAGAGCATGAGGGAGTGGAAGGGAGGAGGGAGAGCATGAGGGAGTGGAAGGGAGGAGGGAGAGCATGAGGGAGTAGAAAGGAGGAGGGAGAGCATGAGGGAGTAGAAAGGAGGAGGGAGAGCACGAGGGAGTGGAAAGGAGGAGGGAGAGCACGAGGGAGTGGAAAGGAGGAGGAAGAGCACAAGGGAGTAGAAAGGAGGAGAGAGAGCATGAGGGAGTGGAAAGGAGGAGGGAGAGCACGAGGGAGTGGAAAGGAGGCTGGGACTGACAGTGCAGGCATGCGGATGTCATTTTGGCAAGATGTCCGCGCTCCGTGCTACTGAGAGTTGGGGAATAAAGCATATATCTATTTAATTCAGGTAATAATTCTGGCGACTAGCACTACTAAGCAGCTAGTCGCCAGAAGGGGACTTAGTTAAGCTAAACATTTTGTGACATGGTAGTTCTGCTTTAAGACATTTTTTAAGACATTTTTGTCGTTAGGTAAAAATTTTTTTTGTCGTTACATATGACAATTTCAGTCAGGACAAACGACATATTTCTGATCACAACCGACACTCTCTGAAAATATTAATGATCCCAACGACACTGTACTTTGAAAAGTCGTTACAAACGACAAAAGCTACTTCACTACTTCTTTGAACATATGGCCCTGTGTCTGTTAGGATACAATTTTAACTCTCCTGCAGACCCTGTTCCGTCTGTAAAAAAAAAAGTCCCCTGTGGATGACAGGCTGTACAAGCTCCTGAACCTCCACCAGGGTTCACAGATATATATTGTGGCCCCATATTTAGGTTAGCCATTTTTTTATTTCAAAAATAGTTTGTGATACTTATCTTTATTTATGTTTCAGTTCATGCAAATTAGCTAATACTTTCTGGTAAAAAATGGCAGTTGGAATTGTTAGCACTGTAGCAGTGCCGGTCTGATCTTCACTGACAAATTAATAAAGTTAAACATACCAAAATGTTTTAAAATAGGAAAATGATCATCATACAGTTAGGTGATTTCCCCTATTTGTTAAAAAAAATACCAGTTCTACCTTAACCCTTTGAGTGCCAGAGGGGTACACAACGCATTGCTCTGGCACTCAGAGGGTTAATGTAAGGAGTTCGGACACTGTGTGTGTAGGGGGAGGGTGCATAATGGAATCTTGCAGTATGTGGGGAATATGGAGGAGGGCTGTTATTCTGTAACCTGGCTAACAAGTAACATCTGTGTTCTGACCGGCTTGTACACTGATTAATCTGTGCTGGCACCAAAAGGTAATAAAATAAATAAACCACATATACAAAAAAATACATCTGTGACATCTCTGTGATTTTTTAACCCTGTGCTTGTGAAAAGTGTGAATAACACTGCAAAACAGTGCACTGCATACACCCTTTGACATGCAATGGGTTAATGTCCTTACTGCGGGGGGGGGGGTGGGGGGTGAATCCCTATCCTTTTGAACCCCTTCACCAGCTCCTTAAAACTCCCAGATATCTCTTAAAAACGTTGACTGGTCCTAAAGTTCCTTACAGAACAAACCTCTCTGGCACTCAATGGGTTAAACTTGAACGGCTTGCTCACAATGGTGACTACAGAGCAGGGATGGCATCTGTGCACTAGTCAATGAAGACCAGGGGTAGGTAACCTCTGGCTCTCCGGCTTTCGTGAAAATTCCCAGCTACTGCTAATTTACTTAGATTAGAACCCACCGGTCAGAAAGGTTGTTACTTTATCTCAGACTGTTAACAGGTCCCATCGTGATTACTACGATAATGGTTCTGCAAAAAGCAGAAATGGATGCCCCCACAAGGCACTAGATTTCAGGCTTCAAGAAAATGTAAATAATTTTCACAGATGCATTCATGCAGTACAGGGAGGTTAAATGGAAAGTATCATATTTTATTGTCTTGTAATGCCCTGTGCAGCCCGAAAAGGCTCATATCATTGATATCATTAGCCCCAGATACGCATCAGTCATTAAAGTGGATGCTGAACGAAGACAATTTGAAAAAAAGGAAAATTGTTTTAAGTGCACAAATAGACAGTAATCGCCCCTTATACACGCCTGACAGGAATGAAGTGGTTTGCAATCAGCACAGCGACTATGGTCAGGAGAAGAGGCAACTCTTCCAATCAAAACACTTAAAGGGATAGTAATGTTTCATAATAAAAGCAGTTCTAATTAATCATCATAGTATTTGGACTTTGGAGAGTGTTATTTCAATTCTGTCAGAGTTGTAGTTCCAGAGTAATTCAATGACAAAGTATCCCCCTCCTGTCCCTTTTACTGATGTAACACTGCTCAGCCAGATCAGAAGGGAGGTGCCCAAGTAGACTGCAGAGAGGGACAATCTTCAATTAAGATAAGGGAAAAACCTGAAAAGCTTGTCAAGGGGAGCAGGGCTTTCATTGTTCTCATAGGAAGAAGATTGTCCCCTTCTGTTATCTGTCTGGTCTATGGACTGGATTCCACATCTGAGAAGAGATGGCTTTCACTAGGTAAAAGGGGCGGGAGGGGGACACTTTGCTTGTGAATATCTCTTAAACCATAAAGGTTTGAGAGATAAGACTTATATCGTTCTTCATGTTTTTTTAATGCCTACAAAATAAAATAAAGTTAAAAGAAGTATTACTATTCCTTTAAAGTCAGGACTATTGCATTTATTCAAATAAAATCCGATACCACTGAGGTGGCATATATAAATCCACAAGGAAGAACCAAAAGCAAAGATTCAACATGGTTGGAAGTAAAATGGTCCTGGATTCGGGAGAGATAAATGTGTCATCCAGTTCGTCAATTTATACTTTGTGGATACAAAACTGGGAATTAGATTTTCTCTGCGGGACAGCAAGTAATCCACATGAACAGGAACTCAAACAGGAGATATTCAAGTCTTTGGTAAAAAGATGGTATCTCCCTGAAAATAGACTTCACAACATCCAGTTATAATGCAGATTATCAGGGTTGTGCACAATGGAAAAAGATCCCAAGGCAGAGGCAAGTCTAAGACAGCCTGGCTTTAAAGTGAAACGATCACCCTATATAAAGTCTATAAAGGCATATGGAGATTAGCTTCTTAACAGTGATATTATCGGGCGCAAGTACCACGATCTGAAGCAATCCTTCTATTTCTGAGACTGACGTCCAGGCTTCTTACTTTAGAGCCTTCTGTGCGCCTGTGCCTTCAGTCCCTTCCTGTACCTTAAGGTACCATGCAATGCCTCCTAGAGGAGACCGGGACGGACAGCGCAGGCACACAGATGTCTCTAAGACAAGATGTCTGCATGCAAGCCTGGCCGATGGTCTCAGAAGAAGAAGGATTACTTATAACTTGGTACGTGTGCCTGATAATAGCACTATTAAGAAGCTAATCGCCATGTGCCTTATTATTGTGGGGGGGGGCTTTATATTGGGTGATAGTTCCGCTTTAATCCGTTGGGTACCTCTCTGGCACTCAAAGGGTTAATGGTGTAGAATGTGAAGCAGATATCTGAAAACGAAATGGTTTCCCAGGTTCTGTTATTCAGACCATGCTAAAGCCTAAAAAAACAGTATAATCCAAAATGCATCATAGAATATGGAAAATATATATCACAATTGCTGCATGTCACTTGAAACAGACCCTTTTGAGTTCATATTACCTACTCTACTGGATTTTCTCCAAGCAGGACTAGATAAATGTCAGAAACGGAGTTCTCTAAAAGTTCATATTTCAGCCATATCAATTTTATTTCACTGAAAAGTGTCAGAAATTCCAGGAAGTACACACTTTTCAAACGAGGGCTATCCCTTGTGGCTACTCCTTACAGGGAACCTACTTCTCAGTGGGACCTTAAAGGGATAGTAATGTTTCATAATAAAAGCAGCTCTAATTAATCATCAAAGTATTTGGACTTTGGAGAGTGTTATTTCAATTCTGTCAGAGTTGTAGTTCAAGAGTAATTCAATGATAAAGTATCCCCCTCCCGCCCCTTTTACTGATGTGACACTGCTCAGCCAGATCAGAATGGAGGTGCCCAGGTAGACTGCAGAGAGGGACAATCTTCAATTAAGAGAAGGGAAAAACCTGAAAAGCTTGTCAAGGGGGGCAGGGCTTTCATTGTTCTCATAGGAAGAAGATTGTCCCCTTCTGTTATCTGTCTGGTCTATGGACTGGATTCCACATCTGAGAAGAGATGTCTTACACTAGGTAAAAGGGGAGGGAGGGGAAACTTTGCTTGTGAATATCTCTTAAACCATAAAGGTTTGAGAGATAAGACTTATATCGTTCTTCATGTTTTTTTAATGCCTACAAAATAAAATAAAGATAAAACGAAGTATTACTGTCGCTTTAATTTGGTTCTAGAAATCTTTCAGGACTGTCTTTTTGAACAGCTGTCTTTTAATAGCCATTAAACATCTCACTTGTAAAGCAGTTTCCCTAATGGCCATATCTGTGGAGAGAAGAATTTCGGCCCTAAGTGCACTATCTCCTAGATCACACTACCCAATTTTTCATCAAGACTAAGTAGTCTTATCATTCTTGAGTTTCAACCAAGAGTAGTTCTGGATTTTCACGTAATTAGGAATTCGTTCAATCTCCATTATGTCCAAACCCACCTAACAGGAAAGAAGAACAGCTGCATTCCTTAGATTGAGTCGGATATCTTAATCAGCACATGCAGATCAACGGATCCTTCAGACACTGCTATCTACAGCACTATTTCTTATTCCAGAAGGACTAAGAAATAGGGTTGCACCAATACCGTTACTGGTATCTGTATCGGTGCCGATAGCAGCATTTGCGCGAGTACTTGTACTCGCACAAATGCGGCCGATGCCAGCACCGATACCCTGTGTCAGGGTCGGTGCTGCAGAGAGGGAGCCCGGGGAGCTGCTCACAATGCTCCCCAGTTGCCTCTCTCACTCCTGCAGCGTCGGAGCATTGCCGCAGGTTACCATGGCAACGCTCCGATGCTGACCTCTGCTGGGGCTCGCGAGAGAACAGCGAGCACCCGGCAGAGGAGAGTAAAGGAGGCAGGATAGGGCAGCGGGTGGTGAAAGAGGCAGAGAGTGGTGTGAAGAGGGAGAAAAAGTCAAAAGGAGGAAGGATCAGGAGACCAAAGGAGGGGGGCCAAGAAGAGGCAAAAGGAGGGGTGATCAGGAGGGAGAGAGAGGCAAAAGGGTGAGTCAAGGAGGAGTGGGAGAAAGGGGGATCAAAAGCCAAGACAAAAGAAGGGGGCTCAAGAGGGGTAGAATGAACCAAAAGGTGGGAATCAAGAGGGGGAGAAAGAGTCAAAAGGGGAGAATCAAGAGTCAAGAGGTGGTGTGTGTGTGTGCATATATATAATATTTTTCAAGTACTCACCAATACAAATTACCAATCCTTTTTTTTTTGCGGTCATTTGCCAGTTTTCCAAGTACCTAAAACATGTAGGTACTTAGAAAACTGGCAAATGACCACAAAAAAAAGGTATCGGTAATTGGTATCTGTGAGTACTTGAAAAAAGTATCGGTACTCGTACTTAAAAAATCGGTATCGGTACATCTCTACTAAGTAATGGCAAACACTCTTCTATATCGATAATTCATTCGTTCATGAATAAAATGGACCATAAAACAAGCTTATATTGTAAGATCCAAGCCAGTATGTCATGGGCCCCACAAGAATCAGAGTAGATCTGCAAAGCAGTTACATATATTTACAAATTGTACGTAGCAAGTTTAGGATGAAGCAAGTTTTGAACACAAAGTTTTACAAGCAGAGTTATAGAAGGGTTTTTCTTATTTGAGACAGATCTATAACGGTTTTCTTTTTTTAGACCACTTTTAGATGTTCCCATGGTCCATGTGTCCCCCAACTGGACATGAGAAAAGGGGAGTTTTTCCTTACTTCCCGAACTATCCTTTTCTTGTAGTCCATTGGACAACACCCTATCTGATGTGGAGGTCATGGATGCTCTGATGTTTTCGTACCTTTTTTTTTCATGGTGACTTGATTTTTTTTTATTAAGTGTAAACGGTCTGTCTGGCCAGAGAGGAGGGATAAAATAATCAGAGGAAATAGAGGAGCTTCAGCTCCCAGGCTATGAACTTGGGTGCCAGGCCTCCTGGACGAGGGCATTTTACCCAATGGTCTCCTCGATCCTCAGGGTACTAAGATAAAAGGATTTATCCATTTAAACATTTTCTTTCCTACCACATCAGACACCCCTATCAAGATTACCTTAATAATGGTTCTTCAAAAGGCTACGCCCTCACACAGCATATATAAGACGCGAATGGTGCACAACATTGCTGCATGAGCTGATGGACAGCTGCAGTAGCGAGTCTTGCTGCAACGATTTTCACAGGAGTGGGAGGTGGGATTTGTCCTGCCCACTACTGTGAAAATAGCCGATTCGCTGCCTGCAGGAGGTCGCCACCCTCATGCTGCCCTGGAGCAGGGCAGGGTAGACAGCAAACCAGAAACCACTTAGAATTATTATCAAGATCTTGATAAAGGCCATAGAGGGTGGCCGAAACGTTGATTCAATAAACACCTGAGTGATGTGATCGTACTGTGGATTTCTGAGTGTGCTTCTCCTGCTTTCTGTGCTGTAATTCTACTGTTAATTGGAATAGCACCCAGACCATTAAAGGGATAGTAATACTTGAAAATATGTTTATGTTATATTGTAGCCCTTAAAAAAACATGAAAAATGATATAACTCTTATCTCCCAAACCTTTATGGTTTGGGAGATATTTAGAAGTAAAGTTTCCCCTGGAGTGACGTCATTGCTCCACCCTTCAGATTTGGAATCCGGTCCTGACCGGCTGTGCCTCTCCAGAAGTGCTGAGATCACCATCTTTAAAAAGAATTTCTTCATTGGAATGGTCTACAAAGTGTGCTTTCAAGCCAGGCACACTTTGTACACTGTTCCAATGAAGTAGTTATTTTCAAAGATCGTGATCTCGGCACTGCTAAAGAGCTGCCAGTTGCTCTGTGGACTGAATTCCAAATCTGTCCACTAGATGGCAGACTTGGCTGAAACAGCCAGGAAAAGAGAATTTTACTATGTTTTACAAGTGAATATCTTCCAAAACATAAAGGTTCGGGAGATAAGACTTATATCATTTTTCATGTTTTTTTAAGGGCTACAATATAAAATAAACTTATTTTCAAGTATTACTATCCCTTTAAGAGGATTATTGAACAGTGAGTGCTGCCATCCCCCCTATATTCATGTATATATATATATATATATATATATATATATATATATATATATATATATATATATATATAGAGAGAGAGAGAGAGAGAGAGAGAGAGAGAGAGAGAGAGAGAGAGAGAGAGAGAGAGAGAAACTAGATTTTAGGCCTCTGGACAAATGTAGAGAATTTTCACATATGTTACACAAATATAACCTAATATAATAATACATGATATCACTGATGTCTTCAGTGGCAATCTGGCTATTAAAGTGATAGTAATACTTAAAAGCAATTTAATGATGTAGGTATTAAAAAACTAAATCAACTGCACCCAGTCCTATCTCTCAAACCTCTATGGTTTGAGAGATATAAGCTTTCAAAGTTCCCCCTTCCCTCCCTGTGTGCTGATGTCAGTTTTCTGTGTTAGAGACAGAGTTCCCGTTCAACATACCGTCCTGAGTTCTTCAGCAGTGCTGTAATCACACTATTTAGGCAGAAATACTTCATTTTAACGGTCTACAACGTGTGCCAGGTTTGAAGCACTAGTCCTTATAGCAGAACTGTCAAGTTCATAACAGTGCCCCCCAATCCATTACGTACTTCTATTATGTTGAATAAATCCACGTTATTGAAGATAACTAACTTCTTCTGCAGGCATCCACTGCACAGAGTTTACATGAGAAGCTCTGTGTGCCTGCACAGAAAGGGATAGTAATACTTCAAAATTACTATCCCTTATATTGAAGCCCTTGTAAAACTGAATAAAATGCCACCAGCGGCATCTCTTAAACCTTTATGGTTAGCGAGATAGCCACTTTTAAACTTCGCTCTCCCCTTCCTCTCCGCTGACGTCAGCGTTTTTGCTGCAGCAGGGAAATCCGGGACCAGCGGAAGCTCTTTAGCAGAGCCGAGATCTCATTATGGAAGACAAGATCCTTCACTAAAACAGTCTTCTACACATGCTTGGTTATCAAGCACACGTAGAAGACCGTATTAGTGAAGGATCTTTTCTTCTATAAGGAGATCTGGCTCTGCTGAAGAGCCTCTGCTTGATTCAAAGAAGGGATTTCTCTTCTGCAGCAAAAACGCTGATGTCAGCGGAGAGGCAAGGGGGAGCGAAGTTTAAAAGTGGGTATCTCGCAAACCATAAAGGTTTGAGAGATGCCACTGGTGGCATTTTATTCAGTTATACAAGGACTTCAATATAAGGGATAGTAATTGACGTATTACTATCCCTTTAAAGGGATAGTGATACTTTAATTTTACTAATCCCCATATTGTAGCTATTTCAAAAATAATTGAATTGCCCCCAGTGTCATCTCTCAAACCTTTATGGCTTGAGAGATAACCGAAAGCAAAGTTCCCCCCTCCCTCCCCCTTCCCTGAAGTCAGTGTTGTACTGACTGCAGGGATATCCGGTCTTATTTTTATAAGGCGGCTCTGCAGCGGAGCCAAGGTCGCGTTAGTAAAAATTAATTATTTCACTGAAACGGTCTCTACGTGTGCTTGCAAACCAAGCACAAACCAAGCACACGTAGAAGACCGTTTCAGTGAACTAATTCTTTTTCACTAATGTGATCTCGGCTCAGCTGCAGAGCCGCAAGCCTGTCGTACGACAGACTTCCCCTGGGTGAATATTGTAGCTATTTTTCAAATTGCTACAATATGGGGAATAGTAATATTAAAGTATTACTATCCCTTTAAGGTAACCAATGAACGTCACCACAAATCCAGGCAGTGCACGGGACACACAGCTCAGACTCAGAGGTAACTTTCCTCTAAGATGTCCTCCGGTGGGTGTAGAAGCTGACTTACTTCAATAACGCGGACTTATTCAGCATAATAGAAGTATGCCTGTGCCTATCGCTATGTTAGTAATGGATTGTGGGGCAATATTACGATGATGATAGTTCCACTTTAATTTACTGTACTTCAAAAGTTATGCAGAGATAAACATCTCTTCTTCTGGCCGCCTCCCACTGAATTTCAGATCGGGTTGTGTGACTCAACGGCTGCATCGAGTGACATACTTCAGAAAGTAATTTTAAGGGAAATCCTGTCCCCCTTGAAGAAAGGGGCAAGATTTCCCTTTGCATACTGAAGTTTGCACCTCGCTGCAGCCGTCCGTAGCAGACTGCAGCTTCTGGTGACATGCCAGAAAGGGGCGGGCAGGGGATCCTTATCTCTGTATAATTTCCGAAGTACAGAAAATTATGGACTTACATATAGCACATTCTCCTTGTTTTAATAAAAAGAAGACCAGAAGAAATACTTTTAAGTAGACATCACCAGGGGCGTCGCTAGGTTGGGCTAAGGGGGCTGAAGCCCTGAGTGTGTCAGTGGGCAGCCCCGAATGTCAGGCCATCAGCAATCAGCAGACTCACTCCTCCTGCTGTTTATCAGCACGTGGTGTGCCTGAGGCTGGCTACTGTCCAGCAACTTGTGGGCATATATAACCTGGAACAGCAGGCTGCTGTCTCAGTCTGTTCTCAGATTCAGCACAAAGCCATGGGCTCCAAACTGGCTCTGCTAGCACTTCCTGGTGCTTTGTGATGAGGTCATCAACATGCACCCAAAGTACCAGTGGGGGCAGTGTGTCCCTGTGTTTAGGAGATCAGACTGTGTGGTGTGTATAGAAGTGTATCACCCTTGTGTCCCTGTGTTTAGGAGATCAGACTGTGTGGTGTGTATATAAGTGTATCACCCTGGTGTACCTGTGTGTAGGAGATCAGACTGTGTGGTGTGTATATAAGTGTATCACCCTGGTGTCCCTGTGTTTAGGAGATCAGACTGTGTGGTGTGTATAGAAGTGTATCACCCTGGTGTCCCTGTGTTGAGGAGATCAGACTGTGTGGTGTGTATATAAGTGTATCACCCTGGTGTCCCTGTGTTTAGGAGATCAGACTGTGTGGTGTGTATATAAGTGTATCACCCTGGTGTCCCTGTGTTTAGGAGATCAGACTGTGTGGTGTGTATATAAGTGTATCACCCTGGTGTCCCTGTGTTTAGGAGATCAGACTGTGTGGTGTGTATATAAGTGTATCACCCTGGTGTCCCTGTGTTTAGGAGGTCAGACTGTGTGGTGTGTATATAAGTGTATCACCCTGGTGTCCCTGTGTTTAGGAAATCAGACTGTGTGGTGTATATATAAGTGTATCACCCTGGTGTCCCTGTGTTTAGGAGATCAGACTGTGTGGTGTGTATATAAGTGTATCACCCTGGTGTCCCTGTGTTTAGGAGATCAGACTGTGTGGTGTGTATATAAGTGTATCACCCTGGTGTCCCTGTGTTTAGGAGATCAGACTGTGTGGTGTGTATAGAAGTGTATCACCCTGGTGTCCCTGTGTTTAGGAGATCAGACTGTGTGGTGTGTATAGAAGTGTATCATCCTGGTGTCCCTGTGTGTAGGAGACCAGACTGTGTGGTGTGTATATAAGTGTATCACCCTGGTGTCCCTGTTTTTAGGAGATCAGACTGTGTGGTGTATATAAGTGTATCACCCTGGTGTCCCTGTTTTTAGGAGATCGGACTGTGTGGTGTGTATATAAATGTATCACCCTGATGTCCCTGTGTTTAGATCAGACTGTGTGGGGTGTATAAGTGTATCACCCTGGTGTCCCTGTGTTTAGGAGATCAGACTGTGTGGTGTGTATATAAGTGTATCACCCTGGTGTCCCTGTGTTTAGGAGATCAGACTGTGTGGTGTGATAGAAGTGCATCACCCTGGTGTCCCTGTGTTTAGGAGATCAGACTGTGTGGGGTGTATAGAAGTGTATCACCCTGATGTCCCTGTGTTTAGGAGGTCAGACTGTATGGTGTGTATATAAATGTATCACCCTGATGTCCCTGTGTTTAGATCAGACTGTGTGGGGTGTATAGAAGTGTATCACCCTGATGTCCCTGTGTTTAGGAGATCAGACTGTGTGCTGTGTATATAAGTGTATCACCCTGGTGTCCCTGTGTTTAGGAGGTCAGACTGTGTGTGTGTATAAGTGTATCACCCTGGTGTCCCTGTGTTTAGGAGATCAGACTGTGTGGTGTGTATAGAAGTGTATCACTCTGGTGTCCCTGTGTTTAGGAGATCAGACTGTGCGGTGTGTATAGAAGTGTATCATCCTGGTGACCCTGCGTGTAGGAGATCAGACTGTGTGGTGTGTATATAAGTGTATCACCCTGGTGTCCCTATTTTTAGGAGATCGGACTGTGTGGTGTATATATAAGTGTATCACCCTGGTGTCCCTGTGTGTAGGAGATCAGACTGTGTGGTGTGTATATAAGTGTATCACCCTGGTGTCCCTGTGTTTAGGAGATCAGACTGTGTGGTGTATATAAGAGTATCACCCTGTTGTCCCTGTGTTTAGGAGATCAGACTGTGTGGTGTGTATAGAAGTGTATCACATTGGTGTCCCTGTGTTTAGGAGATCAGACTGTGTGGTGTGTATATAAGTGTATCACCCTGGTGTCCCTGTGTTTAGGAGATCAGACTGTGTGGTGTGTATAGAAGTGTATCACCCTGGTGTCCATGTGTGTAGGAGATCAGACTGTGTGGTGTGTATATAAGTGTATCACCCTGGTGTCCCTGTGTTTAGGAGATCAGACTGTGTGGTGTGTATAGAAGTGTATCACCCTGGTGTCCATGTGTTTAGGAGATCAGACTGTGTGGTGTGTATATAAGTGTATCACCCTGGTGTCCCTGTGTTCAGGAGATCAGACTGTGTGGTGTGTATGTAAGTGGACCACATTGCTCCACATCCATAAAACTCACATTAATGTTTGTTTAACCCCTTAAGGACCCATGACGGTCCTGTTCCGTCATGGGTTGTTATACCCTTAAGGACCCATGATGGAAGTGGACCGTTGTGGAATTCCTGGCTCCTCTCGCGGGTGCACGCCGTTCGGGAAGTCCGGAACCCAGCCGCGAAAAAAAAAAAGAATGCTCCATGGTCCTTAACGGACTGCAAGGTGCGTGCGCGGCCGGTCGTTAAGGGGTTAAATGTCATTATAATGGCATTATAATATAATACACTATCTGTGTAAATAAAATACTTTGCTGTTGCTCTTGATAATTTATTCAGTTAGATCAATGGCCCATATGTATTAAAGCAACTTGGTTTTATTCAGGAGTAAACCAACTGCACAATTGGGGACAAATAAACATTCTTAAAATCCAGTGCACTTGAATAGAGCTTTTTAACCTCTTGAATTTTAGAGAGGTCTCCAATGCATTGCTTTGGAATGTATTGGAGACCTCGCTATCATTCAAGGAGTTAAAACCCCTATTTAACAGGAATTTTGATTTGTTCCCTGTGGTACAGTTGGTTTATGCCCCAATAATTTCAGTTACTTAGAACAAAAACAATGGCAAGAGTTGAACATAAAATGGCTTACTTCTTAAAGCGAAACCACCACTCAAAAAGTATATGGCCCCACATAATTGCACATCTGGAGACTAGCTGCTCAGTAGCGCTAGTCACCAGAATTCTTACCGGATTAAAGAGAAATCGCTATTCCTCCAAGACTGACAGCAGGACTGAGCGCGGACATCTTGTCATAGTGACGTCTGTGCTGTCAGTCCCAGCCGGGTCAGCCTAAGGTTGAAATGAAAATGTAGCAACTATCCACTGATTTTAATGGGACTTTTAACCCCTTCAATGCTAGAGGTCCCTGATACATTGCAAAAGCAATGCATCTGAGACCTCAAGCATTCAAATGGTTAAAAGCCAAATTGAAATAAACTGGAATTTTCATTTCCCTACTGTGGTGGAGCAGGTTTACACCAGAATTTCACCTCTGCAGCTTAACCGTTTGAGTGCCGAAGAGGTGTGAAATGCATTGCAAAGTGAATATGTCCCCTAATTAACAAGCCATTAACAACAGTCATTTAGCAGACATAATAAAAAGGAAGAATTAACTCATAACCCCTGCATCCTGTTACAGTGTTAAAGGAACAGTAACTTATTTTATCTTACATATTATGTAAATGCATAATATGTACAGTCAAACTGCACATAATTTTAATATATTTTCTTCACCATTTTTTTTCATTTTATTTTATTCCATGGCAGTGAGCTCCCTGAATTTCTGCTTCCATGGAGTTTTCCATTCAACAGACCATCACAGCAAGGTGTAATACAATGCAACACTATCCCTGCATAGCTGAGTGCTCTGTGCGCAGTTTTGTTTACAACATCTCTCTCTAAACAATTTTACATCATCAAGGACATGAAAAGGTTAAATAAATGTTAAAACGGAAAATAAAAATCGGAGGCAGTTGGACTGAACACATTATATATTAGCAGAATATGCAAAGTCAAAAAGAACTACTATTCCTTTAACCCTTTGTGAGCCAGAGGGGCACAATGCATGCTTCTCAATGCAGTCGGGAACGGAACACCCCAAAACATCCATACTCTCCCAATCTTCCTAAATCTTAAAGGGACAGTAATGTCCCATAACAAAAAATATGCTTGTTTTGTAGAGGTTTAAAAATAAGTTATTTGGCACAAATCCTCTCCCAGTCGGCTATGGTTTAAAGGAATAGTAATACTTAAAATGTAAAAATTAAACTTTAAAAATTAATAACTTTTGAATGAAACACCTTTCAGCAGTGGGAGTACTCTTGTTTTACTCAGGGGGATAAACCCTACAACATATTTTTTTTTTACATTTTAAGTATTACTATCCCTTTAAGAGATATTCATTTGTAAAGTTTCCCTTTCCCTGCTGTCAGCTGTAAAGCTGACAGCAGGAGATTTGAGTCGTGCGACTCAAGGAGGCTCTTCAGCAGAGCCGAAATTGTGTTATTTAAAAAGAACTACATCATGGGAACGGTCTACAAAGTGCATTGCAAACCAGTCACACTTTCTAGACCTTTCCAGTGAAGTAATTATTTTTAAATAACGCAAATCCGGCTTTGCTGCAGAGCCTCCGGTTGGTCCCCGAACCGGGATCTCCTGCTGTCAGCTAGACGCTGACGGCAGGAGAAGGGGAGGGAGCAGGGCCGGCCCTTACATGGGCCCCAGTGGGGCCATGGACCCAGGCGGCACTCTGACAGGGGCAGCAATTTGCCGCCCCAAGGCATGTTATTTCGTGCGCAGCGTCTCCCCACTGTCCGCACTGATGACGGCTGGGACCGTGTCACATGCGGAGATGCCGTGTGGAGCATGCCAGGGTTTTCTTCCCCTGCTCGGAGGCCAGTGCAAGTTTAAAACTGGCACCCAGACTGATGAAGAAAATCCCAGCGTGCACCACGCGGCGTCTCCGCATGTCACACGGTCCTGGCTGTCATCAGTGCGGGCAGTGGGGAGACTGAGTAAAAAGCAGGAGAAGAGCCAGAGAAGAGAGGGAGCAGGCCAGATGGAGAAGAGAAACGGGTAAGGGGGGGGGGAGAAAGAGGCACAAGGAGTGAAAAGAGGGGAAAAGAGAGGCACAAGGGGTGTGAAAAGAGGCACAAGGAGTGAAAAGAGGCACAAGGAGTGAAAAGAGGGGAAAAAAGAGGCAAAAGGGGTGTAAAGAGGCAAGGGGGAAGAAAGAGGTACAAGGGTATAAAAAAAAAACAACAACACTACAGTTCTATGTGGTTTAATATAATTAAGGATGTGGTGTGTTTTGGTGGGCGTGGTTTTGGTGTGCGGGGGCAGCATTTCATCCTTGGACTCAGGCAGCACAATGTCTTGGGCCGGCCCTGGGAGGGAGGGGAGGAACTTTACATATGAATATCTCTTAAACCACAAGGTTTGGGAGATAGGATTTGTGCCAAATAACCTTATTTTTTAAACCTTGACAAGTATACATTTTTATGAGACATTAGTGTCCCTTTAATGTAAAGCACCCAATTTTTCAAAATAAAAAGCTCAGTTCCTAGGCATTAGGCATATGCTGCACTGTGCTTCTTTTAGTGTAAATATCTATCCACATATATCCCCTCAGGGAATCAAATGACTCAATGCTTTGATTGCCATTATAGGGCAATAGGGATATATACACAAATAAACAAACTAAACAATATATTTAACGCAGACTGAAACATGTGGCACATTATCCGATGACCGAATGCGACCTATAGTTTAAGGCCCTCCACAGAAAGAATGTTTTAATTGCCCGGCATAAAGGGGATTAAACACCCCATTTAAATGAATTAACCATCTGAATGCCAGAGGAGTGTGCATCAAGGGGTTAAAAGGACCATTTGCATCAATGGGAAATTTTCTCTGTCACTTAACCCTTCGAGTGCCAGAGGGGTACGGAACGCGTTCTGTACCACTCTGGCACTCGAAGGGTTAAGCTCTCTGAATAACAGAGAGGAGTCCAATGCTTTGCTTTAGGACACTTCTCTGACACTCAAATTGTTAATCCTTTGAGTGTCAGAGGGGGTGTTCCACACACTCTAGCACTCAAAGGGTTCATTCATCCACTTGTCTGCCCCAGTAAGAGAGAGCCCAGAAAGTGTATGGTGGTTTTGTGGAGGGTATCATCATTTCCAACATTCACACACTATATACAGGATCAGAGGGGAAACTCAACAAACTGTTAATAAGGTGAGAACCTATCCCAGTAATTAAATCCAGGGTGCCTATACAAATAAAGTATTGCAGGGCGGCACTGATTCCTGTACAGTACTGCATAAGCGTCAGTGGGATCCGCAGTCACATTAAAAGCAAAGCGTTGCTCACACCCCACTGTCCTTAAAGTGTTAACCCTTTGAGTGCCAGAGGGGTACGCAACACATTGCAAAGCAATGTTTTGCATATGCATCTGGCACTCAAAAGGGTTAAACAAATTATTATTATTTTATTTTCAGCCTTCGACAGGGGGTGGAATTTGTTCGAGACATTCAAAAACAAAAGTTTAACCAACTGAGTCCCAGATGGGCTTGCAACACATGCAATCAAAAGGTTAATAACTGAACTACAAGACATATTTTATCAAATTCTCTTTCGTTGTTTTGGACAGGTGATTAAAATATATTAATTAATAAATAAATACACTTGCTTTGCAATGCATTTTGTATCCCTCTGGCACTCAAAGGGTTAAGGTCTCATGGTCCACACCATCTGGCACTCAAAGGGTTACTCAATACATTCCCATTACCAGGCGTAGCCATAGAAAAGCATGTTCACTGCCAGACACTGTGCGCTGGTTTAGGGCTCTGTACAGTTACAGTTAACCCTTTGAGTGTCAGGTGGGTGTGCAACGCATTGCTCCATGATGCGTTGAAGATCCCTATGTCGCTCATAGGGTTACTCGATCTTTCTCTGTCAAGCGAAGCACGTGTTAACTTCTACACTACCGGGGATAAGGGTTAGGGGTTCTGCACACTGACAGTTAACCCCATGAGCTCCAGACGGAATCTGCAATACGTTAAGCACCCATCGGCACTCACAGAGTTAATCAACCAATTCACTGCGCGGTGAAGTCATAAAGAAGAAGGACACGTCATAGGAAACCCACCCCAAAATCCCAGATCAGCATAAACATCCAGAACCCCCCAAGCAATGAATCAGGGCAGGGGTTCAGGAGATACAGAAGTACATAGAAGTTACTTGCCTGCTGCCAGCTGCTGGACCCTGAGTGCCCGGGCTGAGGGGCGGGGACATAAACTTCATGGGACTACTGCTCATGCGCCAACTCACACTTCCTATGGGTGTAATACACAGAGCTCCTACACTCACTTCCTAGGGGTGTAATACACAGTGCACAGCACACACTTCCTAGGGGTGTAATACACAGTGCACAGCACACACTTCCTATGGGTGTAATACACACAGCTCCTACACACTCTTCCTAGGGGTGTAATACACACTGCATAGCACACACTTCCTATGGGTGTAATACACATAGCTCCTACACACACCTCCTATGGGTGTAATACACAGTGCATAGCACACACTTCCTATAGGTGTAATACACACAGCTCCTACACACACAGAGCTAGATGTATACACTTCCTATGGGTGTAATACACAGAGCGCCTAGCACACACAGGAATGCTAGCAGCATACACTGCCTATGGTGTAATACACAGGGATGCTAGCTACATACACTGTCTATGGGTGTAATACACAGGCATGCTAGCTGCACACTGCTTAGATAGCCCTTTAAATTGCTGGTTAGCATTCAGGATTTGGACCATCGGTGCCTGAACCGGGGTGGCCACCGATGCTGGTACTGATTTGTATAAGTGCACGGTCCGCTCTAGTATGGTTTGCACCGCCACTGACAATTGATCGAGATGTTGTCCGTACATATCCATTCTCCAGTGGATATTTACAGAGCTTCCTTCACCAGAACCGTCTGAGGTCATTGGCCCTTTTCGTACTGTCACGGTTTTTGATGAACACTCAGACAGTTTGGTAAGGTTAAAATAACTTTATTGAAACAAAGTTCATACACATAGATAAGCCTATGGGCCCACACAGAGCAGAAATACAGGCAAGTATATACAATAGTAGCAAACCAGCAATATTGATGTATGTGTGAATAATGACAATCTCTGGCAACGGAGGTCCTGGCTCGGACCAGAACAGGCAGCAGGATAAGCAAACAGAGGGCTGTGACTGGCACAACCCAGAGGAGCGAGGCAACACTGCTGGCACAACCCAGACACCTGGGAGGCACTGAACCCAAGGAGCGAGGCAACACTACTGGCACAACCCAGATGCCTGGGAGGTACAGAACCCAAGGAGCGAGGCAACACTGACCCTGGCACCGGATGGCAACAGACCGAGATAACTCTCCCAGGGAAATCCCTAGAACGCTAGGGGTGGATCGCAGCACCACAGAATATAGAGATGTAGACAACCAGTGTCCCCTCTACTGAGGATGGTACAACGCAACGCTGGCTCTTGAGCCCGAGACTCCTGCAAATGGAAATATGCAACAATCTACCTGGAACGTCCAGGTAAGCAAAGGGTCAATCGGTAATGCCCTGATATACTGCAACTCCCCAAGGGAGTGAGCCCAGCGATGTAAGAGAGATCAGAGTAACACAGTCAGTGCTATAACACTGTACCAGTACTTCGCTTGTGCACTCCACCAACGGCGGTATGGAGAGTAGCTACAGCACGAATGCCTAACTAACTGTCGACAGAGATATAGCGCCACACGGCACAACCAACTAGCGTAACAGCAAGCCGCCTCAGTAAAGCTAGAGCAAAACGGAGACTACCAAGCGGTATGCTGGTAACGCAAGGCGCTGCGTGACAAGACAGTGCACAGAGTAAACTCGTAGCCAGGTATGGTCAGACACGGAACGGATACTCAGCCAGGCACTGTAAGTAACGGAAGCGGGTTCTCAGCCAGATACAATCGGTAATGGAAGCGGGTTCTCAGCCAGACCAGGTCAGGAACGGAGCAGGCTCTCAGCCAAGAACAGTCAGTAACGGAAACAAGTTCTCAGCCAGATCAGGTCAGCAACGGAGTGGGTTCTCAGCCAGATACGGTCAGCAACAGAGTAGTCGAAGAACAGCAAACTCAGGAACGTTGTCAGGCAGGCCAGGTCATACACGATCAGCAATAACGGAGCAAAATGCAGGAGCTAATACGCCACGAAAGGGCACCATAACGTGGAAATGACAGGGTATATGAAGGCCATCACTGGGCGGCGACAAAAGGTGCTAGCCAATCAGTAAGAGGTAATGCAAACCAGCAGTCAGAATGTCGCCGCCCGCTGCACAAAGCACGGGCACCGTCATAGTAGGGGACAGATTTTCTAAGTTAAATTTACAACAAATATAACTTAAAAATAAAAAATGAATAACGTTTTAGAAGTATTCGATACGTAGCCTATTTAGGCTATGTTATAAATAGGTGACACATCCACTTTAACACATTTTGTGTGGTGATTGTCCGCAATGGTCCTGTTGTCTAGGACGCACAATCATGTCCTCTATCCACCCCAATGGTGCATATTGTCACTTGAACACAAGTGAATGTCAATAAAGCTTGTGTTTAAGTGAGCACATCCTGACAACATGCACTGTTGGTGTGGTTAGAGGACATGATTGTGCATCCTAGACAACAGGACCATTGCTGAGAATCACCCTGCTAAATGCATCAAACATCTGTGTGCCAAGGAGGTGCTCACTGATTTGCATTTCTTCTTTCCCCACAGCTGCATCTGGTAAAGGACAACAGCAGCAGCCCCCTTCCAGCCAGGAGTGCACAGAGGCCCTGGACGTCCTATATGGGATCTCAGCTGCCATCAGGGGCTTACGGCGGCAGCTGGGATAAGACATGCGCCATCAGGTGGTTCTGCTCCAACAAATGGTGGAGCAGAATAGGATGATGCTGGGCCTCTTCACGGAGTATGTCGTGCGTTCAGGGCCAGCCCCCGCCCCAAGCACCTCCTCATCAGACAGCAGCCTGGCATCATCTGATGCCCTGCCTGCTGCACGTTGTGATAGGTGCCACCTACCCAGATTGGGGCCTTGCACAAGGGGAGGGAGGAGGCACCCCCACTGACCCCATTCCCCCCCAGAGGGGGATTTTTGAAATTTTTATTTTTTTAAGTTTATTATTATTATTTATAAGTTGTATTAAATTTTACAACTTCAGCATAGTTTTTGTCCATTTATTTCAGATACATACAGGGTGGAGAATGGAGATACACCAAAGTGTTATGAGGAGGTGATGAAGTGGAGATGACCCTTCCAGTGTGATGAACAATCCTTGCTTCTTCCATCTAGCCAGTGAACCGAGATTTAACCAACCTGTAAGTTCGTAGTGCATTGGCTCCATGGGATAATCCAGGAATCGGAGAGTTTAGCACACTGGAGAAGTTCCTTACACCTCATCACCATTTGAAAACACCTTAGTGCATAACCCCATTGCTGACCCACTCTTCTGTGTGTGTCTCCAACCCTTGCCTGTCTCCCCTAGAGATTGGAAAAGGGAAGGAGACAGACACAGATTTGCATAAAGGGAAGCTGACAGAGGAGGAGGGTGGCAGAGGGACAGAAAGGGAAGGAGATGGATGGACAGAGAGGGAAGGAGGCGGACAGAGGGAATGAATGTAAAGGAGTGAAAGGGAGGTGTGTAGACTGACAGGGCTTGATTCAAATGTTAGAGACGGCTGTTTTTTCTGCCAACGGCATTTTTCGGATATTAAAGTTAAGAGGTATTTTTCATCTGTAGGAAATAAAGAAAAAACACAGTAAATTGCAATTCATTTGTCTGCGTTAGCTATGAAGATCAGATAAGGGACTAAATTTATTGCAGGAAAGTTAAGACCTACTTTTTTCTGACTTGAGTCCCTTATCGCATCTTCAAACAGCTGACGCCGAAACGGAAAGAAAAAGTTAAAAAGAACCTAAGTCCCCAATGGGCGTATTGATATGGGGTCCGAAGCCCCACATCAATACATCAGAGCACTCCAAAACAATGTCAAATGTTAGTGGAATTAACCCCATGAGTGCCAGTGTGGTATAATCTCATTACAAGTAACACTTACCATTAAAGGGATAGTAATACTTAAAATGTAAAAAAAAAAATATGTTGTAGGGTTTATCCTCCTGAGTAAAACAAGGGTACTCCCACTGCTGAAAGGTGTTTCATTCAAAAGTTATTAATTTTCAAAGTTGAATTTTTTAGGTGCAATATCACAGTGGCCTGAAATTGCACAGTGGCGCTGTTGCTACACAATCCTGGGACCATAAATCTCCATATGATGATGTAGCAACAGCGCCACTGTACAATTTCAGGCCACTATGATATTGCACCTAAAAAATTCAACTTTGAAAATTAAGAACTTTTGAATGAAACACCTTTCAGCAGTGGGAGTACTCTTGTTTTACTCAGGGGGATAAACCCTACAACATATTTTTTTTTACATTTTAAGCATTACTATCCCTTTAATCCTGATGTCCAGCAGAGTCCTCAGCATACCGGTCCCCTTCTGTCCTTCTTTCTTCTCTTCTAGCTTCTCCTCTTCTATCTTCTTTCCTCTTGCTGTAAAAAAAACCCCAGAAAAGTATAAGTACAATGCATGAATATCCGGCACACGAATACATCGTTTAACCCCTTGAGTGCTCTCTGGGGCTCAGTAGGGTTAAAGTATGTATTAGTTTGCCATTGTTCAAATATTAATATGCCTTCATGAATATTACATGTTAAGGCAAATAAGATATTCAGTAATGACACTTATAATGCCATCATAAAATATCCCAATAAAATACTAAGCTTAATAGTAATCGCTGTGTGCGGCCTCTGAGGCAACATCATGCAGCAAAGACCCCACCACCACCACCTTCTTCAGCACGGGCCAATGCCCGTTCCACTCTGAGGGAATTGGAATTGAGACTGCCCTTAGATATGGGCAGTCTTACCTCAAATTCCCTCACAGCCATTGGCTGGGATATCCTTATGCACTTCCCTGCCAATCCACTTTGAGCGGGCTGTGCTTTAAACTGATTGGCTGGGAAGTACGTAAACATATCCCAGCCAATGACTGAGGGAATTTGAGGTAAGACTGCCCATATCTAAGGGCAGTCTCAATTCCAGTTCCCTCAGAGTGGAATGGGCATCGGCCCGTGCGGAAGAAGGGGGGGGGGGGTCTTTGCTGCATGATACTGTCTCCGCCTCAGAGGCCGCACACAGCGATTAATATTAAGTCAAGTATTTTATTGGGATATTTTATGATGGTATTATAAGTGACATTACTGAATATCTTATTTGGCTTAACATTTAATATTCATATAGGCAATTAATATTTGAACAACGGCACACTAATACATACTTTGAGCCCCAGAGAGGTATGCAACACATTGCTTTGCAATGTGTTGTGTAACCTTCTGGCATTCAAGGGGTTAAACTATGTATTAGTATGTCGGATATTGCATTGGACTTATACTTTTCTGGGTTGTTTTTACAGCAAGAAGACAGAGGATACAAGACAGTAGCGAAGACAGAAGGAAATAGACAGTGGATGACAGGTAAGTGTAACACTGATTAGTTAACAATCAGTGCTTGGCAGTATGTCAGGCATCGATCGTTAGCTTTTTTTCCTTTGAAGTTCACAATACTGCCACTGTTTAGCGGCGTTGAAAATTATTCAAACAAATGACTTAGATTTTTTAAATTTTACACAGGAACAAAGGTGACTCTCCCTTGTGGTTGCAATAAGGTACCCTGTATGCCTATACAACTGTCACACTGGCTGATGTGTCACTCTGAAAAAATGTATTCAGACAAATTATTCCTAATATGTTTAATATTGTCTGTTGCATGTCTGTTGCCATTTCTGTTGCAGAGGTGAAATACAATATATATAGCATGAGCATCTCTCATTTACCATCTGTAGGAAAGGTAATACATTACACAATATGTAGCATGTGTCATTTACTGTATGTAGCAGAGGTGTTATATACATATGGATGTAGCTAAATTAGAAGGAAGAAGGAAAAGTGAGAATGACTGGTGTGATATCCTTTTGAAAAGTCGCAAAGAAAAATATTGCGCGGCTAGAAGCCGATTTAACCATGTTGCAATGTTTAAAATAGTGACATAAAAACCTTGCGCTGCATAAAAGCACTAGGTTGTCATGTCACATAATTAAACGTCCCTATGTACTGGCCACAACTCCCAGCATCCTTACCTTGCGTTGCCCAGCTCTCATTAAAGCAGAACTACCACCTCTTACAAAGATGGCCCCAAATAATTACCCATCTGGCGACTAGCTGCTCAGTAGTGCTAGTCACCAGAATTATTACCTGGTTATTGAGAATTCGATACTGCTCCCTCACTGACAGGCAGGAAACAGCGCAGACATCTTTCCACAGTGACGCCTGCGCTGTCAGTCCTAGCCTGCTCTAGGAGTTATTGCTAGGAGTGTTCGGCTCCAAAAGGGATTGACAGTGCAGGCGTGCAGACGTCACTATAGAAAGACATCTGCGCGGTTTCCTGCCTGTTAGTCCGGGAGCGTGTATAATTCTCATTAACGCAGTAATAATTCTGGCGACTAGTTTTACTGAGCAGCTAGTCACCAGATGGGTAATTATTTGGGGCCATGTTTGTAAGAGGTGGTAGTTCCACTGTAATGTAACAATGTTTCAAAAGGGAACCGACTGGTGAGAGGCAGACTCAGGATGACAGCAACACTGGAGATGTAGCCAGGAGCAAACTGCAGAACACTGGAGCAGGCAGGACTCATTCAGTAGATGGATCCAGCAGCAACTGAGGAAGACTGGTGTGAGGCAGACTCAGGATGACAGCAACACTGGAGATGTAGCCAGAACTGCAGAACACTGGAGCAGGCAGGACTCATTCAGTAGATGGATACAGCAGCAACTGAGGAAGACTGGTGTGGGGCAGACTCAGGATGACAGCAACACTGGAGATGTAGCCAGCAGCAAACCGCAGAACACTGGTGCAGACAGGACTAAGTCAGTAGATGGATACAGCGACTGGTGCGCAGGGCCGGATTTGCCATAAGGCAGAGTAGGCATCTGCCTACAGGCGCACGCCACAGAGGGGCGCCTGCCATTGGAATCAATATTTTATTTATTGAATTATGTTTTGTTTCTTTTTTTTTTTTTTTTAAGTGGTATGCCGTGCCACCCGCCGCATGGTAAGGTCTGTGCCTTCTTCAGTACAGACCTGTAGCTTCTGAGCTCCCCCGGCTCTTTAGTAATGCAGAGCGCTAGAAGATGACATCATCTCCCAGCGCTCTGCATTACTAAAGAGAAGACCACGAGGGAGCAACAGCAGCTACAGGTCTGTGCAGAAGCACAGATCTCTCCTGCTGCTGGACCACCAGGGAGGTAGGTAACAGATGGGGGGGCGATGTGAGGCTTAATGTGGAGATGATGGGGGCAGGGCTGGTGCAAGGATTTTTGCCACCCTAGGCAAAACCTAATTTTGCTGCCCCTTGGCTCCACCCCTTGTGTCCTACCCCTTTATGCCCCTCCCTGTATGTGTTTAACTGTCAATGTGTTTGTGTGTTCCCTATATGTGTATAAATGTCAGTTTGTGTGTGTGTTCTCTATATGTGTATGTGTGTGTGTCAGTATGTGTTCCCTGTATGTATATAAGTGTGTCAGTGTGTGTTCCCTATATGTATATATGTGTCAGTGTGTGTGAGACTCTGTAAGGATATCAGTGTGTAAGTATGTGTGTGTGCTTCTCTATATGTGTATCAGTGTGTCAGAGTGTATGCTCTCTAAATGTGACTCTCCCCCCCTCTTGACTGTTGATCCCCCCTTTGACTCTATCTCTCCCCCGTCTGACTCTTGATCCCCCTTCCACTTACTCTTCCCGGTGCACATCTCTCTCTCCCAGTGAGTATGTTTCGCTGCTCTCCCTTGGCTGGCTATTTTTTTTATGCAGCACAGCGAAGCCCGTTTATCTCTCCCCCTCCGCTCCTTCAATTCTGGTCCAGGACTGAAGGAGCAGAGGGGGAGAGAGAAACGGGTATCGCTGTGCTATATTAAAAGAATAGCCAGCCAAGGGAGGGCACCGAAACATACTTTTTTTTTACTTGGGTATTAAGTGGTGAGCGGGGGCGGGGGGTGTGCTCCGATGCTTCCTTAGAGAATGTGCGCCCTAGGTCGGCGCCTACCTCGCCTATAGGTGGTGCTGGCCCTGGATGGGGGCAATGTGAGGGCAACATGGGGATGATGGGGGCCAAGTTGGAACTGATGGGGGGCAATGTGAGGGCAATGTGGAGATGATGTGGGCAATGTGGAGATGATGGGGGCAATGTGAGGGCAATATGGAGCTGATGGGGGCAATGTGGAGCTGATGGGGGCAATATGGAGCTGATGGGGGGCAATGTTGAGATGATGGGGAGAAATGTGAGGGCAACATGGTGCTGATGGGGTCAATGTGGAGCTGATGGGGGTAATGTGGAGCTGATGGGGGCAATGTGAGGGCAATATGGAGATAGAGGTAAAGTGGAGATTTGGAGCATTGTGAAGATGGCCAATGTGGGGGTGGCACTTCAGATTTCTGTTCCTACAGGCTCCTGAGATGTAAATCCGGGCCTGCTGGTGTGAGGCGGACTCAGGATGACGGCAACATGGATGATTGTAGATGTCTGAAGTCCTTTTTGTTTTTCTAATCTGCATCGAACCTGAGAGCAGGGTAACCCAGCTTTGGCAAGTTTTAAAAAAGTCATTTGCTCCATGAGGTAGGGGACCAATTGAGAGCGCTAGGGGCTAAATATATTTCCAGTTACAGAAAATACTTGCTCACTCTGGACAGTGGTTGGGAGGGCAAGAAAGCAACTCCTGGGCTACCAGGGACAATGAGGCCACACAGCCCTCTTGTTATCCCAGAAAGTCAAGGGATCTGTACCTGGGGGCAAAGAAGGTTCCACAAGGTAAGCCGTAACCTCAAACTCAGCACTTTTTCTATTAATGGGGAGCCGTTTCTTTTGTGTGAAGCATAATCTGTCCATTGCCTCAGCATAAAAAGCAGCAGCTGCTCCACCGGAACAAGATGAAGTGCTACTGGCACTGCTACTAATAGGTCCCGGAAGACCACCACACTCCTCCAGCTCGTCTTCGGAATTTTTTCCCACCTCCTGAGACTGCATTCTAGTTTTTCTTTGCCTCTCACGTGCCATCGCTATCAATTGTTCCCTCCAGGCAGTGAGAGAATTGGAACGAAAGTGCCATCTTGCCTTTGATTCGAGGATAGCAAATTGTGGCCAACATTAACTCGGGACAATTGTCCATGCGCTCTTCCATGTGCTGAGTTCCTTCTTCAGCCTCGTTAGAAGGGCAGCAACATCGGGAAGTATATTACCCTCAGCACCAGGTAAGCGTTCCCTATGGGAAAGGAAATTGTCCAATTTTAAGGAGAGGTGCGTGAAGAGGGGAATGACTTCTGCCAAGCTAGCGTTCTCTTTGCTCAAAAGTTCCGTCAAAGCATGGAAAGGCGTCAGGACTGTCACTACCTGTTCCATCAGGGCCCAGTCAGTCCTGTCCAGTGTTCTGTTATTGCCAATGAAATGGTGACATGACATTGCATGAATTGCCTTTTTCTGCTCCAGGATACGCTCTAGCATATCTAAGGTGGCGTTCCACCTGGTCCCAACATCTTGTTTTAGGCGGTGCTCTGGGACGTCTGCCTTTTTCTGTTCCTCCCTGAGGAGCTGGCTATCTTTGATGCTCCAGTGGAAGTGGCCAGCAATTTGTCTGCACGATTCCAGAAGTGCTGATAACCTTCCAGTGTTACTGCCATCCTCAAGAGCAGCCTTCACTACTAGATGCAGAACATGCGCTGAGCAGCGCACACCCACAAATCTTCTATCCCGGAGAGCCTTGATCATGTTAGCTGCACCATCAGTAACCACAAACCCCATTTGCGCCTGTGTGCCTGCCTGCTCCCCTAGCCAGTGCGCCACCATGTTCTGCAGTGCTTTGCAAATGCTATCTGTGGTGTGCTGCTGATCCATTACCTCAGCATGGAGGAGGAAAGAGCAGTGCCCTGCCTGCTTGGCTACTGCACCTGAACTTGTTATTGCTATTGCTGTGTTTTGCAACACATTGGGCTGCCACCAATGTGCCGTCAATGACAGAAAGCCATGCTGACCACTCAGAGCATTCCATAAGTCTGTGGTAAAGTGCACTGAATGGTGGTGTTGGTGGTTGTTGGGTCACTGCAGCTGGTACCAGGACGAGGAACATCAGGTTGTTCACTAAGACTCAAATCCATTACGGATAGGTAGGTAGTTCACTATTATAGTTTTACAACTTTAAAACCTGCCCACATGACAACTTTGACACTGGCAGTGTGACTCTGAAAATTATTCAAACAAATGACTTGTATTTTGAATATTTTTAATAAAACCAACACAGGTGGCTCTCCCTTGCGGAGGCATCCCGCCTGCCTATACAACTGTGACACTGGCAGTGTGACTCTGAAGATTATTCAAACAAATGACTTGTATTTTGAATATTTTTAACAAAACCAACACAGGTGACTCTCCCTTGCGGTGGCGAAAAGAAACCCTGCCTGCCTATACAACTGTGACACTGGCAGTATGACTCTGAAGATTATTCAAACAAATAACTTGTATTTTTCATATATTTTTTTTAAGGAACACTGATGACTCTCCCTTGCAGTGGCAATAAGGCTCCCTGCCTGGCTATACAACTGTCAGATTGGCTGATGTGACACTCTGAAAATTATTTGAAGAAATCCCTAATATTTTTTTATCTGCTGGTGGGAAGACCACCAGATCCTCTTACTAATTATTACCCGCACAGTGGCACAGAAGTGCAGCAGGCAACAACCACAGTATTGGTACTGTACTGGTGCTAGCTTTCACTTCCTACACAGCTAGTCCATACTACTTCACTCTTTCTAGCTCTCTGTTCTTCTCCTCTCTCTATCTCTCTCTGTTCTTCCTCTGCAGCTCTCTCAATCTCAAATACACCTCACATTAAATGCTGCAAATAGATAAATGTTTAAGGTGACCAGATATCACTTTAAATGCAGGGCAAATAAAATCATCATACTGAAAGACTGACAGGAAACAGTACAACCCAGCAATGTGTGCTTTTCATAAGATTCCTGTATTTAACCCCTTAAGGACTACGTGACGTGGTATGACCGTCACGGTCCTTATACCCTTAAGGACCAATGACGATCATAGCACGTCACGTACATTTTACTTACAGCGCTCTACTGGGAGCGCTGTAAGTAAAAATGGGACCTAAAATTGATCGCTCCAAGACCGGAACGATCTCTCTTAGGCCTCCAAGCAGCGCGCTGGTACGCGTAACAGGTCACGTGTACCGGCGTGTCGGCAAAGATCAAGGCGTCCTTAAGGGGAGGTAACTTCCCTGGACCGCTGGTACTTAAGGGGTTAAAGGGATACCTGTTCAACTTAAAAATGTTAATGGTTATTCATTAATTTGAAAACTAGAGCTCCACTGTCTAGTTCTGCACCTGGTGTAGCCCTTTTATTTAAATTAGAGCTTTGTGGCAGTTAATGGGCTAAGCATATGATATGCAAATTTTAAGATTACTTGGGGGAGGCTTCTTGATACACCCAGCAATATTTTGGGATGAAAATATATTTATATGGCCTTCACACTTCACATCGCTATATTCCTTTCTTGTCACTAGATGGCAGGCTCATACAGTATATTTTCTGTCTCTGAGTTTTTAAGTCCTCCTCATGTTAAATCCTCCTGTATATCTGTAGTCTTTTCGGTGTCTTATATTGTGACACCCTGACAGGTATTCCGCAGCTTTTTCTGTTGTCTCACGGTTTTCACCTGATAGGATTTGCATATTTTGTTCGTCCCTTAGTTTTGGGACGTCTGTGATTTTCATTGCTAAATCTCCAAAGTAATATCTCCAGGTATGTTCATATCTGGGGCCAATGAATGAGGAAGTGAGCCTCACACTCGGTAAGGTCCATGCTGCATTGTTTACAGATCCTGTCTTCCTCAGGCTTCCCGATGTGTCTGTGTTGGCCTGTTTCTATCTCCAGCCCATAGTCACTCACCCTGTACTGAGTCACTATTTTCCTATGTTTGGTACTTTTGACTATTAGAAGAGAGTCCGCTGGGGGGTATGTCCGATTCAGTGAGCTGCAGCACTTCATTATGTTTTGTGCTTGTATCTCGGTTTCCCAGTGTGTTGTATATTGCTGTTCAGCTTCTTAACCCCTTAAGGACATGGCTGGCAATTAAGGACCATGGACCATTTTTTTTTTAACGAATCCGAAGTCCCTGAGTGGCACGCAGCCGCATGGGGACACGTAAAATCCATGATGTGCCAGGACCGTCACTGGTCCTTAAGTGCAGGACAGCCGCGATGGTCATGTCATTGGTCCTTAAGGGGTTAAGCTGGAGATATGGACATTCATTTTCTGTGAGTTTACGGTTTGTCTTGGAGAATCTGGGTCACTGATCTTAGGGCATTTACTGACCACAAGTTGTTTTTTATAAACAAGTTAAACCTTTGAGTGCCAGAGCGGTATGCAACACAATACGCCTCTGGCACTCAAAGGGTTAAAGGTTCCTTGAGGACTTACTTGATCATCTCTGGGTTGGAGCAAACATCGACAAAGAACCTAGAATCTACTTTGTTGGGAGCGTTAAAGGGTTAGTAATAGCTTAAAACAATAACAAGTAGTATTATAGATAAGGAAAATAGAAATCCGTTGGTGCAAGTCCTATCTCTCAAATCTTTATGTTTTGAGAGATAGAACATTTTAAAGTTCTCCTCTCCCTCCCCTTTCCCTGATGTCAGTGTCTAGTTGACATCAGGAGATCCTGGTCCGGAGACCATCAGGCGGCTCTTCAGCAGAGCCGAGATACCAAAATCTAAAAATAACTACTTCATTGGAACGGTCTACAAAGCGTGCTTGCAAACCAGGCACACTTTGTAGACCGTTTCAATGAAATATTTCTTTTTAGATTTCGGTATCGCGGCTCTTCTGAAGAGCTCCTCGAGTCGGCCAATTCGATTCTCCCGCTGTCAGCTGTACAGCTGACAGCAGGGATAGGGGAAATTTGAAACGTTCTATCTCTTGAACCATACAGGTTTGAGAGATAGGACTTGCACCAATGGATTTATTTTTTCCTTAGCTACAATACTACTTTTTATTGTTTTAAGGCATTACTATCCCTTTAAGGGTTAATATTTGAAGATCTCAGGGTGAGTTGATTTAAAAATGAAAAATCTCCCTCCCACTTGCCATTCCCTGTTGATCAAATACTAACATCCCTTGAGAACCTAAAGTTGTCCAGCTCTAGCCATAAAGGAACAGGATCCCTATAATATGCATGCGCGCGCGTGTGTGTGTGTGTGTGTGTGTGTGTGTGTTATGATATGCATGCCTGTGTGTGTGTGTGAGTGTGTGTGTGTGTGTGTGTGTTATGATATGCATGCCTGTGTGTGTGTGTGTGAGTGTGTGTGTGTGTGTTATGATATGCCTCTGTGTGTGTGTGAGTGTGTGTGTGTGTGTGTGTGTGTGTGTGTGTACTGGCGGTTTCGGAAGCCTTTGTCTCCGCTGACAGGCTTGCAAGCCTACATCTCCTGCATGTTGATAAACTGCTCACCACTGTTTCCTAATTAACAAGGCTTAATTTGATAAATTGTTCATTCGTGTGGGTAATAAAATCCCAGTGCAGACTCCGATGAACACGGTCATTGAAACAGATATTTGACAACAAATTGAGGCTGATGTAGATGTACCAAGAAAGAGCGGTGCGATTCTGGAGGGAAACAAAAACTCCCTTGATTTAAATGGGGATATTATTAGTAATCTTTATTTATATAGCGCCAACTAATTCCGCAGCGCTGTACAATAGGGAATACACATACAGAGATATTAAATAGTACTATCAGATGTGGAGAACAGAAGGTCAGAGGGCCCTGCTCGTGAGAGCTTACAGTCTAGAGGATATTAACCCCTTAAATGCTAGAGAGGTCTACTGTAAATACTGTAACCCTTTAAGTGTCAGAGGGGTACACACCACATTGCCCTGCAATGCTTTGTGTACCCCTCTGGCACTCAGACCGTTAAAAAATCTGTCAGTTGAGTGGAAATTTGGTTTTCTCTATTATATGTTTGTTGGACACAGATCTGGATCACTTCCAGCAAGCATCCGTCCGCTGTCAATCCCTATTCATAGCCATTGTTTTCCTGCTTAACCTGACCATACACATTACCATTCCTCCACTATTCACCTCTTGTCACTAGTGTCCTTTCACATCTATTACATCCTCCACAGTTCTCCTACTGTTATCAGGGACAAGCGACTCCAACATCAAATATAGCAGGTGACACAGCAAAATCCCCCCATCATCAAATGCCCTCCATGTAGAACCCCCCATCAACATAAAACCCCTGCTTGCACCATTAAATGTCCCCACTACAGCTCATCCCCCAAGAAGTAGCAATAAAAAAAACAACAAAATAAAAAAATCCACCATTAAAAGCCCCATCAACTAAAAGCCCACTGGATTGGGCATCATTTTCTACCACCACCTATTTTCTTACATCCTATATAATAATTTGCTAGGATGTTTGTCAAAAGCCATCATGTGCAGTAGAGACTGCTCTAGTGCTCAGAATGCTGGGAGTTCTGTGCTGGGAGCATTCTGTGTGGAATTCTGGGAGTTCTGCACTGGGACCATTCTGTGCGGAATTCTGGGAGTTCTGTGCTGGGACCATTCTGTGCGGAATTCTGGGAGTTCTGTGCTGGGACCATTCTGTGCGGAATGCTGGGAGTTTTGTTCTGGGAGCATTCTGTGCGTTCGGGCAGTCTCTACAGCGCATTGCTTCAGTGAGTGCTGTAAGCAGAGCAGGACTGGCCTTTTAACCCTTTGAGTACTGGAGGGGTACACAACGCATTGCAAAACAAAGGGTTAACATCTCACAGACCTTGGCCCGTATATACAGGCTTTTACACTAGTATGATATAATCCAACAGGTAGCACTTGGTTAAAGGGATATTAATCCATCTTGTAGCCCTTCAAAAACGGAGTAAAATGAGCCCAGCAGCATCTCTCAAACCTTTATGGTTTGATAGATATCCGCTTTCAAAGTTCCCTCTTTTTGCCTTTTACCTGACATCAGCATTCTAGCTGACAGAAGGGGAATCCTCTCCTGGGATCAACAGGCGGCTCTGCAGCAGAGCCGAGATCGTGGTAATAAGAAAAGAAATCTTTCACTAAAAAGGTCTTCTACGTGTGTCAGTAAGGTACCGATCGAAGTCCACACTGCGGAGGTACACTAGGAGACTGCCAGATATGGAATTGCAGTAGCACAGTGTGCGAGTACAGGCAGAGACAGCAAGGAACACTCTACGGTAGTGTACCAAGAGGCAACGGGTAGAGCAATACAGGTAGCACTATGAGCCCGGAGGTAATGGGATCACACAATGCGAAAGCAACTAGCAATGCTACCAGCAAGGTAGTAGTGGTACCAGATAGGTAGAGCGCGTCTACAGCTATACCTGGAGACAGTGGTAGTCAGGCAGGAACGAGGGTAGGACGGAGCGTAACTCAGACAAGCCACAGTCCAGAACCGGATCGGGTAGTCAGCCACAGCCGGAGTCAGCACAGAGCGGGTAGTCGGACAAGCCAGAGTCATACACCAGCGAACCGGTGTGATAGCTCAGTGGTAAATTCCCTAACTATGGAGCCTATTTAACCTCAGGGTTGCAGGTTCAAATACCTGCAGGGTCAACTCAGCCCTTCATCTTTCCTAGGTCGATACATGAGTACCATTGATTGGGTAATAATAACACCTATTATTTCAGCTGCCGATTTGGTTAATTCTGAAAGCGCTTTGAGTCCCACTGGGAGAAAGGTGCTATATAAATACTAGTTATTATTATTATACACGGATCAGATAGTCAGACGTAGCCAAAGGTCAAAAACCGGATTGGATAGTCAGAAAAGCCAAGGATCAAGAACCAGGAGATATCGGAAGCCAAGCAAAGGTCAAAACGAGCAACACTGGAATGTGCACAGAAACACCACAAAAGGGCGAATAAGCACAGTTCGCGGACAGATTATAAGGCCGCAGCGGGAGGGTGGAGCTCACTTGGCCATGCAGACAGGAAGCTACAAAATAGCGATTGTGATGTCAGAGATGCGCGTCCGCCGATAACAGCAAATCAGAGGATGGGTCCCAGAACCCACTACTGGATGGAAGAGCAGGCAAGAAAATCGCGGGCACAGTGATAGTGGAGGCCTTCACCCCTCCTCCTACACTTATCTCTCTCCTCACTGAGTTCCTCTCTTAGACTTTCCTTGGTCCACCCCCACCACCACCTTCTAGGGTGACCGCATTTCAATTTTGCCATTCAGGGACACTGAGGAGAGAAGAGCGCACCCTAAACACTAGAGGGAGAACTGCCCATTGACTGCTGTTATAGAAAGTGTTGCATGTGGCGGGCTGCAAGATAATGTACATCATAACTTAGACTAGCATTACACTACAGCACAAAATGCACTGCAGCTCCCAAGTGATGTCTGGATCAAGTCTCAGTTCTCTAATGTGTAGAGCTCTGCCTGGAAGCCATTTTCTTGTAGCCCATCAGAGGCGTCACTTCCTGTCACAGTAGACAATGGGCAGCTCTGTGTTTAGAACTCTGTGCTCTGGAGTCTACATTTCAGGACTTTGTATTGTCCCAGAAGGGGGCTGCCCAGCACAAGGGACACACATTTAAAATCTGAGACAGTCCCAGGCAATCCGGCACACGTGGTCACCCTACACATTACAAGATCTGATGTCGCAGTTACCATTTACAAGATATATTTTGCAAAGCCTGCTCTATGAGGGAAGGAGCACATATTCAGGTCACAGATTTTTTTCTACCCCCTGTTAATGCCAAGGTTTTACATTTGTTTCCTCAAGTTGTTCTAGTGACAGCACTGAATCTCTCTTTATAGATAGACTCCATGGCACCATCACTCTGTACCTCAAACACACATATTAACCTCTTCAGTGCTGGTAAAAGGCCAACACTCTCTAATACATGCACACAAAGAGGACATTAACGTTTGTAAGAATGGAAACACATACTGAAGAGAATGGGGGTCACTGAAAACAGACAGGGTTCATTCTCAGGGTGACAACCATTCTGTCATACCTTGCCAGTCATGTGTTTACCTGAATCAGCTGATCAGTGGGTAGCCTGCTGAACAGCTGATTCAGCAAATACAGACATTACTTAGAAGCTGTTATATGTTATAGCTCCTCTGCTGCTTCTCTTGCTGCAGAAGTCAATGATGGCAATTGGTTTTAATGTCGGAACCCTTTCAGTGCCACATAGTTGTGCAATGCACATACCCATGGCACTGAAAATGTTAAAAGAAGGCAGCTGCTGTCTGGGCTCTCCACTAGAGATGGCATGCTGTCCTCTGGCTTCCTAGACAGCTATAGGAAGATACCAGCTTTGCCAACCTCAGGTTAGTGATGTTGGGACTCTGAACTCCAACAGCAAAGCGGCTATTGGAGCCTGGTACATGTAGCGGACAGCCGCATTAACCTACACACACCTATTCACATGAATAAGACAATGACTCATTAACCCCTTAATGACCCTTGATGTGCCAGGACTGTCACACTGGTTCCAGCACTTAAGTCCTGGCATGTCATGGAATTCCGGGGTCACCACACAGCTGCACATGGATCGGCAACCTTGGACTCCATGGGGAAAATATAAATGACCTGTGGTCCTTAATGGCCATCTGCAAGCTGCGTTGGCTGGTCGTTATTGGGTTAAGCTGCATTTCAATATGCAAATGAGCCACTGCCAAAGCAGTCACGGCAAAATCATGCATCTGGAGAAGGCATGGCGGATACATAGTGATGATGCCGTATTTGCAGCAGATTCACAGGGATGTGATGCCGAACATACCTTAGGGCTGGTCTGTCCAAGTTCAGTCCTCAAGGGCCACCAACAGGCCAGGATTTAACACTTTGAGTGCCAGAGAGTGTATGCAATGCCCTTTGACTCACCTGTGCTTAATCAGGGAAATCCTTGTAATGAAAACCCTGGTCACCGTGCTATCCAGGGCCGTTGTGCCAGGTTCCTCTTTCCTGAGGTCAGCCACAAGTTGGGTAGCCAACCCGGTAGATGTACCACAAGAGCTGGAATCACTGCTGCTGGAATGTAGGCTGGAACGCTGGGGGAAGTAAGCTGGAAACATTCACTAGAATCTGTAGTTGAATAATCCACTGAAAGCAGGGCTGGAACGCTGGTCTCCTGAGTGGGGGTCAAAGAGGACCCTTTACACCATCCAGAAATAATGACACAGGACACTGGTTCAAGTCTCCTTAGTCTTCTTCTTGCTGATAGATTTTATCCATCAGCGGTGATTTTTGGATACCGAGGCTTGAGCCTCATTACTCCATCTTCCCGGGTTAGGTATGTAGTCGTGGTTTGGGATTCTTCTTGGTCTGTGTTGACTTGTCACAGTAGAGCTGGTTTCACAGGGTCTTCGCTGTGATGGGCCAGGGGTAGCGGTCAAAGGGGTTTGTAGTGGTGGTAGCGAGTCTTCTGATCAGAGGGTTCGGGTTCTGATCCAGTCCTTGGCAGAAGTTCTTACTCAGCTTCACCAGGTGTTCGTCCAACATCTCGATGTCCAGTTCCCTGTGAAGGTCAGCTATCCTTATGAAGCTTGGATCTCCAGATGATATCCGCAGGGCCTTGACCGTTTCAAGTCCAAAACGACTTCTCCTTTTATTGTCAAAGACAGCCCTTTTTATACATAGTTTACCACATCAACACAGGCTGGATGCAATATAATGGTACACAGTTATACAAAGGGGACATTGGATGGGTAAACATGAAACAATGGGGTTTGACATGACTGAGTTTACATAATACAATGGGCCAGACACTGGGACAAAGGACTAGGGCCGGGCATAAGGGATATACAATGGCTGGAATACACATGCACTTTACACCAAAGCATCTTTTCCCTAATTTGATTTCACAGCTCTGGAAAACTGGCCAATCACAGCAGCAAGCTTCAGTGGCCAATCCCAACAGGGCCTACCTGCCCAGTAACATGGTGCACAGAAAACCTTTCGACATTATGTCACTGGGTAGGGCGACATCTACTGTTCAACTATGGTACTACTTGTCGACAATGTCTTGAACTGTGTCGACACAATTATCCTTAGCAGATAGGCGGCCACTCAGAAGGCCTCCTACTTTTCCCCATGTTAAGTCAATACAGGACATTTAAACTCGGCTGGGTCCTGCCTACTTTTTAAAATGGACGGTGGCCCTTTCGTCATTCCTGCGGCCAGTCTCTTTCTTATGTGCAAATCAGTCTTTGTGGTACGGGTTTCTGGGAATGCCTGCCGGGACTTCCATGTAATGGCCTAGGGGTCTGTTACAATCCTTAACCCTTTGAGTGCAAGAGGGGTATGCAATGCATTGATTAAGCACAGGTGAGTCAGTCACAATGAATGAGCCACTGATCAGCTCACCTGTGCTTAACCATCTGAGTGCCAGAGGGGTACACAACGCATTGCTTTGCACTCAGAGGGTTTCTCAGGGAAATCCTTACATCCTGACCTGTGCGTGGCCCTTGAGGACTGAACTTAGACAGCCCTGTCTTAGGGTAAATGTCAAGATGTAATCAAAGCACACACACCATCATATCGCTCTCCTTTTCTGTTATCGACCTTTAGTGCATCCACCCTGAAATACTCTGGAGCGAACCAACTGAACCCTGAAAAAATGCCCTTGGGTATAAAATGGGCTTTTGACCTGCTTGAATGCTAAGCATTCAAGGGGTTGAAATACCCATGGAACTCAATGGGAGTATGGGGAATTTATATTTGTCTCCTATGATCAGGGCCGGATTTACATCCCAGGTGCCCCTGGGCAAAGCACTGTAGGCCCCCTTAGCTCCACCCCCCCCCCTCCCCTGACCCGGCCCTAGTCTCACTCACTGTTTCCTGGCCCAAGGAAGGACAAGGAAAAAAAGCTTTAACCCCTTGGTTGCTAGAGGGGTCTCCAATGCATTGCGAAGGGGTTAAATAATAGCATGTAAAGGAGTATAAAACTGGCGCTGGGATACTGGGGTTTCTCTGACCACACACACAACTCAAAATGTGGGTGTAGCTAGCACAACTTAGGTACCGCCCCTCAACATTTGGAGCTCTAGGCAGATGCTTATTCTGCCTATTGGGAAATCCATCCCTGGCTATGTCCAAGAATGACTCCATTTTCTTGTGACCTGGTAAAATTCCTTCTTACTGTCATTGTGTAGTCCAGGGGTGAGATGCAGTAAGGGTAGAAAATATCCCATGTTACTCTAGACAGCTTTATGCCCTGACCAAGAGCACTCCAATTTGGAAAGGATAATACTTAGAACCGAAGTAAACAAGCTCTGGCATTCCAGCTGTTTTAAACTACAACTCCCATCATCCTCAACCAGTCAACAAATGACTATACCTGCCATTAGGGTTCCCAGATCACCCACTAACCCTTTGAGTCCCACATACACTAAAGGGTAAAAAAAAAAAAGGGCATGAGAAATACCTGCTGCATTGGTTCAAAGGAACCATTTCAGTCCAACAATGATCACTGAAGCCCTGTAGCATGCATTTCTCATAAGAACCATTTTAAAGGCATGATACAGCAACCTTATCTGCCATTGAATATCCCACAAACTGGTAAGGTTTCTCTCAATGAAAGTACTACCATATTACATATTCTCCTAGATCTAGGAACTGAGGAGTGTGTAGAAATCAGGATGCTACCATACCTCTCAAGTGTCCCTCTTTTAGTCCCAAATCCCTCTTTCCCACCCTGGTGTCCCTGTGTTTAGGAGATCAGACCGTGTGGTGCATATATAAGTGCCTCACCCTGGTGTCCCTGTGTTTAGGAGATCAGACCGTGTGGTGCGTATATAAGTGTATCACCCTGGTGTCCCTGTGTTTAGGAGATCAGACTGTGTGGTGCGTATATAAGTGTATCACCCTAGTGTCCCTGTTTTTAGGAGATCAGACTGTGTGGTGTGTATATAAGTGTATCATACTGCTCTACAGCAATAAAACTCACATTATTGTTTGTTTAAACATCAGTATATGTGTTTAGAAGTTATTCTGTGCAAATAAAATACTTTGGTCTTGTTATAAGTCATTTATTAGGTTACAGAAGGAGGTGTCAGTAGGTCATGAAATAGCCTAAAAATTATCGCGAATGCCCCACCCACCAGTCACACCCCCAGCAATGCCCTCTATAACACAAGTGTCCCTCTTTGGCAATTTGAAATGTTGGGCGTTATGTACTACTGACCATCTCTGTTTGACCTCCTGGGTCAGGATGGTCTTGCTGACAGAAGCTATTTTGTAAGCAACTAAGTCAAATACACTGGACATGGTGTACTGTAAGGATTGTCCACTAGGTGGTGCCACATTAAATTTAACATCCAGAAAAGTTTATCTGACTAAAGCTTCCAGCGTTTTTTCCCAACCCTATCCTCAGGGGTGTCTAAGAGGACATGGGCCACATTTATTAAAACAAATGATGAGCAAATCTGAAGCAAATCAATTGCTCCATATGTATCAAAGAAAAAAAAAAAAAAAAAAAATCAGAAAGAAAGTCAAGGGAGTTTTTCCTCTGATAATCACACTGTAGGGTGACCACATATTCCTTTAAAGGGACAGTAATGTCCCATAATTCTTCTAGTTTTGTAGAGGTTAAAATAAAAAACTATGTGCCACAAATCCTCTCTCTCAAACCGCTATGGTTTGAGAGATATTCACATGTAAAGTTCCCCCTCCCTCCCCTACTCCTGACATCAGCGCTGTGCTGACAGCAGGAGCTTCCGGTCCTGGGACCAACCAGCTGCTCTGCAGTAGAGTAGAAATTGCATTATTTCAAAAGAATTACTTTATTGGAAAGGTCTACAAACTGTGCTTGGTTTGCAAGCATACTTTGTACACTGTTCCAATGAAGTAATTATTTTTCAATAACGCGATTTCTGCTCTGCTGAAGAACCTCCTCGAATTGTACGACTGGAATCTCCTGCTGTTGGCTTTACAGATGACATCAGGAGAAGGGGAGGGGAGGGAGGGGGGAACTTTCAATGTGAATCTCTCTCATTAGGATTTGTGGCATATTGTTATGTTAACCTCTACAAAACTAGAAAAACATTTTATGGGGCATTACTGTCCCTTTAAATCAAGAACACATACAAAACACACATTGCATAGCTGTAATGATTCCTGTGCAGTCCTGAACAATTACATCAAAAAGTAACCCTGATTAAAAGGGATACGTGTTCACAGTAAATACAGTGCATTGGTTTGTGGCAGAATTTCTTCACTTTTGTTTCCCTAATCATGTTACCAAGGCCCATATTTATATGTGCAAACTGGAGTTATTCTGTAGTAAAGCAAATGTAGTGGACAAATGCAATGCCCTGCATTCACATGCACTTGAATAAAGCTTTTTAACCCCTTGAATGCCAGAGGTCTCCAATACAAGCTGTGTGACATGGTCAGAGCCCTACCAGTGTATTTCCCTAAAGCTGAGATTTGTAACCTTCAAATCTACATTTGTAAAGGCGGGAAGACGAGGGGATGATTTCCAACACTCTCCCTAGAGAGTGACTCTGGAGGCCCGGCCGTCCCTAGCTGGGGGGGCAGGGGGTAATGCACCAAGGTGTGATAACGAGATCACTGCTCCAAGCCCTTTATTGGAGAAAGCTTACTGTGGTGGCCATGAACTGGAGTTTATCACACCGGAGAAATAATGCCCCCTTTATCACAATGTAGTGCATCTGTTTCCCTGAGATGTACTTTCAAGCACTTTTATGTTATAACTGTGATGCAAACACCCCACCATGGAGACATTGTTGCATGACCCAGTGCAGCGCTTTAAGTTATTCGGGATACATCCATCACAAATCAAGCCTCTGCAAATGAGCCTACAAACACATCAGTGGCAAAAAAAAAAAACTCTGGCCACTGACTGGAAGGTAGTTATCACCTGTCAAACATACTTCATTACCAATATGCCCGTTGTGGGAACACACAAGGACTTTAACACCACAGCACCTTATGAGGGGAGGTGTTTTGTCCCATGTGAATTTGTTCAGGCTGCCTCCAGTGAGGACTGTCCATGGACTCCTTACTACCGGTAACAAGGATTTCAATTGGATGGGCCAATACTAGTCCCAGCAACCTGCAGAACTCAGAAGGCTGGCACTGAGCCACAGGGGAAGACCATGTTTTTTTGTTACTCATATCTTTAATCCTTTGCGTGCCAGAGGGGTACGCAACGCATTGCGGTGTACCCCTCTGGCACTCAAAGGGTTAAGTTGTTGGTGAAGGACAGCATTATATATTATTTAGATGAGAATAACAATTGAAGGTCAGCACTAGCCGACTGTAAATTACCAGGCCATCAACATATAGTAATGTGGTGCACTCTGGGGTATCAGCAATAACCACAGAAACAAATGTGGAAGGAGAGAGAAGAACGAACTCAACCCCCATCCACAGCAGAAGAACCCTTCGAAGAGAGGCACACAACCCAGTAATATAATGAAAAATGTATAAATTCTTTATTAAGCAAAATAAACCAAGTGCAAATGAACGCTGAACCCCTGATGAAGCCAATAAGGCGATACACGTTGGGCCAGTGTGGTATAGGATAGAGGTTTCCTCTCTGCTTCCTGTTTCTCCTGTGGTTATTCCTGGGTTCTTATTTAGATTATATTCTGATATTATGTGACACGTCCCACTTTTAAATAGGAGAACTTTGGAGGCATTTACCTGTTTACTATCCTTCTAGTTGAAGAGCCAGTTACACAGGCCACAGTGCCACTGCCAGCCCATCGCGGGGCAGTCATGCTCAGTAGAGACTGCCCATGCTGTGGCTGATACAGTGCTGGACAGCTCTGCATCAGCCGCGGCGCAGGCAGTCACTACTGCACATGACTGCATCGTTACACACGTTTTAGCGAATATTATACATGAAACCACACTGAACCCAACACGTATCGCCTTATTGGCTTCGTCAGGGGTTCAGAGTTCATTTGCACTTGATTTATTTTGCTTTCATTCATTTTTCATTCTATTACTGGGTTGTGTGCCTGTATTCAAAGGGTTCTACTGTGGATGGGGGTTGAGTTCATTCTTCTCTCTCCCTCTTCCACATTTGTTTCTGTGGTTATATATTCTATACACAAACAAACCGATTGTCCTGCATGGACTCCTACATTGTAGTTGCAAATACTGGATGAAAAGAAATGGACACAGATCTTCAGAAGACTACAACGTGACCATCAATGTCAGCCTTAGGGAATGAGCTTTTAGGACATTACATCACACATACCCGAGGCCAGGCAAACTTCACCAGATCAAGCCAAATAACAGACCACTACTGCTCAGACTAGTCAACTTCACCATTCCCCACCAGAGAAAGGTTCCGGAATTTCCTCACCTGAACACAGGTGAATCAGTGCTTCAGTAAGTCTCAAGCACATGCCAGAGTAAATGACATTCACTTGTGTTTAATTAACGAGATCCTGAAAACAATTAGGGGAGAGTGGTGCCATTTACAAACAGATATGATCTAGAGCTGGATTCATATGCAAGAGATAAATGTTACATCCAGTTTTATCAAACCATTTCTTATTGAAGGCTATAGGGAAACCTGGAGATAAAAGCAGACCTAACATTAGCACCTGTATTTGAATACAGCCCCTAGGCTCTCTTACTCCAAAAACCTTGTTAAATTTCTGTGTGTGATAGCTATACAACCTGGTTAAGACATAGGACAAATAACAGTTTTTTGCAAGGTACTTGCTAAATGACAGGATCTACCACATCAGTAAGCTGGATAGGCCTTTTTGAACATCCCTCACCTTGGCCAACATCACACACCTCCTTATCTACTTGGTTTGTTATGGCCAGGTTCACTGTAGCATCTCACTGGCTCAAACTGAACTTGAAGCCAACAGACACAGTGGCAAGGCTGTACAGTACATACCAGCTAAAACCGCTGTGTACTTTATTACATGACAGAATAGTCCAGTTCCAAGCAATTTGATGATTAGTGGAGAATACATTGACCATAAGCTTTCGAGACCCTATACTTTTCCACAGTCTGGATGCACCCCCCCTCCACTGCTACTTTCCACTGTCAACATCTCCTTGCATAGCAGCCTTCCCCACTAAACCATAGCCCCAATCCTACATCTATGGCAAATTGTTTGAACACTGTGCAATTGAATATGTTCTCTGTATAAGCTTGTAGTTCTAAATTCTTTATCAGGGGTTCCCATGCTCTGTGTACATAACCCCTAACCTTGCTTTTAAAGAGATAAATGGCCCAAAATACACTACACATGCAAAGAAATATTACAATTCATCAAACTCATGAACCCGTATCTCTTACTTTCCATACGACAGAGTGAGATTGGGAGTTGACCATATAGTTTAACACTTGTGAAATAAATACACACATTTCTCCCCCCCTCCCCAATTTGGAAGGGACTGAGGTGAGCCCCCTCTATTCACAGATTATCTTAACCTCTCTCTCAAAATTTTCATTTGGATGTCAGTTAACAATAAAGTTATTTTACCAGGAAGGACAGATGTTTGAAACTCACCTTCTGGGACTAGAACACGTGAACCTGAGGTCAGAACGGATTCCACAGCTGGTGAATAAACCAAATGAGCTCTTTATAACAACCATTTCATTATTTAAGTCATCCTTAAAGACTGGGTTTACTAAAGTTACACTTTTCAGAAAGCATCACCTAGTAATGCCCTTCTCCATGCATCTTCTAGTCACCTCAGGCAAGTATAGAACTGCTTTGCAATACACAATACTATTAAAAGCATAGTAATGTCTGCCATAAAATAGATTTCAGAATCTTCTCTACTGTAATACATTGCACTATGTCTAATAAATTATATGTAGTTCAAAAGAAAGATCCCCCTCCCACCCTTCCGGCAGAGTCATGCTTCCTATAACTGATCCGGATGGAGAGCAGCGACGGGCAAACTTCAGTAAACAAAGGAAAATCTTGCCCTTCATCAAGTGGGGCAGGGTTTCCCTTACAGTCACCGACTAAAGTTTGTCCCTCACTGCAGATGTCCGGTCTGATGAGTGGACTGCAACTCCAAGGGGAGGCAGATCTTTTTACATGGAATCTTTTGAACTGCATAAAAGTTATTAAACATAGCGCAATGTGTTATTTTTACAAGAGAAGCTTGGCGATCTACTATATGGCAGACATTATTATCCCTTTAAAATAATTGTGAATTATCGTTTGCCCCCGAATTGCTTCTTGTATACAAAAAGGATCACAGTAATTATAAATTCAGCAAATTATATAAGAGTCCGGACAAAAGTCGTTTAATGTCTTTTAATAGCAAACTTACAGGAACAGCACAGAAGACAGACAACATTAAAAACATGAACTTGCATGTTGGACAGTTAGAAAAAGTAGTGAATGAATGGGACTACAACATGGTAAAAATGCTACAAACACCATTTAGTTGCCATCAATAAGAAATGTACTCAAAAAAAAAAAAAAAAATCCAAATGCTGGCGTTGTCCAGAAACAGTTAACAGATTTAATTATAGTTCTTATAAAGATGAATTGTTGACTCTGGCTCATCGAACAGAGTCTGACTGAATTTAAAATGGATACCCCTCACTTATTTATAAAGTCACACAAATGGGGGGAGAAAAAAAAAAAAAAAAAAAAAAAGACTGCCCCCCCACAAAAAACTTGATTCTGTCCCCTAAATTTCCATTCACATCCATATACTTTAGGTACCTTTTAACCCCCCCCATGGAGAAAATATATCTAACATTCATCACTACCAATAACAGGAAGTAGATTTTTTTTCTTTTTAACTTTTAAAAAAAAATTATTATTTTTTTTAATATGGGTTTGAAGAGGACGATGTGTTCTCGAAAGTGGGAGATTAAGCGCGTTCACCTCGTATGCGGCGTGCTAGCTGGATGTCTTTTGGCATAATTGTGACCCGTTTGGCGTGGATAGCACACAGGTTGGTGTCTTCAAAAAGACCAACCAGGTAGGCCTCACTAGCCTCCTGTAACAAAAATTATTAACATTTCAGATTTACAGATGGCCAGAATATAGTGTACATTCAATAAACTAAAGAAGTGCATTGCTCAAACTCGTGAGAACTTTGATAATGTATATCCATTACACTACTGCTGATTTGCTTTGGAATAGTCATACTCTCTTAAAGGGATAGTAATACTTCGTTTTAACTTTATTTTGTAGGCATTTAAAAAAAAACAAAAAACCATGAAGAATGATATAAGTCTTATCTCTCAAACCTTTAAGGCTTAAGAGATATTCACAAACAAAGTATCCCCCCCCCTGTTCAACCAGATCAGAAGGGAGGTGCCCAGGTAGACTGTCCCTCTGCAATCGGGAGGGGAAACTTTGCTTGTGAATATCTCATAAACCATAAAGGTTTGAGAGGTAAGACATATTCATGTTTTTTTAAGGTCTACAAAATAAAATAAAGTTAAAACGAAGTGTTACTGTCCCTTTAATAAGGCTCACGGAGGTTGATGTACCAACTAAGTGGAACAATTCAAAAAGGTAAACCAGTTACACCATAAGAAACAATTACCATTATGCATAAAACAGTTTTTAACCCCTGAAATGGTAAATTACTCTAATGCACTGCAGAGGGTTAAAAGCACAAGATAGCAATTCTGGTGGATAACTTGGTACAGTTGTCTCTTTTAGCAAAGACTAAGAAATAAGGCAAACAAAATCTTGTATGATTTGTCCAATATTAGAATGTTATTTTGTAGCAAGTTGTATCACATGAAAATATTCTTTAATTGTCCTCACTTAAATCAGATTACAGCAATAACAGCAGAAAGAACAGATCTGCCCTCTAGTGGATGGATGTTTCTTGGTCAATAAAATGATGTCAGCATAATTGAGGAAATATTTCAAAAGGCGGTTTGAGGACATGAAGAAGAATTTGAAGGCTCAAAACATAACATGTTTCATCAGCTATAGTGTGCTAAACTGAATTACCAGCTTATACAATTGTCATTACTACAACACTGCTTTTGTCTTACCAAGAGCAGGAGTGGTGGGCAACCTATGGTTCTCCAGATGGAGACTGCAGCTGCCATCATCCCCAAACAACCGATAGGAGTTGTAGTGCCAAAGGTTGCCCAGCCACAAACAGCAGGCTCTGTTTTAACTGTTCCGAGTGCCAGAGGGGTACGAAACATTGCTTTGCAATGCATCGCGTACCCCTCTGGCACTCAAAGGGTTAAATGGATTCTGGTACTACATAGTGTCAAATACTAAGACTACAGGAAGTTGGTGTGTGTGTGTGTGTGTGTGTGTGTGAGAACTCAGTGTCCTGGAGAGTTTTTACAGTTTTAACCAGAGTGCCAACACATTGCAATTTGCTAGTTAACTGGCACTCAGAGGGTTAACTGGCTTTTTTTTTTTTTTTTTTAAAGAATTTTTCATAGACAGTTTAATATACCTCTAACACACACAAGTTGAGACAAGACGTCATGAGCCAGTTTCTCATCTTAGTGATACTAAGATGGCTACAAAACATGAGAGCAGCCATTTTGATCACAACCCACTTACTTGCTTGTCCCCCCCCCCCCCCCCGAATCAACATAATTTTGTCTTATTAGACAAGTAATATATTCCAAGAAAGATTTCTGCCTGCATTATTATGCTGTCAGTGAGAACACATACTTGGCTCATAAGTAATAAATATTCTATTTAGGGAAACTGTGGGCTGCCATTTTCTCTTTGAAGCAATCTCAAAATGGAGGAATCTGTGAGCATGGGTTGAATGTCTGAAGCATCTTACCAGTGCCAAGAATTATCAGCACTTATTAAGTTCTGACCCAGGCTTGCGCAGTACTAAATGTAAAGCCAGCTTCAGTCTGAACACTCAGCTGTTCCATTTGCGGTAGCTGCTGAGACAAAATGGCTTCCTCCAACACAAACATTTGAAACAAAGTGATGAGTTGATCTGCCAAAACAGTGTGTGTGTTTTCAGAGCCTATATATCATGGACAAGTATCTAACAGATGTGAATACCTTACAGTATAAATATCTGTAACTAGCACAAATCTGTCCCTCAGGTATTGTACTTTTATCATTGTCCAAATTAAAGTGCACCATTCCCTTCTGATACAGTTTCCTATACACAATATATATATATATATATTTTAATTAATATAAAATAAAGCAGCCATGTCACATTGTAGACCAGGGATTGGCAACATGAGGCTCTCCAGCTGATGAGCTGCAAATCCAATTACTGCCCTCCAGCCAATGGCTGGCAGGCAATAATAGGAACTGTAGTCTGGCAGCAGTCATGTTGCTCACCCCAATGTGTAGTAGAACAAGCATGCTCCAACTGTTGGAGATGTTTTATTAGGATCTGCAGACCATGAAAGTATCACACACAGTTGGGGGGGGGGGGGGGGGGGGGAAGAGAAGAGAAAGGGGAAGAAGTTCACCGACAGGCATCTGAAGAAAGGGGGAAAAAAAAAAAAAAAAAACTCAGACTAGTAACGTCCTAAGAAAGCACACCACATTACCTGCAAAGCACCAATAGCAGCGCTCTGAAAGCGCAAATCTGTTTTGAAATCCTGAGCAATTTCACGGACCAGACGCTGGAAGGGAAGCTTGCGAATGAGCAGCTCAGTGGACTTCTGGTAACGCCTGATTTCACGAAGAGCCACGGTACCTGGCCTAATGGGGGGGGGGGGGGGGGGCAAAAATGTGTTAGTGCATGAGTTTTAATCTAGACCACTATGCAGTTCTACAGCAGTTGTTGGACTACAGCAATAACGCAAGCAAGCCTTCATACAAGCATTTCCATATAGCAGTTGTGGGTCAGTTTAAAGGGATAGTAATACTTCGTTTTAACTATTTTATTTTGTAGGCATTAAAAAAACATGAATAACGATATAAGTCTTATCTCTCAAACCTTTATGGTTTAAGAGATATTCACAAACAAAGTATCCCCCCCCTGTTCAACCAGATCAGAAGGGAGGTGCCCAGGTAGACTGCAGAGAGGGACAATCTTCACTTAAGATAAGGGAAAAAGCTGAAAAACTTGTCAAGGGGGGGGGGGGGGGGGCGCGGGCTTTCATACAAAGAAAATTGTCCCCTTCTGTTATCTGTCTGGTCATACAACCTGATCCACATCTGAAAAGAGATGACTTACACTAGGTAAAAGGGGCGGGGAGGGGAACTTTGCTTGTGAATATCTCAAACCATAAAGGATTGAGAGATAAGACTTATATCGTTCATGTTTTTTTAATGCCTACAAAATAAAATAAAGTTAAAACAAAGTATTACTATCCCTTTAACATGTCCTGTGTTGCCTACAGAGATGGTCAAAACATACCACACCTTATTCATAATGGGATTCTGAGTAACATCGGTTATGCTTTTGGAATCTAAGTTATTACAATGTACGCCACAATTCAGGTGAACATGTCAGTGAACTGAATGGGTTCTTAACAATGACTAATTTTCTGTTTGTGGTTTTGTCAGAACCCCACCCCCCCAGCAGGTAGCCACTTAACAGAGTATTAGAACGGATATGAATCTAATTTTTGGTGATCGGCTCCTATCGATTTAAAAAGGTATCCTCATACACAATTTAAGAGGACAAGTTCTATAAGAATATCCACATTTCTCACCGATTACAAACAAAATTTTACACCATTAATGGATATGTGCATACACATTTAACCCTACAGATGTTAGAAATCTGTTGACTGCAGCATCCAAAAGACAGGATGACATTCAAATAATGGGATCACTAATGCAGCTGCTGAAAATTGTAAGCATTTAAGTCGCATCAAATAGCTCACTGTCAAGTGTATCCATTTATACATATTGCTGCTTCTGTTGAGGCATCGAATGGGTTAATCCCAAAGCAGTCTGAGCCAATACGCACACTGCTGCCCTCTAGTGTCAGTTTTTTGAAAGTGCAGAAAACAACCACTTTCAGTGAACAATCTCCAGGAGCAGGTGGGAACTGAGCCAAAGCCGGCGGACTTAGAAGACCTCTGAGCAGTGTGAGCCCCGCATTTCCCCAAATTCTACAGCAATATTGTACTATAGGATTGCACCTGATCTGCAAAGGGGATCAACGATCTACAGACAGACATGCATGCCAATACACAGAAATCAAATAAATAAAAAAAATATATATAAACAAAAATAATTTTACTTAAAATAGTAAATATGTACAAATCATATGCAAAATATTTAAAGACAAGGATTTATAGACACATACAATGAGAAAACAACCTTCATCTCCATGCATTTTATCCATTTAAAACACGATGCCATCTTCTATTTAATGTTATTTCACACTGCACAGTACTGAGCAAATCATTAACAGGTCAGGAGAATGAATATTTAAAAAAAGAAAATTTTTGGAAAAAAAAAAATAAATAAATAAAAAAGGTAAAAAAAAACCCGACCAGCAAAACATTATCCTCATTATCAAAGAATCATCCTTCATTGCAAGAAACTGTGCATATAAGGGGTTAAATGCCGAAAAAACTACCATAATCTGCTTAGAATACGTTTCAGTGTATGCGCATGCGCGGACCCCCCCCCCCCTTCTTTTTTAAACATACCTGTAACGATGGGGTTTCTTCACCCCTCCAGTAGAGGGCGCGCTCTTCCTGGCTGCCTTGGTGGCTAGCTGTTTCCTGGGAGCCTTACCACCAGTGGACTTACGGGCAGTCTGTTTGGTACGGGCCATCTTTCGTTAATCTCTTCTGTCCTAGACCTGCCCTTCCCAGGGGTGGGGGTAAAACAGGAGAGGAGGAGGGGTAGACATAAATAAAGCGAATTAAAATAAAATAACGTGTACGTTAATAAACACAGACTGGGGGTTATTGTTCTCACTGTCTGTTCCACTCAACCGATTATACAGAGACGAGCAACGTGTGGCTCTCCAGCGGTTGCTGAACACATTTCCCATCATCCTCAGCAGATCTATGTATGGCTGGGGACGGTGGACGCTGTAGTCCAACGACAGCTGAAGAGCCACACGTTGCCAAGCACTGTCCTGACATGACCAGCGTTCAAACTGTGGCGCTAGCTAGCAGCAACAGACCAACTAATCTTTCTAGTTACCCATCAGCATTTAGATGGATAATTAAGAAGGGGTTGTTGGGGATCACAGCTGGGATCCTACCCAGACTGTAACCCCAAAAAACACAAGAGGAACAGGGTTACACAAGTGATGGAAGATCCTGCCTCCCATATGCTGTAACTATGCCACTAGAGGTGATAGCAGCCACTTCCAAGCTATAATGCTATAAAATCAAATAAATTGCTATTTAGGGTCACACAGCACTGGGATTGCTCTAGGGGGGCAGATTGGGATGTCTGGTTTTACACGTCTCCAAAATGGGCATACTGGGAAATCCAATGGTGTGATGGTGTATAACCAGTATCAGCAGCCCCCCAATATACACGTGTTTTATGCCTTAGTGTAGACTGCAGTGGAACAGCAGTCACAGCAATAAAATACATCAAGAAAGTTGGGGTGACTGGGGTAATTTGTGGGGCTCCTGGATGGAACCTTTGTTCTTACTTCAATGGGATGTGACAACATCCTTAAAGGGAAATAAATGTTTTTAGTGTAAAAACGCAGTAAAATGTGTTATATTGATATTATTTAGGGGGTGCATAAAAGTGGGGGGTTGTAAGGAAGCTGACCTTGGAAACTGGTTGTTATATTACCCCCCCCCCCCCAAACTGGCTTGCCTAGGAAACCCAACATGGAGTGCCTGTATAAAAGCAAGCTCCCCCCTGATTATTGGGGGGTTTATTTCTTATTAAATCCCACATATTGGGGCACGCACCCCAATAACCATGTTAGTAAACTGGGGACGCAGGTGTAAAGTTTGGGGGCACCTTAGTGCACAGACTCCCAGGCGTCTCTCTGGCTCCATGTTGCAGCCTGCTGTATCCTAATGGCTCCACTGTAACAATCCCCTGCCTGGAACAATGCAGCATTCTGCCCCACGTGGGGGGCTCATCTACCCCACAGGGGACCTCCTATAACGTGAGGGGGTAACTGTGCACCCCAGACACAATACCCCCAATTCCAGCCCCTCTGCACCCCTAGTCCCTGGTTGCTGGGCAGTGCTCAGCTGGAGGCAGAAAGAACATGGTGGTGACCAGAGAAAAAAGACAAGATGGTGAATTCAGAGACAACTGGGGGAGCCCGGGGACACAAGGGGGTATTTGCAGCAGTTTTTAGCCATTTTAACCCCTTCAAAACCAACCGGGGGCATCCCATCTAGCAAGCAGGGGGTGTGAGGGGCAGCACAGTGGTACTCTTGGGGGGCAGGGGGCGATATTGGGGGGGATTTTATCGAATGAAGGAGGCAGGGGTAGTAGGGGAAGAAAGGAGAAGGGAAGAAGCTCGCTGTGTGAGCGGGCAGGGCAGGGGGAACTCGGCGGCTCCTCTCACAACTCCTGCCAGAGAAGTTGGTCTGAGAGACCAGAAAGCAGTAAATGGGACCCCGCGGAAGGCGAGGTGCTCTGTCGAGTGTATTTAGGGGTAGTTTCGGGTCGGTTTGGCGCTAAAAGGGTGCAAATAAAAACTTACCTTTCCCGCTAGCTGGAGAGCTGCTGCTGCTGGCTGTACACACACACACTCACATACACACAATATAAACATGGCTGCCATTGGGGTGTCCCTCACAGCGCTCAGTCAGCCAGGCCAGCCAATCAGGCACAATGGAGGGAAGGCCCAGATCTCTGTATACAAACACAAAGACATGCCAGCCTCCCAGCACACCACTACCAACTGCCAGGACTACTAGCGTCCCGGGCCAAGGGTGCCCAACCCCCGGGCCCTCCAGCTGTGCGGGACTACACTTCCCATCATCCCCAGCAGGCTGGAGATGATGGGAGATTTAGGGCCCTATGTTCACAAATAAAAGTGTAGGAGTTCTGTGGCAAACCAGTTGCACTATAGTGGAGAGCTAAACATTCTCATTTACTTAAATATTAATTTTAACCCCTTGAATGCCAGTGAGGTCTCCAACGCATTGCAAAGCAATGCGTTGGGGACCTCTCAAGCATTCAAGGAGATATAATTCCCAATTAACCCTTTGAATGCCAGAAGGGTGCTCAATGCTTTGAACTTTAACCTCTGGCATTCAAAGGGTTAAAGCAATGAACTTTTTTTTTTTTTATTATTTGCGTTTATTTTTTGTCCCTGATGCAGCAGTTGCCTTGCCCTATAATTGCTCTTTTTCTTCATATATAGACCAGCATTTGTAAGAATCATGAAAAGGGCAAACCAGTTGCACTATAGGGGCAAATTAAAAAAATAAAAAAACAATCTTATTTATGTAGAGATTTTAACCCATTGAATGCTAGCTAGGTCTTGCATTGCTAAGCAATGCGTTGGAGAGCACTCTAGTTTTCAAAGGGTTAAAATCACAGTTTAAATCAGTGAGGATTTGTAGTTCTCCTCTATAGTGCAGATGGTTTGCACCAGAAAGCCTCCACTTTTCTTCTGAAGATCCTGTCCTTAGTCCTCCGCAGTTGGAGGGCCTCAGGTTGCCTGGCCACCACCTCCCATCAGGAGAAGGAATTTAAAGGGACACTAATGTCCCATATAAAAATATTCAACTTTTGTAGATGTTAAAATAATAAACTACGTGCCACAAATCATATCTCTCAAACCGCTATAGTTTGAGAGATTTTCTCACTGAAAGCTCCCCTCTCCCTCCCCTTCTCCTGACGTCAGCATTTAGCTGACACCAGGAGATCCTGGTCCGGGGACCAGCTGGTGGCTCCGCAGCAGAGCCGGAATCGCGTTATTTCAAAAGAATTACTTCATGGGAAAGGTCTACAAAGTGTGCCTGGTTTGCAAGCACATTTTGTAGACCGTTCTGATGAAGCAGTTCTTTTTTAAATAACGCAATTTCGGCTCTGCTGAAGAGCCTCCTGGAGTTGCACGACTCGAACTTTTACACTAGACATCAGGAGAAGGGGAGGAAGGGGGGAACCTTCAGTGTGGCTATCTCTCAAACCATAGCGGTTTTAGAGATAGGGTTTGTGGCACATAGTTTATTTTTTATGAGACATTACTGTCCCTTGAACAATTCCTAGAATTTGTTTTGCATCAGAAAGTCATTTGGTCTTATATATAAAATACAAATGTAGCGATTATGGGGCAAACTAATTGCACTATACACAAGGATCTTATGCATAAAGAAAAGAGGTGCCATTCTGGACCAGTTTATCTGTGCCAAAGCGTATACAGGGAAATTATCAAACATTCCCCCCCGAACTGCACCTCTTTTGAACAGAACACGGAAAGACATGCCAGCCTCACCAACGCACTCTACTACCCACAGCCAGGACCACACACACCCAGTGCACTGACACACATACATTGCTATGAATATCTAGATAACCCTTTGAGTGTCAGAATAGACATTCCGAGGTAAAACGACTGCACCCCAGAGAATACACATTATTATTGATTTAAATGGAGCTTTTTAACCCTTTGAATGCTAGAGGTCTCCAGTGCAGTGTAACTTGTTTTTTTAACCCCTTGAGCATTGCTTTGCAGCTCACTGCAAATCCATCTGGACATCAAGGGGTTAACGTAAGATTTACCTAAAATAAATAGTACATTTTCCAATAACATATTGTTGTTGTTTAACCCCTTGCATACTAGAGACATCTGCTTTATGTCTAGCATTCAAGGATTTAAAAGAATATTCTGCACATATTAAACTGCAAAAACAACTGTTTGGCAATAATTGCAAAGACAACAGTGTATAAATCTTGTATTTACAAGCAAGATTTTTTGCGTGACTTGTCACATAACAAAATAATGGGATTTAGGCTGGGTTCACACTGAACAACTATATAAAAAAGGCAGGACATAATAAGTTCATTCATATGGTGCTGTTCCTGCAGAGAATGCACCAAAATACAGCATATTGCACCTCTGGTCTCTTTAGTGCAGAACAGATCCAAGATGCAGCGTCCCATCTGTTCTTCAAAGTGTTAAGTTCTTATAGACGCTCAGTTAATTGTGTGGTTTGATAAACCCCCCCAGCGTATATGCAAGGGTCTGAAATTCTCCTTATTGCCTTTGTTTTTGGTATGTTTTTCTTCAGCCATGAAGTAATGCTGTTACCAGGTGCCTTTAACCCTTTTAAGGGTTAGTAACGTCCAGCAAAAACTTTTGTGCATTTTGTAGTGCTGCAAAAGTTGTATTCAATGAAAAAAAATATCTCTCAAACAGCTATGGTTTGAGAGATACGGGCATTTAAAGTTCGATGTTTCCTGCTGTCAGCCGACATGGAGGCTCTGCAGCAGAGTCGCAATTCCATATTTACAATGAATTACTTCATTGGAATGGTCTAAAAAGTGTGCTTGGTTTGGAAGCACACTTTTTAGACCATTCCAATGAAGTAATTAGTTGTAAAGAACGCGATTGCGGCTCTGCTGCAGAGCCTCCGTGTCGTCCGACATGGATGTCCTGCTGACAGGTTTACAGCTGAAAGCAGGAGACATTGAACTTTAAATGCCTGTATCTCTCAAACCATAGCGGTTTGAGAGATACGTTTTATGCATTGAATACAACTTTTGCAGCTCTACACAATGGTCAATAGTTTTTCATGGACATTACTAACCATTTAACAACCAGCTGTGCGGCCAGCAGTTAAGAACCATGGAGCTTCTTTTTTCTTCTCCTAAATGGATTCAGGGGTACCCAAGCGGTATGCAGGCCCGCGAGGACCCATTAGGGTGGCCACATTTCCAATCTGCCATTCCGGGACACGTGGTCACCCTAAGTTTCAGTCTGATTGTAACTGGTTACACTTACTCTCAGTGTCAGCTTCAGGACCCAGAAAGGGAGTTAGCTCTGGCGGGAGCCTCAGCTGCAGGACTCAGTCTCACTGTGGCTGCAGGTCTGCAGAGTGCTGTCCACTTCCAATCCTCCTCCTCTTCTGTAACTTCAGTTCCACGGCCGCCTGTCACTGCTCCCAGAGACACTCACTTTTGTCTCACTCACAGTCACCACATTAATGCAATGCACCAGGCGGCATACGTACCACCTCACACACACCAGCCAGCGAATGAGGAGAGGAACATTATGCAAATACTCTCCCTTTCATTGGCTGTTGGTGGTGAGTGCAGCATACATGTTGCTTATGGTAGGCTGTGACTGAGCTGGCAGCAGTGGCAGGCAGAATAGGGCTGACTAGGCTTTGCTTTAAGTTGATTCCGGGCTCTTTATTGTCCTGGTGGGGGATGATTTGGAACGTGGGATACAGCACACAATTAAGGGACAATCCCAGGCATTTCTGGGATGTGTGGTCACCCTAGGACCCATGAATTCCATGCTGTGCCTGGACCGTCATGGGACCTTAATCCCTTGGACAGGGCCTGACTTCCCAATAGGCAGAGTAGGCAACGGCCTAGAGCGCCAACTTTTGAGAAGCACCTACCCTATTTTACACTTTCTGAATTGTGGGTGTGGCCAGAGCAATCTCAATGTCCATACCTCTTACAGGATAACATTTAACCATACCGATGTAGGGTATAATTGCCGCTAACAGCGGCAAAAATCAGCCTGGTTTACCCGCAAGTTGGGGGGCTTTTCTGAGGGCATCACAAAGGTGTTCTGGAAAGGGGGAAAAGTGGGAAGTGGGCAGAGTTTTAAAGGACACTCCCCACAACTGGAGAATCAGACTCTGCCCCAAACAGCAGGTAATGCACTGTCAAAACCCAGGTTCCCAGGTATGTAGTTAATCCCTTGGATGCTAGAGAGATCTCCAGTGCATGTGTTGTAGATCTCTCTAGCAGCCAAGGGGTGGAGTCATATGAATAGTGAGGGTGTGGTCATGGGCAGAGCTAAGTGCACTGCCCTTGGACATGGGGTTCAAGAGAAAATATTTTAAAAATTGCTAGGGTTGAATTACTTGGGGCAAAACAGATTTAAATATGTAGACCAAGCTAAAATATCACAAAGAAAATCTTTATTCAGTTCTAGATCCCTAACATCTAATCCCAAGCTTGCATGTGTACACTATGAACTATACAGTTACTTTTCGGTCCAGTTTGCCTGTGCAGCTTTAATAGAATGACATGATCTGAGGCATCTATTCAGAAAGGTTATCTTATCACTGCCACTTACAGACATTACCGCACTGCACTATCACCTCCAAGACTCCTATCAAATTTGCTGATGCTAGCAAGGTCAAGGAGACCTGCAAAAACCATAAATGTATACAGCCCGGTGCAAATTTACAAATATATCCTAGGTCTTACCAAATGGAGAGTTTTCACAGATGTTAGCTTTGACTACGGGGTATTTAAACATGTAAAACACCATTTTTAGTTGTTAATAGTCCTTTAAATAAACTCAGATAATGTGTAGTCTTTTACCTGAATCTATTTCTGCAGAATTACAGTATTCAGTACCTTATACATTAAAGGGTTAGTAATACCTTTTAAACCAACGTAGCTCTGATTGATCATCCTATAAAGAGGATCATTTAATGCCTTATTTTAATGTGCTCAGTGTTTTAGTTCAATAGAAACTAAATTCCCCTCCTTCCCCTTTCCCCCTGCATTGTGCTGCCTCTTTTAGCTGGCTGGATGGAGCGCAGTAAGGGACAGTCTTCACTAAACATAAGGAAAATCCGTCCCTCCTTCGTCTAGGGGGGAAGGATGTCCCTTATACTTAGTGAATGAAGATTGTCCCTCTGTGTTCCTTGTCCAGTCCCATGAACAGATTCCACATCTAAGGGAAGGCGGCTTGCAGGCTGTAAAAGGGCCAGGAAGGGGATGCTTTACCAGTGAATTTCTATTGAACCAGAACACGGAGCATATTAAAATAGAGCATTACATGATCCTCTTTATAGGAGGATCAATCGGAGCTGCGTTGGTTTCAAGACATTGCTATCCCTTTAAGAGATCTTCTGGGGTTTTGCAAAATACATCACAGATGCAAATGGGAGGAGTCATCACAGACATGTTATCTCAAATGAGTAGTAAATCACCTTGTCTCTTCTGGAATCCAGGTGCAACTAAAGTGTTAAATATTCAGGCAGTTGGTTTCTATGTTTATTTTTCTTCTTGAAGCCTGTTTACCCAAATAATAATAATAATAATAATAATAATATGGAATTACCTGTCACTGAGGAAGAGTAAAAAATCTCAGTTTAGCTAAAAACATTATTTATCCTCCCAATTCCCCCATCATTTCCTGAATTAACTCCTTGTGGACCAGAGAGGTGTGCCGAGCATTGCACATCTTTCTCCCCCTCAATAGGGAGTCTTCATTTACAAAAAATCCAAGCAAAATAAAACATAAGGTTGCACAATAAAGACTACATTTTTTTTAAAGTTAAATAAACCTGGATTTAGTTTTTGGGATACTTTCCCTTTAGCTGGTAGGAAGTATATTATCATATAGTTAATTGTACAGTAGTTCCTGAAATGTTACAGAAAGGTAGAGAGGAGGGATCTCTGATTACAGAGACATTGTCACAAATAAATACATGTGCTTTGTAATGGAGTATAATATATCTCGAGCTCAAATTCAATTATTTTGGTGTGTGATGAATAAGGTAACCTGATATCCCTTTAAATGACGGCCACTTAGAAAAAACACTCTGCAGGGTTGCTTTGATTTCTGTACAATCCTGTAGCATGTATGTTTAATAAGTGTCCTGCACTGAACCCTTTGAGTGCCAGAGAGGTAAGCAATGCATTGCAAAGCAATGTGTTGTGTACTCCTCTGGCACTCAAGGGGTTAAAGGGCTATCTGGTCATCTTATTCATGATGAAAAAGGGTTCATTTAAAGCAGTGGTAGACAACTCTAGGTCTTAAAGGGATAGTAATGTTTTAATTTCAGGAACACAGCAATCCTTTCTTATACCGTGAACAACAAATCTGTTATGTTAGTAATTCTCCATTCTCGATATATCTTGAGAAATAATATTATGAATTATCCCCTTCATGCCCCTTTTCACATATCCAGGCCACCTCCCCATAAATCTGAAGTCCACGATACATAGCGAATGCAGCATTCTGATATCTGAGCCAAATCGGGATGCACAAGGAGAATCGTCAGACAGAGCCACAGGTCAACACCAGAATGGATGGACAGACAAGCCGAATCATACACAAGAATCAGGAATCAGTCTGCCCTTTAAACCCCTCCTCAGGAAGTAGGTAGGAGGAGCAGCTCAGAGGGAGAAAGTAGGTAGGAGGAGAATACAGGCCTCAAACACATAAAACAGAGGCCTGCAGCATGCTGAAGCCTCTCGCCTGCAGATGACGCATCTAGCATTGATGCGTCCAACTGCTCGTGGAAATGATGCTGGAGCATCATAGTAAGCATCGCCAAAAGCGGCTGCGCTACAAGGTACTGTGACAAGTCCTGAGATCAAGACTCTAGAATACCTTGAGGAGAGGAAGAAATAGAACTCAGAAGAAATTCAGACCTTAACCTATGTAGGCTCCTGTTCACTAGAAGAGGGCCCTGGAACCTGTATGTGAGCCATAGAGCAAGAGGAACATAAAGTACCAGATTAATCCCTAGGCTCAAACTGGCATGAGAATTAAAGGTTGGCCCTCAAAGGCTTGTCAGACTTGGCCGTGCCCATGTCTCACTTGTGCTCAGACATAGCTGGGAGACCCCAAAAATAGAATACGGGACAGTAAAAAGTAAGATAAAAGTACTTATCTGCCTGAATGGGATAAAGTAGTATAAAAGGAAGGAAGGAGAGACCCAGCCCCATGTGTTACACATTACAATCAGTGAGGAAGAGGGCCAGTGTAGGATCTCCTCTTCCTATTCCCTAATACCCGGGAATAACGTGGTCTATGGGAAATGTAGTATCTCATATAACCCTTTCGGAATTGATCAGGTGGCTGTCCAGTCGCTGAGCAATAGTGCTCATCAATATCAGGAGGAGGGGGGTCTCCCTGGGTACCGCTACATAGTTCAAAGATAGAGAAGCATGACAAGCCTATTTTCACTCACCGGAATGCAACCAGTGGAACAGAGGGCTCCAAGCTCTATCTGTGTTCTAATCCAATATGGCCACCACATGTGTCCATTCATAAAGGTACCACAGCCCTAAAAACTGAAGGTACACTGAGAGAATGAATATGGATAAATATAGATAAAGCAAGACAGTGAAATACAGTAAAAGAGTTAAATTCTCCTGTAGAAAAAAAGGGATAGTAGGACAGACAGAAATGAGCGATTGCCATTCTAGCTACATCACCACAGATAATGTGAACGTGACTGGTAGAAAAATGGACAAACATATACATACAGGACCTGTGCATGCTGAATACAGAAAGCTTGCCCTCTTCAGTCTTCGGGGTCCTTTGTACAATAAAAAATTCTGGTTTTAGTAGCTAAGTAAAACTGAGAGGAGAGAGGCTAGTAATGCAAGCCATCCTCTAGCAGTTCCTACAGGCAAAAGCTAAGACAGAATATTTGCCCATCCACTTTCCATGAGGGCAATTTTTTATTTTTAAAAAGTTTTAATGAAAGAAAAATAAAAGAATAATACATCAGTAATATATTACAGACCAACCAGAGTATACATCTGTCAAAATGATATGTATTACGACAGTGAATGAAAGTAATGCAATACATCACATGTGATCCAGCCCGGGGAGAGAGGGAGTTGAGGTCACCTTTAAAACTGAGCATGTCTGGTGTGGGTAAAGTGATATTGGGAGGGATTCTCCACCTCAGAGAGCCTTGGAAGGCAAGTACCCTTCCCTGCTGGCTGGAGAATACTTTACTCTATAGTTCCTGTGTTCCACATTCAATGTAAGAGAAATTATGCTAGTCATGTGGTGGGCAGGCATTTTGTTTCTAGCAGAAAAGCAGAGTGCTATACTGTTGAACATAAGACAGGAAGTTAAGGAGAACATACTGAAGGATATGTATGAATGTGGTGCAGTAGCTATTGCTATGTTATAGTTGTTTCTAGGTGGTAAGCAGATACTTGTCATGGTTTGGCTGATCTGCTCTAACAGTCTGCTATTGATTACTGCTGCCTTTCCTTCCCTGTGTCAGGCTGACTCAGCTGATGATTAATGATTTGCCTTGACCATTCTGTTTCCATGGTTACTCACCTAACTGTTATCAGCCAACCCCTTCCAGGCTATTTAAAGCAGCTAGACTCACTTCCTCCTTGCCCTTGTGTTTGTTTATGGCTGCAAGTGTGTTCTCCTGTGCTCCTGATTATCCGTGTATGACCTGGCTTCCTCTGACATCCCTTCTGGCTCCTGACTCCTGGCTTGTCCCTGACATTGATGACCTCCGTATTCCTGGCCCCGGCTTGTCTGAATACCCGTCTTGGTTCTTGACCCCGGCTTGTCTTTTGGTGTACGCTTCTGGATCACAATTTTGCTTTGTTTGTTTTAGTTACTTTAATAAAGGTGTTTTGCACTTTACATTTTTTTGTGTCTGTCTGGTTCCTGGTCCCAATATTACACAAGGGCCATGAACCCAGAAGGCGCAGGCAATCCACCAATGTTTTTACCAGGTTGGACCAGGTAGACCAGCACATGTACCAGTTTGCGTTAGCCCTCCAGACTTTGTTGCTCCATACTGCACATCTGGTTCCCCACCTCAGCAACCCCGTGCAGGCTGCCCCTATAGCTACTGCTGCCCCAGCTGCCACTGGTGATTCCAGTGTTGCTAGAGGCATGACTGGGTCCACCCCGCTTCCCCAGCATTATGGGGGTGACCCTAACCAGTGCAGAGGTCTCCTGAATCAGGTCTGAAGATGGTACCACAGGCCTTCCCATCTGATAGGAGTAAGGTGGGCCTCGTGATTCCTTACTGTCTGACAGGGACTTAGCATGGGTTAATCCCCTTTGGGAGACACAGAAACTTATAGTATACAATTACCCTGAGTTTGTGGCATCCTTTAAAAGGGTATTTGATGTACCAACCTACTCGACTTCGGCTGCCAAGCAACTAATGTCCATCCAGCAGGGTACAAGGATGGTTTCGGATTATTCCATTGAGTTTTGTACCCTGGCAGCAGAGGTTGGTTGGAATAATGAGGCTCTCGTGCCTGCTTTCTCTAATGGGCTCTCGGATACTGTTAAAGACGAGACTGCAGCCTGGGACCTCCCCAGAGATTTAGAGGAACTGGTCTTATTTTTCAAACACAAAACATACAACGAACCTGCGCTCCTCCAATCTAATTGTGAATGGTGTGCCCTGTGTTAGGCATGTATAATAACTGTTGATCAATTTGAGGCTTTAGTGCCCACATTTTTGGCCAAAAAAGAGGTGTAAGCTTGCCAACCTAGCCAAGGAACCTCAATTGTGGCAAGTACCTACTCTAAAACCTGAAAACCCTATCTAAATGGAAAAAAAAAAATAAAATAAAAAGTTAAAAATACATCCTGATGAGATGTTGTAAGAAACATGTTGAGAAAGGCCCTTTAATATAGCTTATTTTGAAGTGTTTAAAGGTGCCCATGTATGCAATTAAAAACAGATAACAAGCAATGTTTTAAAAAAGTGTAAAGGAGAAGTTGTCTAGTGTACCTGCATGGAGTGGATACCTATACAAAAGAACTGATAATCACTCAGCCTTTAAGGTAACATGTTACCACCCCACCAAGCCACATGCGGAACAATATATTGCAAACAGGCTGAGTATAGGAAAGCCTGAATAGACCTCCTAAAGGCCTAGAATCTAAAGATAAGAATAGGTGCTATGAAACATTTGTATGTGATAATGGGTGAAAGTGAGAGGCAGCTTGAATGAGCAAAGGAGATACATAGAAACAGAAAGAAAAAATAGCTCACAGTGCAAACTCACCTTAGTGTATAATAATATATGTGCATATATGTGAAAATTTATTATGTATAAAATGACCATAGAAATAATTAAGTGTTACTGGAGTGTGCAGCAAGGAGTGAGAGGGTTCTCCAGGTCCCCAAACATCAGACGAAAGCCCAAAGTGTAAATACAAAACAAACAACCAACCTTGGCAAGCTTACACCTCTTTTTTGGCCACAAATGTGGGCACTAAAACCTCAAATTGATCAACAGTTATTATACATGCCTAACACAGGGCACACCATTCACAATTAGATTGGAGGAGTGCAGGCTATTTAAAGCAGCTAGGCTCATTTCCTCCTTGCCCTTGTGTTTGTTTATGGCTGCAAGTGCGTTCTCCTGTGCTCCTGATTATCCGTGTATGACCTGGCTTCTTCTGACATCCCTTATGGCTCTTGACTTGTTCATGACATCGCTGACCTCCGTATTCCTAATCCTGGCTTATCTGAGTACCAGTCTTGGTTCCTCACCCCGGCTTGTCTTTTGGTTTACGCTCCTGGATCGCAATTTTGCTTTGTTTGTTTTGGTTATTTTTAATAAAGGTATTTTGCACTTTACATTTTTGTGTCTGTCTGGTTCCTGGTCCCTAACATTACTGTGCTTTGTACAGGCTCCAGCTGTATACCCCCAGAGCCCTGGAGAACAACTTAAGTTTAATTAAAGGCATGCACGGATCGGCAGCTCTGCACATAGCTAACAGATCTGTGCTTGTATTAGAGTACAGGGGGGATCAAAAGACCCCAACAGGATACAGAACAAGCAGAGGAGAGTCCCTTAGACAACAGGCATGGCATCTAAGGGATCGATATACGGATATACAGTATACAGAGCTCTGAGTGCTCTGTATGATCTAAGGAATGACTGAAGAGAAGAACTCTCTGAGCTCATGCTCTCTAGTCCTTTCGTTAGCAGGGACAGTAGTACATTGTACCACTATCCTTGCTTTCTGATTGGAGACGAAGTACTCCCCCTATGGAGGGCAACTGGTAGTATCAATACTACAGGTAGCACCCAGAGAAGTGCTTAATGCATTGCTTTGAATTCCCCTACGGCATTCAAAAAGTTACAGCAATTATCTTTTTTTTTTGTTCCTGATGGAAAATTTGTTTTTATCTAGAATTGCTCCGCTCTCTTTGTATACGGACCAGTATTAGTGAGAATTCTTAAAATAAATTGATTCAGTGCATCCCACATTAACACTAAAAATATTTCCAGACCATGTGTTCTATAGTCATAGTTCTGTGAACCAGGATGTACATTTAAAGGAGCAGTAAACTTTTTTTATGAAAACATATATTTTATAGAGCTTTTCCTGCTGAATAAAACAAGGTCACTCCCACTACTGACAGATGTTTTATTCAAAAATGATAGCAGTTTAAATAATCAGGAAGTGAATTTACTGAGTTTACTTCCTGATAGTTCTAACTGACAGGAAGTGACAGGCAGTTTCTATCACATTCTATGGAGAACTGAATGTCTCTGACTTTTCTGACTTTCCTCTCCATTAGAATGTAACAGGAAATCTAATTAGAATTTGACCACTAGAGGGCACTGCTAATGTAAAAAAACATGGGTTTAAACTGTAATAACTCTGGAAATATAAATCTCTCCACAGTGGGAGTACCCTTATTTTACTCAATAGGAAAATCCCTACAATATATTTTTTTCATAAAAAAAGTTTACTGCTCCTTTAAGTGACTGTATAATATGTATTTGAATGCGAGGAGGTTGTGTTTGAATAGAAAATGTAGAATATGGTTCAGTACGACAATAGATTTGATCATTAGACATGACAGATAATAGAATATGATCCACAAATTTAATGTTGAGGGTTTGTATTTGTATCACTTGAGTCATTATCATAGCTGGGAACTCTCTGGTTTTGCCCCTGAGACTCTGGTTTTGACTCTGAATTACCGGGTCTCCGGGGCAGATTCTGGATCTCCGGATGTGGGGAGTTTCTGTTGAAACTTTGCCCACATCCGCTCCTCCCACTGAGTTCCTCCCACTCCCCGGCCTCTTCTCCTCCTTCCCCAGGCTATTCTAGCTATTTTTTTTTGTCCCGCCCCCCCACTCGCGATTAAGCCCAACTCCTTTTATGACGCTAATCACGTCATTTCTCTCACCTCATCAGCATCACAGGACCAAGAAGTTCCCAGGTATGGTCATTATTTATAATTATAATTTTTTTGTAAAGTGCCGGCATCCTATATAATAATTCGCTAAATCGTGTGTAACGCCCGACATGCGCAGTAGACACTGCTGCACGTGCGGCAGTCATGCACAGTAGAGACTGCCCGCGCCGTGGCTGATACAGAGCTGGGGGCTCCGAAGGCCCTGCGACCGGCTGCTAGAGGCACTGTGGCCCGTGTAACGGGCTGTTCAACTAGTATCCCATAAAATAGTACAAAGTCGTGTTTGTGTGTGTTTGTGTGTGAGAGAGAGAGTGTATGTGTGTTTGTGTGAGAGAGAGACAGTGTGTGTGTGTGTGTCTGGTAGTGTTATAAATACAGCATGTACAGACTAATTCAAGTGGAGACAGGACCCTGCAGACATGAGCTTACAATCAATATGTAGCATTAAAAATTAACTATACTATAGAAATAAGGGGCTCTTAATTTAACAGAAGAGCTTGCCTAGGTATGTGTCCTTTCTACAGGAGTTAGGTATATATTTATAGAAAATATCTGTGTATAACAGAAAAAGGTAGGTGTCCTTCATACAGCAGTCAGGAATATCAATATAATTACTTCGTGTAACAGAAGTACTTACCTAATGTAATTTATATTTCTAACAGAAGGATCTACCAAAGTAGGAGACTTTCATCCAGCAGTCCAGGATATCTATATAATTACTGTGTGTAACAGAAGCACTTACCTAGGTAAGAGACCATCATACAGCAATCAGGTGTGTCTATATAATTACTGTGTGTAACAGAAGGACTTACCTAGGTAGGAGTCCATCATATAGCAGTCAGGTGTATCTATATAATTATTGTGTGTAACAGAAGCACTTACCTAGGTAGGAGTCCATCAAACAGCCAGTCAGGTATATCTATATAAATACTGTGTGTAACAGAAGGGCTTACTATGTAGGAGTCCATCATACAGCAGTCGGGTGTATCTATATAATTACTGTGTGTAACAGAAGCACTTACCTAGGTAGGAGTCCATCATATAGCAGTCAGGTGTATCTATATAATTATTGTGTGTAACAGAAGCACTTACCTAGGTAGGAGTCCATCAAACAGCCAGTCAGGTATATCTATATAAATACTGTGTGTAACAGAAGGGCTTACTATGTAGGAGTCCATCATACAGCAGTCAGGTGTATCTATATAATTACTGTGTGTAACAGAAGGGCTTACCATGTAGGAGTCCATCATACAGCAGTCAGGTGTATCAATATAATTACTGTGTAACAGAAAGATTAACCTAGGTAGGAGTCCATCATACAGCAGTCAGGTATATCTATATCATTACTGTGTGTAACAGAAGCACTTAACTTAGGCAGGAATCCATCATACAGCAGTCAGGTATAACAATATAATTAATATTTGTAACAGAAGGACTTACAAAGGTAGGTGTACTTCATTCAAAAGAGTTTCAGAGTAATACTCACTCAATGTAGCTCACCGGCCTAAAACAATAGGACCGGTAGAAATGGAGGATCAAGATAGGGGTATGCACATCTTTAGAGGAAATCCACGAACGTTCCTCTGGGCCGTAGCCCCTCCAGTGCACCAGGTACTGCAGTTGCCCCGTCACTCTCCGAGAATCCAAAATGGTTTGTACCTCGTATTCGTCATGGTCTCCCACCCAAACAGGGGCTGGGCAGACAGTATTGGAAGTATATTGGTTGCAAACTAATGGTTTGAGCAATGATACGTGGAAGACATTATGAATTCGCATCGTGGCTGGAAACTCAAGAGCATAAGCTACAGGGTTGATTCTCTGAACGAGGTGCCAGTTTCCTACATGGCACCTGGAGGTTGAGATTGCGGGATGACAGCCATACTCTCTCTCCCACCTGGATGGTTGGTGCAGGTAATCCCCAAGGGTCAGCTTGCCATTTTTGCTGTTGCATCAAACGATGTAGGGCATTCTGTACTCTTACCCAAGAGGAGTGGAGCACCCGTAAATGCTCATCTAGAGCCGAAATCGCTTGTGCTTCAAAAGTCTCAGAAAGTGCGGAGGGTCGGAACCCATAGTTTATCAGGAATGGAGAACTCTGTGAAGAAGAGTTAATACCATAATTTCTGGCAAACTCCGTCCGGGGTAACAGAGCAGCCCAATTGTCATGGTGGTCGCTTATGTAACAGTGAAGAAATTGTTCTAGGGCTTGATTAGACCTCTCTGCTGCTCCATTCTATTGGGGGAGATTATCACGGTGCCCGTGATTGCTGCAGTTCCTTGTCTGTCACCAGTAGGGGGCTTCTATTGGCTGTCTGCAGATAGCCCGCCTCTTATTGCCTATTTAAACCTGGATTGGCCACCCTTTGAGTGCCCTTTCGTGTTGTTTCTGACCTTCTTGCTATCACTATGCTAGTGATAGCTGGGCCTCTGTTCCAGTGTTCCTGAGTTCCTGTTCTCATGTGTTCCTGAGTTCCTGATCTCTACTGTTCCAGTGTTTCCTGCATGCTGAAGTACTTCCAGTCCTGGTTCCGGCCTAGTCTCTGGTGTTGCAGTTCCTGCTGAACTTCTTCTCTGCTGTTTCCTGACCTGACTGATCGTTGCTGGTTCCTGTCATCGCATCGCCTGTCTCCTGTATCCTGGCGACCTCCTGCCTGGTCGCGTCGGCGACTCGCTTGTTACACCAGTATGCGGACGCTGGTTTGCTCCTAAGCCTTGCGGCTATACAAACTCGCTTGTTACACCAGTGTGCGGTCACTGGTTTGCTCCAAAGCCTATCAGCTATACAATTCTGTGTTAGTCCCAGCGTGCGGACGCTGGTTTGCTCCAAAGCCTTGCGGCTACACTGTCACGGTTTATTATGACTCTCAGACACAAGTTTTAGGTAAAAATCAATTTTATTGAAATAATAAATTGATAACATAGGATGGCAATCACATACATACAGATATATTCAGAATATAACAAGACAGAAGGCAGACTCTACCGGTCCTGTCAATATACCGGACAGGACAGTCTGAAGTAATAGAAAGTTAGGCTCTACCGGCCTTGCCAATACCGGGTAAGGCAACCTGCAGATGGAATCGCATAACGGTTCTACCGGCCTTACCAAATTACCGGGCAAGGCAGCCTCAATAGATTCATAATGTAGGCTCTACCTACCCTGCCAATACCGGGTAAGGCAACCTCAGATGGAATGTGGCAAAAGGTTCTACCGGCCTTACCAATACCGGGCAGGGCAGCCCAGAGACAGTAGCAGCAGTCAGATGGTAATGGCAAATTGACAGGATCGTAAGCAACCCAGTGTACACACACTGAGACTAACAGGGGAATCGTAAAGCTGCAAGGCTTTGGAGCAAACCAGCGTCCGCACGCTGGGACCAACACTGAATTGTATAGCCGATAGGCTTAGGTGCAAACCAGTGACCGCACACTGGTGTAACAAGCGAGTTAGTATAGCCGTAAGGCTTATATCGGTTACTGGTTTGCTCCAAAGCCTATCAGCTATACTATTCTGTGTTAGTCCCAGCGTGCGGACGCTGGTTTGCTCCAAAGCCTTGCGGCTATACAAACTCACTTGTTACACCAGTATGCGGATGCTGGTTTGCTCCTAAGCCTTACGGTTATACTAACTCGCTTGTTACACCAGTGTGCGGTCACTGGTTTGCTCCTAAGCCTATCGGCTATACAATTCAGTGTTGGTCCCAGCGTGCGGACGCTGGTTTGCTCCAAAGCCTTGCAGCTTTACGATTCCCCTGTTAGTCTCAGTGTGTGTACACTGGGTTGCTTACGATCCTGTCAATTTGCCATTACCATCTGACTGCTGCTACTGTCTCTGGGCTGCCCTGCCCGGTATTGGTAAGGCCGGTAGAACCTTTTGCCACATTCCATCTGAGGTTGCCTTACCCTGTATTGGCAGGGCCGGTAGAGCCTACATTATGAATCTATTGAGGCTGCCTTGCCCGGTAATTTGATAAGGCCGGTAGAACCGTTATGCGATTCCATCTGCAGGTTGCCTTACCCGGTATTGGCAAGGCCGGTAGAGCCTAACTTTCTATTACTTCAGACTGTCCTGTCCGGTATATTGACAGGACCGGTAGAGTCTGCCTTCTGTCTTGTTATATTCTGAATATATCTGTATGTATGTGATAGCCATCCTACGTTATCAATTTATTATTTCAATAAAATTGATTTTTACCTAAAACTTGTGTCTGAGAGTCATAATAAACCGTGACAGAGATATGCTGAGGAAAAGACAAGCTGAATGCCCATCTGAGCAGAAAAGCACCTCGAGAACCGGGACACAAACTGGCTCTCTCTGTCGGATATAATCACCTTCGGTATACCATGGAGTCGGAACACTTCTTTAGCGAATACCTTGGCCAGCTCTTGAGCAGAAGGCAGCTTTTTGAGTGGTACGAAGTGGGCCATTTTGGAAAACCTGTCTACGATCATCAGAATAACCGTATAGCCCATCGATGCAGGAAGTTCCACCATAAAATCTATGGACAAATGGGACCACGGACGCTCCCCATTAGTAATGGGTTGGAGGAGGCCTATGGGCAGATTTCGTGGAGATTTGCAATGGGCACAGGTGGGGCAAGCTGCCACAAAGGCAGAACAGTCAGTTCTCAAGCTAGGCCACCAAAATAAACAAGAAATAGACCATATCAATTCATCCCACCCAATATGACCTGCTGTTTTGGATGTATAATATGTCTCCAGGAGACTGATGCGTAAGTGGGCTGGTACAAAGCACCTCCCTCTGGGTTTTTCAGCCAGGGCAGAAGCTTGCACCACAAAGATCTCATTTCCAAAAGGGGAGGTAATGCTGGTCCGAATTGTGGCAAGAATACAATCTGCCGGAATGATCGGCATAGGAGGCAACCCCTCCCGGGTATTGGAGCAAAACTGGCGGGATAGGGCATCAGACCTGATATTTTTTGACCCGGCAAGATAGGAAACAATGAAGTGGAACCTGGACAGAAACAGGGCCCATCTGGCCTGACGGGCTGACAAACGTTTAGCTTCCGACAAATAAGTTAAATTCTTGTGATCCGTGAGGATCAGGATCGGAGCGCTGGTCCCTTCTACGAGGTGCCACCATTCTTTTAGGGCTAGTATTATCACCAATAGTTCTCGGTCTCCTATGTCATACATCCTCTCCGCTTTGGACAACTTTCTGGAGAAGTCACAAGGATGCAGAGCCTCCCCTGGAGCCGAGCGCTGAGACAGGAGGGCGCCTACTCCTGTCTCAGACGCATCAACCTCCAGGGTAAAGGGCAGGGTGGGATTGGTATGTACCAGTATCGGAGCTGCTGCAAATTCTGCTTTAAGGCTTTCGGAGGCAGACAGTGCTCTAGGAGACCATTTGGAAGCATCTGCGCCTTTACATGTCATGTCGGTCAATGGCATGACCACTGTCGAGAAGTTTTTAATAAATTTTCTGTAATAATTTGTGAACCCCAAGAACCTTTGAAGCGATTTCAGTCCTACTGGCTGGGGCCACTGTAATATTGCAGATAATTTCTGTGGGTCCATAGCAAAGACCGATGCGGATATAACATACCCCAGAAAGGTTACTTGGGTTTTGTGAAATTCACACTTATCAAGTTTGCAATACAACAACCGTAAAACTCTAGACACATCTGCTCGATGAGTCTCCAACGTGGGTGAGTGGATAAGTATGTTGTCCAAGTATACGACTACCGAGCTTTGCAACAAATCTCTTAGGACATCATTAATAAATTCTTGGAAGAGAGCAGGAGCATTGCACAGGCCAAAGGACATAACTAGATATTCGTACTGCCTGCTCCAGGTGATAAAAGCTGTCTTCCATTCATGTCCTTCGCAAATTCTCTCAAGATTATATGCTGCCCTCCAATCCAGCTTTGTGCACACCTTAGAACCCTTTAATCGATCGAATAACTCTGTAATTAAGGGTATGGGGTAGGCATTCTTAATTATTAACTTGTTCAGTCCACGAAAGTCAATGCATGGGCGCAGCTCCCCATCTTTTTTCTTGACAAAAAAGAACCCTGCACCAGCCGGTGAGGTGGATTTGAGTATAATGCCCCTGGAAAGGGCGTCGGACACGTAGTCCTCCATGGCCTTTGTCTCCTTAACCGATAGAGGATATACGCGACCCTTAGGAGGAGTTGCTCCTGAAATCAAATCAATCTGACAATCGTAAGGCCTGTGTCTTGTCGAATACATCACTAAAGGCTATATATTCCTCTGGCAGGATGGAGGTAGACGTACACAATATTCTTGTAGGACGTGTGAGACAAGCTTTGGAGCAATGAGGTGCCCAAGACACAATGTCACAATTATGCCAATCAATCCTGGGGTTGTGTCTGAAGCCATGGGAACCCCAGGATAATGGCATAGTGGGGGGAGTTAATCACCTGGAACTGCAGGGTCTCCATGTGAAGGGCCCCCACTCTCAGGGTGAGAGGAAGCATCTCCTGAGTGATGTGAGAAGGTTGCAGGGGCCTTCCGTCTATGGCTTCAATGGCCAAGAGAGAGGAGCGGGACTGCAAGGAAATTGCATGTCTGCTAGCAAATTCTGCATCTATAAAGTATCCTGCAGCTCCAGAATCCAGTAACGCAGACTCCGTTACTGACCACTTGGCCCAATATAGGATAACCTATAGGATAGGTTTGCCCTTTACCAAATCCCACCTAGGATCTGTCCCCAGCAGGAACCTAGGTGCGGGGCGTTTTCCGGACGTACCACTCATGACCTCAAGAGATGTCCAGGTCTCCCACAATATAAACAGAGGCCCTCCCTCCACCGGAAGGCCCTCTCCTCCACTGACAGGTGAGTGACCCCCAGCTGCATGGGTTCACTCCCATTAGAGTCCGCCCTAGGAGGCATGGGAGGTGAGGGAGGACTGGGTGGGTGCATAAAATTGGGTGCAAGTCGAGACGGAAGCCTACGCAGGCATTCCCTGAATGCGGGTCTGTCTCTAATCCTTGTGTCAATCAGGATGGTGAACAAGATAAGTTCATTCAGACCTTTAGGTAGGTTGCGGGCCGCAATTTCATCTTTTATGGTATCGCACAAGCCTTGGAAGAAGGCTTCCACCAAGGCCTCATTATTCCAACCCACCTCCACCAAAGTACGAAATTCAGTTGCATACTCGGACACAGTTCGAGCGCCCTGGTGGATGGTCAAAAGGTGTTTGGAGGCAGAGGCCTGTCAACCCGGCATATCGAATACTTTACGAAATGCGGCCACAAATTCCGTAAAGTTATATATAATTGGCTTGTCCATCCACCACAATGGATTGGCCCATGCCAAGGCCTTGCCGGACAGTACCGAAACCAAGAATCCGACTTTACTGCGCTCATTGAGGAAAGGTTGCGCTACCATCTCCATGTGTATACCCACTTAGTTTAGGAACCCACGAGAGAGCGCTTGGTCCCCCTCATACCACTGCGGAAGCGGAGCGTGACTGGAAAAACCCCTGATCATGCCTGCATTGGGCTGTGGGAGCAACCGGTGCCGAGGTAGAAGTGGGGGAGGCCATCGGCTGCAGACCAGGGCGGTCAAGATGTGCAGTTCGGTTCAACAGAGTCTGCAGGGCCGACGAAATATGATCAATACGTTGATCCTGAGCATCCACTCTGTCTAGGATACTCTGCAAGGAAGGGTTATCAGTACCGTCTGTAGACATGACCCTTTCGTACTTTCACGGTTACCAGCAAAACAGGAGTCAGACGGTACTTTAATAACCTTTATTAGAAGCAATTATCACAACAAATGTCACAGCGAGTGCGAGGAAGGAGCAGAGGGTGATCAGAGAAGCGAGCCTCTATCAGAAATAGGAGGATGCCACTAAATTCCCAGTCTGCCGAAGCCAATGGTAGTCTCAAATGCGAGATATGCCTCCACGTACCCCAATGATCTCACCAAGTACTCACGCCTGCAGTCAGATAAGGAAAGGCTGTCTCATACAAAGGAAGGCAACGAGGGAGACAACTGACTCACGCCTGCAGTCAGTGATGGAAAGGCTGTCTCACGCAAAGGAAGGCAACCAGGGCAACTACTGACTCACACCTGCAGTCAGTGATGCTAGAGTCTACCAGAGCTCCAGGTCCGCACCAGATAGGATATCTGACTACAAGGAAGGCAACACGGAGGGGAGTCAGACAAAGCCACAGGTCAGCACCAGATAGGATGGTTAGATAAGCCAAGGATCAAGGTACGCAACGGGTAGTCAGCCAGAGCCGCAGGTCTGCACCAGATTGTTTATCAGACTAAGCCAGGGTCACACACAGAGCAGACAGTCAGACAGAGCCACAGGTCAGCACCAGAACGGTTAGTCGGACAAGCCAGAGGTCATACACGGAACAGGTAGTGAGCCAGAGCCGCAGGTCTGCACCAGATTGGTTATCAGACAAGCCAGGGTCATACACGGAAAGGGTAGTCAGACAGAGCCATAGGTCAGCACCAGAATGCGTAGTCAGACAGACCAGGTCATACACTGAGCACTCCACAAACAAATTAACTGCACTGGAAAGGGTGAATGAGCCCAGTGTCCATGCAGTATATGAAGACCTGCCGCAAAGGAAGGAGGAGCACCAAATAGCAGGTCCCTTTAAAACGGAGTGCACGTCCATGCCCTTGGACGTGCGCCCGAAGTGACGTCACCCACTGCGGCCCAGCACACCGACGCAGCTGGAGCCGCGAGGAGGACAAAATGCGGCTGGAGCCGTGAGGAGGACAGAACGCGGCTGAGCCACGAGGGAGAGAGGCTGCGGCTGAGCCGTCTGAGCCGGTGATGCCGAGAAGGTAAGGATGCGGCCGCTCGAGCACCCGCCGCACGGCATGCAGACATTAGGAGAGACAGTCCCTCTTTGAGACCCAAATCCCTCTGTCCCTCCCTGGTGTACCTCTGTTTAGGAAATCAGACTGTGTATATATAAGTGTATCAAATTGCTCCACAATAATAAAACTCATATAAATGTTTGTTTAACCCCTTAAGGACCGCATAGGGGCACTTTGAGGTGCCGGTACACGTGACCTGTCACGTGTATCGGCGCGTCACTATGGGACTTGAAACAGATCGCTCCGATCTTGGAGCGGTCTATTTCATGCCCTATTTTTACTTACAGCGCTCCCGGTAGAGCGCTGTAAGTAAAAAGTATGTGACGTACCAGGACCGTCAAGGGTCTTTCAAGCAAATTTACCCTTGACGGTCCTGGTACGTCAAGGGTCCCTAAGGGGTTAAAAGTATATGTGTTTATTAATTAACATGTAAATAAAATACTTTGTCTTGCTCTAAATCATTTATTCAGTTACACATAGAGGTGTCAATAGATAAGTAACCTAAAAATGTTTGATATATGTCCCACCCACCAGTCACACCCCTCAACATCAACCCCTAAAAACAAAAAAAATGTCCCTCTGGTCATTTGAAATGTTGGAAGGGGTGCTTCAATGACCTTATTCTATAAATCTAGATAAATAAAAAGTATTCTAAGTAAAACATTGCTGATACAACACAGAACTGAATCTGAATGATCTTTTACAATCACCAAAGTCGTTTTATGTGACAGGTTCCTTACAAGACCCCTAGTGCCTCCTTACTGCAGAACTGCTTTATCTGCTAAACCCATAAGTCAGCTTTTTGATGGGAACTTGTAGCATGACACAGCATTTGGAGTATCCTTGGCTCATACTGCTGGAGAGTTGTGGATTCTGGAAGCTATTTTCAATAAAATGTTTTGGAAAAAAGCTGCAAACGTGTTGTTTAGAGACACTCAGAACTTTCCTCAGTGTATCTGCCTCTTATTTCCATGCTCACATGTTTTAGCCTGGTGGTTTGCTCAGACAACTTCTAGCTGTTGCTAGGATAAAATTCCCATCATCCTCTTCCTGCCATTGACCATCTGAAGATGCAGTGACGTAACTAGAAGCTACCGGGCCCTGGTGCAGAAATTGCCGCCGCCCCCCCCCATCTTCACATTGCCCCATGTCCATCTCCTAAGTCCATCACCCGCTCCAGTGCAGTTCTCAGTTATGCAGAGTGCTGGGTGATGATGTCATCTCCCAGCGCCCTGCATTACTAGAGCGCCTGGAGATCAGCTGAGCTGCTGCGGGTACAGGCTGTGGGCGAGTGGCGATGAGTTCGCAGGGGGCGGCCGGGCCCCTCGGAGTGACGTGCCCGGTCGCAGGTGCGACCCCTATTGTTACGCCACTGTGAAGATGATGTGAATTGCAGTCCAACAACATCTGGAGGACCACAGGTTGCATAACTCTAGTACAGATGTACAACTTGATTAAATCTACATTTGAAACTGAGAGATAAGATTCATTCCCAGTAAGCATAACCTGGAACCTTCTTGTCCCCCGCACCAGGAACAACAAGAAGTGCTGGGGGCGGGAATGTCTAAATGATGCGGGTGGGGCTTAACTGGGGTAGTTTGGATTGGGAGGAGGAAAGGTGGGGTTTGCCCTTAAAATGGTTGTGAAGTGGGTGGAATGCAGTGGACGAGTGGGTGGAACAGGGTGGGGATGTAGGCGGGGAACTCACCAAACTGGAAAATCAAGCTCTGTCCTCAGATACCCTGTAATTAAGTCTGATAAACAGAGTCTCAGGCACAGATGCTGAGTGTTCCCAGTCAGTGATCCTGAACAGAGAAGTTGATTTGCATGTACCTCAATGAAATAACATTAATGTGGATCTGCAATTTTGTTTAATTGTTAGCTTATGCTCATTAGACAGTACTAGCTGGCATGCCTGCCAGATACTAACATTTCACAGCTCTGCCATTCCGTGCCGTCCAGATACTTACATTCTGCATTGCTCTTCTTCCCACCAGCCACTCCCTGCTGGCCAGATACTTACATTCTGCACTGCTTTTCCTTCCACTCCCTGCTGGCCAGATACTTACATTCCGCACTGCTTTCCACCCACCTGCCACTCCCTGCTGACCAGATACTTACATTTCTCACTGCTCTTCCTCCCACCTGTCACTCCATGCTGGCCAGATGCTTAGATTCCGCATTGCTCTTCCTCCCATATGCCACTCCCTACTGTCCAGATACTTACATTCCGCACTGTTCTTCCTCCCATCTGCCACTCCCTGCCGGCCAGATACATACCTTCCACACTGCTCTTCCACCCACCTGCCACTCCTTGCTGGCCAGATACTTCCATTCCACATTGTTCCTCCTCCTACCTGCCATTCCCTGCTGGCCAGATACTTACATTCTGCATTGCTCTTTATCCTACCTGCCATTGCCTGCTGGCCAGATACTTACATTCTGTACTGCTCTCCCTCCCACCTGTCACTCCCTGCTAACCAGATACTTACATTTCGCACTGCTCTTCCATGCACCTGCCACTCCCTGCTGGCCAGATACTTACATTCCTCACTGCTCTTCCTCCCACCTGTCACTCCATGCTGGCCAGATACTTACATTCCACATTGCTCTTCCTCCCATATGCCACTCCCTGCTGTCCAGATACTTACATTCCGCACTGTTCTTCCTCCCATCTGCCACTCCCTGCCAGCCAGATACATACCTTCCACACTGCTCTTCCTCCCACCTGCCACTCCTTGCTGACCAGATACTTACATTCCACATTGTTCCTCCTCCTACCTGCCATTCCCTGCTGGCCAGATACTTACATTCCACATTGTTCCTCCTCCTACCTGCCATTCCCTGCTGGCCAGATACTTACATTCTGCATTGCTCTTTCTCCTACCTGCCATTGCCTGCTGGCCAGATACTTACCTTCTGCACAGCTCTTCCTCACACCTGCCACTCCTTGCTGGACAGATACTTACATTCCGCATTGTTCTTCCTCCTACCTGCCATTCCCTGCTGGCCAGATACTTACATTCCGCATTGCTCTTCCTCCTACCTGCCATTCCCTGCTGGCCAGATACTTACATTCCGCATTGCTCTTCCTCCTACCTGCCATTCCCTGCTGGCCAGATACTTACATTCTGTACTGCTCTTCCTCCCACTCCCTGCTGGCCAGATACTTACATTCTTCACTGCTCTTCCTCCCACCTGCCACTCCCTGCTGTCCAGATACTTACATTCCGCACTTCTCTTCCTCCTACCTAACACTCCCTGCAGGCCAGATGTCAGCATTCCAAACTGCTCTTCTGTCACGGTTTTCAAGAATACACCAGGAGTCAGTACTATGATAATAAAACCACCTTTATTGAATAGTAATATATCATAGATGATAAAATTACAAGAATGCGCACAGGGTAACTGGCAAAGCCAGCGCTGCCTACCAGAAATAGGAGGCCACTTGGAAAACACCTCTCTGCTAGAGACTAAACAGATTGCCAATGGTAGCCTCAGAGGAGCATGTATGGTAACCACAATATCGCAGCTACAGAGTTCTCCCTCAGGATAAGGAACAAGGGAGACTCTTATCGACTCACGCCTGCAGTCAGTAAACTTGTAGAGACCAGCACCAATAGTAAGGGTCCCGCGGTACTTGGGACTAGCCAGGGATCAATACTAGCGTGGAACGTCCGCCAGAGCCACAGGTCTGCACCAGATTGGGTGTTTACTATGCCAAAGGGTAATGCAGGGAGAATAGTCAGACAGAGCCACAGGTCAGCACCAAAATGGATGGTCAGACAAGCCTAGGTCATACACGGAGAGCACAAAAGAAAAATACAACAGCATCAGACACCAACGTAAGGGCGACTGAACTAGTGTCCAGAGCCCTCGTATACACCAGCCAGGAAGTAGGGAGGAGGAGATTCAAGGTAACCAGGTATAAAACCACAGCTGCTTCAATACTGCTACCTTGCACCTGTAAGTGATGCAGCGGACAAAGAGATGCGTCGAATCTCGCGCCCAAACCCGCGTCATCTGGATCAGCTGCGACACATAAGTAGAAGACACGGGCGGCCACTGGAGGTTCCAGACAGGGTTAGACCGCAGGCCAGGAGAGACTCGGTAAATGACACTGTAACATCATACCCAGCCCCAGGCATACAGCATCGTCCAGCCACGCAACGCTGGGGCTAAGGTGAGGTACACTGTGACATCTTCCTCCCATCTGTCATCCTCTGCCAGCCAGATACAAACATTCCACATTGCTCTCCCTCCTACCTGCCACTCCCTGCTGACCAATGATAGCTCATTTGCATATTCTGAGAAATAAATACAACTAATATCTTATAAACTATTGTTTGAAATAAAAAGATGGCAAACAAATATAGATGGTGCTGTAGTGTGTGATTCTGTAACTACAAGGGACAAGGATGGGAAAGCAGATAGAGTACTGATTTTCTGTGGTTACCTGTGGGTAGTGAAACAAGGCTGGTGTGTCAGACAGTGTATGTATGGTTCGCTGACTACCAGTGGACAGTGGACCAAGGTTGGGGTGTCAGACACACAAACACACACACACAGGAACCCTAGCAGCCAATGTTGAGGCCGTCCTAGGAGGAAAATGTGGAGTATGTGGCCCTCGACTGTATTTGCCAGTTGAGAATAATGAGAGTTGTTCTCCAACCACAGCTGGAGTTTGGCTAACTGCAGATGATGGGAGTTCATTCCAGCAATAGCTGGAGGGTCACAGGTTGGACACCTCTGTCCTAGGTGGTTGTCAGCTCTGCCTAATGGGAAATCCGGCCTTGAATACATTTAATAACGATAAATAATCCAGACATGTTTCTTTACTCACTGGAAAGTTACATTCTGTGGGTGACGCAACAATGTAGGGGAGACTCCCATTAACTGGCTGAACAACTTCTTAGTGAATCATTTAGCCGCCTAATGAAGTTTACTTACATATATAACTGCCAACTGCTCCAGATAACCTAGATTTTGATATCTGGCCCAGTAAACGGCTTACACAACTTCAGTTCCAGGTTTTTTTTTTTGGTTTTTTTTTAACACACACACACTTTACTATGGCCATAAAACCATGACGACATCTATGGATTAGATAGGACTTGCTTAAAAGGAGGTACTTTGGTGATGAAACATGAGCAAACTATGTGACTAAACCCTCATTTTTTTTAAACAACTGAATTAATACATTGGTATAATATATGCTCTACACAGCATGGGTATCATGGTGCTCGTGATTGCTGCCTTTTTGTGTCAGTTACCTGTAGGGGGCTCCCCATTGGCTGTCTGAGCCTGGGCACCCTTTGGTTGCCCTTTTGTGTTGTCTCTATGCTGCTCGCATTTTCATCATGTTCCTGAGCTTCTTGGGCCCTTGCTGTGTTCCTGCTATCCTGAGATCATCTAGTTCCTGAGTCTCCTGTTCAGCGGTTCCTGTTTCCGTTCCTGATCCGGTTGGAGTTGCCCGGTGTTGCTGCTTCCTGCTGCCAGTCCCCACTTCCGTTCCTGATCCGGTTGACCGTCGGAGTGCTGGTTCCATATTTTGTTTCCAGCGCTCATTTTCCAGTTCACCTGTGTCAGCGTTGCTCCCTGGTCGCCTAGGCGACATTTCCACTCTTGCTGGCTTACCCAGTACACGGGTACTGGTTCGCTCCATAGCCTTACGGCTACGGTTGCCTGGATACTATCTTGGGTTCCCAGTATGCAGGTACTGGTTTGCTCCATGGCCTCACGACTACTGTTGCCTCAATACTATTTACTCTCAGTACGTGGGTATTGGTTCACTCCACAGCCACCAGGCTGCCGTTGTATGTATGTGATTGTTTCCCAGTACGCGAGTACTAGTTCACTCCACAGCCTCACGGCTATCATTGCCTTGATACTATATTGGGTTCCCAGTACGCGGGTACTGGTTTGCTCCACAGCCTCACGGCTATCATTGCCTTGATACTATATTGGGTTCCCAGTACGCGGGTACTGGTTCGCTCCACAGCCTCACGGCTACTGTCGCCTCGATACTATTGATTCCCAGTACGCGGGTACTGATTCACTCCATAGCCATCCGGCTGCTGTTGTATCTATGTGATTGATTCCCAGTACGTGGGTACTGGTTCGCTCCACAGCCTCCCGGCTGATACTACACTGTAGTACTGTGTTCCCCAGTATGCGTGTACTGGTTTGCTCCATGCTGGTTTTGCTGTCAAGTCCTAGACAGCTACGTTGGCTCCCCAGTACGCGGGTACTGGTGGTTCCCTATTATTCCTTGGCTTGCCACGTATGCTCATTTAGCCTCTGCATGTCATCCATGTGACTGTTGTTGTCATCTAGACGGTCACTGAGGCCTCAGTGGTTGCCACCCTCTCCGTTAGGCTGCCTTGCCCGGTATATTGGTAAGGCCGGTAGAACCTTCCTTTCATTATCATCTTGGGTTGCCTTACCCGGTATTGGCAGGGCCGGTAGAGCCTGTATCTAGATGTATTCCGTTAGGCTGCCTTGCCCAATATATTGGCAGGGCTGGTAGAGCCTGTATACTTCTTGTATACCGTTAGGCTGCCTTGCCCGGTATATTGGCAGGGCCTGTACAGCCTGTATATTTCTTGTGTTCCGCTAGGCTGCCTTGCCCGGTATATTGGCAGGGCCGGTAGAGCCAACTATCCTGAGTATACCAGTCCTGGCTGAGATATAAGTGTCTAAAGTTCCCCACTCCCGCCCTTTTATAGACGTCAGTGCTGTCACAGTGTACCTCACCTTAGTCCCAGCGTCGCTTGGCTGGGCGCTGCTGTATGCCTGGGGCTGGGTATGGTTTACCGTGTCTCGCCAAGCCTGGGGTCTAACCGTGTCTGGAGCCTCCAGTGGCTGTCCGCGTCCTCTACCAATGCGTTGCGGCTGATCCAGATGACGCAGGGTTTGGGCACGAGTTTCAATGCATCTCTACGTCCGCTGCGTTACTTACAGGCACGAGGCAGCAGTATTGATGCAGGAGTGGTTTTATACCTGGTTACCTTGAATCTCCTCCCCCCTATTTCCTGGCTCGTGTATAAGAGGGCTCTGAACACTAGTTCAGTCACCCATGCGTTGGTGTCTGATGCTGTTGTTTATTTCTTTTGTCCGCTCCGTGTATGACCTAGGCTTGTCTGACCATCCATTCTGGTGCTGACCTGTGGCTCTGTCTGACTATTCTTCCTGCATTATCCTTTGGCATAGTAGACACCCAACCTGGTGCAGACCTGTGGCTTTGGCGGATGTTCCACGCTGGTATTTGACCCCTGGCCAGTCCTAGTACCGCTGGACCCTTATTATAAGCGTTGGCCGAGCATCCGCTCGGTAATTTCCCCTGGTGGCCTCTACAAGTTTGCTGATTGCAGGTTCAGTCAGCAAGCGTCTCCCTTGTTCCTTATCCTGCTGGAGAACTCTGTAGCTGCGATATTGTGGTTAACGTACATACTCCTCTGAGGCTACCACTGGCAATCTGCCTAGTCTCTAGCAGAGAGGCGTTCTCCAAGTGGCCTCCTATTTCTGGTAGGAAGCGCTGGCTTTGCTATTTACCCTCTGCGCATTCTTGTATTATTATCATCTACGATATATTACTATTCAATAAAGGTGGTTTTATTATTAAAGTCCTGACTCCTGGTTATTCTTGATAACAGTGACAATTGCTCCAGCTGACAGAAGAAGGTCCTGGTCCCGGGACCGGCCAGTGGCTCTTCAGCAGAGCAGAAATAGTGTTATATAGAAAGAAATACTTCATTGGAACTGTCTACAAAGTGTGCTTGCAAACCAAGCTATTCTGGCTCTGCTGAAGAGCCGCCGGCCGGTCAAATGACCAGAAACTCCTTCTGTCAGATGGAGCGTAATGTCTATGAAAGTATCACGGTGCCTGTGATTGCTGTATTTCTGTGTCTATCACCTGTACGGGGCTCCCATTGGCTGTCTGCCTTTAGCCCGCCTCACATTGCCTATTTAAGCTGAGTTTGGGCACCCTTTGGTTGCCCTTTCGTGGTGTCTCAGACTGCATCCACTTTCACCATGCTACAGAAGCTTCATGGGCCTTTTGCTGTGTTCCTGGTTTCCTGAGTTCGTCCTATTCCTGAGACTCCAGTCTGCTGTACTTGTTCCAGTGCCTGTTCCGGTTGAAGACGTCCGAGGTTGCTGTTTCCTGCTGCCAGTCTCCGTTGCCGTTCCTGATCCGGTTGACCATCACTGTGCTGGTTCCTGCTCATCTCCTGCGTCCGGTACCTTCATCTGTGGCGACCTTGTTCCTCGGTCGCTCCGGCGACATTTTCACCTGTTGGTTCCCAGCGTGCGGACGCTGGTTTGCTCCACTGCCTTGCGGCTACTACACTACTAGTCTGTTGGTTACTAGCGCGTGGGCGCTGGTTCGCTCCTTTGCCTTCCGGCTCAATACACAACTATCTGTAGGTTCCAGCGTGCGGACGCTGGTTCACTCCACTACCTCACGGCCTACTATATGCATTGTTGGTTCCCAGCGTGCGGACGCTGGTTCGCTCCACTGCCTTGCGGCTACTATACTCTAGTCTGTTGGTACTAGCGCGCGGGCGCTGGTTTACTCCGTTGCCTTACGGCTCTATAAATGTTTGAGAGATGGGATGTACCTCATTGTATTAATATTTTTATATCTACAATATTAACCTTTGATATAAGCAGCCATTACTATACCTTTATTTATTTATTTTTTTTGCAAAATGTTCTCTCCCACTCTCATTCTAGCTGATTTTCATCGTATCTCAGTAAATTTCACTGGTATAAATGATAATAATGGTATATAATGAAGTGCACTCAACAAATGCTTAAATATGAACGACTGCTGATTATTGCAAGAGAGGTTTTTAAAGGCATAGTATATGGCATTATTTTAATCAGCTTATGTTATCATGTAATCACTCCAAGTTACTTGAGTAAATGAAAATCTCAATGCACATTGGAAAGGTGTATTACACAGGCTCCCTGTAGTTTATAGTAGTGGGTGGGACAGCATTTGATATAAATAGAACTGTGGAAATGTCCCACTTCTTGATGTCTCCACCCACTATCTGCAAGTGATCCCTGTTTGAAAGCATGTCAGCTCAGTCACGAGGACATAAGATAGATCTTGATTGCAATATAAAGCATATTTGTAAGCCATAAAGATAAAGCTTAAACATATTTTGGCCAAATTATGTGACTAAACCCTTGTTTTTTTTAACAAACTTGTTGCACTTCATATTTTATTCACTTGGGTTATTTTTGTATATATGCTAGAAGACTTTGTATAGAGTTGCCTGTGCATCAACCAAAATAAAACAGAGGTGAAACTCCTTTCAGAGATTTTGACAGGAATGGCCAGGTGGCCTTTTGGCCCTTCCCACTCCTGTCAAAATCGTGCCCCTTGTATGTTGGAAATAGGCAGTAAAGAGGAGATTAACATATCTCCTCCTTACTGCCACCCCATGGTTTAGCAGGCACGGCTGGATAATTTTCTTTCACGTGATTGTCTACTCTTTTTTTTAGTATAGATATGTATATTGTGGTGTTTTAGAGCTGAGTGTTTATTTTTTCTACTGTGATTTTTGACACACACCTTGATTCAAGAGATGACATCTTCAGCTAGTGCTGGATGTCATGCCCACTGAGGTGGACCTCACTTTTACTGCAATACTGTTATTATTCATATTGTTATTTTAATTGACGCAGCCTTGAACCCTTAGAAGAATGTTGTAGTGGGTGGAGTTTTAGGCCCAGGGGTCCTGCCAATGAAAGTCATGTGCAGCTCTGTAGACATGGCTTCCTGGATGGATTGAAGATCTGATCTCTTGAACCATGGTGCAATCCCAAAATTTATAGGGATCATTAACCCCTTAGTGACAGCCGCGTGCATACGCGGCTGTCACCTTAATGCCCGTGGTACATTTTTTTTTATTTTACAAAACTATTCCGGAGTCCCCGAACTGCATGCAGCCGCACGGACACCCGGACTTCCGGGACTTCCCAGGTACGTCCTCTGTCACTAAGTGACAGTTTTTGCGGGACGTACCTGGTAAGTCAATTGTCAGGATGGGGTTAAGATTTTCTGGCCATAGGAAGGTAAGTGGGAATTATTATTTGGAGGGGTTTGTGTTCCTTTAATTAAATATTATTTGTTATTTTGAGCGAAATAGGCATCACATATAAAAACAAGAGAGGAAAAAACATATCATTATGTTGCCCCAAGTTTCAAAGTAGGTGTTTTGGAAATCACTCAGCCTGACTAGGGACTACACAGTGAATCCAGGTTTAGATACTGATAAAACAAAAGATCAGGCTGGAGGACTGGCAAAATCATAAACAGGAACATGGGGAGTTGGAGCAGTGCCTAACCATGGAGCTACCCTACAGAAAAAGGGTAAGTATGGACACCTCCTTTATACACCATGCCCTTGAACCTTGGCTTGGTCTCAGCACTATAGCTTCCCCCGCCTAAACTCCACAAATCTGGTGACCAAAGATGGATTAAGGTTCCATAGGACCCTAGGCATGGTGCAAATTTGGGGCCCCAACTCTGTCAATCCGGTGCTTCTGACACAACATTGCCAAAAGGAAGTAGCATTGTGGCTCTAATGTAAGTGGGAGCACCTGGATGATGCTGGTCTCCCTCAACAAAAAGGGTGTTTGACAACGGATGTTAGTAGCATAGGCTGAACATATTTCCTTGAGACAAAAACAGAACAGGGTGTGGGACAGACAGACAGTGAGATTCAGTCACTCCGAGTCCAATTATAGTAAGCTGCAAGCAGCGAGAACGCATTTGCTCCATCTCTTACTATCAGTGTAGAAAGCCTGCCCCTGAAGTAAATCAGAACTTCCCCTCTTCATCACTCACACTAGTGGTTTTACTGTGTTTACTGTATGCATTCATTACCATAGAGTCTATGAGACTCTATGGTAATTTACCATAGACTCGAGAGTCTTAGACAGTTATGAGTCACTCGAGTGATAAGACTCTATGGTAATCAATGTGTACAGTAAAACCACTAGTGTGATGAAAGGAAGTTCTGATTTACTTTATCTTATGAGAAATAAACAAGCTGCGTTCAGTTTTTTTACAAAAAATTTTAAACTATATATGTTATATGAAAAACGGGACAAAATTGACATTTATATTAAAAAGACGGAACGGTCTGGAGATATGAAAAAAATGGTACTGTCCCGTTTAAAACAGTACGTATGGTCAGCCTATACTAGCAGCAACAGCAGGGCCTCTGCCTATGAACCATCACTTGCAGCCAGGGCCCCTCATGTTGCCATGGGCCCTAGGGAGTAGCCTAGATTGCTATAATGGATGACCCAGCCCTGCTTGAAAGGAGTTGCATAATTATCCCTTCCCATTCATTTATTCATCCCCTGGACATGGATAGGTTCTAGTAGCTTGAGATGGTGCAGGACGGTGTTTTTTTGGACGTGTGAATTGTTACTGATGCAGCTTTTACCAGACAGGTCAGAGACTCCCCATCTACTAGATCAAAAGTCTCTAAAACCATTAAACTGAAAAGCAATAACCACAAGGTGTAGGCAGTTTAAAGGGATAGTAATGTCTCTATTAAAGTGCAGCGTCGAGTCTTCTATATGGTTTTTATAACACGTAGCACCATGTTTAATTACATACAGTTCTGTAGTTCAACAGCTATTCAAGCTAAAAGAATCCCCCTCCCATCCCTTCTGGCTGCCTCCACTCAGAACAGCAATCTGCTCGTGTGTCCAGACGGATGCAGCGAGGGGCAATCTTCAGGTAGTAATTATAAGGAAAACTCTGCCCCCCCTTGATAAACGAGGGCAGAATTTTCCTTTTGTTTACTGAAGATTGTCCCTCACCGCTCTTCATCCGGACCACTCGTAGAGGCAGCATGATGCAGGCAAAGGGGAGGGAGGGGGATCCTTTTAGCTTTAATTGCTTTTGAACTACAGAACTGTAAACAAACATAGAGCTATGTGTTATAAAAAACATAAAGATTTGCAGCTGCACTTTAATAGAGATGTTACTATCACTTTAAACAGCTACGTTTAATGAGACTAAAAGCTGGTAGGTTGCAGGTCCACTTTAACCCCTTAAGGACCGGGGGTGCAACACAGAGCTTTGCAATGCATTGCACAGCCTTCTGGTCCTTAATGGGTTAAGGGAAGAAAATTAAACTGAACTGTGTTTTTATTTTTGTACTAGGGTGACCACATCTCCATTCTGCCATTCAGGGACACTGTCGAGATGAGAGCAGCAGAAAGTGTGTCCTCAGCACTAGGGCAACTATACAGGAGGGATCAGTTTATATCACTGGACATCAGGGTGCAACCTGCTTTTTTGTCTGGCACATAAAAGAGTTCTAAACACTGCTGTGGCAGAAAGTGATGCCTGGTTTTAGGCTACAAAAAATGTACATCATGCCCAAAGCCTTAGCCTAGCATTATACTACAACACAATTGCACAACTGCTCCTGTATGATGACAAATTCAAGGCCCAGGTTTGTCTCTAGTGTTTAGAGTTCTGTCTGAAGGCCATTTTCTTGTAGTCCAGCAGAGACACCATATCTCCCAACATTTCAGATGTCTGAAGAGGGACATTTTGGTTTTAAATGCTCTTGCTGGAGGTGTGGCTAATAGAAGGGGCACTAGTGATAATTTTTAGATTATTTAATGACTTATTGACACCTCTTTGTGTAACTGAATGATACAGAACAAGACAAAGTATTTTATTTACACAAACTAATTTATAAACACATATAATGAAGTTTAAACAAACATTAAGGAGAGTTTTATTACTGTGGAGCAATGTAATACTCATATTTACACACCACTCAGTCTGATCTCCTAAAAAGAGGGACATCAGGGTGGGAAAGAGGGATAGAGGGATTTGGGTCTCAAAGAGGGACTGTTCCTCCTAAAGAGGGACACTTGGGAGGTATGGACATCACTTCCTGTCACAGTAGGAAACAGGCAGTTCTCATTCTACTGTTTAGAACTCTGTGCTCTGGAGTCTTCATTCTGGGACTTTGTATTGTCCCAGGAGGGGTCTGCCTGGGACATGGGACACACATTTAAAATCAGGTACTGTCCTGGGCAATCTGGGACATGTGGTCCCTCTATTTTTGTACTTGTGTATCTTATTCACGCACATACGTATAAACAAACTATTTAGTACATTCTTAGTATCGCTATGCCATTGCAGGAAGGTTCTTACTTTATCTTATACCAGAGAAAGGGGATCATTAACCCTTTGAGTGCCAGAGCGATTCGTAACGCACTGCTTTGCAATGCGTTGCATACCCCCTCTGGCACTCACAGGCTTAAAAATTCTAAAATGTGCATTTTGAAATATTAGGGAGACCCTTGGGTCCTCATTCATGTATTTATTAACAAGTTATGCTCTTTCCCATGTGTTTACCCCTTTGCGGATGGAGGGAGTTCCATTGAAGTGTTAACCACATCTCATGTTTAAAGGGCAGTCAGTATGTTTTACTACATCTGTTCCTTAAGGTGACCGCATATCCCTTTAAATCGGGACGCATAAAAAACACACACTGCAGGGCTCCACTGATTCCTGTGCACTCCTGCAGAATGCAATTTCATAAGCGTGCCTGAGTTAAAGGCATATTTGTGGCCACCTAAAACTCTGGAGTTGATCTGTGCTATTACCAGCTCTTTGGGGGGCGTTGGCATAAAACTGATCCCTTGGCTGGAATGTAAACCAGAAGTGTGTGGCTCTCAGAGACATAAACTCTTGGCTTGTGCAAAGTTCAAAGCTCTGTGGCGAGCTTTGAACTCTGGGACATTAAGTCTATGGGGACCTGCACAGAACAGGACAGGAAACTGTCCTGCGAGATACTAAAAAAGAGAAACCAGAGGAGCAGTACAGGGGGACCTCCTTTCAGACTCTTGTTCTTCTCCCACGTTGTTCCTCCAGGTTTCACAACGCAGCCCTGGCTAAGTCTGCAGTTCCGCTGTCAGGGTGTAGACCTGCCAATGCTTCACCACATGAGTTATAGCTGTTCTTTAAAATGAGCCAGAACAAGTCTGCATTCATACTAAAAAGCATGGTGTAAGTATATATTAGTCCTTTGAAGCCAGTGTAACTAATGACAGCTGAGGAGGTATATACTGTGGTGTTCGGTACTGTCTAGCTATTAATGCCTGTGACACGGCACCACTTAGTTATAGCAGATGAGTCTGAAATGGGTATGATTTTAACCATCTGAGTGCCGGTCCTGTCAAAATATCTGCAAGGAGATGCAGGGCTACAATGAATACACACAACACATATGGAACACACACACAAACACACACGCAACACATGCAATACACATACAAACACAGTATATACACACACAAACAATACATGTGCTCAGTACACACAATACACACAGTACACAAACACAGATACAACACATATACACCCAATAAACATGCAATCTACACAAAACACACACACAAATACAATACACATAGACACAATGCCCATATGTCACACACCACAAATATATACACAATCACATGGAATGCAATACGCAGTAAGCAAAACTCAATATGTAAAACGCTATACATGAAACACTATACGCAAAACACAATACGCAAAATGCTATATTCAGTACGCAAACTGCAGTATGCAAACCGCAATATGCAAAAGTGATATACACAGTATGTAAAACGCTATTTGTAAAATAAAACACGCAAAACACAATACACAATATGCAGTACATGATAAGCTATATTTTGCATGCAAAATGCAATATACATAACACTACACACAAAATACACACTACACACACTTTCTCTCACACACACACACACACTGACAGAGAGTTGTGTAACACAGTTCTTGCAATGAGTTGCATACCTTTTTGCAGCTGAAAAGACTAATCACTGAAAATTCCAACAAGCCTGTCGTTAAAAACATTACCTCCTTTTTTGGATTCAACTGAATGTAAATCCACTTTTAATATTTTAACCCTATTACTGCCAGACACATTTCCAATGCTTTGGATAACACAGAATGGCTAATCCTGTTAAGGAAGTCTTTTGTAGTGTCTGTCTTCATAACGTACTTCCTTTATAAAACATTCTAGGTTTATTTAGTCCTACATACAATTACATGGGACTTTGTACATTTTTGTAATGTTTTATTTATTTTATTAACAGCATGCGCAAAGCTGTGACAATATTGCTAGTTTTAAATAAAAAAAAGGTTAATATAATTGTTGGTGATTCTGAAAGCCCCTTCAAAATCACTGAAATGTTATAAAGTGACAGTTCCACTCAAGGTGAGAATTTTCAGTCTAAATGGCAGGCAAACCACTTAAGCCCCTATGGACCAGAGAGATATGCAGCTTGTTGATTTGCAATGCATTGCACACCCCTCTGATACTTAAGGGGTTAAGAGTTGTAATCATATTCATACATCCCCCTAATATGGATGATACAGTATGAAGACCTGGGGAAGATGCACTAAGGCGGGAAAAGGTGATAAAGATGAGATAACTTGTCCAGTGAGATGAAACTCTCCAGTTCCTATGTTATTCTATGGGATATCTTTAGTTATAGACTACAGGGGAGATGTATAGGGTCTGATAAAGAGGAGATAACTTCTCCAGTGAGATGAAACTCTCCAGTTCCTATGTTATTCTATGGGAGAGCTTTAGTTATAGACTACAGGGGGAGATGTACTAAGGTGTGATAAAGAGGAGATAACGTCTCCAGTGAGATAAACTCTCCAGTTCCTATGTTATTCTATGGGAGATTTAGTTATAAACTACAGGAGAGATGTATTAAGGTGTGATAAAGAGGAGATAACTTCTCCAGTGAGATAAACTCTCCAGTTCCTATGTTATTCTATGGAAGAGCTTTAGTTATAGTTTACAGGGGGAGATGTACTAAGGTGTGATAAAGAGGAGATAACTTCCCCAGTGTGATAAACCGTCCAGTTCCTATGTTATTCTATGGGAGATCTTTAGTTATAGACTACAGGGGAGATGTACTAAGGTGTGATAAAGAGGAGATAACTTCTCCAGTGAGATAAACTCTCCAGTTCCTATGTTATTCTATGGAAGAGCTTTAGTTATAGTTTACAGGGGGAGATGTACTAAGGTGTGATAAAGAGGAGATAACTTCCCCAGTGTGATAAACCGTCCAGTTCCTATGTTATTCTATGGGAGATCTTTAGTTATAGACTACAGGGGAGATGTACTAAGGTGTGATAAAGAGGAGATAACTTCTCCAGTGAGATAAACTCTCCAGTTCCTATGTTATTCTGTGGAAGAGCTTTAGTTATAGACTACAGGGGAGATGTACTAAGGTGTGATAAAGAGGAGATAACTTCTCCAGTGTGATAAACTCTCCAGTTCCTATGTTAGTGTATGGGAGATCTTTAGTTATAGACTACAGGGGGAGATGTACTAAGATGTGATAAAGAGGAGATAACTTCTCCAGTGATATAAAATCTCCAGTTCCTATGTTATTCTATGGGAGAGCTTTAGTTATAGACTACAGGGGGAGATGTACTAAGGTGTGATAAAGAGGAGATAACTTCTCCGGTGAGATAAACTCTCCAGTTCCTATGTTATTCTATGGGAGAGCTTTAGTTATAGACTACAGGAGAGATGTACTAAGGTGTGATAAAGAGGAGATAACTTCTCCAGTGTGATAAACTCTCCAGTTCCTATGTTAGTGTATGGGAGATCTTTAGTTATAGACTACAGGGGGAGATGTACTAAGGTGTGATAAAGAGGAGATAACTTCTCCAGTGATATAAAATCTCCAGTTCCTATGTTATTCTATGGGAGAGCTTTAGTTATAGACAACAGGAGAGATAGGTGTGATAAAGAGGAGATAACTTCTCCCAGTATCCCAGTGCTACACCCGTGTCAATTGTTTGGTGGAGTGATGCCTAAGATTAGGGTCTGTTGGTAATAGGGTGTAATATGTTTGCAGTTTATTTTTCTTTTATGGGATTCATCTTTGTGAATGGGGTCCCTTTTGAGACTTGTCACTGTATAATTCAGTTCTACCTTGATACTATTGGAGGAATAATTTATACATATATTTTTTAATACATTTGAATAAGAGAGAGTGCAAGTAGTGTGATATGTTCTTTTTGGTTATCAATAGTAGTATTAGCAAGCATAATTACCACATTACTAAGAAATCCTACATATGCTGAGACTGACGGCCAGGAAACAGCGCTTTAGAGTAATCTGTGCACTGTCAGTCCCTTCTGGTACCTAAAGGTAACATGCAGCGCCTCCTAGAAGAGACCAGGACTGACAGCGCAGGAGCGCAGATGTCTGTAAGCAAAGATGTCTGCGCTGTTGCCTGGCCGTCAGTTTCGGCACAAGTAGGATTCTCAGTAACACTGAGATTATGCTGGCTAATGCTACTATTGTTAAGCTTATCTCTACATGGGTAATTGATGGGGGGATACTTTATCTGGGGTGATAGTTTCCCTTTAATTGGTAGCAGCTCCCAGTTGATGATATAATTTCTCTCCACCTCTGAGAACCATTTGGAGAAATAGGAGCAAGGATGTATCTTCCTGGTTAATGAAGAACAATGAGAGAGAACTGAACTTGCAGGAGACTCTGATGCATCTAATTGGCAGAATAGGATCCAGATGAATTAGTATTGGAGCAGTAACAAAAGCTCTCTTAAGAAAGTCATAGATCCACAAGGCTTCAGGAGACCTGTTTATTTTTGGCAATTTTTTTCTTCAGTCTTGTCTTCAGCAAGTGAAACGCAAGCTCATTTGGATTCATGTTGGGTGACTGACTTGGCCAGTCAAGAACATCCCACTTTTTGGCCCTAAAAAGTTCCTTGTTTGCTTTAGCAATATGTTTGGAGTCATTGTCTTGCTGCAAGGTTGTCACAGATCCCAGGAATAAACCAGGAGTCGGTATGGTAAAGTAAAACAATATTTTATTAGAATAATACCAGTAATGCACATAAACAGATAACACACAGAGGGTGATCAAAGAGGCAAGCAGTGTATCAGAAATAGCAGTCCACCAATTGATCCACCACACTGTCCGAGACTAGGCCTCAGCCCACTGGAGCCTCTAGGTAATTCGGAATGCCCAAAGGACTAGCACTGACTCAGCCTGCAGTCAGTAAGCTAGGAGTATGATAGAGCCCCAGGTCCGCATTAGGATGGGTGTCTGTGGAGGGGGGGCACCAACACATGGAGGAAACAGACAGAGCCCCCTAGTCAGAACCAGAAAGGACAGACAGACAAGCTGGGTCATACAGGGAGCTGGTAGTCAGCCAGAGCCACAGGTTTGCACCAGATAGAATATCCACTGAAGCATTGGTATGCTGGATGCGCAGTGGACAGAGCCCCAGGTCAACACCAGAGTGGGTAGTCAGACAAGCCAGGTCATACATGGAGCAGGTTTGCACCAGAAAGGATGTCTAAGCCAAATCGGAACACACAAGGAGAATGGTCAGAGTCACAGGTCAACACCAGAGTGGATGGACAGACAGGCCGGGCCATACACAGTTCAGGTAGTCAGCCAGAGCCACAGGTCCGCACCAGAATGGATGGTCAGACAACCCAGGTCATACACAGAGCCCAAGGGAAACAGAACTGTATTGTACCACAACGCAAGGGCAGCTAAGTCAGGACTCAGTCTGCCCTTTAAACCCCTCTTCAGGAAGTAGGTAGGAGGAGCAGCTCAGAGGGCTGAAGTAGGTAGGAGGAGACTACAGGAAGCAAACACATAAAACAGAGGCCTGCTGCATGCTTGAGGCCTCGCCCCTGTAGATGACGCTGAAACTAAGGTAAGCTGTAACAAAGGTGAAGTACCTTCTGAGTAAACACTCTCTGGTTATCCTGGTATAGTCTTCACTCTATGGTTCTATTTAACACTTCTATGCCTAAATCCTAGTGAGAGTTCTTGATCTGTTCAACATCTGCAAGCTTTCTTTGGTAATCCTCTACAGTGGTCTTCTGTGGTCTGCTGGGTCATTTGCTATTGCTCAGCCACCTGAGAGTTCCATAAATATTGCTTAAGTAGATTTTAACACATATAATGTTTCGGCTATGTCTCTTATCAATTTATTCCGATTTTTCAGCCTCATGATGGCCTGATTTACTGGCATTGACACTTCTCTGCTCTTCATGATGAGAGACAACAGCAATAGACTCCAAATGCAAATGCCACACCAAGAACCACCTCTAGACCTTTTGTTAGCTGTCTTATACATAAACTATCGATGCAATGACCAAGAAACAGCAGAGCAACAACAGTCCAATTACTTTTGGTCCCCTAAAATGGCCTATATATAAAAAGGACAATAATTCCTACACAGTTCACAGTTTATGGATGTAAATACCCTCCTATTAAAGCTGACAGTCTGCACTTTATCCTCTTAGTTATTGTTTCATTTCATGTGCTGGAGTACAAAGTGAAAACAACAACACTTATGTCTCTGTCCAAATACTTATGCACTGCACTGTAGGTTATGTCTACATAACATAGAAAGAAACTGCGTCACATGAACCCAGTGCTCCTGGAAACTCTTAGAATAATTCAGAATTTCATCCAGGTAAACAAAGACAGAAGTGAGAAGCAGATCCGTAAAATATATAGTTACAATTGACTGGAAGACCACTGGGTCACTGCAAAGACCAAAGGGCATCACTAGATATTCATAGTGGACAAACCGGGTTTTGAATGTGGTTTTACATTTGTCTCCTTCTCCTGTTCGTATTACATTGCAAGCACATAGCAATTCCAACTTGGTAAATATCGGTGCTCCCAAAAGGCAATCTGCAAGCTCTGAAATGAGAGGCAGAGGATAGCGTTTTTTTCCTTGTTATCCATTTTAGGCCCCTCGAGGACATTAGTTTCTGGGATGAACAAGGGAAAAGTGTTACCCTTAGGAGGAAAGGTCCCAGGTTACAAGTCTATGGGACGATCATAAGGTCTATAAGGTAGGAGTTCTTCTGCCTTTCTTTTGTAAAATAAATCAGTATTTGAGGATAAGGTTAGAAAAGCTGGATGTAGTCTCCCATCAAGATTGAGGTAAGGATGGACTTCTGTGTTTTCTCAACCTAATTTACTAAGGATAGCAGGGTACCTAATGTGATCCTTACAAATGATTCCCCAAACAATGATTCAGGTTGAATCCCAATCAATTTGAGTATTATGGGACTGAAGCCACCGGAAACCCAGAATTATAGAATTATGTGGGCGTTATGACTTCAAACAAAACCTTTTCCTGATGAACAGACTCCAAAGACATCTGGCACTAGTACAGTGGATTGAGGGATCAGCCCCAGGACCTAAAGGTGAACACTCAACTGCTGAGATGCGCACTAGAGCTTCCTTCTCACACAAAGGAATCTGATGTTTGGAACTGAAGAACGAGTCTACAAATATTACTGTTGCTCTGGAGTCAATAAAGGCAAATACTTAGATTTTCTTGGTGGACAAATACTGCTCTATTGGATTCTAAAGCTGTTTATAGCTTATGGGGATAGGAGCCACACTATGTCCTGGAGTTTCCCAGCTAACTGGGCAGATCCAGGCCAACTGCAGTACAGACATAGACGGATCCTGCATTTTTTTCTCTGAAGAAATTCAGCTTACACGACCCATTTGCATAGGCTCATGCAGTATTTCAGAAGTAGCTGGACGGGGAGGGCTGAGAGCCAGGAGGAGGTATCTGACTTGCTGGATGGAGGACAGGTCTGCAGGAATGAGCTTTCTTTCTCTGTGCCTTTCCTGTAGAGGACTTTCAAGAGAGACATAGAGGGAGATCATATCCTCCAAAGTGTCCAAGATATCTCTTGTGGTCCATTCATCCTTTAATCTTTCTGAGAGACATTTAGTAAAAGCTGCCTAGTGTGTTAGACTTTTTTGGGCTTGCTCTAATTGTAGGAGAGCTGCCTAAGTTGCAGACTGGCTATCTGGCACATCAGACACAGAACAAAGTGCTGAAATGAATGCATTCCAGTTATTCAGTATTGGAGATTGGTGACTGAGTAGAGGAGATGTCCAGGCCTAATGATCCCTTAACACACGATAAAAGTAATCCTGGCCTGGTGGGTTGCATAAGTGTCAGGCCGATTCCTGAAATGTAGAGGGCAACAGTTTCCAAACTCTTGTAGCTTTTTAGGGTTTACACTGATATGCTCAGGTAGGGATAATTTAGGGGCTGGACTTGTATGTGGTGGAATGGCAGTATGGGTCAAAGAAGAAGCTGTACGTGGTGAAGAAATTGGTGCTTGCAGGCATTGTTAAAGGAAGAAGTGTATAGCTGCTGATCCAACTTTTCAATCTGCTTTGTTTGCTGATCCAAAAGCGCATCTTGTTGCAGCACCACCTTTAATCCTTCTTTTGGGTCTGTTGCAATTGGCGCTCAATGAGTATGAAGGATGTGGCCCCACAAAAGTGGGTAAGTAGCAACCTTGGATGTGACTTGAACTGTGAAGGAGGGAAGTAGTAATGATAACGTCTGGTACTTTACCCCTAGAAGCTTGGATGTGATGCTTGAGATAGTTGTTTGTGTGCATTGGCAATCACCAACTGAAGTTTTTTGGTTTTTTTTAAAGACTTTATTAATAGATATAATATGATATACAATTCTAACGAAGTGCATAGCCACCGACTGAAGCTTTGCTACCGCTTACTCTGTATCACGGTGCCCATGGTCTTGGATGCAGGCGGCGACATTCTGATTCTCCTATTTCCCTATCTAAGGGAACATTCACCTTAAAATTCAGACAGCTGACTGAAGACAAAAGTTTTCACTGGATGCATTACCAGAAAAGGCCAGAATGGACTCCACTAGTAAAATGGTGGAGTTTCTGAGAAGCTCTGCCCTTTCAAAATGTGTGAGAAGTATTGCCATTCTGTGATTTGGCTGGAGAGGCTGACAAATATTGCCCTTCTGGGACCTGGCTGGAGAGCCTGAAAAGTATTGCCCTTCCAGGAACTTGCTGATGAATACACAGATTGCTTATAGCAGAGGCCAAAAAAAAACAGTGGAGACTCCTAAGAAAAAGTGGAGTAACATAGAATAACTGTGATGAAACCAGACAAGGCACCATGAAAAGAGGATTTTAGTCTAGGCACACTAGGCATACGTTTTAGACCATTCCAATGAAGGGATTCCGTGTAAGTAATGAGATCTCGGCACTTATCAAGCGCCTCCGTGTCGACCGACACGGATCTCCTGCTGACAGCTTTACAGCTGTCAGTAGGAGAAATAAAACTTTAAACGCCTGTATCTCTTAAACCATAGCGGTTTGAGAGATACTTTTTTTGCATTCAGATCAGCTTTTTAAGCTCTTCTAAATGCAAAAAAAGTTTTTTTAGACATTACTAACACTTTAAATCCTTTTCTCTTAGTCCATACAGGTTACTGGAAACTTTGGGTAGGCGATCAGCCCCTTTAAGTAGGCAAGAACAATTCTGAGAAGTGAATGCAGGGGTGGAGCCTACCTTCCCTTCTTGGCTGCAGGTAGCCAACCAGCTCCAGTAAGATCTGAGACACTAACCTTTGACTAGGTAGTGAGAAGGAAAAGAAGACTCCGGTGAGCATTAATCTGAAAGGACCCCCACGTTCTGCCACAGGACAGCCAAGCATGGTCCCTTGGGGAGACCAGTAACCTTGTCGGGCTATTTATATGAAGGTATCCAAAGGGTTAAACAGAGAACCACTCAGGTTGGATTTCTTCACTTAAATAGACAAATGACAATATAAAATAATGCGAGAACTTTATCTTTAATATGTATTGACACGCTACTTCACAGTAACGAATTGATCACAAGAATCAATCCTTCATATTTGTGCAAAAATATATCTATTTTATTAAAATACAATGTATATATAAATATCAGCAACAATGAACTATATAAGTGATTAGCAATACTAATAGGTATACAGAAAATCAAACCACACTATTTATCATAAAGATTACCAGCGGTGCAAGGGTTAACCACCTATAGGTATATCCAGAGGTATAATAACAATAATTGCATTCAGCAGCATAGAATAGGTTAATTGATTGTTACAATTAATATAATACAGTTGGTTGCAGGGTCTCTTAATACCTCTGCCCCAGAAACTGTATAGACTATGCCAATGATGATGTAAGGGGTTTTGTGAGATGAATTAAATAATTCCTCTAACAATTCCTTGTATCATATATAAATAATAATTAAATTTAGGGAATAACTGGAATAGAATCCCAGATTTAAATCACTATAATTTAATTATCTACTGAATTCAATATTGAATACCTCTGAATAAAATACATAAATTGCAATTAATATAGTCAAACCAAATCACACAAATAATCTACTTAGAATTACTTCATGCACATTTATCATAATTTTGACTACAGCAACCTATATATAAAACCTATAGGCACTCCAAGGGTTAATACACACGTTTAAACAGATGCCACACCCAGCAGTTATTTTGTCTATTGAGATAATACTTTCAAATTACAAAATATAAGCCTAGCACATACACAGAGAATTCCAAAGAAAACACCACTAACAGCAGACAAATAGCGGTTAAAGGGTTAATAGCTGGATTCAAAGAATACCCTGTATCAAATATTAACTATTATAATCTTCTCAGAACCACAAAATATTACTCTAGGAATACCAAGATTAATATTAGCTAATATAAATAACCCACGCTATATACTGTATTACACTGATTGGCAATTTATAACATTTCCCAATAATTATATATATAGATTCTATTATTTCCAGAAATTAATAGCTAAATCTAGCTTATTATAAATTATCCCAAATGGTTGGCCAGTCCACTTAAGACAATTTAAAACTAAGTTCTTCAAACAGAAGAAAAATTATAAAATTCTGGATTAAATGAATCTAAATGAATAAATGATATAGTTACCAATCAAGTTTCTTTGTATTTCTCTGTGAGATGGCAGGATCAGCAAAGCTAAGACTTCTTTTGTCTGGATTCACCCAGGATTTCTTATTCAGGAAGTCACAAAGAGACCTTTTCTGTTTCAGCCAGTTAAGTTTAGTCAAAGACCCTCTTTTAGGAAGTCAAAAAGACCCTGAACTAACAGTATCTGGGGATTATATTGACAAATTTTGCCTTATCAGTTATCCCCACCTTTTTCTAATGATTGGATAAAGAGCCATCTCATTATACCGTGACATCACCGGTCTGCCCTGATTGGATATTAATATATCCCTAATTATTCACGGAATGTGTCTCATCCCAGTCATAATGCTCTCAATACTCTAGATGGAGCTCTTACTCTACTTTAGAATTTTACCTATAATTAGTTTTATGTCAGATCATGTGGCTTTCGTCAAGACTGAGAAAGGTCAAAAGGGTTATCAAAAACCTCATAAACTAGTCATTTTGCTCTGTCTTTCACATAAGGGAGTCCGTCTCTCTCAGCCACATTGGCTCCAACTGACTATCAATCTGCCATTCAATTGTTTTTCCTCCCTACCTTGGACTAATGGCCCATAGTTCACATATGATGTAATTTGAACACATTTTAAACAGAATTTCTAGAATTAGAATTAACCCTGTATGGTTCCCCAGGACAAAGTCTCTGACATAATCCCCCTTTTAGCAAAAGATTTTCTAACTTGATAAAAGTTCTAAAATATTATTGCTAAACTGGAGAAGACTGTTGTCATCTTCGTCCTGTGACTGGGATCGTCTCCGAAGTTAATACAGTTCGCTTCAGTTCATCAACTACTTAATGGTATCGGCTTGTTCCCCAAAAGACGAAGCAATTATTGTTCTCTTCAATAGTTGGAACAATCTCTCTGATTAGGGAATCCATATACCTATTTTGTTGATAGGAAGACATTGTGTCTAATACGAATAGTTGCTTGGCCTATTCAAGGATCTCCATAGTTTTGGCTTGAGTTGAAAAGGCACGCAGATCATATCAGACGGCCAGTTTTGGAAACAGGTGATGGGAGAAATAGAAAATTCATCTTGGATGGCGATTTATGTAAACAAGTTGGCAGAACTCCTTTAGGATCCAAAGTCTTCTCTGTTAGGATGGCCTCCGGCATCTCTTGCCCAATGGTTCTTGATAAAGGTACTGGAACCATGCTCGGCTGTGTCCGGAACTCCTGTCACAGAAGAAGGATGATTCACATCATGGCTTTGGCTTTGACGTCCATAATCTTGGCAAATGTCAACTGACCTCTTTTAAGAACTCTTTGGTCTAAAAGAAATGACACATGAGTGATCTCATATTGATACAATTGTTGCATGCATACATACATGATAATACAGTTTCATTTAGTATCCCTATGACCATGGTACTGTTATGATTACTGTATATTATTTTTGCACCAGTTTGCTTGTAGCCCTTGCTAGCCTTAAGCTAAACTATCATAAACTAACACTCTCTGTTTCTACTCTTCCCCCTTTTATAGAGGAATGATCCTCAGCTTTATGCTACAAACAAAACCTTGTCAAAAGGAAAAATAAAATTAGCATAACAACATTTTCAGAGAATCATAGAGCATCAAACCATTTGTTGACGAGATATGTTAGAGTGTTAGTGGGGAACATACATGCCACACAGACAGACAAAAGAGAGAGCGATGTTTCACTGAAACAAAAGAAGACAAGAAAACCAAATATGACAATGTCAATTATACAATCAAGGATACTCATCCATCCAATGATTAATTAGGATCCTTGTTCTTCTTCTGCTTCTCCTTCTATGATCTGTAACTGAGATTTAGGGTGACAAGCACGCAATTGGTTTATATGAACCCACTTTTCTACAATTTCACCATTAATAGGGATAGAAACCTTATAAGCCACTGGAGATAATTTATCAGTAATGATATATGGCCCTCTCCATGAGGGTAAGAATTTCTTTTCTTTTACCTGGTTTCTTGCAAAATTGTACAGATAAACACGATCATTTACCTCATACTCCCTTTTGGTGGTTTTTAGGTCATAGTAAGTCTTATTACTTACCACTGCTTTCTCCAGATTTTTCTATGCAAACGCAAATGCATGTTGTAAATGTTTGCGTAACTGGTCTATGTATTGGTGTGTTGTGGAGGCATTAATTAGATTTTGATCGGACGTACGGTATAGCAAGTGCTGGGGAAGGACCATCTTTCTACCTGTCATTAATTCAAATGGTGACATTTTCGTGGCTGCACTAGGAGTAGCCCGAATAGCCATGAGAACTAGGGGTAGTTTAAGATCCCAATCCTTACCTGATTCCTTAACAAACTTCTTGAGAATGTTAACAATGGATTGATTATATCGCTCCACTCCACCACTTGACGCAGGACGGTAAGCGATATGCAATTTACGTTTTACCCCCAATAGTTTCCAGAGCTTGTTCATCACTTCGCTGGTGAAATGACTACCTCTGTCAGATTCAATCCTCTGTGGTAGACCAAACCTGGAGAACACATGGTTAATTAATAAAGCAGCAGCGGTTTCTGCCGTATTATTATTTGCAGGTAAACATTCAACCCATTTGGTGAACAGACAAGTAACCGTTAGCATATACTTGTTCCCCCTTGCTGTCCTAGTAACCGGTCCTATAAAATCTATTTGAATATCCGACCATGGTAATGACATCCCCCTCTTCTGTAGTGGTGCACGATGAGTGGGGCCAGATGGTTGGAATTGGGAACACACCAAACAACCTTGACAATAGGTTTGTACATCTTTAAGCATATGAGGCCAATAGGCATAATCACGGAGAATCTCATATGTGATTTTGTCACCGCGATGACCTGAAGTAGGTGCATCATGAGCATGTTGAAGCATTAAACCTCTAAATGCAGTAGGTACAACCCACTGTTGTATTCCATTTTTAGAAGTTCTGATTAACAGACCATCTTGTATATGGAATTGGGCCTTGGACCTCATCAAGATCCTTAAGTCTTCTTTTCCCACCCAGTCCTCCTCAGAAATTGGGTGGTTTAGGGGGTCGTCTATGTGCTTATAGAATAGCCCTATGATAGGGTCCCCCTTTTGACTTGTAATCAAGTCCTCACTAGGTGAGTCTTGAATCCACTGTGCTACCGGGGTGTCTGCTTCGTTACGGGCTTGTTGCCTAGTAACGGCATTTACCTGTACAGGACCTAATAGATGGGATATATCTAAGGCCTCTCCCTTAAGGGCGCCTTCTTTAGCCAATAGATCGGCTAGATCATTACCTTGTTTTTCAGGGCCTAGGACCTTAGAATGCCCCTTGGTCTTTTTCCAATAGATGGTAAGGCCATTTGATGTTACGAGATTGTCAACCTCACAAAACAATTTACCATGTTTCACTGGCTTATTATTGGATCGGAGCATATGGCTTCTTTTCCAACCTGGGAGGTATTCTACAAAGCTATGGCGAACATAATTAGAATCAGTTATAATGACAAACTCCTTTATGTTATACTCAATAGCCAAGAGGACTGTCTTATAGACTGCACAGAGTTCTGCCACTTGGCTACTCTGTAGTCCTAGACTATACCCTTTAGATATAATAGGGCACTCACCTGTCCAGGTAATCCCGATACCTGCCACCAGTTTTCTTTCAGTGCCAGTAGTGACATGGTAGGAACACCCGTCAATGTACGCGGTTGGTAAGGTTGTGCAATAATTCTCGTCAAATGCCTTATAGGGGGAAAGCAATTGTTCCTCAAGGTAATCATCTCCACTGGTAGCAGTCTCCGTGGGAGGTGCTGAACAATCATGGAGCTCGGCGAGTCCTTGAGCTACAGGATTCTTCCTTATACCTAATTTCTAATGGCCATCCTTGTAGGGATAAAGTCCAAGCGGTTATCCTACTATTGGAGAGGTGTCCTTCCTTTATCCGGTCACTTTGCAAATACTGCAAAGGTTGATGAGCGGTTTCAATGATGATCTTCTCACCCTGAATAAAACTCCGAAAGTTCTGTAATGCCCAAACAGTAGCCAATAAAGCTTTCTCACAGTCATTAAATTTAATTTCCACGGAAGACAGGGATTTGCTAGCATATGCGATAACCTTATTCAGGTTATCCTGCTTTTGATACAAAACCCCGCTGAGACTAAGATTAGTGAATCCTGTCTCAAGAAAAAATGGCTTACCCCCTTCTGGATAAGCCAGACAAGGAGCCTGGGTGAGTCTACTCCTGAGCTCAGATACGGCATGTTCCTGAGCTTCACCCCAGATCCACGGTTGATCTTTTTTCAATAATAACAACAATGGTTTAGTTATTTCTGAATAATTATCAATAAACTTCCGGGAATAATTCATCATGCCTAGGAAGGATCTCAATTCATGGAGATTAGTTGGTGTTTTAGATTTAACTATCGCTTCCACCTTCTTTCTTTGTGGGTTTAACCCTTCGGTGGTCACCTCATGACCGAGAAAGTTAACTTTGGTGCGGCACATCTGTGCCTTTTTGAGCGACAGTTTAACACCAGCTTCCTTTAGCTGATTAAATACATATTTAATTTCTGTGATATGCTTTTGGAAGGTAGTACTTTTAATCAGGACATCATCCACATAGCAGAGAGTCCCCCTAGCCATAGCATCAGGCATAGCCTTGTGCATAAAAACGGCAAATTCATGACCTGAGTTGATATACCCAAAAGGCATTCTAACCCAGGCGTATTGTACTCCTCCAAAAGTGAAAGCTAGCTTGTATTGGTCTTCCTCACTGACTTTAATGGTCCAGTACCCTTGGGCACAGTCAATTGCTGTAAAAATTTTGGACCCTTGCATCTGAGCCAAACATTGATCTATATATGGCACCGGCCAGCCGGACATATACACACGTTTGTTCAGTTGCCTTAAGTCAGCACACAAACGCCATTGACCATTGGGTTTAAGGATTCCCAAGATTGGGTTATTATAAGAGCTGTGCACTGGCCGTATAATACCCCTCTCCTTGAGGTTCCTTATGATTTCTGCCAGTGAGTCATAGGACGCAAGTGGAAGACGGTACTGTTTGACATATACAGGAGGTAACTTAGGGTCAGTTTGTATGCGGGCAACGTGTAGGTTTGTTAAACCACAATCATAAGAATCCTTGGCAAACAGCTCTTGGAATTCCATAAGTATTTCCCTTAGCTGTTGGCGTTCAGAATCATCAGAGCATGCATCGGCTAGAGAGATTTGCTCTTCTACTAGCTCATTAAAACCTGGAAATGCTTCAGGCTTACCTAACTCATAAGTTTCCTCAAGCTGTGTAGATAAATCATGAGCATTTACTCTTACCTTATCCACAGCCTCCTGATACTCTTGGGTCTCTGGTTCCTCCATCTGGTGCTCAAATACCAGAGAGGATTCTTCAATCCGGCATGTACCTGTATCAGGGCTATATGGATACACAGATTGGACGGAAAACAGTCCCTCTGGAAGGGAGTAAAACAATTGCTCAACAAGTTGCTCCTCAGACAGATAATTATCAGGTAGTAGCCCTATTACTTGGTTCTGAAACCCAAATGTATAGTATTCTGAATCCAGAGCATAACCTATTACAGTTCCTTTCTCTAAGGTAATACTGTGTGGGGTTATGTTATTTACCACTATGTGGACTGGTGTTCTACGAATACTCACCATAGGGGTGTGTGATACAGAAATTCCTAATTGTTGAATCTTATTTGAGAGGCATATTAATGCATCAGGATTCTCAAGGTTCTGACCACTACGAACCTGCAAGGCTATGGGGACCTGACTTGCCCCACCAGGTAAAGTGACCTTATTAGCTACCTGTAACTTTACTGCATATGGCAACAGTTGGCATGACTTCAGGGCTTTTAAGTCATCCTGAAATCCACAAGGGTTCCCTTCTAACCTAGTCCATAGGTTGTTATTCACCAGATCAATCTGGGCAGCAAAACGATGTATTAAATCATTGCCTATATAGATCTGGTGTTGGGGATTCTCCACTACAAGAAAAACATGTTTGGCGGACCTGTCACCTAGAGATATAGATAACAGACACCTCGCAACAATGTTATAACTCATAGCATCGTCATCTAGGTCATGTACCAAATTATCATATGGCACCAGATACTTAATATGGATAGGATCTCTTACCTCCATCAGTAGGCTGTTACTAATGTAACTGTTTTCCAATTTCAGATTCAGTTTGGCCTGTTTGATCCTCCCCAAGTCTTTAACCTGTAAGGAAACAAACAACTCACCCCCTGTATTGTCAATAGACGTCAGATATTGAGAATGATTCTCTGGATCTGCTGGTTCAGAGGGCGATCTGTGAATAGAGATGGTTAAGACATCGCCTTCTAGCTTCACATTCTGAATCTGTTCTGGTAACGCCTTGATGGAGATATCACCTTCCATATACTCAGTATCAGTATTAGGTATCTGTAAAACAGTGAGGTTAGGGTTCTGGCTATTGACAAAGTGAATTTCAATAGTATCCCTATTTTCCTCTACCACATGATCATTTCTATGGGGGTGTTGCAATGCCCGCTCATAATTGATTGGGGTTTTAACCTGCAACCAGATGACATTATTCACACAGTCTATGACGGGACTTAATCGCCGCAGTAGATCGGCACCTATAATTAACCTGTTATAGGGAACTTCAACTACTATGACCTTATGTGTGAATGATTTGTTACCGATTTTAAAATGTAACCATGTGGTTCCCAATACGTTTAAGGGGTTACCTCCTACGCTTATTAGGGATCCATCAAATGCCTTTAACACTGGCTTTACAGAAGCTTCCTCCATAATTTGATGGAAATGGGAGCTAGATAAGATGGTAGCTTGTGACCCTGTATCCAGGAGACTGGAAATGATTAGGTCATCAAGCCCCTGCAATGTAACATCAATAAAATATCTTCCTTCAAATTCATGCATTTTGCATAAATAATTACGATGTAAGATCGTCTTATAATCCCTCCACTGCCTGCAAGGGTTAATTCCTGAATTTACAGGAGCAGACTTGCTGACCACTGTGTCATGTTGTACAGCTGCAGCATCCCCCTTCACTCCTCCTCCTCCTTCAACCTGTTCTGAAGGAATGCAGGGAAAAGAAGTGACATCATCCGGGATGGACTTATGTGTACCTGGCTGTGGGTGAAATAAGGAAGAAATGTTAGAGTCACACAAAGCATTTACATCATGTAAAGAAAATGTGTTAGCATTCCTGTTGGTTAAAACATCATCGGTTATTATAGGTCTTACATAGGGTAAAGCAATGTTATTCTTTTCCCCTAAGGCCTGCTTACCATTACCCTGTTCTGTTATTGAGTGGCAGTTGCCACTCCTGGGGCTGTCCCTAAAAAAGGGTTAGATCCCTGCTGGGTATCAGAACTGGGGCTTTGGCATAGCTGTGCCATAGTAGTCATCATTTTTGCCATCATATCTGTCAGGTTGTTAACCTGAACCTTAAGACTCACTTGCTTCTGACCTTGGTTCCCAGAATCAGACTTATTATTCTGCTGATTTTGCTGGGCCCCCTGATTATTAGAGTTTTTACTCTTTTTGAACCTCCTGGGAAACTTGGATCTATTTTGGTTTTTGTTGTATCCCTGGGATCTCTTGAAAAATGGTTTCTGACCATTTGAATTATTAGACCCCTGGGAACTAACAGAGGCGGGTCCCTTCTGTCCTGGTGCCTGTTTCTGAACCTGTGGAGATTTTAACACTTCTGCATAGGTTCTCTTGCCAGATTCAAAGGGCAAACTCTCCTCAACCAATGTTTCTGCTACACACTGGGAGGCAGGCTTCTTGTCCCTAGCTGGGGTATTCTCACTCTGCTGGGCATTATACAGCTTCATAGCTTGAGTGAGTAACCAATCTAGTGATAATAGGGGTGAATAATCCCTAGCTAGATTAGTTTTCATGTATCTAGGCAGAGCATTAAAGAACAGTTCCCTGAACTCATATGAATGAAAATCTGCATCCCTATCTGCAAGGATATATGCACATTTAAGCTCTGACAAGAATTGCCTGGGGTCCTGGTCTGGCCTACATTTTAGCGCATATATAGCACATTTAGCCTCATGGCGAGTTTTATAAGGACCAAACGCTAGGATTAACTGTTCCACTGTTTCCTCCCAGGTAGTGATACCCATCTCAGCTAAAGAACTGAAAAAGAAATTCTCTGAAACATCAACAAGCCAAGGCACATAATCCATTTTATGACGGTCAGAATGAAGGCCTAGAGATGCAAGTGTTTCAGTATAACGGTCTAAATGACTCACAATGGATATTTTAGATTTTCTGTGGAAAACTGGCACAATATCTCTCAGAAATCTTATTATCTTAGTTCCTTCAACTAAAGGTGACTGTTCCTCCTGTTCAAACCTACTTAGTGTGGGCATTGGCCTCCTGTTAGGTTTGAACATTGACTCCCTGTTAGAGGGTAATCTGTGGCCTGTTAAAAGACTCCGTGGTGCAGGGTGTGTGGCTTGCTCTGGGATGTTACCCTCATCATCACACTTCAGCAAAAAGTGTGACTTCTGAGGACTAACATCCCCCTCCTTCCCAAGTGAGTAATCCTGATGACTACTAGATATAGCTGGTTGGGTCTGAACTACCTTATCAGGGCTAATATCCTGTCCCATCTCAGAGGGGGTATGGTCAGAATCAGAAGCAGTAAGGGCCTGCATTCTTTCTGACAATTCCTGGATCTGACTGGACAAGACATTAAACATATCTAGATCCAGTGATTTATCCCCTTTAGGGGCATTATCACTGGTCTGATATACCAGCACTTGCTCTCGCAATTTTATATTCTCCTGAACCCGCTTGTCTAAATGGGATTGGAGTTGCCTAATGTGTTCTTGCAAAATGTATATCTCACCTTGTAGATCACACATTTTAGCATTAAGGGCAGTATTATGTGCTTTTGTTGACCACATTTCCTCAATAGCTGTTTTACGCCTGCTCTCTAGCCCATTTACCTGGCGCTGGAGATTCTCAATATGCTCTTCTTGTGAGTTTGCAATTTTGACAAACTTACGCACCTCTTCCTCTAACTCAGAAATCTTTTCAGTCTGATCCTTTAGTGCCTGTTTTAGTGGCTCTACAACCTTTTGATAAGCCTCCAATTTGTTTCTCTGGAAGCCTATAATCGTTAACAATTCAGGCACAATTAATAAAATCTGGGTGTCCAAATCCCTTGCCTTAGTTTGATCTATACACCTATTCAATGCTTGATAATAGAAGCTATCAGGCTGCCACATTTTATCAAACTGGGATATCACTCGTAGTTCAATGTCACTGCACCATTGTTGGGCATCAGTCTTAATTTTGAAGCGAGAATGGATGGCATAAATTAACCTCCCTTCTACAGCCCATTTCATGTCTTCTTCTGGTCTCTGTTCCATTGGATCAGACACTGAAGAAGTTGCCTGAGACATGTTTAAGCACAAATATGTTACTGTGTAATATATCTGCCAATAAAATTATTTGACAAATGTGTCAATCCTATATAAAGATCTCGGTGGAACCTCCAAAAATCTGTCGGGCTATTTATATGAAGGTATCCAAAGGGTTAAACAGAGAACCACTCAGGTTGGATTTCTTCACTTAAATAGACAAATGACAATATAAAATAATGCGAGAACTTTATCTTTAATATGTATTGACACGCTACTTCACAGTAACGAATTGATCACAAGAATCAATCCTTCATATTTGTGCAAAAATATATCTATTTTATTAAAATACAATGTATATATAAATATCAGCAACAATGAACTATATAAGTGATTAGCAATACTAATAGGTATACAGAAAATCAAACCACACTATTTATCATAAAGATTACCAGCGGTGCAAGGGTTAACCACCTATAGGTATATCCAGAGGTATAATAACAATAATTGCATTCAGCAGCATAGAATAGGTTAATTGATTGTTACAATTAATATAATACAGTTGGTTGCAGGGTCTCTTAATACCTCTGCCCCAGAAACTGTATAGACTATGCCAATGATGATGTAAGGGGTTTTGTGAGATGAATTAAATAATTCCTCTAACAATTCCTTGTATCATATATAAATAATAATTAAATTTAGGGAATAACTGGAATAGAATCCCAGATTTAAATCACTATAATTTAATTATCTACTGAATTCAATATTGAATACCTCTGAATAAAATACATAAATTGCAATTAATATAGTCAAACCAAATCACACAAATAACCTACTTAGAATTACTTCATGCACATTTATCATAATTTTGACTACAGCAACCTATATATAAAACCTATAGGCACTCCAAGGGTTAATACACACGTTTAAACAGATGCCACACCCAGCAGTTATTTTGTCTATTGAGATAATACTTTCAAATTACAAAATATAAGCCTAGCACATACACAGAGAATTCCAAAGAAAACACCACTAACAGCAGACAAATAGCGGTTAAAGGGTTAATAGCTGGATTCAAAGAATACCCTGTATCAAATATTAACTATTATAATCTTCCCAGAACCACAAAATATTACTCTAGGAATACCAAGATTAATATTAGCTAATATAAATAACCCACGCTATATACTGTATTACACTGATTGGCAATTTATAACATTTCCCAATAATTATATATATAGATTCTATTATTTCCAGAAATTAATAGCTAAATCTAGCTTATTATAAATTATCCCAAATGGTTGGCCAGTCCACTTAAGACAATTTAAAACTAAGTTCTTCAAACAGAAGAAAAATTATAAAATTCTGGATTAAATGAATCTAAATGAATAAATGATATAGTTACCAATCAAGTTTCTTTGTATTTCTCTGTGAGATGGCAGGATCAGCAAAGCTAAGACTTCTTTTGTCAGGATTCACCCAGGATTTCTTATTCAGGAAGTCACAAAGAGACCTTTTCTGTTTCAGCCAGTTAAGTTTAGTCAAAGACCCTCTTTTAGGAAGTCAAAAAGACCCTGAACTAACAGTATCTGGGGATTATATTGACAAATTTTGCCTTATCAGTTATCCCCACCTTTTTCTAATGATTGGATAAAGAGCCGTCTCATTATACCGTGACATCACCGGTCTGCCCTGATTGGATATTAATATATCCCTAATTATTCACGGAATGTGTCTCATCCCAGTCATAATGCTCTCAATACTCTAGATGGAGCTCTTACTCTACTTTAGAATTTTACCTATAATTAGTTTTATGTCAGATCATGTGGCTTTCGTCAAGACTGAGAAAGGTCAAAAGGGTTATCAAAAACCTCATAAACTAGTCATTTTGCTCTGTCTTTCACATAAGGGAGTCCGTCTCTCTCAGCCACATTGGCTCCAACTGACTATCAATCTGCCATTCAATTGTTTTTCCTCCCTACCTTGGACTAATGGCCCATAGTTCACATATGATGTAATTTGAACACATTTTAAACAGAATTTCTAGAATTAGAATTAACCCTGTATGGTTCCCCAGGACAAAGTCTCTGACAACCTGTATGGACTAAGAGAAAAGGATTTAACAGGTAAGACTAAAATCCTCTTTTCTCTGTCGTCCAATACAGGTTACTGGTAACTTTGGGATGTCCAACCATTGACTTTCCCAGAGGCGGGAAGTAAGGCAAGGACCAGACGCAAGGCCCCCAAAGTCACCATAGCATATATGAACCATCAGATCAGATATAACCCAACAAAAACAAATGAAGTGTCAACAGATACTGAACAGGGGTAACAACATCCCAGGAGCAGTTACACAGAACACTGAACTAGAGCCAACAGAGCTCAAAAGAGAAGGAAACACCAAAGAAGATCCTAGACAGGCAAGACTGCCTCCAGGATCTTCCTCCCAAAACTGGCATCAGCCAATGCCAGCACATCAACACGGTAGTGCTTCGAAAAGGTGTGCACAGACGACCAAGTGGCAGCCTTGCACAACTGATCAGCTGCGGCCTGATTCCTGTAAGCCCAAGAAGCCCCAATAGATCAAGTGGAAGGAGCTGTGGACGGAAATGAAACAGACTTCTTCTTCAGTTTGTGAACCTTTCGAACAGTGGATGGAATTCAAGACACAAGGGTCACTTGGATGCAGGTCTCCCTTCCCTGGGACCCTCAGGAATGATGAACAGCTCGTCAGGCCATCGAATGGACACAGTGTGATACACACAAAACCTGAGACAATGCACCACAGCTAACAAGTGTAGATCCTTCCCCTTGTCAGAGGAAGGACCAGGGCAGAAAGAAGGAACCACAATCTTGTGATTAAGGAGGAACTCAGGACCACCTTCGGAAGAAACTCCCGTGAAGTTGGAAACGCTGCCATGTCCTAGTGAAATACTAAAAAGGGGTGGTTTACAAGACAGAGCATGCAACTTCGCGACACGGCAAGCAGACACAATCGCCAGGAGAAAAGCCATGCACCACGTCAGCAGACATAGAGGAATAGTAGCCAAAGACTCAAAGAGAGGGTGCTGAAGAACACACTAAACCAAGTTAAGATCCCACTAAGGAGCGGAAGACTGAAATACAGGATGAGTTTGAGCAACACCCTGGAAGAAAACCTAGACAACCGAACAAAAAACAGAGAGCAGATTCTGAACCTTAAGGAAACTTAAACTGAGGACGATAGTAAAAACAAAATCTGGAGCTAGGTCCTTATCAGCACACCAATAGAGAAGGTAGATCAGACTCAGTGGTAAACCATAGAGTAAACAGGCCTGCATGCACTAAGCATAGTCGCCACCACACCAGAAGAAAACCCTGTCTTCCACAGTAGTGAGGCTTCAATTTCCAAGCCATCAATGCTAGATGACGGGCATCCGCCTTCCGCAGGTAACCCTGTAGAAGAAGATTTGGACGGCAAGGGAGCCGGAAGGCTACGCCACTGATAGGTCCAGAAGCTCCGGAAACCAAGCCTGCTGAGGCCAGCACAGAGCAATCAGAATAACTGGACATCGCTCCAGTCTCAATTTCCTTATCACCCTGTGCAACATGGGGATGGGAGGAAAGATGTAAGCCAGAGGAAATAACCAAGGAATGGACATGGCATCCACTGCTAGAGCTAGAGGATCCCTCCAGCGAGAGCAGAACGTCGGAATCTTACAGTTGTGTCTGTTGCCATCAGGTCAATGCTTGAAAGACCCCACCTCTGAACAATGAGGTTGAACACCTCTGGGTGCAGTTTCCACTCTCCGCTGTCCACAGTGTGTCAACTGAGGAAGTCTGCCATGATGTTGTCTACGCCGGGAATGTGAACTGCGGATATGGCAGAAACATATTTGTCAGCCCAGGACAAAATAGCCCGGACCGCTAACCAAGCTGCGAGACTTCTTGTTCTGCCTTGCATGTTGATGTAAGCCTCCGCCGTGGCATTGTCGGACTGGACCCGGACCGGGAAATCCTCCATCTGGTGTGTCCAGTGGCGAAGGGCATGAAAAATTACCTGAAGCTCCAAAACGTTGATGGGAAGGAGAGATTCCTCCAGAGACCACTGACCCTGAGCATTCAGGTGACCCAGGACCGCTCCCCAGCAGGACAGGCTGTCATCTGTCGTCACCGTGGTCCAGAAGGACACCAGGAAGGGCTTCCCCTTCAGCAGATTGGAGAGGTTGAGCCACCACGACAGACTCCGTTCCACATGAAGAGGGAGGGATACTGACCAAAAATCAGATGGCAGCCGCCATCCTTCTTGGAAACCACAAATAGGTTTGAGTAAAACCCAAACTGCGGTCCTGAACGGGAACCGGTTCCATAACTTCATTGTCCAGAAGGGCCTGGATAGCGCCGAACAGATGGCATTTCTCTACGACCTGAGGCGTGTGAGAAGGTAAAAACCTGAAGGGAGGAAGAGAGGTGAAAGGGATCCTGTACCCTTCCTCCACCACCTGCAAAACCCACGGGTCCACCACTGAGTCCTCCCAGATGCTGTGGTAGTGACGCGGATGGCCACCCACAGCGGAGTGAGGACCTGGGTTCGGCCAGTCATGCCGAAGAAGGTTTACAAGCCTTGGGCTAGGAAGAGGACTTAGGCTTCCCTTGTGGTTTGGGCTTGGAGGAGGAATGCAGAGCTGGGGGAACTGCCAGGTTCACCAGATTTGTCTCGATCTGGACGCATAAAAAAACGATTAAGTGTGATAAGCATCTGCTTCCTGGAAACCATAGGCAGGAGGGTACTCTTACCCCCTATGGCCTCACTAATCAGATCCTTAAGATCTTGCCCAAACAGAGAAGTGCCCAAAAGGGGCAAGGAGAGCAATGCTTCCTGAGAAGCAGTGTCAGCAACCAGGCAAGGTGGAAACCCTTGCCGTCAACTTGGCATCAAACAAAGCAGCAGAGACCTAATGCTGGGCTTCCAAAATGTTGGCCGCAACATATCAGGAGTAGGAGCTGTTCAGTCCAAACTGCACTGGCCCTATTTACCCAGGCCGCAGCAAATGCTGGACGTAGGTAAGTACCAGCGCTGTCAAAAATGGACTTGAGGGAGCTCTCAAGTTTCTTGTCAGTCCAGTCTGTAAGAGCAGAGGCATCAGCAGCTGGCAAAGCAGTGGACTTAGAAGTCCTAGAAACAGGGGCATCCACCTTGGGGGGGATGAACCCACTGAGCTAGCGCCACATCAGAAAATGGGGTAAAGCTTAGCAAACTTCTTGGAGACAGAAGGCTTTCTGTTGGGAGACTACCACTCATCAGACACTAACCGGTCCAGAGTGGGGAGAGGTGGAAAACATGTGTGGGGCCGTTTGGGCTCCTGAAATACATTAGAGGGGTCCAAAGAAACCTCTTGACCCAAGGGAATGTTTAGGGTGTTTAATATGGCTCTGATCAGGCCCTCAGCAGAGGGATCAGGGTCAGCCTCAAAGGGGGGTCTCTAAAGAACTGAGAGAAGACCACTGCAGAACATTCCTCAGCGTCAGAATCCACCAACAGTTCCTCATCAGAGGAATCTGATACATCAGGTACTCCCTGTGGTTTCAGTAGGGAATATCTAACAGAAGTAGGGGTCCACCAGGAGCGGAAGACCCCCTGTAACTGGGATGGAAAGAGATGAGATGTATACTGGAGGTCTCTAGTAGCAGCCTTAAACTTTTGCCTCCAAAATGGCTCTAATGCATGGCTGGAGGTCCCTGGGTAATGCTCAGGGACAACAGAACATGCTAGGCATAAATAACCTGAGAACTCTGCAGGCAACTCTTATTGACATGAGGATCAATACACAAAGGGGGACGTAGAGACCCCAGCGTACTCAGTCTTAGTCCTAGCCCTAAGCTCCAAAGAAATAGACATTCTGACAGAGTCAAAATGTTCAAAGTATGAGGAAATACCCAAATACAGTGTGTATGATTAAAATTTCACCCCAGAAATCGCTAAATTACACTTATCTGGCAGGCAAAGGGTTACTCTGCTGAGGAGAGAAGGAGAGTGCAGGCCCAGCACTCTGGGTACTCATTCAGGAAAAGCACAAAATGGCTGCCGTGACTGGAGCCAATCAGGAACAAGCATGAGATGCAAGTGCTCATGGGAAATGTAGTTTTCCCAGAAAAAGTACCCCAACAGTGCCCGAAGCCCCTCTGAGCCCCCCAACACACACTAAACATTGACCGGATAGTAGAGCAAGGGCAGACAATTAAAATGAGCCGTCGCTGAAGTCGCTACGTTGAGCGGTTGCAGAGATATGTCCCAAACTGTAAAGTCCCATAGAAGTGAATGGAGCAATGGCGTCTATGCGGTAAAAAAGCGCAGAAGAGAATTGTTGCAAAGTTATAACTGTGAAGTAAATTTGCACCAAACATCGCTAAAACATTTCACTAGACCCAATAAACACTGAACCCAGTAGGGAAAGTGCCCTAAACCCCCCAAAAGATGCTAGACCAGCAACCAAAGGGTTAAGTTACCACAGAAACTTGCTCCAAACACCCAACAGACATACAGATGAACCCAATGAATGCAGGAGTATGCAATAGGAACTCCAAAGGAGACCCCTGGGTAGAGGGGCAACGTGGGACATATGGACCTGCAGCACTCAAAGGGTTTCTCACCTTTCCTGCAGATATTCTGTCTTCAGATTACCATATATCAAGAAGAAGCCTCAGTGGGTAACTCCTGGGGAAAGAACTTGCAGCCAAGATTTCCCCCCCAGGGCTTAGGTCCACAAAAGCACCTGGTAAACTGAGCTATCCACATTTGGGTGATGGTAATTGTCAGGGATGGTAATCCGCCTAATGGTGGTATTCCATTTCTAACAGAAAAATAATAAACAAGCTAAAACTATAGCAGAACTGTTCTCTTGCCTTGTGTCTTCACCAAGGAACAAATCTTACTGGAGCTGGTTGGCTAGCTGCAGCCAAGGAGGGAAGGTAGGCTCCACCCCTGCATTCCCTTCTCAGAATTGTTCCTGCCTACTTAAAGGGGCAGATCGCCTACCCAAAGTTACCAGTAACCTGTATTGGACGACAGAGAAAAGCTTGATCAGACAGGTTGAGGTTAGGAGGAGGAAAGCACACCAGGCAGATAATCCAAAGGGGTAGCCTACGAAGCAGAGGTCAATATTGGAAGCACAGGCTGGGCATAGTGAAGGTCACAAAATGGAATCAGGTAAGAGGCACTTTGAACAAGCACCAAAGCTCACCACTGAATAGCCTTAAAAGAAGGAAACGGGGGGAGTAGAAAAGGCAGAACTGGATCAACCGGAACTGGATCTAACATCAAAAGAAAAGTCAGAACCGGGTCAATCAGAACTAAATCTGACAGTTTATAAGGCAATATGATCACACCTCTGTTTACACAAATAGCTCTTTTATTAATGCTACATGAAAGTGGAACGGTCATCTCCGTATTTTCCCGATAAATGTTTTACTTATTCTTAGCGAGGCCCAACACACTCCTTTTTATTCCTTAAAGGGATAGTAATACTTCGTTTTAACTTTATTTTATTTTGTAGGCATTAAAAAAACATGAAGAATGATATAAGTCTTATCTCTCAAACCTTTATGATTTGAGAGATATTCACAAGCAAAGTTTCCCCTTCCGCCCCTTTTACCTAGTGTAAGCCATCTCTTCTCAGATGTGGAATCCAGTCCACAGACCAGACAGATAACAGCAGGGGACAATCTTCTTCCTATGAGAACAATGAAAGCCCTGCCCCCTTGACAAGTTTTTCAGGTTTTTCCCTTATCTTAATTGAAGATTGTCCCTCTCTGCAGTCTACCTGGGTACCTCCCTTCTGATCTGGCTGAGCAGTGTTACATCAGTAAAAGGGATGGGAGGAGGACACTTTGTCATTGAATTACTCTTGAACTACAACTCTGACAGAACTGAAATAACACTCTCCAAAGTCCAAATACTATGATGATTAATTAGAGCTGCTTTTATTATGAAACATACTGATAGGTGAATTTAGATTGTGAGCCCCAATGGGGACAGGGACCAATATGAGTGTAAAGCGCTGCGTAATCTGTGCGCTATATAAATAAAGGATTATTATTATTATTATTATGAAACATTACTATCCCTTTAAAACAGTCTCCCCAGCCTAAATCCTCACCCTCAATCTAGCACTGTTCTTGAGGGAGAGCACTGCCATCTTATTTACGTCCCAGTGATTGACAGTGGTCTCCCTCTGAAGACCTGCCAATCCTACAGCAAAAGCTTGCCCCCTCTTCTCTGTGACTGGATGTCCATGAGCACGCAGTTTAGTGTGTGTTCAATAGTTCACAATCTATCCTACCTTCACCAAGGTGATGTGGCTAGTGATCTGCAGGGACAGAAGACTGTGTGCTACCTTACATCAGCTGATCGCGGAGAAGAAGCCTGAACATGGGCCATCACAGGAATAGGAGGAAGTAAGTAGGCCAGTGGTGTAGTCACCAAGCCTGTAGTCATTAGCCCAACGTTATACATGACCAGGAAGGTTTTTCTAACACAAATATCTGTAAATTAAAGCTCTAGGGAAAAAAAAAAACCTGTAAAACAACATGTAAGCAGTTTTAACTGTACTATTGATTGAGCTAAAATTGTTGTGGAGTGAAAATTCCACTTTATGTTGCTTAGACTGAGTTATTGCAACATACTAAAAATATTAACTTCCTGAATTATATTAATAAACCCATGTACAAAGAAACTGCTATTACATCATGTAAGCAACAGAGCAGTAGAGATCTTACCACCTGATGTCATCTTAGGCAGATCTGTAAAATCACATGATAATGTAATTCTATTGGTTTTCCTCATTAATGCAGCAAAAGCTGTTGATACCTGTTCTCTGGAAGTGTCCTCTCACCGTTCTTGGTATGCCAAAGTACAGTGCTTTGCAGATATGGAAAAAATGCAGACCATCTGTATGGGTTTACAGCAGGGAGATCTTGTCAAACTAACCTCAAAGATTTTTTTTGACTGGGTAACTAAAATAATAGACCAAGGGGGAGCAGTAGATATAGCTTATCTAGATTTCAGTAAAGCATTTGACACTGTCCCTCATAGAAGACTCATAAATAAACTGCAGTGTTTGGGTCTGGATTAGTAGCAGAAAAAGGGAAGTGGTCATGCCACTCTACAGATCTTTAGTTAGACCTCACCTAGAGTATTGTGTACAGTACTGGAGACCTTATCTCCAGAAGGATATAGATACTCTAGAGAGAATTCAAAGAAGGGCTACTAAAATGGTGACTGGTCTACAGTAAAATAAATATCAGGATAGACTAAAGGATCTGAACATGTATAGAGAAGACAGAGAGAAGACAGAGAAGGGCTATGATAGAAAAATGGGCAGACTAGATGGGCCGAAATGGTTCTTATCTGCCGTCAAATTCTATGTTTCTATGGGAAAGCTAGATTTGTGTCTTAAAATTTGGTCCCCTTTGTTAAACTTCCCTCCAGAGCCAGTAGTTTCAGTGGTCTGAGAATCGGGTGAGAGCATTTTCTTCACTTGCAGTCACCTTCCATTCACTTCTTCAAGGGTGCAGAGCATCCCACTCGGTTCCCCATTACCCTTAGGCCTGTCACCCATGGGTTTCTTCTCCCTGCCCCCCTGATGGGGTGTATCAACTCTGGAGCTTCTTATATACCCTACTATCACTCATCTCTATTTCCACAATTTTCTTTCTTTTTTCTTGTATACCTTCTTTATGATCTTTCCTTTGGTCTCCTACTCTTCTTCTCTAGGTTTCGTACACCTTCTCATTTTCCATTGCTTCCTCAATGGTCATACTAAATTCCTTTTCATAAGCTTTCGTGAACAAGTTGTGTATTCATATTGCTACAGTTTTGTAACTTTGTATCCTGATATTTTCTTGTTTCATTTGCTCTACAATGTGTCTGATACATATTGCATTGTAACACACCTTTCTTTCCAATAAAATTCTCTTAAAAAAAATATCCTTCTTTGGGACTCATTTTACTGTGTCTTCGGCACTAAAAATTGTGAAGACCTGGTCCAAACAATCCATGTTTATTATTATCTGTGCTCCCCAGCAGCCTGCCACTCTAGATATACCTGTATGGCCAAGCCTGAACTTACCTGTGCTCACCTGCAGAAGTCTAACCCAGACAACTACTGTCAAAATCTGTGCACACCTGTATTCACCCAGACACACCCAAAGGGACTATTTCAATGAGCCTAGTATGCAGTTATAGTGTCTCGCTACAGCCTAAGCACATTGTCCAGATTTCTCCAGGCCTGTTTCCTGATCATCACTATTGACAGTGATCAGTCCTGACCCAGCCTAATTTCTGACTCTTCCTTATTGCCAGCTGCCTCTCCTGACCTTGCATGTTTCCTGACTATTGCTTTTGCCAGCCACCTCTCCTGACCCAGCCTGTTTTGTGAATACTGCTGCTTCTGCTCTCTCCTAGCTGTCATTCAATGTATCTACAGCCTTCAGGCTCCATCCTGTGCCACTCTTTCATTACCTCACAGTCTGCTGTTTGTTCCAGTGATGCCTCATTCCCCTAGCTCTACTAGGGTGTGTTCCTACCACTGCAGTCAAAGTGATGCCTCTGGCTCAACCCAGAAGTGCCAGTGCTAATGGCTTAACACGTGATTCTTCTCCATTCACTCCTCTGGCTTGACTGGGGCATGTTCTTCTGCTGCAGCCAAAGTTCCAGTGATGTCTCGAGCACAAACTGTGGTATCTGCCCTAATGGCTCAACAGGAGATGATTGTTCAATTCACACCCTGAGCTTAACCAGGGGCATGTTCCAACAGCAAACGTAGATTCTCCAGGACTTCCATCTACCTTTAAAAGTGGGTATCTTGTCAGATCAGAAACCAACAAGTGGTTCTTCAGTCTCACCTAGCCTCTGTGTAGTGAGTCCTTCTGTCTGCCTAACAACTAAGGTGACAAATTTATACAGCTATAGGGTTCAGGACACAGTAAAATTATTCATGAAGAGGGAATATTTATCTTGATCTGCTGTGATGATACAGTTGCCATTGTCTGAGCTCCTGAAAAAGAGGAGGGGGAGAATGAAACAATAACTACAGAAGGGCTGTGGTTTAAATACACTCAAATATTGTATAACAGATATAAATAAAGTCATTTTTAGCAATTACTATTTCTTTATAGGGATAGTAATACTTTATTTTATCTTTATTTTATTTTATAGGCATTAAAAAAACATGAAGAACAATATAAGTCTTATCTCTCAAACCGTTATGGTTTGAGAGATATTCACAAGCAAAGTGTCCCCTCCCGCCCCTTTTACCTAGTGTAAGTCATCTCTTCTCAGATGTGAAATCCAGTCTATAGACCAGACAGATAACAGAAGGGGACAATCTTCTTCCTATCAGAACAATGAAAGCCCTGCCCCCCTTGACAAGCTTTTCAGGTTTTTCCCTTATCTTAATTGAAGATTGTCCCTCTCTGCAGTCTACCTGGGTACCTCCTTTCTGATCTGGCTGAGCAGTGTTACATCAGTAAAAGGGGCGGGAAGGGGATACTTTGTCATTGAATTACTCTTGAACTACAACTCTGACAGAATTGAAATAACACTCTCCAAAGTCCAAATACTATGATGATTAATTAGAGCTGCGTTTATTATGAAACATTACTATCCCTTTAAAGAAACAAGGTTTTATTATGAATCACATACAATTAGAGAACGTTATCAGTTAAAAATGTTGACTGTATGCAAATTTTACTCACTCAACTGAATAAAAAAAAATTAAAAACTGATCATGCATGTGATACACACTCCATGTATCAAACAAAATATTTCACGCAAAAAAAAAAAGAAAGAGATTATGTACATACCTGGGAACTTTCTCTTCTGAAGTCCCTGTAGGGTACTCCTCTGGTGCTGGTGCGGGAAAAAATTGACGTGAATCATTGTAAAAAGGGGGCGGGCTTATTGGGAGCATCACAAAAGTGGGCGGGAAGTGGGAGGAACATGGTGGGGAAGGAGGAGAAGTGGGCAGAGTTCCAGAGGAAATTCCACACATCCAAAGAATCTGCCACTGTTCCCGGAGACTCAGTAATGCAGAGTCAAAACCAGATTATCCGGGGCAAATCCGGAGAGTTCCCAGGTATGATTATTTATGCAAAGCGCCCTTGATTGAATAAAAGACCGCACAACTTAAAAAAGGGTTGCTCATATACATGAAAAGCATTCTCAAACCAACAGAAGATTAAAGAGAAAACAATTGTTGTTCATGCACACGAAACACACTAAATCGATCAAATCATTACATTAAAAAAATTATTAAACTCTTTGAGTGCCAGAGTGGCACACAACGCATTGCTTTACAATGCGTTTTGTACCTCGCTGGCACTCAAAATATTAAAAATGGTAAACATTATAAGACAAAAACTTCATTTAAATCAGTGGAAGTTTGGGGAGTTTGTATTTATCCTTTATGGTGCAGTCATTTCCTTACTTTCATTTGACTGAGTGAGAGGCATAACAGTGGCTTTTCATTAAAGGGATAGTAATGTTTCACAAAAACAGCAGCTCTGATTAATATTCATAGTATTTGAGCCATGGAGAGTGTTATTTCCATACTGTCAGAGTTGTAATTCAAGAGAAATTAAATGATAAAGTATCCCCCTCCCTCCCCTTTTACTGATGTAACACTGCTCACCTCAGAGCAGCAAGACTGTCCGGATGGATCGCAGAGAGGGGCAATCTTAAGTGATCATAAGGGAAAACCTGTCATGGTGGGGCAGTGTTTTTCCTTATGCTCACAGTAAGAAGATTGTCCCTTACTGTATCCCTTGCTGGAAGTTGGCTTACACTAGGTAAAAGGGGTGGGAGGAGAAAACTTCATCATTCAATTACTCTTGAACTACAACTGACAGTATTGAAATAACACTCTGTATGGCTCAAATACTATGAAGATTAATTGGAGCTGCTGTTTTTGTGAAACATTACTATCCTTTTAATGAAAAGACACTGTTATGCTTCTCACTCAGTCAAATGAAAGCAAGGAAATGACTGCACCATAAAGGATAAATACAATCTCCCCAAACTTCCATTGATTTAAATGAAGAATAATAAACTTATCTCCAGTGAATTGATTTGCATTGGTTTGTACTTTTCCTTAGTACAAGAGCTCCGGTACCTTTTTTACATTGTATCTCTAGATCTGCCTTCATTTTCCCTGATAGAAAGCTCTCTGCAAACAGATCCAGGAAGCTCAATGTAAGGGACAAAAAATATATATATCTATATCTATCTATATATATATATATGTTTGTGTGAAAAAGAAAAAAAAAATTAATAAAAAATCTAGGCAATCTGACTTTACATATTGTGTATAGCAGAATAGGTGAAAACAAAATACATGGTCACTATTTCTTTAAAATGAGAGACACTTATTCCTATAGGGATAGTCCCCATTTAAAACAATGAGATTCTGTTTTTGACAATCTGATGAATCCTCTGTGCCCTGTTTTGCACTAAACAGAAGCTCCCAGGTGTATTTAAAGGGATAGTAATGTTTCATAATAAAAGCAGCTCTAATTAATCTTCATGGTATTTGGGCCTTGGGGAGTGTTATTTCAATACTGTCAGAGTTGTAGTTCAGGAGTAATTGAATGATAAAGTATCCCCCTCCCACCCCTTTCACGGATAGAACACTGTTCACCTAAGAGCAACAGGGAGTGTCCAGGTAGATTGCAGAGAGGGACAATCTTCAATTAAGATAAGGGAAAAAGCTGAAAAACCTGTCAAGGGGGGCAGGGCTTTCATTGTTCTCACAGTAGAATTTTGACTCTTGATGTGAGCTGTCTGGTCTATGGACTGGATTCCACATCTGAGAAGTGGGGGCTTACACTAGGTAAAAGGGGCGGGAGGGGGAACTTTTATCGTTCAATTACTCTTGAACTACAACGCTCACAGTAATGAAATAACACTCTCTATGGCTCAATTGCTATGAAGATTAATTGGAGCTGCTGTTTTTGTGAAACAGTACTATCACTTTAAAGCCAGCTGTATGGTCCTGTGAGACTAACCCGGAATCACACTGCGGATTGGTAATGTGATCCTATGTAAATTCAGATCAGGTTACATTCCTGTATAAAGCGGCTCTGAAAGTCTACAGCAGCAACATCTGTAATTTAACCCTTTGAGTAATCAAAAGAATCAGGAGTCAGCGCTGGTCTCAGGATCACCTGGAGAGCCTTAAAGAAACATATACAAATGGCGCACAGTTTCATATCGAAACAGAGAGTCCACAATAGTCAGGGTTACAAAGAAACTGGACTATAATCTCAAAATGTCCATAGATACATATAAAATATATGCCAAAAAAATGACTGTGTGACCAAAAGTATTCCAAAATATCTATAAATTTATTAAAAATACCAATACATATAGATATACAAAAAAATTATTCTAATCATTAAAAAAATATAATAAAAATAAAGACACAAAAAGCCAGGGTTTTATACCAATGTCAATGTACGAATGCACTGAATAGATGAACGGGACCAAAAGGATGACAACAAGTGTCTCTCCTGTCCGTTTCTCTACACGATGAAGATCTACAATATACAGTGATTTCCCCTAACAATTCATAAATCAGTATACCATATACAAATTAAAATGAATATTATAAACACTTACATTTAGCATGTAATAGTCACCCTCTAAATCAGTTAAAGGGATAGTAATGTTTCACAAAAACAGCAGCCCCAATTAATCTTCATAGTATTTGAGCCACAGAGAGTGTTATTTCAATACTGTCAGAGTTGTAGTTCAAGAGTAATTGAATGATAAAGTATCCCCCTCCCGCCCCTTTTACCTAGTGTAACACTGCTCACCTCAGATGTGGAATGCAGTCCATAGACCAGACAGATAACAGCAGGGGACAATCTTCTTACAGTGAGAACAATGAAAGCCCCGCCCCCCTTGACAGGTTTTTCAGCTTTTTCCCTTATCTTAATTGAAGAATGTTCCTCTCTGCAGTCTACCTGGACACTCCCTGCTGCTCTAAGCTGAGCAGTGTTATATCCGGAGAAGGGGCGGGAGGGGGATACTTTATCATTCAATTACTCTTGAACTACAACTCTGACAGAATTGAAAAGACACTCTCCATGGCCCAAAACTATGAAGATTAAATAGAGCTTCTTTTATTATGAAACATTACTATCCCTTTAAGATTTCCTGTCCAGGAGCAATGTAGCGGACGAGTGACTATTACATGCTAAATATGCTTTTGTAATATTCATTTTAATTTGTATATGGTGTACTGATTTATGAAATTAGGGGAGAAGGGAGGCTGGTCCGCCTGAAGCACAATGAGGCGGCTGCCCTCCTCCCTGCCGAATGTGTATTACCCCCCAACGGGCTGAGTGGTCAGCCCCTGGACAATAGAGGGGGCTGGCCAATCCAGCTCTGCGGGAAAAGTCTGGGAGAGGTGGTCACTCTCACCTCCCCAGGTAAAGGTGCAGGGGGCGGGGGGATGTGGAATAAAAAAAGCCCAAATCAGTGTACTGGCATTAATACCTTCTCTTAGGGGTGCACTGAAATTTTGGCAAAAAGCAAAATAAATAAAAAATATCCACAAATCCATGGCACTGAGACCTCAGTAATATACTGCTGTGATGTAGTGCGGACTTGCGGTACTGCACGGCAAGCCACAACACTGCCCAGTCAAATTGGAAGATCTTCTTATCTACCACTTGCTGCCAGTCTGCCAGAGTCCAGACTCAGTCACTGCTGGAGTTGTTAGTCTGGCAGCTGCTGGCAGCAAGCGATTTGTCTTCTCTCTATGTGACTCTTCCTCTTTCTTGTGCATGCTATGGGACCATTTGGTCTGCGCAGCATGCACATTGATGTCATCATGGCCCGCAGGGGCGCATGATAATGCAGGGGGGTGGACTGTGGGACTCAGTCAGCAGCAGAGCCCACCACAGGACAGGACATCATGTGAGTCCGCCGGTGCCAAGCAGGACACCCAGCACTGCAGGATCAGGATAGGTCACAGGAGGACTACTGGGGACCCAGACTCACCAGGAGGACCAGTGCAGCAGTGTCACTGACAGCACAGCAGCACACAGAAGACCCACCATCACGTAGCACAGGTAAGCCAGTAGTACTGGATGGCCTGGTGCTGGGGAGGTGGTACTGGACGTCATGGGGGGTACTGGATGGCCTGGTGCTGGGGGGAGGTGGTACTGGATATCATGGGGGGCACTGGATGGCCTGGTGCTGGGGGGAGGTGGTACTGGATATCATGGGGGGCACTGGATGGCCTGGTGCTGGGGGGAGGTGGTACTGGATGTCATGGGGGGGTACTGGAAAAAAAAAAAGTCATTTTCATTTTTCGGTTTCGGCCAAGTGCATCCTGAAGTTTCGTTTTCGGTTTCAGCTCAGAACTTTCATTTCTGTGCACCCCTACATTTTCTCTTTTCCTCCCACCCAGGCTAAATGTCAATAAAGATCCATTGTCAGGGAGAGGTTGGGGATAGGTCATAAGAGTCATACCCGGAGCTGTAGTTTACAAAGGTCCAATAATGGGGCTCTCCTGGGCAGCATACCTGAAGGTTCCGGTTAAGACAGGACACCGGTTGTGCAGCTGGTGTGGCCTGAGGGGGAGAGGTGTTGTCAGGTAACAACCCCAAGGGCACGAAGTGGTGAGCTGCCGCAGAGTGTGGGGAGGTTGGACTAAGAAAGTCTGGTAAAAGACCTCCCCACCTAGGTAGCTGCCCTGGCTGGTGGTGCGGGTAGTGCCGTTCCCATGCCAGGACACCATGGCCCAGGAGCTCTTTATGAGGGTGGTTCAAGGGTTTAATTAGTTAAACAGGCCTTAATAAACTGTGACCTCCATTTTCCCCACAAATTACTGTGTTGTTCGGTTGTTGGGGGTAAGGAATGAAGGTTGGGGGGTATGGCATGCACACCTGATTGTTAGCGCACACCACTGTATATTTTAGGTCTTCACCGTGTAGACAGAGGGACCGGAGAGACACTTTTTATCATCCTTTTGGTCCCGTTCATCTAGTCAGTGCATTAGTACATTAACTAAATTACATTGTTTTTTCATTTTTATTATATTTTTAATGATCAGAATCAAATTTTTGTATATCTATATGTATTGGTATTTTTAATAAATTTGTAGATATTTTGGAATACTTTTGGTCACTGTGATTTGTAAAAGTCTTTTTTGCTTAGATTTATATGTATCTTTGGAGATTTTGGGATTACAGTCCAGTTTCTTTGTAACCCTGACTACGGAGTACTCTGTTTCGATATGAAACTGTGCCATTTGTATGTGTTTCTGTAGGGCTCTCCAGGTGATTCTGAGACCAGCGATGACTCCTTATTCTTTTGATTTATTGAATTCTGTTGAGAGTGGTTGAACTCTATGTCGTGTCATAGCAGCAGGACCAACACTGTGGGGATTGGGCTTCTGGGAGAAAGTCAGATTAAAGGAGACATTTGGAGTGTTACTGAGAAATAGCTCCTTCCGTTCTTATTTCTATCTTAACCTTTTGAGTGCCAGGAGAGGTATGCATTGGATACCTCTCTGCATACCTGGGAAAGCTCAAGGTTTGACTGAAATCTCAGGGTGAAAGGACAAAACCTCAGGTGCATACCTCCCTACATTTCAAATTGCCAAAGAGGGACAATTTTGTTTTAGGGGTGTGGCTGATAGGTGTGGTATTACCAAAAATTTTAAGACACACATACTGAAGTTTATATAAACATTAAAGGGATAGTAATACTTCGTTTTATCTTTATTTTATTTTGCAGACATTAAAAAAACATGAAGAACGATATAAGTCTTATCTCTCAAACCTTTATGGTTTAAGAGATATTCACAAGCAAAGTTTCCCGTCCCGCCCCTTTTACATAGTGTAAGCCATCTCTTCTCAGATATGGAATCCAGTCCATAGACCAGACAGATAACAGAAGGGGACAATCTTCTTCCTATGAGAACAATGAAAGCCCTGCCCCCTTGACAAGTTTTTCAGGTTTTTCCCTTATCTTATTTGAAGATTGTCCCTCTCTGCAGTCTACCTGGGCACCTCCCTTCTGCTCTGGCTGAGCAGTGTTACATTAGTAAAAGGGGTGGGAGGGGGATACTTTATCATTGAATTACTCCTAAACTACAACTCTGACAGAACTGAAAAAACACTCTCCATGGCCCAAATACTATGAAGATTAATTAGAGCTGCTTTTAATATGAAACATTACTATCACTTTAATGCAAGTTTTGTTGCTGTGGAGCAATGTGATACACTTATATACACACCGCACAGTCTGATCTCCTAAACACAGGGACACTGGGGTGGGAAAGAGGGACAGAGAGATTTGGGTCTCAAAGAGGGGCACATGAGAGGTACGGACCCCTACTATCTCCTAAAGAGGGACAATTGGGAGGTATGGATCCCTAATATCTCCTAAAAAGGGACATTTGGGAGGTATGTACCCCTACTATCTCCTAAAGAGGAACACTTGGGAGGTACGGACCCCTAATATCTCCTAAAGAGGGACATTTGGGAGGAGCAACCCCTAATATCTACTAAAGAGGAACACTTGGGGAGGTACGGACCCCTAATATCTCCTAAAGAGGGACATTTGGGAGGAGCAACCCCTAATATCTCCTAAAGAGGGACATTTGGGAGGAGCAACCCCTAATATCTACTAAAGAGGGACACTTGGGAGGTATGCTGGTGAGAGAGCCCAGTGTTAACTACTATATCAACTGTACGAATTAACTGCTTATTTAGTCCCTAAATTGCTGACATTTCTACCAGAAAGATAGATGGACACGTCCTGCTTCTCCTTTTTATGTTTAGGCAGTGGAAACTCTCATGTTAACCCTTTGAGTGCAATGTGCTGCGTACCTAAGGGTTCCTTGAGGACTGATAAGATCACTTCCTGGTTAGAGCAAACAGGCATATATCGCCTGAAATCTAGGTTCTGGGGAACTTCAGGGCTTAATATTTCAAAGCCCTGAGGATCAGCTCATTTTGAAAGTCCCCAGGTATGAATCTCTGTCACTCAAAGGGTTAAATGCATAAATCCATGATTAAAGAAGCCAACATATGGGCTATTGTTATGGTGGGAAATACAAAGTCAGCGCATTCTTGACATTTATAGGCTTATGCACAAAAAGAGGAGCAATTTTGGAGCAAACCAACTGTACCGTAGGGAAGAAATAAAAATGTGAACAATTTCCATTGATTTAAATGGGGGTTTTAACCCCATGAAAGCTAGAGAGGCATCCAAAGCAATGTGGAATCCTCTCTAGCATTCAAGGGGTTAAAACCCTAGTTAAATGAATGATCATTTTCATTCATCCCCTAAGATGTAGATGGTTTGCCCCGAAAATGGTTCCTCTTTTTTGTGTGTGTAAGGCCTATAATTAACCAACAAATAATTTCAGAGTATCAGAAATCTATCCTCTGCAATCTGCAATCTTTACTAATTCATATGTGCTCATGATCCGCTGCGCCAGACGTTCCCCGGAGAGGTGATCAGCTAAACAAAGAACCAGGTTATTTGTAATTATTTTAAAAGTTATTATTAAACAGATATAATAATACTAGAAAACAGCTGGAGACTGCCACCAGAGACCTTTATTTTATATTTATATAAAAACACCAGTGCATGTTAACCATACCTGGGAATTCTCAGGGTTTGGTCCATTTGCACTGACAGGCCAGTCAAATATTTAAAGGGACAGTAATGTCCCAGAAAAAAAATGTTTATACTTTTGTAGTGTTTAAAAAAATGAAACTATATGCAACAGATCCTATCTCTCAAACCGCTATGGTCTGAGAGATATTCACTTTCAAAGTTCCCCCTCCCTCCCCTTCTCCAGATGCCAGCTGTCGGCCGACACGAGGAGGCTCTTCAGCAGAGCCAAAATCATGTTATTTAAAACAAATTCCTTCATTGGAACGATCTACAAAGTGTGCTTGCAAACCAGGCACATTTTGTAAACCTTTCCAATGAAGTAATTATTTTACAATAACACGATTTCAGCTCTGCTGCAGAGCCACCGGTTAGTCCCCGGACAAGATTTCCACTGCAGTCAGCACAGTGCTGACATCAGGGAAATGGGAGGAAGTGGGGAACTTTAGTGCTGAATATCTCTTAAACCATAGCGGTTTGAGAGATAGGATTTGTTGCATATAGTTTAATTATTTAAGTACTACAAAACTATAAAGATCTTTTCTGGGACATTACTGTTCCTTTAAACCTTTAGCTCAGGGGTCCCCAAGACATGGGTGGTTGCTAAACCCTTTCAATTTTATATGCGTATCACATATTGCAATTCATTACATACCTCTTTGCCTCTAAAATGCGTACACTTTTAAGTGCAACAGGTGTAACCAACATCAAAGCGCTGTCAGCGCACACTCTCGGACTTAACCAAACTGGCACCAGAATAATAGGTGTTATTATTACCCAATCAATGATACTCATTTATCGACCTCAGAAGGATGAAGGACTGAGTTGACCCCGCCACAAATCGAACCTGGAACCTTGCAGTTTGAGCAGGCTCTACAGTCAGGTAATTTACCACTGAGCTATCTCTACAGCTTGCATACTTTATTGCCACTTTAAGAGTTAAACCTTTCAGTGCCAGAGGGTTAACCAACACATACCTTGCAATGCACTGAATGTTTGCCACTCAAGCACTTAAATCTTTCAGTACCAGTTTACCCAGCTGATTGCTAATTACTTACACACCCCTCTGCCACTGAAAAGCTTAAACCACATGGGCAACGCCATGCCTCTATTGCTAGTATTTATATAAAAAAACAGAGCATGTTAAAGGGATAGTAATACTTGGAAATAATTGTATTTTATATTGTAGCCCTTAAAAAACATGAAAAATGATATAAGTCTTATCTCCCAAACCTTTATGGTTTGGGAGATATTCACAAGCAAAGTTTCTCCCTGAGAGACATCACCGTTCTAGCTCTCAGATTTGGAATCAGGTCCCTTGACCGGTCATGGCTCTCCAGAAGTGCCGAGATCACGATCTTTAAAAAGAATTTCTTCATTGGAATGGTCTACAAAGTGTGCTTGCATGCCAATGCGATCGCTCCACCTTAGTGACAGACAGCCTCCGTCATCGGAGGATGATGGGTAGTGGGACGGGAGCTGCCTCTGGTCGGCAAGATTTGGCAAGCTGGAAGTAGGCTGCCGGACACTTTTTAAACTTTAATTTTTGCGCATGTAACTGTTTTTTTTTTTAAAACAAAGAACAATATTTTCAGTCTTTTTGATAAATGCTCTAACTAATGAGCATTACATATATGTAGGTGAGAGATCCCCTTTAAGGAACATGGACCATTTTTTTTTTTTTTTTGCGATTCGGGGCTCCACGAACGGTGTGCAGCCGCGCAGGGAGCCCTGAATTACATGACGTACATGTATGTCCTTGGTCTTTTAGGGACATCCACTCCGTGACGTACATGTGTGTCATGGGTCGTTAAGGGATTAACAAGATTAGCCATTTACAATTAACCATATGGTGTCTATATAGATTAGTCTATACATGATTTAAACATGCAAGTCTGGGACTAGATTTTAGGGATCTAACACAAAAAGACAACATTTTACAAGATGCGGTAAAGAGACATAAAACTGTACAACCCAACTTAATTTTTTTTTTTGGTGTTAGTGTCCCTTTAACTGAATCTTAAGTTTGTAAGTTGGTGCCATGTCTACCTTGTCTACTATTCCATTGCAATGTGCTTCAGTCTTACCTGGTCCTTAAAGACTTAACCTGTTGAGTGCCAAAGAGGTATAAAATGCATGGATACCTCTCTGGCATTCAAAGGGTTAATAATAAAAAAAAAAAAAAAAAAAAAAGCTGTAAAAGGTGGTATGTTTAAGTTTTAACCCCTTTAATACTACAAACTTCTCCAACACATTGTGAGAGGTCTACCTAGCATCCTGTAGGTTAAAATAAAAGTAATGCTTTCATATGAAAGAAATTATATATTTTAGGACTTTTCATGCTGATAAACGCAATAGTTATCCCACTGCTGAAACATGACATTACAACAGAGCGAGATAACGTCTCTATTTCTGTGTCTGGAGAAATTTACAGTCAAGGACACATTCTCCATAGGGAATAATGAAACAGCATCATCTAGTGGACATTTTTTATACAGCTTTTTTGATTAGCCCCTTAAATGCCAGAGAGATGTCCAGGTCATTCATTACTAGGCAATGCCTAAGTCACCCTCTGGTACTCAAAGGGTTATAAGGAAAAAGCAAACAAAAAAACACGATAAAAGTTTAACCCTGTAACGACCACCCGAGGCAGCCATTATGGACCACAGTCCAAGGCAGCAATTATACCTTTCTAGCTCAGAACATTATTATTATTTAACCCTTTCAGTGCCAGAGGGAAACGCAACGCATTGCAGAGCAATGCTTTGCGTACCCCTCTGGCACTGAAAGGGTTAAGTTATAGTTGATGGATGTTGATCCAGGGAAATATCCTACTGCCTTTTGGAGTCAGGAAGGATTTTTTTTACCCATGTGAGAATTAAATGCAGACATCTTCAATAGGGTTTATTTTGCCTTCCTCTGGATCAACTGGGGTGATGTGTCATAGACTGAATTTGATGATTACATCTTGTTTTAGCCTCCTGAACGGTATTACTATGTTAATAAAAATTACATTGGGATATAAAAATTGTCATTATCAGGTACTTCAGGTAAAAGTTAATTATTTTATCTCAGATCCCTAAAATCTGATCCTAAATTTTCATTTTAGTGCATGCCTAGACACAATCTGACAAGGTTGTAGTGAACCACCAGAAAACGTGTAAGGGGTACTTATGTATCACATATTGGAGTGTGCTTGGATTATATAGATTAATTGGATAGAAAGAAGAAAATAAATACCCCTGCTTAGCACCAATCCATAACCCCTCAGAGATACCGGATGGATTAATAGCTCATAATAGGGAGTCTAAAATGATACCAAAAGGTGCTAAAAGCACCTACAATAATAAAATCTAACTTTTATTCATATTAATCTAAAAACCCGGTGAAATAAAAGGTAAAAACAAAACTCTCTTGTCATGTTATTGTACATGCATGTTAATTGGCATTTAGGGTTGTGTGTTACTTGACAGGGTCATAGTCAAGTCATCCAACCCATTTAACCCACTAAAACCCCATACCCCCTTTACCCAATCAATCGTGGACACCAGAGATGGATTGAAAAGTCCACAGCAATTTTTATTATAAAACATAAACAATATTAAACATTTACATAACCATTATAATACTAAATCAATAACCTTTTGTAAACATAACCTAGTGCTTGCTAATACACAGCCACTACCTGACTAGCACTATTAAATCAACTTGCATAACAATTTTAGACTACTTGGCTGCGAGCCACACCACTATTCACCCCTAAGCTAATTGAATGAGACGAGTATTAGCCCAACAGCCGTTACCTCACGTCTCTTAAGCCCATGAGTCATGCTCCAGAACCAACCTCAAAGGTCATGCTTTGCCCAGCAAGCACCACGCCAAGCTCCACCAACACCCTGCTAACACACTGGCAACCCATGGGACCAAACCCAGGCCCCAAGCCAACAGACCCCAATGGCCCACGTACCACCATGGCACAAGACAGGGGTGTATGGGCGGGGGACTTCACACTCCATCTGCTACTATCAAAATGGCTGTGGGATCGGAAGCCCGCAGCCAGTTGTTTCCTGCTCCACCTCCTGGCAGCCCAAGTGCAGCTACCTTCCTTTCTGCCTAGCCCTGTCAATCTCCCTGCTTCCTAGCTGTGCTTAGAATCTGGGCTCCGTTCTTGGAGGTGTACGTAACCAACACGATGCTCAAATTGCTATGTGCAGTCAGACTGAGTTGTGCGCTGAGCAGCATAATGGTATAGATCTTTGTCCCTAATGTGCTACTTGGTAGAACCTATTGGGCTATCTTATGCCCCATTTTAAACAAATATCACACTAAAGAGGTGTCGTATGCCTAATATTGATTCTATCAATAATGAATCCTAGAGACAGAGGTGTACTCAAATATAACAAGCATGCAGAGCGGTGATCAGCATTCGGACGCCATAACCACGAGGCTACTGGCGGTTGAGCCAGTTTATTTCAGTATACACCGAGTTATTTACCAATAATATTGGTTATTGTGTACAGTATCTCAGCTGCAATAAGGGCTATACTATGTCTAACAACCAGCAATGTCTAGTAACATCCAAGATTTCAGAAATCTGTATGTGTAATTCTCCGCCGCTGTTTGAGCATTTACAGACCAGGGGGTACATTTGTAATGGCTCCGAAACCAGTATTTGTTTTCAGGCTCTTATGCTCCATTTCATACAGACTGTGAAGATAAGTCCTAACACTAGCATGTAAGGATATGAACAAGTCAGAAGGTACATTGATGTATAGCAACTAGACGCAATCTGGTTTATTGTTTGCATGCAGCTAATATTGTTTATGTATTAAGATTAGTACCCATTTCTCTTCTATTCAGAAAGGCTGATATCTTATCTCATGCTCATTAACAGACAATAAAACAATATCAGTCTGAGACACCTATTGCAATGAGAGCCCTGGAAAAGTCAGAAATGAGCTCCCCCAGGAAACATATGAAAGACTAGATTCTAGAGTCTAGAGAGGAGTACAGGTTATTAAACTGTGCATCTATTTAAAGGAGAAGTAAACTTTTTTTTTTTTTGAAAAAATGTATATTGTAGGGCTTTAGTAATACTTTGTTTTATCTGTATTTTATTTTGTAGGCATTAAAAAAAACACGAAGAACGATATAAGTATTATCTCTCAAACCTTTATGGTTTGAGAGATATTCACAAGTAAAGTTTCCCCTCCCGCCCCTTTTACCTAGTGTAAGCCATCTCTTATCAGATGTGGAATCCATTCCATAGACCAGACAGATAGCAGAAGGGGACAATCTTATTCCTATGAGAACAATGAAAGCCCTGCCCCCCTTGACAAGTTTTTCAGGTTTTTCCCTTATCTTAATTGAAGATTGTCCCTCTCTGCAATCTACCTGGGCACCTCCCTTCTGATCTGGCTGAGCAGTGTTACATCAGTAAAAGGGGCAGGAGGGGGATACTATGTCATTGAATTACTCTTGAACTACAACTCTGACAGAATTGAAATAACACTCTCCAAAGTCCAAATACTATGATGATTAATTAGATCTGCTTTTATTATGAAACATTATTATCCCTTTAAGCTCTACATATTATTATTATTATTATTATTATACTTTATATAACACCAACTTATACCGCAGCGCTGTACAATAGGGAATAGGCATGCAGATACATTGATAATAACAAAACAGTCTGTATCACATGTGAAGGGCACTTTGACCTTAGTAAAATGCCATCCTTTAACCCTATGAGTGCCAGAGGGGTGCGCAAAGCAATGCAATGAACACACCACTGGCACTCAAAGTGTGAATTATAACAGAGCTTTTACTACAGGGTATATTTATGTAATCGGGGGGAATAGCACAAAATCAGCTCCCCCCCCTCTTCTGTGGAGCTTACAATAGGCTGACCAGACCTCACCTTTATCTGGAGACACACAGGAAGTAAGCAGTGAACTCAAAGAAGCCCAGCAGTATGCATTGTTAGTGGAACTAACACTTTATAATTACTTCAGCGATTTTGAAAATACTTTTAAAATCACCTGTATGTGTTAGTCACTCTTTACTTAAATCTACAGTTTATGAGATACTTAGGTTTATTTATTTGCCAAATTATCAAATCAGCCAGTATGACCTGGTAGGAGAGAGGAATGTTAGTATCTAACACACCAGGCTGTGCTAGCCATTACTGCCGAATTTGCACACACTTACAAATAAGTAAAAGGTAAATATCTCATAAACTCTAGTTTTAAAGGGATAGTAATACTTTGTTTTATCTTTATTTTATTTTGTAGGCATTAAAAAAACATGAAGAATGATATAAGTCTTATCTCTCAAACCTTTATGGTTTAAGAGATATTCACAAGCAAAGTTTCCCCTCCCGCCCCTTTTACCTAGTGTAAGTCATCTCTTCTCAGATGTGGAATGCATAATAGACCAGACAGGTAACAGAAAGGGACAATCTTCTTCCTATGAGAACAATGAAAGCCCTGCCCCCCTTGACAAGTTTTTCAGGTTTTTCCCTTATCTTAATTGAAGATTGTCCCTCTCTGCAGTCTACCTGGGCACCTCCCTTCTGCTCTGGCTGAGCATTGTTACATCAGTAAAAGGGGCGGGAGGGGGATACTTTGTCATTGAATTACTCCTAAACTACAACTCTGACAAATGAAATAACACTCTCCAAAGTCCAAATACTATGAAGATTAATTAGAGCTGCTTTTAATATGAAACATTACTATCACTTTAAATAAAGAATGGCTGGTATAAATACAGGGGCTTTTCAAAGCTCTTTCAAAGTCATCTACTTTATTATATGTGTTAGTTTCACTTTAAAGGGTTAATACATATATTGTTCCTGGGTGAAACCCTTGGCACCATACTGTGAGTTAATTATGCAGAGCGCACGCACAAATATCCAGTGAGATTTATACCTCAGAGTCTCCCAGGGGCTGCAAATGATGTAGACCTAGGGGAACAGGGTTCACAGGAGAGCGCAGACTGAGAGGTTTCATGACACCCTGTTGGCAAAGGAGTTACATGCACAAGCCAAAATACATATAACATGAACAAAACCAGCCCAGAATATGAACAGAATCCAGGTGATAAATAGGATAATTGTAAGGTGCTAGGGTGATCAGGCCTCACCTTTAACCGGGGACATACATGAACAATGCATACTGCTGGGCTTCTTTGAGTTCACTGCTTACTTCCTGTGTGTCTCCAGATAAAGGTGAGGTCTGGTCAGCCTATTGTAAGCTCCACAGAAGAGGGGGGGGAGCTGATTTTGTGCTATTCCCCCCGATTACATAAATATACCCTGTAGTAAAAGCTCTGTTATAATTCACACTTTGAGTGCCAGTGGTGTGTTCATTGCATTGCTTTGCGCACCCCTCTGGCACTCATAGGGTTAAAGGATGGCATTTTACTAAGGTCAAAGTGCCCTTCACATGTGATACAGACTGTTTTGTTATTATCAATGTATCTGCATGCCTATTCCCTATTGTACAGCGCTGCGGTATAAGTTGGTGTTATATAAAGTATAATAATAATAATAATAATATGTAGAGCTTAAAGGGATAATAATGTTTCATAATAAAAGCAGATCTAATTAATCATCATAGTATTTGGACTTTGGAGAGTGTTATTTCAATTCTGTCAGAGTTGTAGTTCAAGAGTAATTCAATGACAAAGTGTCCCCCTCCCGCCCCTTTTACTGATGTAACACTGCTCAGCCAGATCAGAAGGGAGGTGCCCAGGTAGACTGCAGAGAGGGACAATCTTCAATTAAGATAAGGGAAAAACCTGAAAAACTTGTCAAGGGGGGCAGGGCTTTCATTGTTCTCATAGGAAGAATATTGTCCCCTGCTGTTATCTGTCTGGTCTATGAACTGGATTCCACATCTGAGAAGAGATGGCTTACACTAGGTAAAAGGGGCGGGAGGGGAAACAACTTTGCTTGTGAATATCTCATAAACCATAAAGGTTTGAGAGATACGACTTATATCATTCTTCATATTTTTTTAATGCCTACAAAATAAAATAAACTTAAAACGAAGTACTACTATCCCTTTAAGGTGACCGCATATCGCTTTAAAGCAATAGTTCACAATAAACGACACTCAGATTACTCTTCCTAGTTTGTAGTCCATGTATCAACACTATCCTATTTGAATTTCTTGAGTAATTTAATTATAAAATATCCCCCTCCCCTTTTGCCCAAGTCACTCATACCTCTGTGTCTGGACAGGATGGAGGGCAGTGAGGTACAGTCTTCAGTAAGCCAAAGGAAAATCCTGTCTTCCTTCATCAGTGGGGAAAGGTTTTCCCTTATACTCACTGACTGAAGATTGTCCCTCACTGCGCGCTGTCTGGTCCCAGGGCCAGATTCCACAACTGAGGGGAGGAGGCTAAAACTACAAATCAGATAGTATTGATACACAGCTCTACTTGGACTACAAACTAGGCAGATTAATCCGAGCATCGCCTATTGGGATCTGCAGAGGAAAAGAAGAAAAAGAGATGCTTCCTAGAGTGGTATTTTCTGTATGTGATTGCACACCTCACCACCACTATCAAACGGACACTTACAAATATAAATGCTGGTTATGCAATTATGTGCTAGCCAGCGGCAAGACTCAGGGATCAAAAAGCTGTCCCTTATTCAGCTGTCACCATGTTAGGTGGTTTTCTTTGGGTTTCTTCTGTGTACCTCCAAGGCATTGTAAATATAGGGATGTCTCCACCCTCCAGCTGGGTAGGACCAATCGTGAAAATTTTCAAAAGGCGGATCCTGGTCCATAATCCACAGTTTCTCTTTTGGCTCAGCTGTAAGATATTAGCAGATAAGTTAGTAGGGCGGGTATGCCTTGGAGGTACACAGAAGAAACCCAAATATCGGTAAGTAAATGTATCTGTTTCTTCTGTGTACCTCCAAGGCATTGTAAATATAGGGACTTCAAAGCAGTTACCCACACAAGGGAGGGATGGAATCTTACCCATTAGTGGTGTACTATCGCCTCCAGGACTTTCCTGCCAAAGCTTGCATCAACTGAGGCCTGTACGTCCAGGTGGTAGTGCTTCATAAAAGTGGAGATAGATGACCAGGTAGCCACTTTACAAATATCTACTGGAGAGGCCTGAGCCCATTTTGCCCAAGATGTGGCCATGTCCCTGGTAGAGTGTGCCTTAGGGTTAGAGGGTGCCTTGAGCCCTGAGTCTGAGTAGCACTTGAGTATGCATGCCTTTATCCATCTAGAAATGGAGGCTTTAGAGGCTGCTTTCCCCTTGAATCTACCTTGAAAATAGATGAATAGGGAGTCAGATGATCTGAAGTCTTCCTTTCTCTGGAGATAGGTGGAGATGCAACGTACCAGATCCAGATTATGAAGACGGGCTTCCTAAGGATTGGTAGGGTTGCTACAAAAGGAGGGAACTCTGAAACCACTTTAGGTCAGAAAGATGGTTTTGCCCTGAGAACAACTTTGTCTGGATGCAAAGATAAGAATGGAGCTTTGCAAGATAGGGCCTGGAGCTCATTTACACATCTAGCTGAAGTAACAGCGGTCAGGAAGACGGTTTTCAAAGTTAAGAGATGGAGGGAAATATTGCTCAACGGTTCAAATCTATCTGGTTGAGATAGGATCCGTAGAACCAAATTCAGGTCCCAAGGAGCAATCTCCCTAATAGTAGGTTTTACCTTGACCTTTGGTGAATCGTCTAATGAGATGATGCTCAGCCAGGGGTTTTGCTAGGATAGCTGAAAGAGCCGAGAGCTGGACCTTCAGAGAGGCAGGCCTGAGGCCCCCTGGAATCCATCTTGCAGGAAATTCAGTATGCAGGCCACATCTATATTTTTTCTAGAGATCTTTTTCTCATTACACCATTTTGAGAAAGTAGACCAGACTCTGCAATATACCTTAGATGTGGAAGGTTTTCTTCCCTGGAGGATGGTACTGATCACAGGATCCGAAAGCCCTTGTTCCCTTAGCGAGTCCCGCTCAGCCTCCACGCCGTTAGGCGTAACATGTTGAGGTTGTTGTGCACTATCGGACCCTGATGTAGAAGGTCTTTCCTCAGGGGACGTTCCCATGGATCTTTTACTGACATCTGTACCAGGTGTAAGTACCACACCCGTCTGGGCCAGTTGGGGGCAATGAGGATGGCCTCCACTTGGTCGGTTCGTATCTTCTTTAACACCTGCATTAGAAGAGGAGAAGGCGGGAAGATGTATACCAGTCTGAAGTGCCAAGGTATGGACAGCGTGTCCTGGCCCAGAGAGTGAGGATCCTGCCACCTGGAATAGAAAGCTCTCGTTTTGGTGTTGATGCTTGTGGCCATGAGGTCCACATCTGGGAGACCCCACATGCTTGTGAGGTGATTGAAGACGTCTTGGTTTAAAGCCCTTTCCCCCTGGTCCAGTCTGTTCCTGCTGAGGAAGTCTGCCTCTAAATTGTCTTTCCCTGCTATGTGGGATGCTGACAGTTGAAGCAGGTATCTTTCTGCCCAGAGAAGGAGAGGCCTGATTTCCCTGAACAGAGTCCGGCTCCTGGTTCCCCCTAGGTTCTTGATGTACATGGCTGTGGGTGTATTGTCTGTTCTTATGAGGACACTTTTGTTTCTGAGATTCTACTGAAAATGAAGAAGTGCTTTCCTGACCGCTCTGGCTTCCAGAATATTGATATAAAGGGACCTTTCTTTCTTTGACCAAAGCCCCTGAATTGACCTGGACTCCCAGACTGCTCCCCAGCCCTGGAGACTGGCATCGGTATAGATGCTCTCTTACTGAGGGATTAACAATGATCTGCCTGCCTGAAGATTGGGAGGATGGAGCCAACACTGCAGCTCCTGTGTTACGGTTTTACTGACACTCAGACCGGGTTGTAACGTAAAACACAGTTCATTGAAATAAAAAAATGAACAACACTGCCCCTAGAGGCTAGTAAAGGTAAGAACAGGCAATATGAACAGAGATTGGAGTAAACTACAAACAGTAGTGCATAGAGGGTTAAGTGGAGCAACTGGTAAGGCTCAGACTAGATTGGCCAACGCCCAGGAGATATATAGCAGTCTATGGTAATAGTCTTTAAATGTAGATCAGGAACTCAGGAGAAGCGCTGTAACACTCTTGAAGCATAAGCAGGATGAGCCCCTGTTGCTCTAAGCTGAGCCCGTACCACCACAGTGGGCTTATGAGGATTGCTACTGCCAATTTGATGTAACCAGAATAGAAATCGCCCTGAATGAGTATCGAGTAACCCTGCGTCTGCCACAGAAATATGCCAGCCCTTGGGAGGCCACAGTAGAACGGAATTGCCCAAGCTATGAAGAGCCGATGCACAGAGTAGTGCAGTTGGGATTAAGCACTTTGAGCGAATGAGGTACAGCCCAGACACCCACAAGGTGTCACCCAGAATCCTTGATGCTAGAGCGAATGGACTACCAGTGACAACCAGCGTAAACACGATGCTCACCAGGCATCGAACAAGCGGAGCTCTGCAAGGACTGGTACAGCGTAAAGCGGAGGCTCAAAAGTGTAAAGGCTCAGAGGATCACCGGAGCTTGGCAATGTATCAAAGTGGCACGTAATCGGAGACTACCGGCAGTGCAAGGGTTAATCTGGTACATTTGAAAAGAGCAATGCCACGAGAGCAAGGCAGGCAACCTCGGCTACAGCGAAATGAGCTAGGAAACTGAGAACAGTCAGAATGTCGCCCACGCGACCGGAGTACACAGGAGCAGCAACCGGACAGGAGCAGTAGCCGGAACCGGATGACTGAGTCGCAGGAACCCCACCGGAGAGTGGAACAATCACGGAGCAGGATCAGGAGCCAGAACCGGGTCGGATCAAGGAGCGGAGTCGTCAGCCAGTGCCGGGTCGGATCACGATGCAGGGTCGTCAGCCAGAGCCGGGTCGGATCACGGTGCAGGGTCGTCAGCCAGAGCCGGGTCAGATCACGGTGCAGGGTCGTCAGCCAGAGCCGGGTCAGATCACGGTGCAGGGTCGTCAGCCAGAGCCGGGTCAGATCACGAAGCAGGAACAGAAGGAGAGTCAGACTAGCCGGGTCGGTACACAGGAGACACTGGAGAGCAATAACGAGGCGCAGCAACACAACACCATGAAAGGGCAATTGACAAGCGCCCAAGCCTAGCATATAAAGGCACATCCTGGGCGGACCAATCAGACTCCTCCAATGCAAATGTATACCTACAGAGATTGACAGGGAATCACGGGGACCGTGATAGTACCCCCCTCTCAAAGACCCCCTCCCCTGCCAGAGGGTCTAGGTTTAAGGGGATATTTAGAGTGAAAGTTGCGATCAGTCGTGGAGCATGAAGATCCTTATGATCAACCCAAGACCTCTCCTCAGGCCCATAACCTTTCCAGTGGACCAAATATTGCAACTTGCCTCTAAATCTCCTGGAGTCAATTATGCTCTGAATTTCATACTCCTCAACCTGGTAGGAGACCGCTGGTAGCTGTCTGCGATTGGCACGCCGCTGATGTCTCAGGAAGGACTGACTGAGGGACCGTTGTACCTGTGCCCAAGTGGAACGGAGCTGCTCCATGTGCTCATCCAGAGCTGGAATCTGTTGGGACTGAAATGATTCTGGGAGTAGGCAGGGTTGGAACCCATAATTAACTAGGAACGGAGAACTCCCAGACGATGAATTAACCGCACAGTTCCTGGCGAACTACACCCATGGCAACAGGTCGGACCAGTTATCATGATGATCAGTCACGAAGCAGCGCAAATACTGCTCAAGTCCCTGATTGGCACGCTCAGCGGCCCCATTGGTCTGGGGATGGTAGGCAGAGGAAAATGACAATTAAATGCCCATCTGGCCACAGAATGCCCTCCAGAATCTAGACACAAACTGGCTTCCCCGATCAGACACTATCACACTAGGAACCCCATGCAAGCAGAATACCTCCCTGGCGAAAATTACTGCCAATTCCTGGGCCGATGGGAGACCAGAGAGGGGCACGAAATTAGCCATTTTGGAGAACCTATCTACCACCATCAGAATGAAAGTGTAGCCCTTAGACAAAGGCAGCTCTCCCAAGAAATCGATAGATATATGGGACCAGGGATGGTTGCCATTCGGTACTGGCTGGAGTAACCCCACGGGGAGATGTCTGGGAGATTTAGCACGGGCACAGGTAGCACAGGCAGCGGTAAATGCGAAGCAATCTGCTCTCAGGGAGGGCCACCAGAATGTTCGTGCCAACGACCAAACCAACTGATCCCTGCCAATGTGCCCGGCCGCCTTAGATGAGTGATAGGTCTCGAGTAACTGGGTGCGAAATGGTTCGTCCACAAAACATCTGCCAACTGGGGTTTCAGGAGGTGCCCGTGCTTGTGAAGCCATGATTTGCTCCCCCAGTAGTGAAGTGATGTTGGTACGAATAGTAGCCAGGATCTTATCTGGCTGAATTATAGGCACTGGCGCTTCATCCCTCTCAATGTCTGTGCAGAATTGTCTGGAAAGCGCATCTGCTCTAATATTTTTGGACCCCGGCAAGTAGGAGACTATGAAATTAAATCTTGACAAGAAGAGAGTCCAACGAGACTGGCGAGAAGACAGCCTTTTCGCCTCAGACAAGTAAATTAGATTTTTATGGTCAGTGAGAATTAAGACAGGGGTCCTAGTGCCTTCCAGGAGATGTCGCCATTCTTCCAAAGCCAAGATGATAGCCAGCAATTCCCTATCACCAATTTCATAATGGCTTTGGGCACTAGACAGTTTTTTGGAAAAAAATCCGCATGGTCTCAGGTTACCTCCCTCCCTGGGTCGTTGGGAGAGAACTGCCCCTACCCCAACCTCGGAGGCATCAACTTCCAGGGTAAAAGGCAGAGTAGGATTAGGATGGCACAGAATAGGGGCAGATGCGAATGACTGCTTGAGAGTAACGAAGGCCTGTTCAGCTGCCTCAGACCATTGAGAGGGATTTGCGCCCTTATGCGTTAAGTCAGAGAGAGGTTTAGTAATCGTAGAAAAGTTCTGAATGAATTTTCTATAATAGTTGGCAAAGCCCAGGAATCTTTGAATAGCTTTTAACCCCTTGGGTCGTGGCCATTTAAGGACTGCAGCCAACTTCTCTTGGTCCATAGCTATGCCATCTTTAGAAATCACGAAACCCAAAAAGGGTACTTGAGAACAGTGAAATTCACATTTTTCGAGTTTACAGAACAATTTGTTCTTGCGCAAACGATGCAAGGACTGGTATAGCGTAAAGCGGAGGCTCAAAAGTGTAAAGGCTCAGAGAATCACCGGAGCTTGGCAATGTATCAAAGTGGCACGTAATCGGAGACTACCGGCAGTGCAAGGGTTAATCTGGTACATTTGAAAAGAGCAATGCCACGAGAGCAAGGCAGGCAACCTCGGCTACAGCGAAATGAGCTAGGAAACTGAGAACAGTCAGAATGTCGCCCATGCGACCGGAGTACACAGGAGCAGCAACCGGACAGGAGCAGTAGCCGGAACCGGATGACTGAGTCGCAGGAACCCCACCGGAGAGTGGAACAGTCACAGAGCAGGATCAGGAGCCAGAACCGGGTCGGATCAAGGAGCGGAGTCGTCAGCCAGTGCCGGGTCGGATCACGATGCAGGGTCGTCAGCCAGAGCCGGGTCGGATCACGGTGCAGGGTCGTCAGCCAGAGCCGGGTCGGATCACGGTGCAGAGTCGTCAGCCAGAGCCGGGTCAGATCACGGTGCAGGGTCGTCAACCAGAGCCGGGTCAGATCACGAAGCAGGAACAGAAGGAGAGTCAGACTAGCCGGGTCGGTACACAGGAGACACTGGAGAGCAATAACTAGGCGCAGCAACACAACACCACAAATGGTCAATTGACAAGTGCCCAAGCCTAGCATATAAATGCACATCCTGGGCGGGCCAATCAGACTCCTCCAATGCAAATGTATACCTACAGAGATTGACAGGGAATCACGGGGACCGTGATATCCTGTCTGGCTGATATGGAAAGGGGTATCTTTTGTAATGAATTCCCAAGGTCTGGATTCCAATAGGATAAAAAGTTGTGTTGGAGAATACAGCAATGTAGTTTTGCCCATGGAAGAATCTGCGTGGATGAAGAGATTAGGCCTAGCAACTCTCTTACTCTCAAAAGTGGTTTCCTTAGAAAAGTCCGTACTTTTGTCTGGAGTTTGTGTATTCTGTCTGTTGACAGTTTAACTAAGGAGATCTTTGTGTTGATTCGTAATCCCATAAAGTCTATTTCCTGGGAAGGTAATAGGTGACTCTTGCCGTGGTTGATAATCCAACCTATGTTCTGTAGGAACTGGATTACTGTCTTTGTGTGATTGAGGGAACTTTCTTGAGAAGGTGCCATAATCAGTAGGTCATCTAGATAAGCTTGAATGTTGATTCCCTGTCTTCTGAGACATGCCAGAGCTGGAATCAGAATTTTTGTAAATACTCTGGGGGCTGTTGATAGCCCAAAGGGCAGGGCTGTAAATTGGTAGTGGTCTAGGCCAACTGCAAATCGAAGGAAGCGCCTATGTGCCGGATGAATCAGGATGTGATAATAGGCATCCTTGAGGTCTATGGATGTTAGAAACATCCCGGTTGAAAGTGTGTAGAACTGATTCCACTGTTTCCATCTTGAAGTGAAGATGTCTGAGTTGAACATTGACTTTCTTCAAATCTAGAATGGTCCTGAATGAACCTGAGGGCTTGGGGGTCAGAAAGAAAGGAGAATAGACTCCTAAACCTTTCTCCTGGGCAGGAACCTTCTCTAGAACCTTCTATGCCAAGAGATTGTTGACTGCAGAGTGGAAGGAGCTCCTGGTTTTGATGTTGATCGGAATTTGTGATCTGATGAACATAGGAGGAGGGACAGATATGAATTCCAGCGTGTACCCCCTGGTCAAAGTCTTGGAGACCCATGCATCTGGCAATACCTGAGTCTCCCAGACTCAGAGAAAGGATCCCAATCTGCCCCCTACTGGGATCCTAGTCGGGGCCCGCTGAGATTCATTGGCTTCCAGTTTTAAATTGAGGCTTCTTGGAATAGGTACACTTGAAGCCGCCTTTCTGAAAATATCTTCCTGTAACGGTTTATTTGACTCACAGACACAGAGTTAGGATAAAAAAAAAACAAAAAAACCCCACAGTTTTATTAAATACAATAACACACAAAGAATCCTCATAGGACCTGTAATATATAACTTATAGTATAGACACACGACAGGTAAATTAGGCCCACACAGGTCCAGCACAAATATAGGAGACAAACAGTTTATGCTGACACGGGTCAGGCAGATGATAAAGTTTCCAGGTCTCAGCACTGCAGGAGTTAACGTTCATCAAGATAGGAAAACAGTCCCATATGTGAAGGTATTGAGCCGATTCTTAAACACGCCAAAGACTGAATTCACAGCAAGTACCAGTCCACTGAAGTAAACAGGAGCGCTACCTGTGCTGACACAGAGGCAACACTTGCAACCGGTTTTGGACAGAGTAGAGCGTAACCAATGGCAATGTACCGGTGCAATCACGGAGGCAACACTGGCAACCGGTTTTGACAGAGTGGAGCGTAACCAATGGCAATGTACCGGTGCAATCACGGAGGCAACACTGGCAACTGGTTATGACAGAGTGGAGCGTAGCCAATGGCAATGTACCGGTGCAATCACGGAGGCAACACTTGCAACCGGTTTTGACAGAATGTAGCGTAGCCGATGGCAATATACCGGTGCTATCACGGAGGCAACACTTGCAGCCAGGGCTTTAACCAGAGTGACCTGCGGGCCGAGATGGAGAGGGCTGATGATCTTGCCATCAAGCGAATGATGTCCAGAGAAGCGTCACACGAATAATTTGTTGCTTCTTTAATGTTAGCCACGTCTTTTAGGAGCTTAGACCTAGAAACATTAGATTCTATCTTGTCATCTAGTTCTGTCAGCCAGATGCGCATGACTCTGGATACACATGCCATAGCCGTGGCTGCTTTCATGTTCTCACCTATTACTGAAAACTGTTTCTTGAGAGCCGCTTCTAATTTTCTTTCCATTGGGTCTCTCAGAGATGTACCATCCTCCATGGGTAGGATAGTGTGTTTGGCTAAATGAGCAATAGGAGCATCTACCTTAGGTGAGGTCGCCCAGGGCTGAACATCCTTGTCGCTGAAGGGAAACATGCGTTTGAATTTCCTAAGAACCTAAGCCCGTCTGTCCCCCAGTTTCCATTCAGAAGTGATTAGATCGGAAATGGATTGCTTCCCAAGAATGCCATGTCCATGATGTTCAATTCTTGCTGAGTTGATGATAAACCTAGAGCTTTCCTGATCATAATTATAAAGGGATCAATGCGGTCTAGGTTAAAAACTGCTGAATCTTCTACCAACTTGCCTTCTTCTGACCCTAAGTCTGATGCTTGGTCATCCATAGGTGATTCTAGGTCATATTCCTCACCTGCTAACATGGATGAAGTACCTTCACCTAAATCCCTGCGTTGTCGCTTAAGTGCAGGTTCACCCAGCATGGCTTTAAAGGTTTCCTGCATTGACGACTTTATCCAAGAGATGAAGTCCTGAAATTGCCCTGGGACATCAGAACAGGCTGCCCTTTTTAGGCAATCATCACATAGTTTACTAGTGGCAGTGGCTTGGAGATTATTGTCGCAGCCTGCACACTGTTTGCTTTTGGCAGTGGTTTTCTCATCCTTGCTAGGGGGATCAGAGTTTTTCTCCTTAGAGGAAGCTTTAGATGGAGCAGACATACTGAGCAAAGTAGGGACCCTGTAACAATAAGGCACAGAAGGCTAAGAATAACAAAGAAGAATCCTTACCTTATCTTCTTTAAATATCCCCCCACCCCGTGTCTGGATCGGATGAAGCTTGATGGCCTCCCGTTGGCGTCCGGAAGATGAGACTGTGCAGGCTCAACTCGGCTTTCCTGTGTGTCACGCTGGAACGCAGCGTCTGAGTCCCCATCAGGCAGGAAGAAACGTGCCTTCGCATCTTAAAAGAGCAACCTCCATAGTGTTGCCGATGAGATGCTAGAGTGGGCTGTCAGAGGAGCGGTGATGCAGCCGACAGGGAGACCCGCATAGAGAAGGCATAAGGTACGGGGAGGTATAATGGCAGCCCTGGTGCTAGTACGTCCATCCAGCTGTTAGGACGAAAAAAAACTGTGGATATGGACCAGGATCCACCTTTTGAAACTTTTCACGATTGGTCCAACCCAGCTGGAGGGCGGAGACATCCCTATATTTACAATGCCTTGGAGGTACACAGAAAAAAAAAATATATAGTGCTCTACACTAATATCTGATGTCAAAACAATTTATTTGTAAAATTAACATAAATAAAACATAAATAAAATACTACTATAATACGTGTTTCGCAGAGCGACACGCTGCTTCTTCAGTGCTGTAGGTAATATAGATACTAAAAACAAAAAATAATCAGATAACAAAGAATAGCGGCTATTTAAAATCTTGTGGGACTTCGTGATTGAACAGCTGACTCGAGGCTCTATCAGGGATATTAACCCTTCAAGTCTTATCCCGTCCGACTGGCCCAACCACATTGCCCAAATATTTGGACTGAAGCAACAACCCCCTGCCCCACAACACAGCCTGCCAACAAGTAAACCTACTTGCTGACAAAATATATGGCCGTGCCCTGCGGCAGGTACATTTAACCCCAGCCCACAAATAACAATATAACAGAAACTCTAGCAATATAATGCAACAATATAACAATATACTGTAGTCCTGATGAATCTCCTAACAAAGTAATGCTCATTTAAAAAAAACAATCATTTCATTTCATGTGATTTCTCAACACACACAGTCAGGTAGATTGTTAATGAATGGAGAGATTTAACTTTTCCACTACTTATACCTAACAATAAATTCCACACTGGGTGAATCAAAATTAGAATAATATTCCAAGTATAAATCCGACTGATGAGGGCCGATGAATATAAATACATACACAGACATATTACAAGTCGCTATGTATACACATACCAGCAATGAATATAATTGCTGGAACATAACAATTATACTGTAAGTATATCTAACTTCAATCCTCAAATAACAATACAGCCATTGACTGTGATCTAAATAAATCTCCTCATTGCTAAATCACTCACTTAGCTTGATTCCCCCACATGGGGCCAGGTAGGTCGTCAAAAGGAAAGATTAACCCTTCTATTACCTCGACCCAACACTGGCTCCCACTCTGGGCGAATCGAATTAGCAAATATAGATAAATAAGAATATGATGCATAGATACATCACATACCAATATACACACACCCACATAAGCGATAAATATGAATTAACTCTTCCAGTGCTGGAGTGCATAAACATACCACCCAAAACTATATAATAGGAGATATCCAGATAATAGTCCAACAACATATACTCATTCCAAATGATCCTGTTCCTATCATAAGGGTAACTGGAATAATATTAATTCCCAATATATATACATATATATAAGAAATGAACTCCTATATTCAATAACATACAGAGAAGTTTACTCAAGGATTAACCCTTTGAGTGCCAGAGGGGTAAGGAAAGCATTGCAAAGCAATGTGTTCCGTACCCCTCTGGCACTCAAAGGGTCAAAACAACAGAGACAACTAAACCACTACTAGAATATATAATGGACTATCTATAATCACTACTGCAGTTCAAAATGCAAGGACCAAATCTAGATATAAACAATGGAGTGGTTGTATACCAGTGATCTAAAAAAGAACACTATTAACATTGGTGCTTATTCTATTACTATCAATAATACCTATCATTCAAAGCACTGGTAGAAATTAGAAAATATTTGAAAAAATATATGTGATGTATATACGGATATAACGTGAGTGATGATGGAAAGTATAAATATAATTTAAATATATATATTTAGAATAAACCTAATCTGTATACGGATTAAATATGGTGTTGGTACTGACCTAAAATATATAAGAAATTACATGTGAAATGAAATAGTGAATGACATAATGAGTGCGTGTGAGAGAGAGAGAAAAAAAAAAAATATATATATATACACACACACACACACACACACACATACATATTTATGACTACCACTGGGTATCTACCACTTCATTGAGACCTGCTGGAAAAAGTGTATTTAATTTAAAGATCCAGTATGCTTCTCTGCATGCCAGTCTACCTACCCTGTCCGGACTGTCCCAATTTATCCACTCTATGGGTATTATCTTGAGACACTCTGAATTTTTATCATGTTTCTCCAAAAAATGTCTCGACACACTATGTAATTTAAAACCAGCATGTATATTCCTCCTATGTTGGCCCTAGCGTGTCTTGCCGCATTTAAAAGAACCCTTCAGGAAAGTGTAACTTGACTCCCCTATAAGGTGTATTTTACATTGTTCTTACTTAAATTTCTTACATCTTTTGCCCCCACTAGGAAAAGATGTAAGAACTTTAAGCAAGAACAATGTAAAATACAGCTTATAGGGGAGTCAAGTTACACTTTCCTGAAGGGTTCTTTTAAATGCGGCAAGACATGATGTCTCACATGTAATTATATAGGACATAGAGAATTACGTTTTAAGTCTACGTCCACTGGGGAAAATTTTGAGATAAGTACAGAGCGGCTTGCAGCCACTCTGCGATCCCAGAATTCCATGACGTGACAGGAGACATGACAAGAGCGGTCCTGGGGTTGGTTTTCATTTAAGGACCAGATAGGGAGGTTTGGCTCGCCGACACACGACTGATCACATGTGACGGCTTTCGGAGCGGGGGACTGATAGGGACCACTCCAGTCTTGGAGTGGTCAATTTCAGACCTGGCTACTACTCACAGCTCTCTTACAGGAGTGCTGTGAGTAAAAATGATGTGATGTACCAGGACCATCACCAGTCCTTTAGGGAAAACAGCAGTGACGGTCCTGACTTGTGACTAGTCATTAAGGGGTTAAGAAAGCACAGTCATGGGGTAAGACTCTAGAGAATCACTGCACTTTTTTTTTTTTTTGAACTGCTGCATTTTGAGATCACAGAGCGGCTCCATCCCAGAATTTCATGACATTGCCTGTCGTTAAGGGGTTCATGTGAGTTTCACAGCTGTGAAGCAATGTGATACACTTATACACACCACACAGTATGATCTCCTAAACACAGGGACACCAGGGTAGGGAAAAGGGATTTGGGTCTTAAAAAGGGACTCTCGCTCCTAAAAGGGACACTTGTGAGGTAAGTATCATTTTTCTACTTTAAATAATGACAGAAACAATATGTAATTTTGTACCATGTGCAATCAACCTCTATAAATCACTGCTGTTGTTGGACTACATTTCCCATACTCCTCAAACTCAAAATGGCCGGCTGTGAATGACCAGAGTTGTAATCCAGCAGATAAAAATGAAAGTTACCTACCTATGGGCTTAGATTCCCTTGTAATACCATATTAAAAAAGGGATAGGGCCCATATTTATAAAAGCAAACTGGAGTTATTCTGGAGTAAACCAACTGCATCTTAGGGGATAAATACAAACCCCTGTTAAATTAAATCTCTTCAATGTGCTAAAATGTTCCATATGCCCACATCCTACACCTGCCCATCATCCGTTTCAGCCTATCAGCAGTGAATTCTTCAAATTGATCCACCCTTGAAGACAGCTTGACCCCATACTTTAGATCAGAAGTTCTCAACCTGTGCCCTCAGTGATCACTAACAGGCCAGGACTTAGGAATTTCCCTGCTAGAACAAAAGTGTGTTGATCAGCGGTTCAGTCATATTAATTAACTCACCTGTGCTCATAAAAGGACATTCTAAAATCCTGGCCTGTTAGTAGCCACTGAGGGCAGGGGTTTAGAACCACTGCTTTAGCATACTTTCCAACATTTCAGTTTGCCAAAGAGGGACACTTGTGTTTTAGGGGGTGTTGCTGGGGCATTACCAGGATTTTTTAGGGCTATTTCATGACATCTTGACACCTCCTTGTGTATCCTAATAAATAACTCATAACAAGACCAAAGTATTTTGTTTACACAGACTAATTTATAAACACATATACTGACATTTAAACAAACAATAATGAGACTTTTATTGCTGTAGAGCAATGTGATACATTCTGATCAACAATCTGATCTTCCAAAAAGAGGGACATCAGGGTGGGAAAGAGGGATTTGTGTCTAAAAGAGGGACACTTGGGAGGTATGCTTTAGATACTACAGGAGAACGCCATAATAACTGTGGACAGAAAGCGTCACCCGTGCTGGTGTATAAGAAAATGTCCTCCAACAAGCACATAGTGGCCAGTATGGGTATTAAGATATAGAAAATGTATGAGTGTGTGTATAACTATATATAATACGTTCCTTATATAGGAATACAGCTCTAAAACAGTACTGTACTACGATAGGTATCGAGCGCGCCCTTCTTACCACTTCAGTAAAATGGCGCTGCTGCTCTCGATTTGGCGTCAGAAAGCTATGATCCCATCTCAGTAGCGTTAAGCTTACTAAGTAATACGCTCATCCCACGCAAAGCCCAGTTCACACGTCGGCCATATTTATCGAGGGCGTGACACAATTACTGTAGCAGCGGAGAGAAATACTTTCATCATATCATTTCTAAAGTATTTTGAATTTCTAAGGTCATTTTCTAGAACATTCTGTCTCCATTCGTCATTACGAAACAATGTGCAGGTTGCCCCATACAAAGATGGCAGTTTTACGTCTCATATGACGATTTATGTAACAGTCTGGTTCCGTGTCTGGTAGTCTGGACCTTTACTCTGTCTGACGTCTCTCTTGTGAACCCGCCTTTGGGAGTGACGTGTATAGTGGGCGTTGCTGATTGTGAACATGGCGGTGGCAGAGGTTTGGGTTAGAGATGTAATCAGTGGAAAAGTGTCCGTGGCAGAGCTGCCATATGGAGCCACGGTGCGGGATCTGCTTCTTCGGCTGGAATCGGTGAGAACTTGTAGTCTATAGATAGGGCATTGTCCTTCCCAGAAAAAGGAGCAATTCTAGAACAGACAGCATAGATGAAGAATAAATCTTAACCCTGATAGTAACTTTTTATTATGACTTTACATATTCTGCAAGTGTGTAATATGCATAGATAAATTGCCTGTACTTTTTATTACTATTTTTTTTTTCATGCTTTACTTTTATGTCCATGACCTCGAACTCCCTGCATGTGTTTCCAATGAGATTTCTGTCAGGGACTATGTACCCACACTGAGACAATGTAGAAGATATAAAATGTAAAAAGGATAGCATGCATAGTTATAATTGCTTCAGGAATGTCTGTCTTTGAGACCCAAATTCCTCTTTCCTTCCCTGGTGCCCCTCTTTTATGAGCTCAGACTGTGTGGTGTGTATATAAATATCACATTGCTCCACATCAATAAAACTCACTTTAAAGTTTGTTTAAATTCCTGAATATCCTATATAATAATTCGCTAAAACGTGTGTAACGACGCAGTCATGCGAAGTAGAGACTGCTGCGTGTGCTGTAGTCATGTGCAGTAGAGACTGCCAGTAACAAGACTGATGCAGAGCTGGGCGCATGGTATCAGTCGCGGTGCGGGCAGTCTCTACCGAGCATGACTGCACCGCGACCGGCTGGCACTGTATCAGCCGCGGCATGGGAAGTCTCTACTGTGCATGTATTGCACCGCGACCAGCTGGCACTGTGGCCCGTGTAACGGGCTCGTCAACTAGTTTGTTTATAAGTTAGTGAGTGAGAATAAAATTCTTTGGCCTTTTTCTAAATGTATTCAGTTTTATAAAGAGCTGTCTAGAGATCATGCAATTCCCCATCTACCAATCCTGCCCTTATCAACACTATGTATAAACATTCTACCTCTCTGGTCAGTTATCTATTTATAAACTAGTCTGTATAAATAAAATACTTTGGTCTTGTCCTAAATCGCTTATTCAGTTACACAGAAAGATGTCCGGTAATAAAATAACCTAAAAGTTCTCAGTAATGCCCCACACACCAGCAACACCACCTAAAAGAAGCATCCCTCTTTGGCCATTTAAAATTTTGAGTGCGGTGCAGAGATGTAAGGACCTGGATCATCTTTAAAACATTAAATTTATCCATAGCAAGAAATTTATGAGTAATTGAAACAACTATTCAAGCTTATCGCTATATGACGTTAATTATGAACCAATCTTGTATAGGGGTGATAGTTCCCCTTTAAAGGGTTAACATTTTAAGTCTTTCACTGCCAATGACCCATTGCCTTTAATACCTCTTTGCCACTCAAGGGGTTAACTCTTTCTGTGGCAGAGTGGAACCCAACTATGTTGTGTGGGTTTTTTCTTCTGTTTTATTGCCAGAAAGGTATCCAAAGCACCCTTTCAGTGCTAGAAGGGAACCAAACACTTTGGTTTTCAACGTGTCCAATACCCCTGTCATTGAAAAGGTTCACCCTTTTGAGTACCTGCAGGATTAGCAGTTTTTCTTTCCAGTGCATGTATATCACTCTAGCACTCACACAGCATGTGAAGCGCTGTCCCAGTATTGCTAGTTAAATGTAAATGACAGGAAAAAGTGTGCATTAGATTTAATTTAACCTCTTGGATTCTAGAGGCTTCCATCTTCGTACAAAGTTATATATTTGAGCCCTCTAACATGTACTGGTTTAATCAACCACTGTGATACAACTGTATTTTATTTTGTAGTTTCTTACTCTTTTGTTAATTTTCATGTGTTTTTAGGGGTTACCATTACATGACATTTATGTGAAGTGCAATGGACACCTGGCTGGCACTGAAGAGAAGCTGCAGAATGGACTGGTGTACAGCTTGGAGCCGCGGCTATGCGGAGGAAAAGGGGGTCGGTTATCTTTCCTTATGTTTTTAATCCCATGGGGACCCCCCCCCCCCCCAACCATTTAAGCAGCATTACATCTAGAACACAGATTGCTATTATGTGTTGTATACCCCTCTGGCCTTTAAAGGGTTAAGAAAATATTTATGACATGGCTAAAAACAAAAAAGGAATCCTTTCTGGAGGAAACCAGCTACATGATGTGGGAGAACTAAACCTTCCCACTGATTTAACACTTTGAGTGCCAGACATCAGTAGAGACCAGTATATAGTAACGTAGTTGAGGCTAAAAAAAAATAAGACATGCATCCATTATATGCAGCCCTTTTCAGAACAACATCATGGAAGCTGGTTCCAAGTAGGGAAAAAAAATGAATCCCTTACTCCAGGTGGCAGTCAGATTGTTGATCCAGGGGCTATCTGCATTGACGCTATCTGTCATTGTTCTCAGTATTGTTCTGTGATCAGTATCCATTTGTTTTTGCGTTTTTTTTTTTGTTTGTTTTTTTTGTTAAAGCAGTTACAGTATCTGCAAGCACATGTACAGGAAACTGCAAATATAATGCAATGCACACATATTTTGTGTGTGTGTGTGTGTGTGTGTGTGTGTGTGTGTGTGTGTGTGTGTGTGTGTGTGTGTGTGTGTGTGTGTGTGTGTGTGTGTGTGTGTGTGTGTGTGTGTGTGTGTGTGTGTGTGTGTGTGTGTGTGTGTGTGTGTGTGTGTTTACACATTTAACGTCAGTGTTTTGGTCCAGTAAGGATAATGTTCCTTCAAGAGCCAGGGTGCTATTGCTAGTTGGAACCAAAAACCTATGCAGCAATAGATACAGAAAGAAAGCACTCAGAAGACTTGTTCAACCCTCAAAAAAGTGTTTATGGAGATAGATTCAATGTAGTGTACATATTTTCATGTGGACCTGATGAACATGTGTATACCACATTGAAAAGTAAACACGTTTTGAGTATTGCACAAGCCTTCTAGTGCTTGCTTTCTGTATCTGTCTATATAGTGTGTTGATACAATAAATCGGCACTTTGTATTCACCTTAAAAGACCTGTGAGTGCAGTTATATATATATATATAATTATATGTATATTTGCTGCAACTCAATATATATAAAGCATGCAGACATTGTCAAGAGATTTAGTTGTTGTTTAACCAAACATTAGAAAGGGGACGACGACTGTTCCAGTTGACTTTGGACTTGGTGAAATTATTGAAGGTGGTTCCAGCATTTAAGGAACAGTGGATCTCTTGGGCTTTTAAAGGGACAGTAATGTCCCATAAAAATGTTTAGAGTTTTTTAGAGATTAAAAAAATAAGCTAAATGCCACAAATCCTATCTCTCAAACCGCTATGGTTTGGGAGAGATCCTCTGTTAAAGTTCCCCTCTCCTTCCTCTTCTCCTGATGTCAGCTGTAAGCTCTGACAGCAGGAGTTCCCAGTCCGGGGACTGACAAGCGGCCCTTCAGCAGAGCCACAATAGCGAGATTTAAAAAGAAATACTTCTTTGGAATGGTCTACAAAGTGTCCCTGGCTTGCAAGCACACGTTTTAGACTGTTCCAAAGAAGTAATTCTTTTTAAATTGCACTGTTGCGCCTCTGCTGAAGATCCTCCTCGTGTCGGCCGACACGGATCTCTTTCTGTCAGCTTTACAGGTGACATCAGGAGAAGAGGAACTTTAGCTGAGGATATCTCTCAAACCATAGTGGTTTGAGAGATAGGATTTGTGGCATTTAGCTAATTTTTTTTTTTTTAATTTCTACAAAACGCTAAACATTTTTTTATGGGACATTACTGTCCCTTTAAAGCACTACTGTCTCTAGAGTTTACACAGAAAGGTGTGATAAACAAAAACATCCAGTTAGTGGCAGTTAGGTGGATGAAAACACCTTGTTAAAGGGATAGTAAACCCCCCAAAAAACTTAAAGCCAAATTATAGGAATAATAAAAACATACTTAACACCCTCATTCCCATCTCTCAAACCGTTATGGTTTGAGAGATGTAAGAAAGTAAAGACCTCCGCTCCTCCCCCTTCTCATGCGTCCGCTGCACAGACGTCATGAGATCCTGCTTCTGGGACCAGAGAGCGGCTCTTCAGTAGCGCTGTCATCTAGATATGTAAGTATAATTACTTCATCGGAATGGTCTACAACATTTGCTTGCAAGCCAGGCGCATGTTGTAGACCATACCGATGAAGTAATTATAGTTAGATATTCCGAAGACAGCGCTACTGAAGAGCCGCCTACAGTCGGGTGACCGGATTCTACCTGTGACAGCTTTACAGCACGTCAGGCAGAAAGGGGAGGGAGCGGAGTACTTTATTTTCAGTTTGAGAGATGTGAATGAGGTTGTTAAGTATGTTTTTATTATTCCTATAATTTGGCTTAAAGTTTTTTGGGGGGATTACTATCTCTTTAATAAGAGAAGTCAGAGGAGGATGGCTAGACACGTTCACATGTTCAAGCCACAGGCCACATACTCAGATAACCAGTCTTTACAACAGTGGTGTGCAGAAGATCTCTGAACACGCAACAAATGCATTGAACCTTGCAGCGGGTGGGCTACAGTAGCAGAAGACCAATCCAGGTTCCACTGCTGTCCTCTAGTAACAGGATTGGCTCTCTGGCTGTTTGTGTTAACAGACCGATATAACTAGTACAGTGGCCACTGAGTGTAGTTGTGTGTATAAAAAAATAAATATATATATACCCAGATGCTGTATGAAGGACACCTACCTTGTAATGTAAACTGTTAAGCTAACAAAGATCCTCGTATTCCTAGGAAACAGTTCATCTTTAATCCTTAAAATGCTAGGGATTCCCATTGCTTTATTAACAATGCTTTGGAGACCTCTAGCATTCATGGGCATAAAAACCATATATAAATCCATGTGAATTTTACTTGTCCTTATAGGTCAGTTGGTTTGCTCCAGAATTACTGTTTTTGGGTTTGTGCATATCACTCTGAATGCCACAATGATCGGAGACAAGTGATGATTCTTTGTGTTCTAGGGTTCGGTTCCATGCTCAGGGCTCTCGGAGCACAGATAGAAAAGACCACAAACCGAGAGGCCTGTCGAGATCTTAGCGGAAGACGACTTAGAGATGTCAACCATGAAAAGGCGTAAGCATAGCACCTTTTTTACTTTAAAGCGGAACTACTACTCCTTACAATCATGGCCCCAAATAATTACCCATCTGGCAACTAGTTGCTCAGTAGCGCTAGTCGTCAGAATTATTACCGCATCAATGAGAATTTTACACTGTCAGTCCCTTTTGGAACCGAACAGCTCCTAGCAACGCCTCCTAGAGCCAGCTGGGACTGACAGTGCAGACGCACAGACGTCACTTTGAAAAGACGTCTGTGCTGTTTCCTGCCTGTCAGCCCCGGAACGGTGTAAAATTCTCATTAACGTGGTAATAATTCTGGCGACTAGCGCTACTGAGCAGCTAGTTGCCTGATGGGTAATTATTTGGGGCTGTGTTTGTAAGGGATGGTAGTTCTGCTTTAAGCATTATATTATTAATTAAAGAGAGCTACATAAATATATGTTCAGCCGTTTTTAGAGCACTGAGCAACTTACAGTGGAGTTTTCAAATGTGTAACCCTTTGAATGCTAGTCACCCCTCTGACATTCAAAGGGTTAAAAGAACATGAACACCACCTAATAAACTCCTCACCTCCAAATCCTAATGGCCCCAATTAATCAGTTTTGTTGAAACTGGTTCCCCAACTTGTAAAAGGATAGTGAATAAAATAATAAATAAATATATAAGGTCTATCCTCCTGAGTAAAACAACGGTACTCCAACGACGGATTGTACAGCAGTGCTGTTGCTACACCATCCTATGGAAATTTATGCTCAACTGACCAGAGCTGTCCATAGGATGGTGTAGCAACAGCACCCCTGTACAACTTCAGGCCATTGAGATACTGCATGTAAAAAAAAAAAAAAAAAAAAATCATGTTTCAGCTGCAATACATATTGAATAAAACAACTTTCAGCAGTGGGAGTTCCCTTGTTTTACTCAGGATAATAAACAGTACAATATATTTTTTGCATACAGATTATTTCTATCCCTTTAATTAGCAATGAGTGTCATATCCATCAAGGCAGACATGATTCTGTTGCTAGAATCCAAGTCCCTAGACTACTCAAACTGGTATTCCTACGGATATTCCAGTGAGAGGTGTTTGGGGGACTTGGCAACAAAATACTACAGTGGGACAAGTTTGAGGTTCCAGAGTCTGATGACGCTTCATTGAGACAATTAACCAGGCTGGTAGAGGACTCAAACTGATACGATAAACCAGTACTGGCAGATTTTATTTGGGGGATCAGTCCAAACCGGACTGATGCATAGTGGCATTTAGTTATGTTGGCTGGATTTGTGACTTGAAATTGGTTGAGGCTTTTTTACATTATTCTTGTTTTATCAGGGTGACATTTTGGGGTAAGTGGTATTGGATGTTTTTGTACATTACATAGATTGGGAGGGGCAGGCTGTAATTTACCCATTTAATTGACATGTTCATGATTAATTGTTTTTTCCTATTGATTTTATTTTTTAAATGGGACTTCCCACCTCTTGAATGCATTGGTGAACTCTAGCATTCATTGGGTTAAAAGCCCCATTTAAATCAATGGTTTATTCTTGTTTGTCTCCCATTATGCTGTTAGTTTGCACCACTGTCTTTGTGCATATATTGCAGTGCTGACTAACAGAAGTCTAGTAGCTAAAGGGGCAGATGTAAAGTCAAAAGTGGAACAATTTTTGGTGGAAAGCCAACTGCACTATAAGGAAAAAATAATTCCCATTTTCTTTAATGGGTTTTTGAACCCCTAGGATGCTAAAGAGGTCTCCATCACATTGCCAAACAATGCTTTGGAGACTTCTGTCGTCAAAGGCGTTGAAATCTCCATTTAAAGGGATAGTAATATTTCAAAGAAAAAAAAAAAAAGGCAGCTCTGATTAATCTTCATAGTATTTGGGCCGTGGAGAGTGTTATTTCAGTACTGTCAGAATTTTAGTTCAAGAGTAATTGAATGATAAAGTATCCCCCTCCCGCCCCTTTTACTAATGTAATACTGCTCACCTCAGAGCAGCAAGGCTGTCCGGATGGATCACAGAGAGGGACAATCTTCAGTGAGCATAAGGATAAACCTGAAAAACCTCTCAAGGGGGGCAGGGTTTTCCACAGTAAGAAGATTGTCCCTTGCTGTGAGCTGTCCATTCAAGAGACCAGATTCCACATGAGGTGAGCAGTGTTACATCAGTAAAAGGGTCAGGAGGGGGATACTTTATCATTCAATTACTCTTAAACTACATCTCTGACAGTATTGATATAACACTCTCCATGGCCCAAATTCTATGAAGATTAATTGGAGCTGCTTTTATTGTGCAAAATCACTATCCCTTTAAATCAGCTGGGGATGGTTTGTGCCCTGTGGAGCAGCTGGTTTGTTGTACACATGATTTGATTTTTTTTTTTTTTTTTCCTCTGTGTCCAATCCAACGGCAATGTACTGTGGGTGTTAACTCCGCCCCTCAGCTGGTAGGACCAAATTATAAAAACGTCAGTTCCTCCCTCCTCACTCAGTTATTTTGGTCCTACCAAGCTGGGGGACCGAGGTTATCACCTCACAAAAAAAAAAAAAAAAAAATACATATAAAAAACAACTAGCGTGTAACAGAAGGCGCAAGAAAAATGGGATATGTAACTTGCCTTAAACGCGGGTTACATCTATATATTTATTGCTTGACGGATCCATACCCTTTCTCAGCAAGGGTCGCATGCTTCCGTATCTATGGAGCGCTCCCTTTGATGAATGTCTGCTGTTTGGAGTGAACGGGAGTTCCTCTGGGCTTCCTTGCCGGTCTGATGTTGCTACCGTGCTAAGGCAGGAAGCTCGGTTTGAGCCGCATCTTTACAGAGTCGGCGGCAGGAAGTGCAAGCGCGTGCGTTCCACTGTTGGAACGCAGAAGCAGGAAGTGCCAGAGACTCGATCAGGACGCGGTCCTGGAGCGGTTCTGAAGCAGCAAAACGGCCTGGACAGAGGTAAGTATATATTCTGTGTATATTTCTTTCCTTTTTGCTATTGGTATAGCTTTATGTGTATTTGGGTAGGCTTAGATTACAAAATGTCTAAGATAGAGAAGTCTGACAAGCAAAAGCAAACTGTTGATCCCCCTAAGGAAGATAAGCCTTCTACTAAACCTAGAAGTTGTGCTGGGTGTGAGACTAAGCTTACTCCTTCAGATCCTGCAAAACTGTGTACAGAATGTTTAAGAAAGATATCAGGCAGTGAAGTTCCATCCCAGTTTCAAGATTTCCTGGGATGGATGAAGTCATCTATGCAGGAGACCTTTAACTCCATTCAGGAAGCTTCAAGAAAAAGACAGCGCACATCTGATCCAGATGAGGGTACCTCTCATCTAATGGAAGAAGAAGAGTTTGCAAGTGTCATAGAATCAGTCTCCTCCGCTGAAGAAGGGGAGATTACAGAAGAGGCTGGATCTTTCTGCTTGGACAAGATGGATGGCCTGGTACGCGCCATGAGGAAAACACTGGGATTAGAGGATACCCAGAAAGAAATGAACGTCATAGATACAGCATTTGTGGGATATAAGAAGGAGGCTCCCACTTTCCCTGTCCATAGTTCAATCCAGGAGATGATATCGTCAGAATGGAAGACAGGGGATAAACGTCCTCAGACTACTAGAAGAACTCAGAGAATGTATCCTTTTAAAGAGGAAGACACGAATAATTGGTTGACGGCACCTAAGGTTGATGCAGCCGTCGCTCAGGTTTCTAGACGCACTACTATCTTGATGGAAGATGGTACCACTCTTAGAGATGCCATGGATAAGCGAGCTGATGCAGCATTAAAGAAGCAGTATGCGGTTATAGGGCAAAATCTAAAGACTGCCACTGCCATGGCCTGTATTTTCCGCACCTTAAGAATTTGGATGAGTGAATTTGAAGAAAAATTAGACTCTTCTGTATCAAGATCCAAACTGATTAAAGAATTGGTGCCTATCAAGGATGCAATCAACTTTTCCTGCGACGCCTCGCTGGATAACATCCGCAGCTTAGCCAGATCATCGGCGCTCTCTGTCACTACCCGTAGAGCCATATGGATCAAGTCCTGGGATGCTGATTCTGTATCAAAGAATAAATTGGTGTCTCTTCCATATACTGGTGGTAAGCTTTTTGGGAGCCAGTTAGAAGAAATTATTAAACAGTCATCGGGTGGAAAGAGTCCGTTTCTTCCACAACAAAAAAGAAACAGATCATCGCCAGCCCGGGCTTCAGGAACTAGAAAGCAGTCCTTTCGGGAGAGTAGAAGATACAGACCTGGAAAGCCATTTGAACAGCGGCAAAGAGGAACCACTCAGGGAAGTAGGAATGGTGGCCGCAGGGACTTCCAGAGGAAGCCCCGCTTCAATCAAAACACACAATGAAGTTCAGTTGACCCCTTTAATTTCTCCAGTAGGGGGCAGGCTGGAGGAATTCAGGGATGCTTGGATGAAGTTAAACCCAGACAGGTGGGTTTGCCAGATCCTGGAAAAGGGGTACAACTTGGAATTTTTAACTGTCCCAAACAAAAACAAATTCAGGACAACAAGAATCAGGAATCACAGATCAGCAGTTCTTATGAAGCAGGCCATCCAGCAGCTTCTTATCAACAAGGTAATAGAACCGGTCCCGAAGAAGCAAGAGTTCCATGGCTACTATTCAACGGTTTTCTCTGTTCCCAAGCCTTCCAGAGATATACGCATCATTCTGGACTTGAAGGAAATCAATACACACCTCAAGATACAGAAATTCAGGATGGAAACGGCAATGACTGCTCTGAAGATTGTGCAACCAGGATCATTCTTAACCAGAATAGATCTAAAGGATGCTTATTACCACGTGCTGATACAAGCTTCCCACAGAAGGTTTCTGAGATTCCACGTGTTCCAGAGTCACTTTCAGTACAGGGTGTTGCCATTCGGTCTGGCATCAGCACCAAGGGTTTTCACGAAGATATTAGCTGTTGCCATGGCAAACCTAAGACAACAACGCATAAAGATTCTACCTTACCTGGACGATCTTCTCATAATAGAAGACTCAGAAGAAAAAGCAAGGGAAAGCACAGTAAGGTGTCTTCAGCTGCTTCAAAGATTAGGTTGGCTCATAAACAGGCACAAGAGTCAGCTCACTCCATCTCAGGATCTGGTGTTCCTGGGGATTCAATTCAATACGAGGTTAGGAATAGCAACCTTGTCACAAGAAAGACAACAACGCCTTCATCTTTGCATATCTCGATTCTTAAGACTACAAACCCAGACGGCACAAGAATTCTCGGTCCTTCTAGGGAATCTAGCATCAGCCCATCAGATAGTTCCTTGGGCCAGAGCACACAGCCGCTGGACACAAATCAACTACCTAACGTATTTCAAACGAGACCCATCCAACAGAGCTCTGAAGATTCCAATCTTACCATCCACGCGAAGAGAGCTGAAGTGGTGGATGCACCCACAGCACATAGATCAAGGAAGATCTCTACGCCACATTCAGTGGGAAACAGTATACACAGACGCAAGCAAAACAGGCTGGGGAGGCATCTGGAAGCAAAAGTCAGTCCAGGGGATATGGACTACAAAGCAAGCAAAGCTTCACATAAATATTCTGGAGCTCCAAGCCGTATTAAACACTCTCAGGGGATTTCAAATAGAACTCAGAAACAAGCACGTCCTGGTGAGATCAGACAACACCACGGCAGTACAATACTTGAAGAATCAAGGCGGGACAAGGAGCAGAACTCTCAATCATCTAGCACTCAAGATAATCCTTTGGGCAGAAGAACATCTGGCTGCATTAACAGCTTCATATCTTTCAGGAAACCTGAATATTCAGGCAGACTATCTAAGCAGGAGTCAGATAGATCCTGGAGAATGGACGCTGGACAACCAGGTTTATCGTCAAATAGTCAGGACATTTGGCAATCCAGTGATAGACCTCATGGCTTCAGAAGTGAACACAAAATGCAGAAGGTTCTTCTCCAGGTGGAAAAGCCAGAAAGCTTTGGGGCAGGATGCTCTGCACCAACTTTGGAATTATCATCTGACATACATCTTTCCTCCTCTGCCTCTTCTTACGGAAGTTATACAGAAGATCAGGAGAGAGAAGGTAGAAGTGATCTTAATAGCTCCGGATTGGCCCCGCAAGATTTGGTATACAGATCTCAGGAGAATGCTCATCAGGCCTCCTTTTCCTCTACCGAGGATTCCGCACCTGCTATCCCAGGGACCAATCTTTCATCCAGATCCTGCATTCTTGAAGCTACAGGCCTGGAGGCTGAGCGGAGCTCATTACGTTTAAAGGGACTTTCAGAATCTGTCATTCAAACTATCTTGGCAGGAAGAAAGACCTCTTCTACCAAGATATATTACAGAATTTGGGTCATTTTTGTTAATTGGTGCAGCAGGAGAAAGATAGATAGAACTAGTTTGTCTCCAGGAAAGATACTGGACTTTCTTCAGGAAGGTTTTCAAAAAGGTCTCAAACCCTCATCTCTCAAAGTCCAGCTTTCCGCTATATCGGCTATCTTAGCTACTCCATATGCTGAACAATATGTTTTCAGAAGATTTTTGTCTGCTATCACAAAAATCAAACCAACTATTAGAGACATTATTCCTCCGTGGGACCTCAATCTGGTGCTTCACCAGCTAAGTACCCATGAGTTTTTCGAACCTCTAGACTCTATATCCTTAAAGCATTTGACATTGAAAACTGCTTTACTCACGGCGATTACTTCCGCTCGTAGGGTGGGAGAACTACAGGCATTATTGTGTAAATCCCCTTATATGGTTTTTCACAAGGATAAGGTGGTGCTTCATCCTAGACCTTCCTTCAGATCTAAGGTGGTGTCCTCATTCCATCTTAGTCAGGAAATTGTTCTTCCTTCCTTCTGTGCCAATCCATCCAATAAGAAAGAGATGGAATTTCATAACCTAGATTTGGTCCGATGCTTGCAGATCTACCTACACAGAACTAAGTCATTTAGAAAATCAGACACTCTTTTTGTTCATTTTGCAGGAAGATTTAAGGGTACTGCTGCCTCTAAACCCTCTATAGCTAGATGGATTAAGGACTGTATCTTTTTAGCCTATTCATCTGCTAAACTAGACCCTCCGGTGGGGATTAAAGCCCACTCTACTAGGGCCATCTCTACCTCTTGGGCTCTAAAAGCGGTAGCCACTCCAGATGAGATCTGTAAGGCAGCTACATGGGCATCAGTATCTACATTTATAAAGCACTACAAATTAGACATTCTGGCTTCTACGGACGCTCGATTTGGCAGAAAGGTGCTTGAAGCAGCCATACCTGCCACTCCATAATCTCCCACCCGAATGAAAGGAGTACTGCTTTGGTAAGTCCCACAGTACATTGCTGTTGGATTGGACACAGAGGAAAAGGTGAAATTTACTCACCGATATTTTGTTTTCCTCTGTGTCCTTCCACGGCAACCCACCACTGGTTAATTCTGGCTAAGTTTGGGTTATTGGTATCGTTCCATGAATAATCATATGCATAAAGCCTAAAGGAGATTTCTCCAGACTAACATTTCTCTCTATTCACAGCTTGGTTAAAAAAATAACTGAGTGAGGAGGGAGGAACTGACGTTTTTATAATTTGGTCCTACCAGCTGAGGGGCGGAGTTAACACCCACAGTACATTGCCGTGGAAGGACACAGAGGAAAACAAAATATCGGTGAGTAAATTTCACCTTTTTTTTTTTTTTATATGCCTCAGAGTTTTCTTGGTAAAGTATTAGAGTGGGTCCCCCACCTGTGGGGCATCTGTGACTCTCCAGCTGTTCCTAATTACAACTCCCATCTTCCTCAGCTGGCTGAAAATGATGGGAGTTATAATCTGGCAACAACAGAGGAGCTGTAATTTATCCACGCCTCTTGTCCTTTCACTCTTTCATACATTACACTTCTGTAATTTCCAGCATGGCGGAATGGACAAAGAAACAAGCGGATAGAGAAGCAGAAAAAGAGCAGAGGCGCCTAGAACGACTTCAGAGGAAACTGGCTGAGCCCAAACATTACTTCACTGACCCAGAGTACCACCAGCAGTGCAGTGACATGTCCGAGAGACTGGAGGAGTCTGTCATTAAAGGTAGGAGCTGATAATCAAGAGTGTATCATTATTGGGTTTTATTGGAGGCTCTAAATAAAGGTTAATCAGCTCTTGGCGTTCTGCCCATTGAAGACTATAACACTCCTCCCCAACCAGGAGGTTGCTGCCTGGGGGGTGATGGGAGTTGCAGTCTTCAACAGCTGGCGTTCCAAAAGTTGCCTACAACATTCTAAAATTGCACTTATTTGTGTTTGCACCTCGGTGTATGTTTGCTCTAAATCATCATTCAGTGCTCCTTAAATGTTGTAGTCGCATTGTGAATGTAATAATAGCACCAGTAATTCCTGATGATCTTACTTGGTTCTGAAAATGGTCATTTATCACCTTGATTCATTTATGTGGCGCAGTACATGGCTGTCGTGCTATGACACCATAATATGGTGCAAAGTAAGACTTTGCGGAAATGGGAGTGGCTCACACAACAGTTGTCACAACGTATGTGTATTTACCAATTATGACAAGATCTTTTCGTGATTAACCCTTTGAGTGACAGACTGGTACACAAATCATTGCTCTTCAATGCTCTGCTTACCACTCGCACTCAAAGGGTTAAATCTTTATGCCCGGTATAACCTATTGTTAATGGAAGTATAAATAATGTCGGGTGATGGTACATAAACAACATATGGAAGGATTTTTTTTTAGCTAATTTTCTCTGATGGGCACATATTTATAATTGTCTTTTACTTAAAGAGATAGTAATACTTCATTTAACTTCATGTTTTTTTAATGCCTACAAAATAAAATAAAGAACGATATAAGTCTTATCTCTCAAACTTTTATGGTTTAAGAGATATTCACAAGCAAAGTATCCCCCCCCCCCCCCCCCCCCCCCGTTCAGCCAAAGCAGAAGGGAGGTGCCCAGGTAGACTGCAGAGAGGGACAATCTTAAATTAAGATAAGGGAAAAACCTGAAAAATCTGTCGGGGGGGGGGGGGGAGGGCTTTCATTGTTCTCATACAAAGAAGATTGTCCCCTGCTGTTATCTGTCTGGTCTTACAACCAGATTCACATCTGAGAAGAGACGGCTTACACTAGGTGAAAGGGGCGGGAGGGGAAACTTTGCTTGTGAATATCTCTCAAACCATAAAGGTTTGAGAGATAAGACTTATATCGTTCTTCATGTTTTTTTAATGCCTACAAAATAAAATAAAGTTAAAACAAAGTATTACTATCCCTTTAAATGTAAACATAACCCATTGCTACTTGTAACACTGGTGAAGAGGCTGTAAAAATGCATTCATAAAGTCCAGCCCATGCCAAAGACTCCCCTGTTGATCAAGAGGAAGGCAAAAAAAAAAAACCAAAACAAAAAAACAAAAAAAACAAACAAACAAACTTGAAGCCATTTCCAATTTAAATTGTAATCATATCACCCACTAGATATCTTTTCTCTAGTCTCTATTTATATTCTGTGGATGTTTATGGGTCACTCACCAGAGCTGTCCCATAGGATGATGTAGCACCGAAAAAAAAAAAAAAAAAAAAAAAAAAAAATCAAGTTTGAGCTGTGATAACTTTTGAATAAAATGCCTCTTAGCAGTGGAAGTGACCTTGTTTTACTCAAGAGGGTAAACCTTGCAGTATATTGTTTTATACCTTAAGTATTAATATCTCCTTAAATTAAAACACACCCTGTTGGTAATTTGACTCTCCCTAGTATGCACTTCTGAATATATGTACAATCAGAATGGAGCTTCTGTGTCACTTAGAGCCGTCCAAAGAAACACTAAATTAGAAATTGTGGTGTAAACAGAGTAAAGTTTTACATATGTGGGACCTGTACAACATTCTTTCACATAAGCGGAGTCTTTTTTAAACAAACTGCAAAGATGCTCATGTATTGTTACAGCATGAAAGGGTTAGTAATGTCTTATATGAATAAAAAAGGGATATTGTAGATAATCCAAAAAGAAATCGATTGATGCAAGTTCTGTCTCTCAAACCTTTATGGTTTGAGAGAGAGAATGTTTTAAAGTTCCCTTCCCCCTGACGTTGGCTATAAGCTGACAGCAAGAGATCCTGGTCCCGGGACTGGACGGCGGTTCTTCAGAAGAGCTGTAATAGTTCAGTTTAAAAAGAAATACTTCATTGGAACGGTCTACAAAGTGTGCCTGCAAACCAGGCACGCTTTGTAGACTGTTCCAATGAAGTACTTCTTTTTAGATTGTGGTATTTTGTAGAGATGCACCGATACCAATTTTTTTAAGACAAAGTACAGATACTTTTTTCAAGTACTCACAGATACCATTTACCAATACTTTTTTTTTTTTTTATTATTATTTTTTTTGTGTGTGTGTGTGTGATATATAAAATATATTTTAGGTACTTGGAAGTATTGGGGAGTACTTGAAATATATATACACACACCGCCTCTTGATTCTCCCCTTTTGCCTCTTTCTCCCCCTCTTGAGCCCCCTCCTTTTGCCTTTGCTTTTTCTCTCCTTTTTGATCCCCATTTGTCCCCCTTCTTGACTGTTGATCCCACCCTTTTGCCTCTCTCTCTCCCTCCTGATCCCCCCCCTAATTTTGCCTCTTCTTGGCCCCCCTCCTTTTGTCTCCTGATCCTTCCTCCTTTTGCCTCTTTTTTTCTCCCTTAGTCCCTTTTGCCTCTTTTTCTCTCTTGACCCCCCTCTCTGCCACTTTCACCACCCGCTCTTCATGCCCCATCTTCCTTTGTTGATCCCCCTTTTCCTGCCTTACCCTCCTCTGCAGGGTGCTCGCTGTTCTCTCGCGAGCCCCGGCAGAGGTCAGCGTCGGAGCGTTGCCATGGTAACCCGCGGCAATGCTCCGACGCTGCAGGAAGGAGAGAGGCGACCAGGTAGCATTGTGAGCAGCTCCCCGGGCTCCCTCTCTGCAGCACCGACCCTGACACAGGGTATCGGTGCTGGCATCAGCCGCATTTGCGCGAGTACAAGTACTCGCGCAAATGCTGGTATCGGCACTGGTATCGGTGCAACCCTAGTATTTTGGCTCTGCTGAAGAGCCGCCTCGAGTCGGCCGACATGAATCTTCTGCTGTCAGATTTATAGCTGACATCGGTGAGGGGAGAACTTTAAAACGTTATCTCTCAGACCATAAAGGTTTGAGAGGTAGGACATCAATTTTTCTTTTTGGCTTATCTACAATATTACCTTTTTATTTATGTAAGACATTACTATCCCTTGAAGATAGGAGTGCAATTAAAAATGTTTCCCCATTTGGGTTAATTTTCATTATAAATTGTCATGAAAATTATCTACTGTATATCCGTGAATGTTTCAGCATTCCCTTTCACATGTGACCAATTTTATACATCCCTGCCTTTTAAGAACATAATGTTCAAACAAATTATTCGTGTTTATGGTCCTGTATTACTTGGAAATAGCTCCCCCTGGTGGTATTTTTAAGACAGGCAAGTTATTTACAAAATAGATTTGTTCAGTTATAGCCAAGTCTTCCTGCAAAGCAGTGGTCCTCAACAAGGGTGCTGTGGCACTTTGGTATGCCTTGGACACCCACTTGGGTTGTCCTTTTTTTTCATTGAAGACTTTGACCAATTGTTAGTTCAAATGTTTATAAAGTTGTTGTGCACCATACGTTTGTCTTTCTGATTGAGATCTAGCACTATATAACACATTTATATATGTCTAGCCTCCATTACACCGTTGCCCAATGACCTATACAATGTTAGGTGTACCTCAAAAATTCCAGACTGTGTTAGGGTTGTCTTGGTAAAAAAAAAATTATAACCATTGCTACAGAGGTGTCTTCTCAAGCTCACAGGCAGCATAGACATTAATCCAATAAGTGTTGGAGGTAGCATTCAGGCAGTTTGATCCTTTGAATACCAAGAGGTATGCAACACATTACAAAGCAATGTGTTTATACTCTGGCACTCAAAGGGTTTAAGATTTTACAAACTGTATTCTACATTTGAGCGTAGGGTTGATTTGCATTTCATTGGGCAGAACAAAACTGACCACAGGCCATTCCTCTTACGTGAATATAATGTAGAGTAGTTTCATCACAATGGCTCTCAAGAATTTTATTTAACCTTCTAGAACGTGAATTCCATTTTAAATTGTTGTGTGCAAGAAAGCTTCAATCTGTAATCGCTTTTTTTAAAGAATTACCTGCTGATGTCACATGGCAATCTCTGTGCTACAGCTCAGTACCTTAGGGCTGTCTATAATCTCCCCTCTTGTGCCTCTATCCCTTCTCCTCCCTCAGTGAGTCCCAAATATTCATGTGATAGCCTCGGAGACAAGCGGACTGGCGCTTGCTTATATAGTGGGTGCATGAAAGAGCTCTTTGCCTCCATCACCTGGACGTGCAGTTTTATTGCACACAACAATTTAAATAGAAGAAAAATTCTGGGAGGTGAGAGTTCCACTTTAAATTTAAAGCCCGAAAAGTCACATATTCTGTGCTAGCTATTTGTGTCTAATACAGTTTTTTGCTACCTCTCTGGCACTCAAAGGGTTTATAGAACCATAGTAACAGGGAATTGATCTACAGTTCCATTTATTTTAAATATATGTCTTGCAATTTGCTAGTGTTTTCAGTAAAAGTAATCTGTAAAGAAGTGATTGCTTCCTGAGCTCTGATATCCCGGCCAAAAGGTCCTTTGAAAGGTCTGTCTTTTGAGCAATTTCCTTTGCTGCCCAGGCCCGTTTCATGCCCTGACTTTTACTCTTATGTTTAGGGTTACAAGCATCGTCCAGCACCGTGGTTTCCCCAGGGTCCAGCGACAGCCTGAAACGCAAGAAGGAGCCAGAGAGCAGCAAAGTAGAATCTGGCAAAAAGAAATGCTTTTGGTATGTACCATGGGCTGTATTTATCAATGTGTCGCTAATCCTTTACGTTAGTGACATAAAAAGTTCTGTGATTAGAACAGCGAGGGGTCCTTATGGATCTTTCCGTTAATAATGAGTTGCAATTTGCAAAGAAAATCCTGTTTAAGATGATAAATGTACAGGGGCAATTGTATCAACATGTTGCTATAAAGTGTCTACTAAGGAGAGAGCGAGTAAGACTGCCTTGGCTGGCTTTCATTTTTAAGTGCTAAATCATTTTGAATGGCCTCTGTCTCCTTTTCATGATTACATATGTCTCTAGGGGTCTGCAGTGCATTTTATGGGAGTTAAATTAATCTGTGCCATGAATAGGAACAAATTGACCACAATTGCAACTTATTATTTATTTATTTATTATTATTATTTTTTTTTTCTTCAATTGGTGACCGGTTGATGCATGTTCATTTCCCTGTGTGTCCTAGTATGGTATAAATACCCAGAGCTGATTTGTGTTTATACTGTGTATAATGAACTACCAACACACCTTGCTGAGGTTCTTGATACACACAAACAATATGGTCCATATACAGTATACAAGTAACAGAAGCAATTATAGGTGCAGATGTACTGTATCCTTTAAAAATGTCGCACACAAAAGAGCGTGCGACTACGTGGAGCATTAACCATGTCATCATGATTAAAAGGACAACATGAGAATCTCGTCTTGCATCAAGGAGCGAGATTCTTATGTCACGGCATGAAACGTCTCTATAACCTGATCCCAGTGTTGCTGAGCACTGCTCCTGGCGCTTTCTCCCCCTTCTCTGCGTGCAGAATGACAAGGTGGATCAGTAAACAGGCTACAAACCTTGATGAATTCCCTCCCAAATTCCTGTAATTTATAATATGTAATCGGGAAATTGTTTGAGCATATGGATTCACCTGTAATAAATTTCATAGGGAAACAAAGCCTAACTCACTTCTTGTCACCATGACCAAGGTGGTTACCACTCGTGTACACCTTCTCTTTTTTTCTGTGGCTAAGTCCTGCTGACAGTTTTATTACGTTGAATTATTTGTTTTCCATCTTCAATGTATAAGGATAAGCTGAGACTATCCAACTGTTTTTGTGCTACAACTCTCATCATCCTCCATGGACACCAGATGGCTAAGGATGCTGGGAGAGACTCAAGTTTCCTGTTTGTGCAACACAATCTTGGAAAACCGTGACATTTCTGAACACAGCAGCAGCGCTTTAATTTATTCAAACATTATATTGCTATATTTAAACTGTCTGTTACATCATCAAATCAGCAAAATTGGACTTGAAGGTGACGTTTCATGCCGCAACATGAGAATCTCGCGCTTTGATGCAAGGCAAGATTCTCATATCACCTTTTTAATCAAATCTACATGGTTAATGCGCCATGTAGTCACACGCTCTTGTGTGCGACATTTCTAAAGTAAACCCAGATGTACCACTGGGGATAAGTTAAAAAGTCTAATTGTTTTTAAATGGGTCTTTTAATCACCATAAATGTTAGGTCTCAAACATACTGTAGACCTGTTTTTGCCCTGTATTGTACAGCTGGCCTCACTAGCATTCATTTAAATCAATGGGAGTCTTTATTTTGTCCTTTGTGGTGTAGTTAGCTTCTGTCTGTGTACTGCCCCATATGTCAAACAGAAACCTGCACACTTGTAATTGCAAAAAAATTTAACATTCAACACTGCAATATGGTGAAAGCATAGTAACATAGTAACATAGTAAATTAGGTTGAAAAAAGACACAAGTCCATCAAGTTCAACCTTCGCTTCATACCTCAGTAACTGAGAATTTTATAGCTTTCCTGCTACCAATTAAATTAGTCTTTATCAGACCTTCCTGATCAGCCTACTGATAAACAGATGACAGCGTGATCTTTTATCAAGATGTAATGAACTTCAGATCAACGTACATGCTTTTGATACTTGCCACCAATATGAATTAAGTACACAAATGTACATGAGTATGGATCAGTGGCTGTTTATTGTCCCATGAGTCCACCTGCTGTAACAGTCTGTGTTGGGATAGTGGAGAATACAACCATAACTTGAGCATAAAATACAGAGAGGTCATTCGGGTTGTTTAACCTCAGAGGTCCTGTAGCACAAAGTTTTGAGACTCTGTTACTGCCTCTCTAAGGCACTGATGATCGTTCTAAGCTCACAGATTTAAGTAGGCTACTTTCACCATTATAATGCGTCATAAAGTGACATACAAGTTTTAGTTTCAAGGGATAGTAATACTTCATTTTAACTTTATTTTATTTTGTAGGCATTAAAAAAACATGAAGAATGATATAAGTCTTATCTCTGAAACCTTTATGGTTTAAGAGATATTCACAAACAAAGTATCCCCCCCCTGTTCAACCAGATCAGAAGGGAGATGCCCAGGTAGACTGCAGAGAGGGACAATCTTCAATTAAGATAATGGAAAAAGCTGAAAAACTTGTCAAGGGGGGAAGGGCTTTCATTGTTTTCATACAAAGAAAATTGTCCCCTTCTGTTATCTGTACTGTCATACAACCTGATCCACATCTGAGAAGAGATGGCTTACACTAGGTAAAAGGGGCGGGGAGCGGAACTTTGCTTGTGAATATCTCATAAACCATAAAGGTTTGAGAGATAAGACTTATATCATTCTTCATGTTTTTTTAATGCCTACAAAATAAAATAAAGTTAAAACGAAGTGTTACTATCCCTTTCAGCACCTTTTGTCATATTGCGTTTATACTCTAATACAGGGCTTAAAAGTTGAAGTCCTTTGCTACTAGCCAGACCTGAAAAATTACTCGCCACTGCAAGCCATAACATACCAGCCAATACTGAATTTCTACTCGCCATTGGCTAGTGGAAATTTTGAGCCCTGCTCTAATAGTCTGTCAAAATAAACGCAGCTCAGATTATTCTTTATAGTATTTGGGACATGTAGAGCTTTATTTATGTGTACTTCCAGAGTAACTGAATCATTGTGTCCCCCTCCCGCCCCATTTACCTATGTAAAGTGCACTGCAAGACTATCTGGATAGATCACAGCAAGGGAAATCTTCTGTGAGCATAAGGAAAAACCTGCCCTCCTCCTTCAAGGGGGGCAGGGTTTTCCTTATGATCACAGTAAGAAGATTGTCCCTTGTTGCAACCTGTCCGGTCAAGAGACCAGATTCCACATCTTAGGGGAGGTGGCTTACACTAGATAAACGGGGAGGAGGGGTATACTTCATAATTCAATTACTCTGGAACTACACATCATAGAGAATGATAATACCACTCTACATGGCTGAAAAACTATAAAGAATAATCGGAGCTGCATTTATTTCGAAACATTACTATCACTTTAAGGATAGAACATAGTAGACTACATAATTCATCCTACAAGGTATGAGCTCTTTCATTCTGTGAGTAAAACTAGCAACATTAATAAAATTTTCTACATGTTTTCAAAAGCCTGGCAGTTGCCTTTGGTTTTCCTAATTACAACCAGTTAACAAACCTGCTTTCAAGATACCCTCAACCAGACATTCCTTTCTGGCCAGTTCATCCCTACTGGTGCATCTGGGTATCACCGGTGTTATGCTGCAGCCATCTTTGTTGCCAATAAACACCAGGTGACCTTTCCTTTATCCATAGTCTTTCTCTCACTATTAATTTTGCAGTGCTGTCTATGGCTTCGCTTGGTGAGGATATAACTACTATGCTATAACTGCAGCTTCCTGCCAACTATTTCCAGAGTTTCAGCAGTGAAAACCTGTTACTGTGTAGGCCATTTACTGGGATGATTGAGCTGCTGTAGTGTGCTGCACAATGATCTAAACACATGGTGGCCCACACTAGCAAATTAAGAAATGCTTATATGTATGTGGCCCACATGCTTTAACCCCTTAACGACATGTGACGTACTATGACTGTCACGGTCCTTGAAATACTCAAGGACCGATGACGGTCATAGTACGTCACATACTTTTTACTTACAGCGCTCTACCGGGAGCGCTGTAAGTAAAAATAGGGCCTGAAATTGACCGCTCCAAGATCGGAGAGATCTCTATCAGGCCACATCGTGACGCGCCGATACACACTACAGGTCACGTGTACCGGCGCGTCCAAGTGGTCCTATGCGGTCCTTATGGGACGGAAACGTCCCAGGACCGCAGGTCGTTAAGGGGTTAAAGAGCACCTCTGTCCCCACGTTTTGCACACCGAGGTAGTGCAGTACATGACTGTAGCACATACTGGTTTGTGCAAAGATAACACAATTCAAGGAACCATGGTAATCTGTGTTTGTAGTGGGCAAGAGCAATTCTACAGCAAACAAACATAAATTCTACATTTTACCACTGATTTAAATGGAGCTTTTTAACCCCTTGAATTCTAGTTAGGTTTTCAGTGCATTACAAAGTAATGCGCTGGAGACTTCTCTCTTGTTAAAGAGATGGTAATACTTCGTTTTATCCTTATTTTATTTTGTAGGCATTAAAAAAACATGAAGAATGATATAAGTCTCATCTCTCAAACCTTTATGGTCTGAGAGATATTCACAAGCAAAGTTCCCCCTCCCGCCCCTTTTACCTAGTGTAAGACATCTCTTCTCAGATGTGGAATCCAGTCCATAGACCAGACAGATAACAGAAGGGGACAATCTTCTTCCTATGAGAACAATGAAAGCCCTGCCCCCCTTGGCAAGTTTTTCAGGTTTTTCCCTTAATTGAAGATTGTCCCTCTCTGCAGTCTACCTGGGCACCTCCCTTCTGATCTGGCTGAGCAGTGTTACATCAGTAAAAGGGGCGGGAGGGGGACACTTTATCATTCAATTACTCTTGAACTACAACTCTGACAGAATTGAAATAACACTCTCCAAAGTCCAAATACTATGATGATTAATTAGAGCTGCTTTTATTATGAAACATTACTATCCCTTTTAAGGGATTTAAAGCTCCATTTAAATAACTTGGAAGGTTTTATGCTCCAGAGCTTTATTTGTTTGGAATAATCTCATTGTGTGATTAAAAAAAATTTGACATTACTGTCCTTTTGAGTTTTGTGGAGCTTAAAAAAAAAAAAAAAGCTAAATGCCACAAATCTCATCTCTCAAACTGCTATGGTTTGAGAGAGATCCTCCGTTAAAGTTCTCCTCTCCCTCCCCTTCTCCTGACGTCAGCTGTAAGCTGACAGCAGGAGTTCCTGGTCCAGGGACTGACAAGCGGCTCTTCAGCAGAGCCGCAATAGTGTGATTTAAAAAGAAAATCATCCTTGAAACGGTCTACAAAGTGTACCTAGTTTTCAAGCACACGTTTTAAACCGTTCCAAAGAAGTATTTCTTTTTAAATTGCGCTATTGCAGCTCTGCTGAAGAGCCTACTCATGTCAGCCGACACAGAACTCCTTGTGTATGCTTTACAGCTGACGTCAGGAAGAGGGGGATATCTCTCAAACCATAAGTGAAGTCTATAGGCCCTGCTGAGACAGTGGGGAGAGTGTGGGAGTGAAAGGGTTAACAATACCAGACCCCTGGTTACCTGTTACTATTCCTAGCAACCACCAAATTAACCCCTGAAATCCCTCCTGCACTATCACTCCAGCACTACAATTTGCTGCCACCACCAAGACTTTATATCTGGGCATCTTAGGTTACCACAAACACAACTGAATACAGTATAAAATCGCCTTAATAATCAGACATAGAATTAAACCTTTAGTAGTGTTCTAGCTGAGCTTCCTTCAGAGTAGTGAGTTCATGTTAGAGAATAGAGACAAGAGCTGATTAATTGAACATTTTATCTGGTAAAAAAGGCTTCACAGTCCTTGTTACAAAATACAGAAATAAAGGACATACACAAAGATTATACATTGGCAAAACAGTCTATAAAATAAAATGGGAGAAACACAAGAAATTCTAAAATACAATTACCAATATTTTAAGAGTCCTTGGGAACTTATGATGGTATATCCCCCTTCAGTTGTTACAAAGAAATTCACTGTTTTATCAAAAAAAAACATATTAAATAGGAGTCTACAGTTACTTCTACGAGGCCAGACCCCCTGGGTGTTACCTGGGAGGGTCAGGGGTCTGGCCTGACCGTTTACAGCCCACTCAGTCAGACCTGTCAGGGATGCAGAGTTCTACCTGAAAAATCACAAGGCTTCCAAAAACATGCAACCCACAGCACACCTCTATAATCTTATAATAATCATATTCCTCATATCTGTGTGAATATCTGGACATCAAACGTGCTGGGTCTAACTGGTTTTAAAGTGGCTATTCTTGTAACTCATAGAAGGAACACCTCCCCTTGGCATGTTTGGTACCCATCACAAGGGTAAAATCTGGGCATTCTGAATATATATTTGTATTGAACCATTTTACACGATGTATATATACATGTTCTCCCTTTTTCAGGTTATTTGGGTGTCCCCTGGATGACCTCCATCAGAGCAGATCTTCCTATACGTTTTATAGTAGCCCTATATCCTGCTCTGGTGATGTTATCTACCCAGCTAATTTTATGGCCTAGGACTGGGGCACGTTGAATAACATACAGGTCCGCAAGCAAATTATACAACCCAGAGGGCCAACTCATGCCTTGGCATGACACACAGTGGTTTGAGAGATAAGATTTGTGGGATTTAGCTTTTTTTAAAGCTCTACAAAACACTAAAAAAATGTTATGGTACATTACTGTCCCTTTTAATATGCACCGTGGTGAATACATCATATGTGATTCAAAATTCTACAATAAATGCTAAATTAGAAAAAAATATACCCGCACTTGTTCTCTAGTACCACATACAGAATAGAGGAATCGTCACTGGTATAGTACACTCAGGATGTGATGGCTGAGCCGCAGTGAAAGTCATGTTGCACATTGATTCTCTCCCCCACCCATGCATCTTGATAAGTCCCACTTAGAACCAAAACGTCTGTTTTCTATGTCTTGACAGCAAACACACACTGCTGAAAATGTACACTGTTTTTAAACAATGACATTATGGTTCCTCCTTTTCAGATTATATAATATACACTCTTTAACCCCTTGTGTTGGAGACGTCTCCGTACACACCTTCAACACCTCGGATGCTTAATTGGTAAACATTCAATACACAACTCTGATCTTCAAAAGATGTACAGATTCTTATAAATACTTATACACAGCAGATATGTTATATATTACACACATGTGGATTGGATCACACTTACGGGACCTAAATCTTGGTGACCTACATTGAGTGAATATGCTGAATCTGTAATTACTCTTGTTGGATATGAAGGGGTAAATTCTCTCTACATCATGATACAAATAGATAGAATCATACTGAAGTTTGATCATAATTCATTCATTCTGCAGACTGGTGATTACTGATGGTGTTTGTGGAGATCCTTGCACCACAGAGGGTTAATGTGTGTCTTATAAATTATTTTATTATTCTGATGTGTCCCGACTGTGACTTTACATTCAGTCGTGGGGAGTTTACCAGTGAATTAATTTTTTGGAATCATTTGTTGTAGAGTAGTGGTATTACAAGCTGAAAAGATATTATAATAATCATGATTTAGATGCCGGATGATATAACTCATTGGGGGGATGCACTAAGCCATGATAAAGAGGTGAATCTGACGTGGAGATGATATCTCCATTAATATCACCTCTCCAAGTCCTGTGTTATCCTGTGGAGCCAATGCAATAGTATTTCTCCAACTATGGAGATCTTGGCGCATAGGCTCTGTAGAATAAAATAGAAACTGGAAAAGTGATATCACACTTTAGGGCATAACTCCCATTATATCTTTATAATATGGATTCTATTGTTAAACATAAAAAAGGAGAATATTTTTTTTTTTTTTCTCCATTTTCCTTATTGGTCTAATTATGCTGATTAGCTTATTTTTATGATACCTTTATGATTTTATTTCACCTTTTTTCACACTTTGCACAGGTGTTTTTGTTCTTTATATTTAAGAATACTGTACTTTGTTTTGGTTTGAGTAGGTAAATGAGTTGATGGATGACATAGTCATGGATTAGGATGATGTGCGTGTTTACTTTCCCTCTCATGGTAGGGTATAGAACACTGTGAGAATATTATCCTATATAATAATTTGCTAGGATGTTTGTCAGAAGCTGTCATGCTCAGCAGAGACTGCCCAAATGCACAGAATGCTGGGAGTTCTGTGCTGGGAGCATTCTGTGCTTTCGGGCAGTCTCTACAGTGCATGACTGCATCGGCAGCAGGACGCAGAGCAGAACCGGCCTCTTAACCCTTTGAGTGCTTTGCAATGCATTGCATACCCCTTTGGCACTCAAAAGGTTAACATCACCTGGACCTTGGCCCGTGTACATGGGCTTTTACACTAGTATATACATATTCCTGTGAGTGCAATACACTTGCCCCAGAATTACAACCCTCATCTTTGCTATAGTATTTTGACCTGAATATTATTAATTATTACTACTACTACTACACTTCTATTTGTTTTATAACCAGGACTGGAGTAGAAGACCTAGAATCCGATACAGGAAGTGGCAGTGATTCGGAGGAATCTCCGTGCACCTCATCGAGCAGCTCTTCCTGTAAACAACTCCTCAGGCCTCAGAATGATTGTGATGAATCAGAACCGCTTCAAACAACTCGGGCCATTTCAGAAGACCCTCCAGAACAGGCTGGAGCTCAGAGCTCGGTACCAAGCACTTCACAAATGGAGCAGAACGATGTGGATTCGGAGCAGAAGATCGAAGTTGCTGAAAATAAAATGGCGGAAAATACCAGACAAGAGAAACTGGAAGTCCAACCCGAGCCTCAGCAGGAGACTGCGAATTCAGTAAGTAAACCTTCAGTGAGCTCTTCGGTGTCTGAGCAGAACACATTTAAAGTGCAAGTGACATGATAAAATAGGTTAAAGGGATAGTAATACTTCGTTTTAATTTTTTTTTTTTTTGTAGGCATTAAAAAAACATGAAGAACGATATAAGTCTTATCTCTCAAACCTTTATGGTTTGAGATATTCACAAGCAAAGTTCCCCCTCCCGCCCCTTTTACCTAGTGTAAGCCATCTCTTCTCAGATGTGGAATGCAGTCCATAGACCAGACAGATAACAGAAGGGGACAATCTTCTTCCTATGAGAACAATGAAAGCCCTGCCCCCCTTGACAAGTTTTTCAGGTTTTTCCCTTATCTTAATTGAAAATTGTCCCTCTCTGCAATCTACCTGGGCGCCTCCCTTCTGCTCTGGCTGAGCAGTGTTACATTAGTAAAAGGGGCGGGAGGGGGATACTTTGTCATTGAATTACTCCTTCACTACAACTCTGACAGAACTGAAATAACACTCTTCAAAGTCCAAATACTATGATGATTAATTAGAGCTGCTTTTATTATGAAACAGTACTATCCCTTTAAAGGAGCAGTAAATGTTTTAATATGCTCTAGGACCTTTCTGCTGAGTAAAGAGTACTCCTGCTTTGTTCGTTATTACAGCTCAGACACTTTATAACAGCAACCACGCTGACTGGTGTCCAGAAAACGCTTTCTTCTTTTTCATCCTAATAATGCCCACTATGGGAGAGACGATAAGAATAAATAAATGTGAGGCCTTCTAGCTGCTACCAGGCTATAAGCAGTTGGCTGGCAGGGAATGATGGGAACTTGTAGTCTGGTGGCAGCTGGTTAGCCTCACGCTGGGCTACACAAAAGAAACCCCCAGACAGTGTGCAGATCAGAGTGCTGGTACACCCACTCATCACAGCTTGTTGGAGACTGCTGTAGCACTCAAGGAGTTAAAAGCCTGATTTAAATCAATTGGGAATTATTTTATTCCTGTAGTGCACATAATTGCTCCTCTTTACGCTTTACTCTTTATTGCTATACCTTTACTTCCTCTTTAAACTCCCTATAATGTGTCCACTTCCTCCCTGCAGGGCTCCTCTCCCTTTGACCTCTTGGCGTTTGAGACTGCGGCGGAGCTGGAAGCACTGGGACTAGACAAACTGAAACTGGAACTGATGGCTCTGGGCCTGAAGTGCGGAGGAACCCTTCAGGAGCGCGCTGCCCGGCTATTCTCTGTACGAGGACTTTCCAGAGACCAAATAGACCCATCTTTGTTTGCTAAACCAGCAAAAGGGAAGAAGAAATAAGAGACTTCTAACATGTGATTTAACCCTTAAGATGCTAGTTATGTCTCCATCTTGTTGCAAAGTTATGCATTTAACACACCTCTAGCAACCAAGGGGCTAAAGGGCCCTGTCAACTTGAATGATCTTTGCAGACTCTCTATCATGTTAGCCAAATGATGTACAGTTTAGGGCTGAGGTTGGCAATATTTGGTTCTCCAGTTGTTAGAGACTGCATCTCCCATCATCCCCAACTGACCAACAACTGGTGAGTGAAGATGTGAGTTGTAATCCCCTACAGCTAGAGAGCAAATTGTTGGCCACTCCTGGTTTAGGAGAAACTTTATCAAACCAGATTGTTGGCAACAAAAGGGATAGGAAGAGCATCATCTAGTGGCCAGAATAGAAAATTGCAGTTTAGGGGGGAAAAAAGCAAACCGAACCTAACCAGAAATTCCTAATGGACCCAGTGAATCTTTTTCCTTGATTCAACAGACAAAACTGTAAATCCGTTCTCAGTGTCCAGTCTGTGGAAGTAGACATGACTGTTGCTAGCAGGACCCCAGGACAAAATCTCTGCTTGTTATACGTGGTCCTCTTGACCCCTTTAAGGATCAGAGGGGTGTGTTGCATGCCCTTCTGGCCCTTTAAAAGGGTTTATATGGGTGTATGCACTCTCCCTTCTTCACTTTAAAAAAAACAAAAACACTACCTGCAACTGTCATGTCTGCCTCCGTGGATATGATGGCAGTTTCAATGAGTCCTGGATGTCTCTTGAAAAAATGCATAAGAGCAGGTTTAATAGGGGCCATTAAGATTTTCTGCAGGGCAAGAGTGGGTGCTCCCATCCGCTGCTGCACTTATCCTCCCTGCATAATGGCCTGGGGGGCATATTATGGCTTTGCATTCCCCCTGAAACATTTCTGTGGACGCCCATGGTTGTTTGAAGGCTCTCTTCGGCATTGGAAATACTGTGTTTTACTCAGTAGGTAAAGCCCTGGGAACATTTTATTTTTCCGTATTACCGACACTTTACCGTTAATTTTAAGAAGACAGGCTCACTTAAAATCTGAATAAGATTTTTATTTTGCATTATTGCTGTGGTCCATACCGACTGCTTACAGGCTGGTAATTGTCATTCTGGTTGAAAACTAATTGGACCAATGGCCGATGTGTCACTTGGCCTTCCCAATCCTAGTTAAAATTGTTAACTTTTAATCGTTTAAGAACCAGAGGGGTTTGCAGCGCATTGTTTTGCACAACCCTTTGGTCATTAAAGGATCTTTTCTTTGAAAGAGCTTTACTGCTTGATCTAAACCTGAGTTTAAATCTGTATATGTTACTTTTGTATATTAATATTTAATAAACCTTCTCTTAGAACGTTTTTGTTAAACATTTGTAGTCCTGTAAACACTACCATACTGTTAACCCTTTGAGTGCTAGAAATGTGTTGGATACCTCCCTGGCACTCAAAGGGTTAACTTATAAAAATCCTACGTGACGAATATAGTGTCTGATTAACGAGCTACACAATATTGCGGTGATGAATAATAAAAGAATAAGATTTCTTAACCCTTTGAGCGCCAGAGGAGTACATGGCGAATTGCAAAAGCAATGCGTTGCATACCTCTCTGGCACTCAAAGGGTTAAAACCTCGACCGTCCAAGCTGTTAAAAGTATATTAATTCCTATAAACGGGTTGTATACATTTAAATGGCATACCTCCTCTGTTAAATAGTTCCTTTGACATGGGACTGAATGTTTTTAAATATTCATTTTACAGGGGCCTGGATGGCTAAAGTGGACCTCTCACCTTAAGACACCTTTTCAGTTTGTTTTACTGAAAACTAAAATCCACCTAATTTTGAGAAATTTAAAAAATCACGTTTGCAGAATAGTTTGGTACTTTATGGTAATTCCTTGCACAGTATGTTCTGTTAAGGCCAAACATATCATTCGCTGTGCAGTTGAACGTGCCCCTATATATTATTATTATTATTATATATAAATAAATAAAAATAAGGGTAATTCACCTGTAGTAAACATGTCCTCCTCTTAAAGTGTTAGTAATGTAAAAAAAAAAAGTTTTTTTGCATTTAGCAGAGCTTAAAAAGCTGAGCTAAATGCAAAAAAAGTATCTCTCAAACCGCTATGGTTTAAGAGATACAAGTGTTTAAAGTTTGCTGTTTCCTACTGACAGCTGTAAAGCTGTCAGCAGGAGATTCATGTCGGTCGACACGGTGGCGCTTGAGAAGTGCCGCGATCTCGTTACTTACAAGGAATCCCTTCATTGGAATGGTCTAAAACGTGTGCCCTGACGCTTGAGAAGTGCCGCGATCTCGTTACTTACAATGAATCCCTTCATTGGAATGGTCTAAAACGTGTGCCTGGTGTTCAAGCACACGTTTTAGACCATTCCAATGAAGGGATTCCTTGTAAGTAACGAGATCGCGGCACTTCTGAAGCGCCACCGTGTCGACAGACACGAATCTCCTGCTGACAGCTTTACATAGTGGTTTGAGAGATACTTTTTTTTGCATTTAGCTCAGCTTTTTAAGTTCTTCTAAATGCAAAAAAAACTTTTTTTTGACATTACTAACACTTTAAAGTTCCATTGTGTTGAATATGCAATCTGTTTTTATTTTTCAATAGAATTCTGTACTGGCCGAGATATTTGCATTTAAAGATCTGCTGGTGATGTCAGTTTTGTACAAGCTGCGGGTACATCTCTGTCCCACAGCCTGTCAGTCTTCCTCTGTTCCCTTCCCCAAGTATTGCCTCCTTCCCTCCTCCTCCAGTAACGGAGGATTTGAGCATATGACCTGGTGTGCACTCTTGCATCTGCGGGTCCAGGTAATTGAACAGGTACATGTTGAGTGCGTTCATGTGGTCAGTCCTTTATAACAAGTGCCAGTCTGCTTGCCAAACTGAAAATGGCCACAGAGGCAAGCAGACTGAGCGTGACCATTTTTTCTATTGGCCAAATAGCTATCCTTTTTGTTACCATAAGAAAACAATTTCCAGATTACATACCTGGTAATGTTTTATTATGGCACCAGAAAGGATAAATATTTGGCCAATAAAACCAATGGGAACGTTCCTTCTGCTTGCCTCTGTGATTATTTTTTTTGTTAGGGAGACGAGTTGTGAGGAGCACACATCAAGCACGAACAAGATAAAGTGTCTTGTTCTAGGCATGGTAGCCTCTCTATGGTGCTACAACTCACATTTTTCACTCCCATGTGCCATTGCAGAGAGGAAACCTCCATATCAGACTGGTCCCGCCCACAGACAGTCCAGCTCCGAAATGTCAGGCAAATCCTCTCCGCACGAGAGAAACAGCAAAACCAGACGTGCGTTTCGGCCTATGTGAGCCTCGTCAGTGTGGTGCAGCCGAATCCCTCTAGGCACATGGAAGCAAGGGCCCATGCCTGGGATGCCCTTATACTTAGGGAGACAAAAGAGTTGTGAGGAGCACACATCAAGCACGAACAAGATAACTGGTCTTGTTCTAGGCATGGTAGCCTCTCAATGGTGCTACAACTCACGTTTTTCACTCCCATGTGCCATTGCAGAGAGGAAATCTCCATATCCTCACAACTCTTTTGTCTCCCTAAGTAGAAGGGCATCCCAGGCATGGGCCCTTGCTTCCATGTGCCTAGAGGGATTTGGCTGCACCACACTGATGAGGCTCACATAGGCCGAAACCTACGTCTGTGGTTTTGCTGTTTCTCTCGTGCGGAGAGAATTTGCCTGACATTTCGGAGCTGGACTGTCTGTGGGTGGGACCAGTCTGATGTGGAGATTTCCTCTCTGCAATGGCACATGGGAGTGAAAAACGTGAGTTGTAGCACCACTGAGAGGCTACCATGCCTAGAACAGGACACTTTATCTTGTTCGTGCTTGATGTGTGCTCCTGACAACTCTTTTGTTCTTCTTTAGTTCTTCAACAGCACTGCTAGATTGTCAATCTTCCCAAATTTTATCTGATCTCAAGTTAGCGGCTGCTGTTTCTGGGTCTTGTTTTTGACACATCTATTTGAAAAATCGTTTTGCCACACAGCAAAGAGTCTGGTTTGCAGACAAAGATGCGTCTTTTTAGAGCAATCAGGGACTAGCTTATTCACTATGTTTACGTGTTTTGCCGGGGTAATGCCTCTTTTTGCAGTCACCCTTGGCATCAACCCTGACTCTTTGGGAAGCTGCACACCCTAAGGCTATTGAATAAGTCAGAATGGCGTGTCAGCTTTTTTTTTTTTTCTTCCCCCATTTTTTTTTTTTTTTTATTTTATTTTAAAAGTGATAGGTTGACTAGTTACCTTGTCATCCTGGAAGATTGATGGTTTCTGTGCGAGTCTGTTTCACCTGATACGCCATCTGTCAGGTCTCAGAAAATCAAGCAGACAGTGGGTCAGGGCATCCAAGAGGTGTCCCATCAAATGAGGAGCCCAGAGTCACGGAACCAGGAACAGGTAGGTGCTTGTCTTCTGATAATTCTGAACGAGGTCTGTTGTACCCAAAATAAATTCTGATCTTCGTAAGATGATGAACTGACTGAATTTTATATTGTTGTGGTGGAAGAAACGGGGCAAACGATCCAAGCCTAGCTACTGTAGTTCCAAGATGTGCAGAAAAGGATTCTGGTATTCAGCCCCTAAGGTTGATGTGACTGTTCTTTATCTTGCCTGGAGAACCATGCTTCACTTGGATAAAGCTACCTCCTTTTGAGACCTCTTAGATGTTTAGAAAATTATTTGAAACATTTGTTCATCGCTGTTGGGTCAGCCTTCAATCTCCAAAACTATTAAGATCTGCATAATGTTGGAGCACTCTGTCCATCAGAGTGAGAGAAGATATACTGACTTACAGAACCGGAGTTAGCTATGTAATCTTTAACTCTTCAGTAGATTTGTTTCAGGTGTAGATTAAGGTAGTGACATTCTCAGTCATTGCTCTGAGACTGTTTGCTCTCCAAGGCCTAACCCAGTGAGTTCTCAGAGCAGAGACTACTAATGTCATTGCATTAGCTTGCATATGAACCAAATCTATAGAGCCAATAAAAAAAGTCACATGGCTAAATTCAGTTCTGTGAATTAATAATAGACTCTTAGACTATCCACTCTTTGATGCCTAAACCACTGTAAACTGTGTGCTGCTATTTTCTGGGAGCATGCTATTTGGTGAGAGGGAACAAAATAATAAAAAAAAGCCTCAGGTAGGAAGAGCATAATGTCCACCAAGAAGTATTAGAAGGAAGCGGTCCTTGCAGGAGTTCCGATCACACCATCCAGGTACAACTTTTTTTTTCTCTTCTAGATTTGGAAAAATCTGGAGTTTTTCAGGCATCCAATGCAACCTCATGGGGTTCCTCAAAGGGTCCTGTAAATGCTGATAGTGTCCAGGCCTCAGTTGAATTTCTTCATACTAGGTCTTCTGCAAGTTCTTAAAGAGCAGTGGGTATTGCAGACCATCTCAAAATGATACATCTTAGAATTCAGAGATCTTTCCAAGAAAAGACTTTGTAAAAATAAATATTTCTTCTGTGTCCTATCCCCGGCTACGAATGGGTATTGTCTCCGCCTTCCGGCCGGGGTAGGACCAATAGGGATCTCTTAAAAAAAATAATTGTAAAAGCGCGCCTTCTCCCTGCATCGCCAGTCTTTTTTGGTCCTATGCGGCCGGGTGTAGGGCTGCCGCCCTGCACAATTATCACCGGGGATCGAATGAAGGCAGCGCAAAGCTGCCTTGACGAAATAGGACAGTTACAGTCTAGAAAGTGGGATCATACCTGTGGGGCCGCAGCGCAGTGCTGCCCGAAGGGTGCTGGTGGATGGAGCGTGGCAGGCCGTCTCCACTGAGCCGGGGAGACCACGGACATACTGAGGCAGCATGCAGGAAGGTCAGCGTGCGGCCGTGGCAACAGGAAGCCGGATCTGAACCGGATAGAGATCATGCGTTTCAGCTTGGACCGCAGGAAGTTTGATGAAGCCTTCAGGTATACAGGTAAGTACTAGCCCCATTTATAATCTCCTTAACAGGAAATGTAATTTTCTTTTGGCTATTTAAGCAGGTGTTTAGACTTTCTAGCATTGTTTGTTAGGTTTTCTTTAGGCAGGTTAAGTTTTAATTATTTAATAAACAGTGTTTTTAGCAGTAATATGTCTGCCCCTGCTAAAGCTACCACTAGCAAGGATAAATCTCCTCCTGAGGGTCCTGGTAAGGAAGAAAAATCTGTAGTCAAATCTAAAGTTTGTTTAGCCTGTGACAAGAAACTTTCTTCCTCTGATTCATCCAAGCTGTGTCAAGAATGTATCAGGAAAGCTGCAGAACAAGATATGCCCATGCAGTTCAAAGATTTTCTCCTTTGGATGAAATCTTCCATGCAGGACACATTCGTGGCAATGCAAGAAGCTGCAGCCCCCAGAAAGCGCCCTCGCACAGACGAACCTGAAGAGGGTACATCTTCAAGGAAGGAGGGCCCTGAGGAATTGGATAGTGCTCAGGAATTATCAGAATATTCATCTTTTGAAGAAGGGGAAGTATCTGAAGATACAGGTGTTTTTAATTTAGACCACATGGATAATTTCTTGAAAACTATGAGGAAAACCTTAGGTCTTACTGAGGAACAACAAGAACTAGGAGTTCTGGATACTGCATTTATGGGGAACCGTAGAACTTCTCCTGTCTTCCCTGTGCACCATTCGGTTTCAGGACTTATCAGTTCTGAATGGGAAAAAGGTGACAGAAGAATTGGCCTTACCAAGCGTTTCAACAAAATGTATCCCTTTAAAGAAGAGGACGTTAGTACATGGAATTCTGCACCTAAAATTGATCCAGCCATTTCTCACATTGCAAAAAAGACCATCATCCCTATGGAAGACGGATCTGCATTAAAAGACGCTATGGATAGAAAAATAGAATCGGCACTGAAAAAGCAGTTTGCCATAATTGGCCAAGATTTAAAGGCAGCTACAGCTCTAGCATGTGTGACGCGAACCATCAGAATCTGGTTAAACGAATTAGAAGAGAAAATTGATTCCAATGTATCCCGCTCTAAACTGATCAAGGAAGTAGCATCTTTAAAGGAGGCTGTTAATTTCTCTTGTGACGCCTCCATGGATGTTATTAGATTATCAGCTAGGACTTCAGCTTTGTCTGTCACCGCCAGACGTGCTCTTTGGTTACGTTCTTGGGGGGCGGATACAGCCTCCAAGAATAAGCTAGTGGCTCTCCCTTTTTCTGGAGGCATGTTGTTTGGACAACACCTCGAGGAATTAATCAAAAAGATATCCGGGGGGAAAAGTTATTTTCTCCCACAAGAAAGAAAAACAAGAATCTCCCCTTCTAGACCTAGGGGATTCAGGAACAGGCATAATTTTCGTGACACCAGAAGATTCCAATATGGAAGATATGATCAGAAGAGACAATCATCTCAGTCGTTTAAGGGAGGTTTCAGAAAAGATCACTCCCAGAAGTACACCGTGAAGAAAGACCCTCAATGAGGAGGAGCGGGCCCTGTCTCCAGTACCAGTAGGAGGAAGACTGGTACATTATCTGGAAGCATGGAAAGTAAATCCTATCTCAGATCATTGGGTGTACAACATCATAGAGACAGGGTATCCGCTAGAATTTCAGTCTTTCCCCTCAAATCAAATAATAGCTTCAAGGATTCCTCAAAATCCGCAGAGAAGGTTAGAACTCAAGAAACTAGTTCTCGAAATGCTGCGGAAGAAAGTAATAGAGCCGGTTCCTTTATCTCAGAGGAATTCAGGGATTTATTCAAATCTGTTTTTAGCCCCAAAGACTTCTGGCGGTTTCAGAGCAATCCTAGATTTGAAGCATCTAAACTCTTTCTTGAAGGTACGCCACTTCAAGATGGAATCAGTGTCCTCAGTACTAAAAGCCATACAGCCTCTTGCATTTATGACCACAGTGGATCTCAAGGACGCTTATCATCACATCTTAGTGATCCAATCTCACCGGAACTGGTTAAGGTTCAAAGTAAGGAACCAGCATTATCAATTCAGAGTTCTTCCCTTTGGGCTGGCATCAGCCCCGAGGGTTTTCACCAAAGTCCTGGCAGTCTCTCTCCAATCCTTAAGATTAAAAGGGATATCCATTATCCCATATCTAGACGATCTATTGATAATTGCGCAATCAAGGAAGCAATCCCTGGAGCATACGAGACAGGTGATTTCGTGGTTACAGAATCAGGGTTGGATTGTCAACTTCAAGAAGAGTCAAGTGAATCCTTCACAAGAAATTACCTTCTTGGGCATGAGGATAAACACTGTAATACAAAAAGTGTTCCTCTCTCAGGAAAGAATTATCAGACTTCAGTCTGCAATCAAATGTTTCAGGAAGGAGAGGTATTTAACTGCTCAGGACTATATGAAATTATTAGGAATTTTGAATTCTACCATCCAGATCGTTCCTTGGGCAAGGCTTCATATGAGAACACTTCAATATTTCTTCCTAACCAGATGGAACAAACAGTTGAACAAAACTCAATTAATACATCTGTCCAAACCAGTCAGAAAGAGCCTAGCTTGGTGGATGGACAGTTCCAATCTAGAAAAGGGTCTTCCTCTACAGGAATCAAACAAGTAATTACGACAGACGCCAGCCTAACAGGATGGGGAGGCACCTGCAAGTCTCGAACAGCCCAAGGAAGGTGGTCAAGAAAGGAGGCAAGGAACCACATAAACTTTCTAGAGATAAGAGCAGTATTCAATTGCCTCAGAAAATTCAAGAAATTAGTAAGAAACAGGGCAGTGTTGATAAAATCAGACAACACGGCGACGGTACTATATATAAAAAATCAAGGAGGAACAAGGAGCGGAACACTATTGAGGGAAACGCAAAGATTGTTAAACTGGGCAGAGAACAATTTAGCGTCAATCACGGCGCAACACATTTCAGGAGCATCCAACCTACAAGCAGACTTCCTAAGCAGAAAACATCTAGATCAGGGGGAATGGTCCCTGAATCAGGAGATATTCGGGGACATCACTACAAGGTGGGGTGTTCCAGAGATAGACCTGATGGCGACCTCTCTAAACAGAAAATGCGAAAAGTTTTTCTCCAGATGGTACGAACCCAGAGCGATGGGCCAGGACGCCCTTGTTTGCAACTGGGATTTCAACCTAGCCTATGTGTTCCCTCCTCTGCCTCTAATTCATCATGTTATAAGGAAGATAATCCTACACAAAGCGGAGGTAATCATGATTGCCCCCTTTTGGCCCAGAAGAACCTGGTTTGCAGCCCTGATCAGTCTCTCAATAGACAAACAGATCAATCTACCGAATTGTCAAAATCTTCTGTCCCAAGGGCCTCTGATTCATCCCAACCCAGCCTTCTTCAAATTGGCGGCTTGGAGATTGAGCGGGAAATGCTTCTTCAACAGGGACTCTCTGAGCCAGTAGCTAAGACTATTGCTAAAGGCAGAAAACCATCTACCTCTAAGATATATTGTAGAGTATGGCGGACCTTCAAATCCTGGTGTAAACTGAAGATCAGTTTCGCTGACATCAATATTGCTAGAATTTTAGATTTCCTTCAGGATGGATTTGATAAAGGATTGAAACCTTCTTCTATTAAAGTCCAATTGTCAGCTCTTTCGGCCTTATTGTGCAGACCTTTTGCTGAAAATACCCTCATGAGGAGATTTATCAAAGCAATAGAGAAAGCAAGACCCCATATTCGGGCCATAGTTCCTCCATGGGATCTGAATGTGGTATTAGAGCAGCTTATTAGCTCCCCTCTGTTTGAGCCTTTAGACTCCGTTCCTCTTAAAACTTTATCTTACAAGACAGTGTTCCTCACTGCCATAACATCAGCCAGGAGAGTTTCAGAAATTCAGGCTTTATCTTGTTCCTCTCCCTATTTGATTTTTCATCAAGATAAGGTAGTCCTCAGATTTAAACCTACCTTTAGGTCTAAAGTAGTCTCTGATTTTCATTTAAATCAAGATATAATTCTGCCTTCCTTTTGCCATAATCCACAAAATGAGAAGGAAAGGAAGTTCCATTGCTTAGACCTAGTCAGATGTCTGTCTATTTACATTGAGAGGACTAAGGAATTCAGGGAAACTGATTCCTTATTTATTCATTTTTTTGGGAAATTCAAAGGTAGCCCAGCCTCTAAAGCTTCTATAGCTAGGTGGATAACTCAATGTATCAGGTTGACATATTCAGAAGCTAAGTTGTCACCTCCTATTTCCATCAAAGCCCATTCCACCAGGGCATTAGCCACCTCCTGGGCTTGTAAGGCTTCTGCATCTCCAGAGGAAATTTGCAGAGCTGCAACATGGTCTTCTCTAAATACATTTATCAGACACTACAAAGTCGATGTCCAGGCATCTGCGGACGCCAAGTTCGGAAGACAAGTACTCCAGGCGGTCATTCCGGAGTAAGGGTAAGAAGTTATTGCTGTTGTATCCCACCCTATGAAGATAAGTTATGCTTGGGTATATCCCATTCGTAGCCGGGGATAGGACAAAGAAGAAAGTGGGAAATTTACTCACCGATATTTCATTTTCTTCTGTGTCCTTCCACGGCTCCCCTACCCTTAACTTGTTGGTTTATATTTTTCAGCTTGGTCAAAAGAGACTGGCGATGCAGGGAGAAGGCGCGCTTTTACAATTTTTTTTTTTAAGAGATTCCTATTGGTCCTACCCCGGCCGGAAGGCGGAGACAATACCCATTCGTAGCCGTGGAAGGACACAGAAGAAAATGAAATATCGGTGAGTAAATTTCCCACTTTCTTGTTCAAGTGTGAAGCTGCTGGCCCTCATCTCCTTTGTGGAGGAAGTTATGCGAGAGGGAACTATCATAAAGGTTGCAGAGGAAAAGCATTTTCATGGTATTTATTCAGTTTCCTTTATGAGAAAAGTATCAGGGGAACCGTGTCCAATATTTGGTTTGGAAGTCCTCAACCATTTCTTGAGTCAGGTGCTTAAAGATGGAGTCCTTGTTGAACATAATCAACCTGGTCTAACAACAACAATATTGGTTAGTGTCCATAGATCTCAAGGGTGCTTATGTTCATAACCTGGTTATTGAGGCTTACCAAAAGTGTTTAATGTTCACCATTGAAGGCAAACTTTCAATTAATGCACATTCCCTTCCTTATAGTTAACCCTTACTGAATGGTTTCCAAGGTCCTAGTGCCTTTTATTTTGGAACTGTGAATAAAGAGTCTAAGAAATTTCCATTACTTGGATTATATTTTTATCCTTTGACAGGACAGAAAGAGGCTAATCCTAAATTGAGATCAAGCTATACAGTTCTTGAACAACATGGGATGGCTGCTAAATCTGGAAAAAAGCAATCTTATTCTGACACAGAAACTGATTTATTTAGGTGCTCTTATTGATACAAAAAGAGCCTTGGTGTTCTTCACTACAGAGAGAGTCCATAATTTGTCAATCAGTACAGCTAGATTCAAAGCAAGAACTCTGTGGTCCTTCCAGTGTCCATCCTGAAGGAGGTCTTACAGTTCATGGTGGAAGGACAAAGGAAATCTCTGAAGAGGTTGCAGCTTAGGAGAGTTATTTTGGCAAGTCCTAAATACAGATGCCAATGGGAAAGATTGGGGAGCATTGTTCATTGGAGAAGCAGCACAAAAGTGGTGGCCTCAGGCTTGCCCAGATGTGCCATGAAACAAAGCTATACATCAAGTGATTCTCCTTTTCGCAGATTGATGGGTTGTGTATCATCCAAAGAAGGTTCCAATACCACAGGGTCTGTAGCAGCGCTGTCGCCACATTTTGGGTGGCAGAGACATCTTTTCTGATGGAGGACATCTGTAAATCAGCTGGTTAGTCATTAGTTTCTCCATTCTTCAGGTATTACTAGTTAGATATCAGATCCACAGAAGAGATGCGGTCTTATGTTGGAAAGCCCTGGACCCTATAAATGAGTTATTTTCTTTCAGGCTGTTACCTCTAGTTTTTCTTTCCGCCTCAAACACAGCTCCCCCCTTTCCTGTAATACTGGAAGGTGGAGCTAGCTTGCGTACTGACCTTTTGGTGAATTCTAACTGGTACGAGCAGGAAGAAAGGAAAATTATATTCACTTCCTTTTTTTTCCCCTTTCCTAGTCATGAACCCAGGGATTCACCAGGAATGCCTTCCCTTGGTCGTTTTCTCTCTGGACAGGCAAACCACTCAGACAACAGAGAAAGTTATAGAGTGGGCTTTGTCATTTTTACTTTTCTCTTTGTCTTTGAATGCTGTCAGATCATGACCAGGAAAGGAAACTGCTTCAACACAGTTGGTATGGCAAAGACTGAACTTGATAGGCATGACTTTTTTTGTCTCATCAACAACATTTATATTTATAGTTTGAGTTCATGAGACATTAATTTTAGGCTTGCACCTAAGCCTAAGAAAAATTAGTACAGCTCAAGTGTATTTATTATCACACGTTTGTCAACAATGGACACTTATTTCTGAAGTCCCCCCCCCCCCCCCATCCACAAAACATACACTGTCTGCACCCTCTCACTGGGGCACACAGATAGATCAGTTAACCCTCTGAGTGCTAGAGAACTGTCCAATGCATCCATTAGAGACTTCTCTGACATTCACAGGGTTAAAGGAACTGAACCACTGATTCATCCACATGTGCTTAACCCCTTCGCGTCCTGTGACGTACCCGGACCATCACGATGGTCCGGCACTTAAGGACCAGTGACGGTCCTGGCACATCACGTACTTTTACTCACCACGCTCCTGCAGGAGCGCGTTAAGTAATACCGTGGACTGAAGTTGATTGCTCCAAGACCGGAGTGATCTCTCAGTCCTTCGTTTGACGTGCACCCCACGTGGTACGGCATGTCGAACTCGCCTATCTGGTCCTTAAAGGACCAGACACCCCAGGACCGCTGGTCGTTAAGAGGTTTAACTGTGACACACACACACACACACACACACACACACACACACACACACACACACACACACACACACACACACACACACACACACACACACACACACACACACACACACTCTCTCTCTCTCTCTCTCTCTCTCTCTATATTCTGTGGCAAACACATCTGCATCATAGGAACACACTAAAAATTCCAGTTATCTAAATGTGGCTCCTAACCTCCTTGATGCTGGGCTGCAGGGCCTTAACCCTTTGAGCTCCAGAGGGGTACTCAACGCATTGCAAAGCAATGCATTGCATACCCCTCTGTCACTCAAGGTTAAAATGTTTCTATCTATGGTGGACCTCACATTGTCAGTCCATGGCCCACAAGTTTGACATGCCTAAACTATATTGTTCAAGAAGTGGTGTCGGTGTAAAAAACATTTATTTTAGGGCTAATTGTGTTAATTATGCAATTGCCAGTGATTGGGATTAATCACACTGGAACAATAGATTTTTTTTTTTGTTAAGGCTTGTTTAGTCTTTATTATCTACACTGTGTAAACTTCGTACCAGGATAATTATTCTTCAGGTAATCTCTTCAGTGATTCTTACACATTCTCACAACAGGTAAATAGACATGGGGGGGGGGGACTATTTAACAATTAGTTCTCTTTATTCGTTGTCATTGGCCTAACCATCCTTTAGATCAGGGGTTGTCAATTGCTGGAATGCTGGCTGTTGCAAACTACAACTCCTGTCATCCCCGATCCGCTAATGGCTCCAACAACTGACTACCATTTTTTTTTTTAAGGTTTTGTTTTCTCTGTTTTAAATCAACGTAATAGCACCAATTGGTGTCCAAATGACATTTTTTTATATTGTACGCTTATGAGAGAGCACATGTCGCAGACTGTTTCTCCATAGTAGGTGATAGAGACCTCAGCAAAATTGCAATTAAAGGGATAGTAATGTTTCAAAATAAAAGCAGCTCCAATTAATCTTCATAGTATTTGGGTCATGGAGAGTGTTATTTCAGTACTGTCAGAGTTGTAGTTCAAGAGTAATTGAATGATAAATGATCCCACTCCCACCCCTTTTACTGATGTAACACTACTCACCTCAGAGCAGCAAGACTGTCCGGATGGATCACAGAGAGGGACAATCTTCAGTTAGCATAAGGGAAAACCCTGAAAAACCTGTCAAGGGGGGATGGCTTTCATTGTTCACACAGTAAGAACATTGTCCCTTGCTGTGAGCTGTCTGGTCTTATGACCCGATTCCACATCTGAGGGGAAGTGGCTTACACTAGGTAAAAGGGGTGGGAGGGGGATACTTTATCACTCAATTACTCTTGAACTACAACTCAGACAGTATTGAAATAACACTCTCCATGGCCCAAATACTATGAAGATTAATTGGAGCTGCTTTTATTTTGAAATGTTACTATCCCTTTAAAAAAATCCATAAATTAAAGTACTGTGCAGAAGTTCGAGGCAAGTGTGAAAAAAATGCTGTAAAGTAAGAATGCTTTCAAAAATAGACATGTTAATAGTTTATATTTATCAATTAACAAAATGCATAGTGAGTGAACAGAAGAAAAATCTAAATCAATATTTGGTGTGACCACCCTTTAAAACAGCATCAGTTCTTCTAGGTTCACTTCCACAAAGTCAGGGATTTTGTAGGCATATAGGGCTCAATTCTATTACCAGCACCAAAAATAAAACAGGCGTTTTTTTTTTTTTGTTGTTTTTTTTTTTAAGTCAGTTTTTGCTATCCTATTACCTGACTTGTGAAAGCAAAACCAGCGGTAATTATCATACCTGGGAACTTTCAAGATGAGCTGACCCTGAGATCTTTGAAATATTAACCCTTAAAGCTTCCCATAATGTAGATTTTATGCGATATGTGCCTGGTTGCTCTAACACAGAGGTGCTCCGGTCTGTGTGTGAGGGACCTTTAACATGCTACAGTTTGGATAACTCACTGCCTGAACACAAACAAGGCAAGCAGGACATCTCCCACTGTCTTTCTGGTACTAATGGCACCAGTTTAGAGGCTAAGGAAACATTTAATTGGAGAAATTCATATAGTAGGTGACACAGACCTCTCTCACCCTGAGACCCTGAGATTTGGGTCAAACCCTGAGAGTTCCCAGGTATGGTAATTATACTTACTGCCAGTCTGAAAAAAGCCCATAGGAAACAACTAAAAACAATGTGCAAGTAATATCCTATTACCCACGCTCAGTATTACCACCTGTTTGGTGGTTACATTTAAGTCAGAAATTTTGCGCCTCAGAGGTTGAGGCATAGAAGCCATAACGTCAGTTTCAAAACCATCGTTGTCCGAACAAAATCAGTGTATAATACAGTATACAGCATAGAAATCCGACATAGAGTGCCCCCCTCAACATATTAACCCCCCTTGTAAAAGCTGACTGCAGTGCTTTCTTTCACCACTTTAATTCGACTAATTTTGTTCACATTCCACATTTTAACCCTTCCCCTTCCAAATCCGACTTACAGTGCTTTCTTTCACCGCATTAATTCGACAAATATTGTTCATAGTCGACAATTTAACCCTTCCCCTTCCAAATCCGACTTACAGTGCTTTCTGTCATCACTTTAATTCAACTAATATTGTTCACATTAGACATTTTAACCCCCCCCCTTGAAAATTCGACTACAGTGCTCCCCTGACTTTTTCACCATTTTTATCCAACATTTTTCTTCTCCTATTATATTCGACATGCCCTCGTATTTTGTATTGCAAGATTAACCCTATGAGTACCAGAGAAGTATTGTAATGTGTTGGCTACCCCTCTGATGCTTAATAGGCAACCTGTATATGTATAAAAAAAGTGTTTGGTTTTTATTATATATATGTATTTTGTGTGAAAATGTTATTAAATATTTAATTTGTGTAACAATGATTTTCTTTTCTTAAATTATATATGTAATTTGTATTAAAAAAGTACTTCAGACCTCAAGAGGGGTATCATGACCCCTCATGACACCCCCTTAGCATGTTGGTGACAATTGCCCCCTTTATTAATTAAAGAGCATATAACCTATGTTCCACATAGGTTTTATGCTCTCTTTTTTTTTTTTTTTTTTAATTAATTAAAACGTTGAGACCTCCAGGGGGGCACCAGGATTCCTCCTGATATCCCCCCTATTACGGAACATCTATCCAACAGGATAGATGATCCATTGGGCGACCCCCAAAGGCATTTTCTGCCTTATTGATGCTGCCGGCGGCTGTATAAGCTGCTGCAGCATCAAGCGCTTCTGTAGAATGACAGAACCCAGTCACCGGGTTCATTCTTAGAATGCGCAGCGATGCGGTCCCATCACTGACTCAGTTACCCGGTCTGACCCTGGTGACTGAGTCAGTGATGGGAAAGCAGCGCTTTTAACCCCTTGAATGCTAGAGAGGTTGCCAACGCATAGCTTTGCAATGCCTTGGCGATCTCTCTCGCATTGTCGGTTAAAACCCCTATTTAAATCAATGGGAATTTTTAATTCACCCCTACAGTGCAAAAATGGCTCGCCCCAGACCTCCTCCACTATTCATTTAACCCCTTAATGACTGGTGAAGTATCAGGACCGTCACCGATACACTTGCCTAATGGACCTGTGATGTGACCGTCACGTATTTCGTGCTTAGTGTTCAAGCGGGAGCGCGCTATAAGCAGTAGCAAGGTCTGAAATTGACCACTCCAAGACAGGAGCAGTCTCTCTCAAACAACTGACTGGCGCTCCAGTACACATCATCAGTTACGTGTGCCGGAGCACCGACCAACTTCAAACTGGTCCTTATGGGAAGTTCACTTCCGGGATTGCTAGTCCTTAAGGTGGAACTACCACGTTAGGTAAAGTCACCCTGCAATAATCAGGCAGATAGCGACTAGCTTAATAATAGTTATATTAACTCCCAGAAGTAGCTGCTTGTAAAGTAATCCTTAATCTTCCGAGACTGATGGCCAGGTTGGTGCAGTCTGCGCCCCTGCGCCGTCGGTCCCTTCCGGTGCCTTTTGGGACAGTGCAATGCTTCTGAAGGGAGAGCGGGACTGACAGCGCAGACGCGCAGACAAGATGTCAGCGGTGATGCCTGGCTTCCGGTCTCGGATGATTGATTACTTTACAAGGGGGTACTTTTGAGAGGTAAAATAACTATTATTAACCCCTTAAGGACCCATGATGGTCCTGGACCGCCGTGGAATTCCAGGCTCCCCGTGTGGCTGCACGCCGTTCGAGGGAGTCTGGAATCGAATCGCAAAAAAAACCCAAAAATGCTCAGTGGTCCTTAAGTGACCGGCGCGGGCGTGCGCGGCAGGTCCTTAAGGGGTTAAGCTACTTGCCACTTGCCTATGTATTGCAGGGCGACTTTACCTGACGCGGTGGTTCTGCTTTAAGGGGTTAAACATATGGCTCTTAAGGCGGAACAAATGTGCAATAGCTATTTACAATGTACTATTGTTGGAAAAAATTTGCACCAAAATTTTACTGAATTGTGCATGTTTTTATTAATTAGTGAATGTGGGTGATTTTTTTGGTTTGTTTTGCGAACGTGTGTCAAAAAAAGTGTGTGGCTAAAATGTCTGTTGTTTTTTGAGCGGATTAGCAATTGCTCCTCATTCAGCAAAAGAGCACACATTTTCATATGGATACCTGGGAATGTTGAAATATTAACCATTGAACCTTCCCATGATGATGATATTGTGCAATGTGTGCCAGCTTGCTCTAACCCAGAGGTGCTCTAGTCTATCCACAGGGAACATTTAACATGTTACAATCTAGAGGTCTCACTGCCTGGACATACACAAGACAAACAGGACATCTGCCCCTGTCTTTCTGGTACAAATAGCACCAATTTAGAGACTAAAGAAACATTTAATTGGGCAGAGGCATAACTAGAAGCCTCCGGGCCCCGGTATAAGAAGTGCCACGGCCCCCCCACCACATTGGCCCCCTCCACAATGCCCCCATCTCTTACCTGGAGCTCCCGCGTGGTCTTCTTAGTAATGCAAAGCGCTGGGAGATGATGTCATCTCCCAGCGCTCGCTCTGCATTACTAGAGCACCGGAGGGAGATTGCGGGCACCAGGCGGAGGGGTCGCAGGGGGAGGCTGGTACGACCCCTGCTACCTCTATAGTTACGCCACTGTAATTGGGGCAAATCATATTGTGAATAACGCAGAACTCTCTCACCCTGAGAATTTGACCCTTTAACCTGAGACCCTGAGATCTGGGTCAAAACCTTGAGTCTTGAAGTCAAACCCTGAGAGTTCCCAGGTAGGTATACATCTGAATAACTTCGCCATGAATTTATGTGTATGTGCTTAATTTGCTTTTAATTTAGGGGGGTATCCTTCATAAGCGCCACATCAGAATCTCACCCGAATCAAGAGGGCAAGATTCTTTTGCCGCATCGTAAAACATCACCTAATTCCACTGCCTGCGCTGACGCATACCTTAAAGGGAATCTATCACCCCTTTACAACTATGTGTAAATATATTTCTTATATAGCGAATATGCATTAAACTTTGTTTATTTTTAAATAAAACTTTTTAAAGCCTTGTTTGCAGAAATCAGAAGAATGAATAGAGCCACGCGCCTATTTCTGGGCAGACTGCAGTTACCTCATCCTTGCCACTCTGCCTCTCTCTATCCAGCCTCCTCTGATGACGGAGGATGTCTGACTGAAAGCTGGAGCGCTCTCATTGGCCAGAAATCGATCTCTGCCAATGAGAGCGCTCCAGCTTACAGACAGACAGCCTCTGTCATTGGAGGAGGCTGGATAGAGAGAGTCAGGCTGCGGCAAGGATCGGGTAACTACAGTCTGCCCGGAAATAGGCGCGCAGCTTTATTTATTCTTCTGATTTCTGCAAACAAGGGCTTTAAAAAAAAAAAAAATAAATAAAAATAAAGTTTAATGCATATTCTCTAAATAAGAAAGATGTTTACACAAAGTTGTAAAGTGGTAATAGGTCCCCTTTGAGTCATGCTTCAAAGGCAAATTTGCTCCACGTGAGCTATGAAGAGAACCCCACACCTACAAGCGATCGGAGGCTGCAAGCAGACTGTCAATCAGGGACAGGATCAAACACAGAGGCTAGCTTGGCATCGCATCACAGTGGCTTAAAGCAGAACTACCACCACAATTATTCCAAGTCACCCTGGAATAATCAGGCAGGTGGCGACTAGCTTTATAATAGTTATCTTACCTCTCAGAATGACACAATGTTACAGAAAACCCTTAATCTTCTAAGACTGACGGCCAGCTTAGTACAGTCTGTGGAACTGAGCCATCAGTCCCTTCTGGTGCCTTTCGAGACAGTGCAATGCTTCTGAAGGGAGCCTGGGGCTGACAGCGCAGGTGCGCAGACAAGATGTCCACGCTGATGCCTGGCTTTCGGAATCGGAAGATTAAGTATTTCTGTAGAATGGGGTCGTTCTGAAAGGTAATATAACTATTATTTTTTTTGTAATAAAATTTTTATTGAAAGTTTAAATTGACAGAAGAGCCATACATATCATGAACCACTAATATAATAAAAGTGGACATCACAGTCATGGAGGAAAATACAACAGCTGTACATGACATTCTGGGTGCATAATCAAGGAGTAGTAGAACATTGTCCAGAAATTCATCTACAACTAATAGTACATGGAAGAGATCAAGGATGGATAAAATCCCAGAGTACCATGCAATATCTACTTGTATTATAGAAAATATCGCCCCCAAAGACATGTTGGCAAAGAAACAGAAGAGACAGATAACAGAGGGGAAGTAAAAGCAAGAGGTAAAGTAAAGAAAGGGAGAGGAGAAGGGAGAAAAAGGGGGGAGGGGAATGAGGGACCACGTATTCGCTTACCGCCGAACAATGCCCGACTCCCAAGTCGTCCAAATCAAGTCATACAACCCCAGCTTGGATATGTCAGATAATGAAGTCTCTCCATCTGAATATAACTATTATTAATCTAATCACCACCTGCCTAATTCCTCTTTAAACCAAACTTCAGATGGAGTAAAGCAGTGACCAGAATAAACTTCATCTAACAAAAGGAATGGCTGACTGCAGTCGCTCAAGATAAAACAGAAACATTACCAGGCCTCGCATCCCTGGTCCACAAACTGCCTCGCTTTGTTCTGCGACCTCAAATCTAACCTGCAAGCAGACTTCTAGGTTGCTCCCCTGTGCCCCCAGCCTCACCTCTAACAATTTTCATATGCTTGACGTAGTTTAACCCTTTTGAGTGCCAGATCTCGCCATCATATGTTTGGCACTGATGCAGGTATGCAGGTATGCAGGAGTGGCAACGTTTTACAAGGCGGCATAATAATCTTGCCCTTTTGATTCGGGAGAGATTCTGATGTGGAACTTTTGAGGCCGATGGCCTGGTTATATTGCCTTCATATTGCACGTTCTTATGAGTGTGACATTTCAAAAGTGAACCATTTAGGATCATGTGCTATTCAGCATCAAGGTGTTCATATGTTTCTTGCATCAAAACATGAGCAATCACAAACCGCATATGGCATTCAAGAAATAGCAAATGCAGCACTTTCTTGCATATCACCAATAGTGTCTTAAGTTCTAGTAAATTTAAGATTTATCCAAGTGTGATTCTTATATATTTATCTGTGTCATTTTGCTTAGCCCCTCTCACCAACTCTGTCCTCGTCATTGTGGGTCAAGTTAGAACAGATTCATACTTCCCAACATTTCAAATTGCAAAAGAGGGACACTTGTGTTTTAGGGGGTGTTTCTGGGGGTGTGGCTGGTGGGCAGGGCATTAGCGAGAATTTTTACGCTATTTCTTGACCTACTGACACCTCTTTGTGTAACCTAATAAATGAATTATAACAAGATCAATGTATTTTATTTACACACACTAATTTATAAACACATATACTGACCTTTAAACAAACAATAATTTGAGTTTTATTGCTGTGGAGCAATGTGATACATTTATATAAACACCACACTGTCTGAGCTCCTAAAAAGAGGGACATCAGGTTGGGAAAGAGGGACAGAGGGATTTGGGTCTAAAAGAGGGACACTTGGTAGGCATGCAGATTTCATTGGGAATATTGCTTGGGAGCCCAGCAAGGTCCAGTTCTGCTTTTGTCCCGTTGTGCACCTGGTAGATTTGTATACGTTGTCTGCTTTCTCAAGATTGTAATGAGAGCTGGTGTAAGAAGAGGCATTGTGGGGGATCTAGTATTCATGGAATAAGCAGGTGGTCTCCTGGTATGTCTGCATGCCTCCCTGCAGAGCCAAGGGAAATAGCCTAGGTGCGTGTGTGAATAGAAGCCATGAATTGCATTTCTGTAACTATTGACACAGACTGCGCTCACACAAAGGTGCTCCACAGACCACTATGTACCCTGCAAAGTCTATTCCAGCAGTAGGGAGGTTAAGGAGATATTTTCTGTTTGTATTAAACTGAAGTCCCCCCCCTCGCTTGCTATGGATTTAAGTTTGAACCATTCTGTGACGTAAGCCCTTCCTTCCTTCATTAATTCTTCCAGAAAACAAGCAATTACTATGCACATCTCATTTCCAGGTACGACCGGGGAGGCACAGGAAAGCAAACACATTTACATGTATGCTTAACCATTTGATTGCCAGAGAGGTATCCAGTATATTGTTTCGGATAACTCTCTGACACCCAGGGATTTAAAGGAGGTTAGAACAACCCCCACTTTCCTTACTATTGCTAGAAAAATCCTGATGGCCCCATGATTTCTGTCCTTGAATGTCACGCCCATGGAGGCGGACATGACAGTTTATTTTATTTAATCTGTTTATTCAACTGAAGCATACATGAGTACATTAGTGTAAGTAACCCTTTAATCTCTGGGCCTGCAATTAAGGACCACGCAGAATTATTTATTTATTTATTTATTTTAACCGTATCAGATTCAGGGCTCCCTGAAGGCCGTGCAGCCGCACGGGGATACATGAAATCCATGAGTGCCAGGACCATCACTGGTCCTTAAAGGGATAGTAATACTTTGTTGCAAAAAAATTCTAATATTGTAGATGTTAACAGTACAATAATCTACCTCCCTTCTCTCAGACCTTCATAGTTTGAGATATTGTAGCATTTTAAGTCCCCCCCCCCTCCTGCCACTTTCAGACACGTCAGCACTCTATGAAACAGAAGCAGATCCTGGTCATTTGAGCTGGCGGCTCTTCAGCAGAGCTGAGATAGAGAGATCTAAAAAGAAATACTTAATTGGAACGGTCTACAAAGTGTGCCTGGTTTGCAATTTACAATATTAACATTTTTTTTACAACAAAGTATTACTATCCCTTTAAGGGAAGTTTTCCCAAGACAGTCCTGGCATATCATGGGTCCTTAACCCTTTGAGTGCCAAGTGGGTACATTGTACGAGTTTGGACAGCTGTACCCGCTGTGCCAAGCTCGTACAATGTACCCACTAAAATGCGGTCACTGCATGAGCCGGTATAACCGGCATGCAGTGGCCGCATTTTAAAAAAAAAAAAGGTGGGCAATCGTGGGGGGACATGAGGATCACTCCTCATGTCCCCCCTGTTATTGATCTCCCAGCCGATCGCACTGGGAGATCAATAAAAGAAGAGGAGAAGCGCAGCAGAAGCGCAGCTTCTCCTCTTCCGTCTCTCCTACCCGAACTTCCGGGTAGGAGTGGGCGGGACCGGGGGAAACCTCCTAACGTCATCGGTGACATGATCACCGATGACGTTAGGGAAGTTTCCCTTAAGCGATTCACTCCTACCGGTGGTAGGAGTGAAAGGCAGGAGAGCTTCTGCTCTCCTGCAGTCGCCAAATTGGTCTCCCAGGGGTCCTGCTGTCCGCCACTAGATCTGAATATATAAAAAAAATAAAATTAAAAAAAAAACACAAAACTAACCCTGTGAGTGCCGCAGTGGTCCCCAGCACATTGCTTTGCAATGTGCTGGAGACCCTTGTAGCACTAACAGGGTCTTTTCTTTGGGGTTTTTTTTTTTTTTTTTTAAAGACCTCATTGGGGGGATCAGGGGGGATCCTGATGCTCCTCAATGAGGTCTATTATTAAAAAAAATAAAAAAAAAAAATGTTTTAACCCTGTGTGTGCCACAGGGGGGGTCAAATGCACCCCCCCCCTCCTGTGGCACACACAGGGCTTCTATCATTACTTTGTTACTAGAGATTGTTGGGGGGCCATCAGGATTGGTCCTGATGGCCCCCCAACAAGCTCTGATTACAAAGTAATAATTAAAAAAAAAATTAACCCTCTGAGTGCCAGAAGGGTCCAATGCATTGCTTTGTGCACTCCAGGCTTGGGGTAACAAGGCAAGTCACCCATCATTAGATGCGGCAGGGTGTCTCCTTTTCAAAATGGTATGGTTTGTGTACCCTTTCTTCACTTCTGTAGTTGTTATAACCATTTGGGAACAGACAAGTAATGTTTGAGAAAATGTTAGAAACATTTGAGGTTGTAGTAGGTGTCATTTTGCACTTCTAGCGCCCCCTGAGGTAGTTGAACTCATACCAATGGGGTGTCATTTTTCTCCTAAGAGCGCTAGCTAATGAATACAGTTGAAAATTCCATGGTTTTCACAAATTTCAGTACATTTGAAGGGGCAGAAATGTAAGAAAATGCCTTTTTTTTCATTAGCGCCATCTTCTGGAGGCATTTGTGCACACCAGGCTTGGGGTAAGAAGGCAAGTTACCCCTCATTAGATGCGGCAGGTTGTCTACTTTTCTGAAATATATAGTTTTATATAGTTATTCCACTGTTTTAGGGTAGTTTTACCACAAAAACCCTAGAATGCGCATATTAGTTTATGAAGTTGAAAATGTCATTTTGCGCTGCTGGTGATTAGGGCTCTACGCTAGCCATGGACTTAGGTAAAACTATACAAATTTGGTATTTTTTTACTCAGGGGACTCGAGGCTTTTTCAAATAATTGAAACTTTTTCAATCAAGGTAAATGTTTTTGATACATAGTATGTGATTTTAGCAAAATGAGTAAATTTTCACTTTTTTTTGTCATTATGACATCATAGCTTTTTGCACGATGTAAAATTCTCTTCATGTAAGGTATCACAAGAAAGCTCAATTCGTTCTGAAAAAAACAATATATAGTTTTCCATATGTAACTAAAAATCCCCAGAGGAAATCAAGCCTAAACGGAAGGATAGCAAAAATGTTGAAAAAGTGTCTGGCCTGCAGGGTTCAGGAAATGGCCCGAGCCTCTGGCACTGAAGGGGTTAAGGGTTTAAGAACCAAAGGATGTGCAATGCATTTTCTACGACTCTGGTCCCTAAATGGTTACAATGCTATGTGCATTGAGGAGGAATTTGTGTCCTGCTCTCCCGCTCCCAACTGTTACGTCTGCTGCCGTGGAAACGACATCCAGGGAAATAGCTGGTTGGGGATGGTGAACGTTGTAGTCCACTTCCAACAACTGACTATCGCATCTGGAACATTGTTCCGTGCTGAGTGAAGTATGGACAATGGTCATAACTGGGAACGCTCAAGGTTTTCACCCAAGTCTCAGGTTGAAGATGAAAATTCTCAGGGTGAGGAGGTCCAGTGTCTCCCATTACTTTGTCTGCACCAACTAACTGCTTCTATACCAGTGCAGCTGAATCAGAAACATAGAGGGAGAAGTCCTGCTCATCTTTTGTTCGTTCTTGCAGTGTTTCTGAACTTTGGTGCTCGCAGGTTCACAAACAGTGCATGTTGTCAGCTTATCCGAGTGCCAGAGTGGTATCCAATGCATTGCGATGACTACCTCTCAGGCACTCAAAGGGTTAATCCTAGGTGAGTAATTGGTGGCCTGGTCATTGTGATGGAGCCATCTGTGCTTAATTAGGGATATCTTGAAAACATGAGCTGTTGGTGTGCTCCTGAGGACTGGTGATGAGACTCACTGGGCTGTTATAGGTCATCAAGCCCCGCAGGAGTGCGTACATTCAGGATCACTTCCATTAAACACAAGTGAATGTCCTTAACTCAGATAGATCCTTCAGAAGGACTGAACCCCACTGACTGATTCACCAGAGTTCACATGAGGAGAGGGGGCTGAGGACAGGTTTGAGGGTTCCCTAATATAGGCTCAATGACACTGCCATCAGAAATCTTTTGGCCCAGTAACAGGGGAGGGCTGGCCTGGTGGGTGGGGGGAATTGCCCCCCAGACTGGTCATATGTCTGGGCCAGTGGGCCTCTGCCTCACTCAATTTCCCACATACTGCCATAAATGGACACTGAGTGTAGCTCCATTTTAACTGTAAACTCTGTGGGTGCACCTGTGTAGCACCATTTCATTTGAAAGCTCTGCAGTATCACTAGTGTAGCTCCATTTCAATTGTAAGTTCTGTGATATCACAATTGTGGCTCATTTTTAGTTGTAAGCACTGAGTTATCAATAGTGTAGCTCTATTTCAGGTGTAATCTCTGTGATATCAATAATATTCCACCATTTCAATTATAATATCTGTGGTTTTATTGGCCTCACTTCATAACATTATTGCCAGTTATAAAGTTAACAAAAAAAGGGGTGATCTGCGACATTGGGATGAAGTAATAGAAATAGGCCATTTGGTTGTGTTTGCAGCCCAGGCTAAAAGTTGCCATCTCTCCCCCTGCCCAGTAAAAACATAAAGACAGGACCTTCCCCCATCCATCCCATTTGCTCTATAACCTAGAAATACATAAAGACAGAGCCCGTGAAACTGTCCACTATACGGTATGATATGAAACTGAGGACAGAGCGCTACACACAGAATCTACACTTAAAAAAGGAGCCCACCAGGAGATCTTTCAGAATCCTCACGGGCTACTCTGGTCATCGGGGGCCCCTTTCGAAATGTGCACACTCTTTCTCTCTTGCTTTCTCTCATACTGCTCTGGCATTCAAAGGGTTAAACTATGGTGCAGTTGCTTTGCTTCAGAATTGCACCAAGTATCATGGACACTGCCACCTGCTGGCTTGGTTTTGCACAACAGCAAGTCTCAGGTATGAAAAAATGTTGTCAAATTTCAGACACATTGCCCTGTACCCTGGTGCAAAGCTGGATGCACTACAAAGCCAGTCTGTCTGAAAATGACTTCTCGTGTGCTCACTCTACACTTGTCTGTGCCTCAGATGGACCAGTGAGTGTTTCTAGTCAAAAAGGGTGCACAGATACAGTTCACTGCATGCCAATATTTATATAACAGTCACCATGTATGATTTGGCTTTACCCCTTAAGGACCGGCCACGAGCACATGGGGGCGGCACTGAAGAATTACGGATCTTTTTTTTTTTTTTTTGTATGTGCTCTGGTTCAGGGCTTCCCGAATGGCGTGCAGCCGCTTGGGGAGCTCTGAAATCCATAATGGTCCTGGCACCCATGATGTGTCAGGACTGTCATGGGTCCTTAAGGGGTTAAATTTCAAGGGAGTAGTCCACGCTCTATATTCTCCTGCTTCCAAGTTGTAACACACTATACACACACGTACTAGCACAGGGCTGGATTTCCCATTAGAGTAGACAACTGTGTAGAGCTCCACATTTTGAGGGGTGGTGCCTCAGATGTGTAGGCCACACCCACATTCTGAATTGTGGGTGTGGCCAGAACAATCTAAATGTCCTTGTCCCAGTTTCATATCCCTTTACAGGCTATTATTTAACCCCCTGGATGCTAGAGGGATCTCAGATGCAAAGCAAAACAATGCTCTCTAGTAACCAAGGGGTTCAAGCTTTTTTCCTTTCCTTGTTTCCTTGCTGAGGGGAAGGCAGAGCGGAAGGTGGTGCACATACCCAGGGCCGGAAACATCTATTAACTTAACCTAGGCTACTCTCTACGGCCCATGGCAATATGAGGGGCCCTGGGTGCAAGGGATGGGTCACAGACAGAGGCTCTGCTGTTGCTGCCACTAACATCTTGTGTCAGACCCTCTTTTTGTTGAAAGACACCAGTATCATCATCCAGTTGCTCACACCTCCATTAGAGCCACAACGCCAGTACCCACTAGCAACAGTCTGTGTCAGAAGCACCAGATCAGGAGATGTGGTGCCCCAGATTGGTACCCTGCCTTGGGCCCTATGGAGCCTTAATACGTCTCTGCACACACACCTGGGATCTCATGGGATTGACCCTGGGACTCAGGGATTTTACCCACATCTCAGGGTAAAGGGCCAGAGTCTCAGGGTGAGAGAGTTCTGTGTTACCTAGTATATGATTTGCCCCAATTAAATGTCCCATTAGTCTCTAAATTGGTGCTATTCGTACCAGAAAGACAGGGGAGATGTCCTGTTTGTCTTGTTTGTGTTTAGGCAGTGAGATCTCTGAATTGTAGCATGTTAACGGTTCCTTGCAGACTGACTGGAGCACCTCTGAGTTACAGCAAGCAGACAAATATTGTGTAAAATCTACAATATGGGAAACTTTAATTTAAGGGTTAATATTTCAAAGATCTCAGTGTTAGCTCATCTTGAACGTTCCCAGGTATGGAGGTACATCTGGCAGGCCCCTCCTCTCAATAATGGGCAGAATGACTGTGACTTATAGAGTGGCGGCGTGGCGCAGGCGCGTTCAGACTTCATGCCCAGTCTCAAATCCACTCCTTAAGTGCGAGGCGGGTAAATAAATGGAGCTGGATACACTGCACACGTGGTACCTGCCTAAAAGCAACTCCGCTAATATTGGTTGTCTTGAAACAGCTTTCCAAATCCCCTATAAGTTATATGAACCATTTTTATTTAGAAAACACTATTGAGCTATTTAGATTTATAGACGTTGTTAAGTAAGGCATGCCGTGCAGGCACTTCCTGTCTTAGATCTACATTACGTCCCCCACACACTTAACACATTGCTACAAGAAGTGGGAATTCAGTGTCAGTGAGTCAGGGAGGTAATGTAGCACTAATGCATACCTATTAACATTTCATATGGCCAATGAGGGACGCTTGTGTCTTAGAGGGTGTTGCTGGGGGCGTGACTGGTGGGCGGAGCATTACTGAGAATTTTTTAGGTTATTTCACAACCTATTGACACCTATATGTGTAAATGAATAAATGATTTAGAGCAAGACCAAAGTGTTTTATTTAAACAGTCTAATTTATCAACACATATAATGATGTTTAAACAAATGGAATAGAAAATGAAACACTGGCACTCAGGGGGTTAATAACCTCCCATTTACCTTACTATAAGGTGACCAGGCCTCACCTTTAACTGGGGACATATATGAAAAATGCATACTGCAGGGCTGCTTTGATTTCCGTGCCATCCTGAAATATGACTATTTCCTATGTGTCCCCAGTTAAAGGCAAGGTCTGGTCAGTTCAGTTTACCCTACTAGGGCTAGAAAATTCTGATGGCCCCTCTGAATTTTGCCCTTGTTCAAGAGATAACTAAGGTGACCACATTTCAGTTCTGCCATTCAGGGACACTGCAGAGAGAAGAGTGCACCACAGAGTTCTTAACACTAGAGGGAGAACTTCCCATTGACTGCTTTGACAGAAAGTGATGCCTGTTGTGGGCTACAAGAAAATGTATACGAAGCCCAAAGCCTTAAAGCGGAACTACCACCCCTTTTAAACATGGCCCCAAATAATTACCCATCTGGCGACTAGCTGCTCAAGATCCCACATACTGTATAACGCGTTTTGAATGTTATAAAGCAAAACGCATTAGACGGTATGTGGGACCTTTTCTTTGTGTTGTGTCTACCCTCGCTTTGCCGATTGATTAATTTACCTTTTTAAGAGTCCAATAAACGGAAAGTTTTATCATTATATTTGATTTCATTAGTTCTTGGTGTGCAGCCGTTTCCTTTTGTATATTCTTGAGTGTAGCTGCCATTCCTGTAATACATAATGGTGGTAGGCTACACAGTTCATATGCAATGATGGCCAATGATATGGATCTTATTTAGGCAGGTTAACCTGGGTCATTCTGTACAGACCTTTGGATTCAGTTTTGTTTCTGTTTGGTATATATAGTTGTGGTGCAAGTAAAGTTTGAAAAATTGCAAGGTTCAAATCAATGTAAATGTCTCTGTATCCTAATGTGATATCAAACCAGGGGAGGGCTGGCAACCTGTGCTCTGGGGGGAAACAATCAAGCGGGCCATTTACATTATCGTTCCAGCCCAATGTCCAAGCCCACCCCCTATTTTTAGTTTTAAAGTTGCCATTAATGTTGTAGAAGAAGTGATACTACGTATCTTAAACCTTTGAGCGCCAGAGGGGTACACAACGCATTGCAAAGCCATGTGTTGTGTACCCCTCTGGCACTCAAAGGGTTAAATTGAAATGCGGCTACACATGTGATACCATAGAACTTACAGTTGAAATGGAGCTACGTTAGTGATACCACAGAGCTTCCAATTTAAGTGAAGCTACAGTAGTGATACTATAGAGCTTACAAGGGAAATATGTTATGTCACTAGTGTAGCTTAAAGGGATAGTAATACTTTGTTTTATCTTTATTTTATTTTGTAGGCATTAAAAAACATGAAGAACGATATAAGTCTTATCTCTCAAACCTTTATGGTTTGAGAGATATTCATAAGCAAAGTTTCCCCTCCCGCCCCTTTTACCTAGTGTAAGCCATCTCTTCTCAGATGTGGAATGCAGTCCATAGACCAGACTGATAACAGAAGGGGACAATCTTCTTCCTATGAGAACAATGAAATCCCTGCCCCCCATGACAAGTTTTTCAGGCTTTTCCCTTATCTTAATTGAAGATTGTCCCTCTCTGCAGTCTACCTGGTCACCTCCCTTCTGCTCTGGCTGAACAGTGTTACATCAGTAAAAGGGACGGGAGGGGGATATTTTGTCATTGAATTACTCTTGAACTACAACTCTGACAGAAGTGAAATAACACTCTCCAAAGTCCAAATACTATGATGATTAATTAGAGCTGCTTTTATTATGAAATATTACTATCCCTTTAATTTGGATTGTAGCTCTGTAGTATTAATTGTGTAGCTCTGTTTCAGTTTTACAATCCGTGGTTTGACTAGAGTAGCACCATTTACAGACATAAGCAGGAGACTGAAGAAGTGGCCCACCGGCCCAGACATATTACCAGTCCAGGAGGCAACTGCCCCCTTGCCCCCCAGGCCAGCACACCCCTGTATCAAAGTGTGTATTTTGCAGACATTTAGAGGCATTGACAGTAGTCTTCATACCATTTATGTCTAGGTTATAAGACTGTATACATTATTAGTTGATGCTTGACCACTACTTTGTATATTTGGGTTAAGTACTATAGATAAATCTTTATTTTATTTACATATATAAACAGATCATAATGTAGAAACCTTTATGGTTTATGGATAAAACAAGTCACGTTTAAAAGAAATAAAGAGATTTATCATAGTGTCTCTCTCTGACCTGCTGTGCACCTGCAAGCGTAAAATACACAAATTAAGATTTGCTGTTTTGTACGTTAGCCTCTCAGTCAGCCCCCCGCGGAGCACATAACTAATCCTTCCTAACACATAGCACAGACTGGGCTCTACATTTCACAGTCCAGCAAGTATCACTAACTTGGTTGTCTTTTAAGTACAAGTAAACAGATTATTACACTTGCTGCTCGCTTCCTCTGGGTAACTGGATTACAACGGACCTGCAATCCACATTGCTTCATGATTTACAAGAAAGGTATTTGAATCCTCCTTAACACTTTGAATGCCAGAGTGGTGGGCAACTAATTGCGGAGCAATGCGTTGGCCACCTACTCAAGGGGTTTAAAGGGATAGTAATACTTAAAATGTAAAAAAAATATGTTCTAGGGCTTATACCCCTGAGTAAAACAAGAGTACTCCCACTGCTGAAAGGTGTTTCATTCAAAAGTTATTAATTTTTAAAGTTTAATTTTTTAGGTGCAATATCACAGTGGCCTGAAATTGTACGGTGGCGCTGTTGCTACACCATCCTATGGAGATTTATGGTCCCTGGACCAGAGCTGTCTATAGGATCGTGTAGCAACAGCGCCACAGTACAATTTCAGGCCACTGTGCTATTGCACCTAAAAAATTCAGCTTTGAAAATTAATAACTTTTGAATGAAACACCTTTCAGCAGTGGGAGTACTCTTGTTTTACTCAGGGGGATAAACCCTACAACATAATTTTTTTTTACATTTTAAGTATTACTATCCCTTTAAAGTGGAACAACCACTTTATGACATCATAGCTCAATTTGAAAGAGCAACTTTGTGTTGTGTCATCCGTTTTTTATTTAAAATGACAGTCTAAGAGGTATTTAATTTTATTTATATGTCAGTTTAATGTGTCAGACACTGTTGGTTGGTAAAGCCGTGTCCAAATACTGACATTCCACACTGCTCTCCTTCCCAACTGCCACTGCCTCATTCTCTTCCTTTCTCATACTTATTTTAGTTAGTGGAGAAAGAGGGTACATAAGTAACCTTTTATCAGTCAAAAACCAACATGACTAAGTTTATTTATAACCCCTTGAGTGCTGGAGATAGATGTCCAGCGATGCCAGAGCAGTGCGGAATATTAGTATCTGGCACATGACTGTGCCAGCCAGCACTGATTAACCCCTTAATGATCCTTGACATGCCAGCACTGTCTCGACAGCTCCGGCACTTAAGGACTGGCCATCTCATGGAATTCTGGGGTCTCTGGTTGTTAAGGGGCTAATGAAACATAAACTGACACATATTTAAGGTTAAATGTCTCATAACCTACTAAATGATTGTAACGTGCCACAAGGTTTTAGTTCCACTTTAAGGCTGATGTACTAAGGATAAAAGCCAACTTCGGAGTAACCCAGTGCACCAGAAGGGAGAAATAAAATAATCCCTAAATCGGAGAATTTCTGTGGGCCTTTTACCACTTTGGATCAGGGCCGGATTTCCCAATTGTCAGAGTAGACAGCTACCTAGAGTTCCACATTTTAAGGGGTGGTGCCTCAGCTGAGCTAGCCACACCCATGTTCTGAGCGGAGGGTGTGGCCAGTGCAACCTCATTGTCCCTGCCCCAGTTCCATACCCCTATACAGTCTGCTATTTAACCCCTTGGATGCTAGACAGAGCAAAGCAATGTGAAGCAATGCGTTGGTGATCTAACTAGCAACCAAGGGGTTAAAGCTTTTTTGTTCTTGCTTGTTATAGGCCAGTGGTAATTTTTTGTGCTAGGAAATAGTGGATGGGACTGTGGGTGGGGTCATTGGAGGTGGGGGTGTGACCATGGATGGAGCTAAGGGCACCTAGAGTGCCTTGCCTTAGGGTTCCTCCCTTGAGTGCTAGAGAGTTCTACAATGACGTTCAAATCATTGGAGGGATTAAAGGGATAGTAATACTTCGTTTTATCTTTATTTTATTTTGTAGGCATTAAGAAAACATGAAGAATGATATAAGTCTTATCTCTCAAACCTTTATAGTTTGAGAGATATTCACAAGCAAAGTTTCCCCCTCCCGCCCCTTTTACCTAGTGTAAGCCATCTCTTCTCAGATGTGGAATCCAGTCCTTAGACAAGATAGATAACAGCAGGGGACAATCGTCTTCCTATGAGAACAATGAAAGCCCTGCCCCCCTTGACAAGCTTTTCAGGTTTTTCCCTTATCTTAATTGAAGATTGTCCCTCTCTGCAGTCTACCTGGGCACCTCCCTTCTGATCTGGCTGAGCAGTGTTACATCAGTAAAAGGGGCGGGAGGGGGATACTTTGTAATTGAATTACTCTTGAACTACAACTCTGACAGAATTGAAATAACACTCTCCAAAGTCCAAATACTATGAAGATTAATTAGAGCTGCTTTTATTATGAAACATTACTATCCCTTTAAAAGGCCCATTTAAATCAACAGGATTTGTATCTGCCCCATGGTGGCCTTGTTTTGCCCCAGAATTGCACCACTTGTACTTAGTGCATAAGCCTGTTTGCCCCTCTGAGGCACATTGATCAGTAGCTTTCTAATGCCAGTCACTAAGAAGCTGAATGACTCAGAAGAACTCGTCCCATTCCGGAGCAAACCAACTGCACTGCAGGGAACAAACAAACATCCCCTAAATTCCCAGTGATTTAAACAGAGCATTTAACCTCTTGAATGCTAGAGCGGTCTCTAAGCACTGTGAAACAATACGTTGGAGACCTCGCTAGCATTTCACAAGTTAAAGAGGAACTATCATCACACTTATATTTAGCACCAAATCCTAATTACAATAGAGATATTCATATACATTTTTGTATTTTCAAGTATAATTGCGGCATTAGTGGAAAATAGAACTTTCTAGGCAGACAGGCAGCGGCAGGGATCTTGCAGTAGGCGCTCTCTGAGCCTGCGCTGTCAGTCCCTTCCGGTACCTTAAAGGGATAGTAATACGTCATTTTAACTTTATTTTATTTTGTAGGCATTAAAAAAACATGAAGAATGATATAAGTCTTATCTTTCAGACCTTTATGGTTTGAGAGATATTCACAAGCAAAGTTTCCCCTCCCTCCCCTTTTACCTAGTGTAAACCATCTCTTCTCAGATGTGGAATGCAGTCCATAGACCAGACAGATAACAGCAGGGGACAATCTTCTTCCTCTGAGAACAATGAAAGCCCTGCCCCCTTGACAAGTTTTTCAGGTTTTTCCCTTATCTTAATTGAAGATTGTCCCTCTCTGCAGTCTACCTGGGCACCTCCCTTCTGATCTGGCTGAACGGGGGGGGGGGATACTTTGCTTGTGAATATCTCTTAAACCACAAAGGTTTGAGAGATAAGACTTATATCATTCTTCATGTTTTTTTAATGCCTACAAAATAAAATAAAGATAAAACGAAGTATTACTATCCCTTTAAAGTGTTAGTAATGTCTATATTTTACAAACACGAATATTTCAGCTATTATAAAATGAAATTAAATTACCCCAGTTCCATCTCTCAAACCTTTATGGTGTGAGAGATATGGAAGACTAAAGTTCCTCGCTCCCTCCGCTTTCCCTTGCGTCAGCTGTAAGCTCAAGCCCGGATATTCTGGTCCTGGGACAAGCAAGCGGCTCTTCAGCAAAGCCGAAATAGAGCATAGTAAAAAAGAAATACTTCATTGGAATGGTCTACGATGTGTGCCTGCAAACCAGGCACACTTTGTGGACCTTTCCGATTAAGTATTTCTTTTTACATAGCGCAATTTGTGCTCTGCTGTAGAGCCACCTCGAGTCATCCGCCTTGAATCTCCTGCTGTCAGTTTTACAGCTGACATCAGTGAAAGTGGAGGGATCAGGGAACTTTAGCCTTCTATATCTCTCAAACCATAAAGGTTTGAGAGATCGGACTGGGGTCGTTTAATTTCATTTTATAATAGCTTCAATATTACCATTTGTAAAAAATAGACATTACTAACACTTTAACCCCTTAACGACCGCGTGCCGTGCTATGACCGTCACGCTTTTTTTGCATTAAGGACCGGTGACGGTCATAGCACGTCACGTACATTTTACTTACAGCGCTCCTCCGGGAACACTGTAAGTAAAAACGGGGAGTGAGATTGACCACTCCAAGACTGTGGTCTCTCTCAGTCCCCAGTGCGGAATGCCGGTACGCATCACAGGTCACGTGTGCCGGCATGTTGGAATCTTCAAAGTGGTCCTTAAGGGAAAGTTACTTCCCAGGACAGCAGACGCCAAGGGGTTCAGGAAACCAGGCATTCATCTTACCAATCATAGAGTTGAAGGGGGCGGACAGCGCAGACTCAGATGCCTTCTGTGCAAGATGGCTGTGCTGTTCCCCACTGCCTGTCTGTCTAAAAAGTTCTATTTTTCACTAATGCTGCAATTCTGTTTGAAAATACAAGTATATTGGCACAGTTGGTTTGCACCAGGTATGCACCACTTTCCTTTTACATCAGCCTCCAAAGGCCGTACGATCAAAGAAAGATGGGGAAATTCTAGAGCAAAACAAATGCACTACTAGGGGAGAATTAAATGTTCCTAAAAAAAAAAAAAAAAAAATCCAATGCATTGTAGACTCATCTAGCATTCAAAGGGTTAAAATAACCATTTAAAGAGATAGTAAACTTAATCTGTTAGAAAAAAATTCATATCTATCTTTCTCTCTCTCTCTCTCTCTCTCTATATATATATAGAGATATTGATATATATATATATATATATATATATATAGATAGATATATAATTAATAGTAGAGTTTATCGTCCTGAATAAAACAAGGGTACCCCCACTGATGAGAGGTGTTTTATTCAACAGTTATTGCAGCTCAAACTTGAATTTTTTTAGGTGCAGTATCACAGTGGCCTGAAATGTTACAGTGGCACTGTTGGTACACCATCCTATGGAAGTTTAAGGTCAACTGACCGGCGCTGTACATAGGATGGTGTAGCAACAGTGCCACTGTAACATTTCAGGCCATTGAGACACTGCACCTAGAAAACTCAACTTTGAGCTGCAATAACTTTTGAATAAAACACCTCTCGGCAGGGTGTGTCCCCTTGTTTTACTCAGAAGGATAAAACCTGCAATAAATATTTTTTTACATATTAAGTGTTACTGTCCCTTTAAATCAGTTCGTTTGCCCCACTTTTCTGTTGAACACACAGTCCTAAATGTTGTCGGTTTTTTTTACCAACATTTAACCATTTGAATGCCAAGTGGGGTATGCAGTGCATTTCGAAGCAATGTGTTGCATTTCCCTCTGGCACTCAGAAGGTTAAGTACGTGATTTGCTAATATTTATTAACGTTTGTGACTACATGAAAAATGTTAGCAAAACTGAGAATGTTGTTTATGAAAACAAATATTAATTACTTGTTTATTAACCCTTTGAGTGCCAGAGTTAAAGCGGGACTATCATCAAAATTAAATTGCCCCCCCAAAACCTTATTACCATAGCGTTACGCACATATATACTGTTATTATGCTGAATAAGTCTGGAATTAGTGGATAACACAACTCTGTTCTGCAGGCATCAGCAGGCAACAGCGCAGACATCTTGCAGAAAAGGCATCTATGAGTCTGCTCCATCCGTCCCGTTCACATCCAGGATTGGTGAATGGAGTTCCTTGGTACCTTAAGGTACCGGAAGTGACTGACAGCGCAGGCGCACAGAGCACCTACAGCAGTGTTTCTCAGCTCCTGTCATCAGGACCCACTAACAGGGCAAGACTTAGGGATTTCTCTGCTAGAGCACAGGTGTGATGATCAGAGGCTCATTCACATTGATTAACTCACCTGTGTTCTAACAAGGAAATCATCAAATCATGACCTGTTAGAGGACAGGAGCTGTGAACCACTGACCTACAGCAAGATCCCTGCTGAAAAAATTGTATTTCTCACTAATTCCAGACCTATTCAGCATAATAACAGTATGTTTATGCTTTTCGCTATAGTAATAAGAATTTGGGAGGCAATTTCATTTTGATGATAGTTCTGCTTTAAAGGGATAGTAATACTTCGTTTTAACTTTATTTTATTTTGTAGGCATTAAAAAACATGAAGAATGATATAAGTCTTATCTCTCAAACCTTTATGGTTTAAGAGATATTCACAAGCAAAGTATCCCCCCCCCCCCCCGTTCAGCCAGATCAGAAGGGAGGTGCCCAGGTAGACTGCAGAGAGGGACAATCTTCAATTAAGATAAGGGAAAAAGCTTGAAAAACTTGTCAAGGGGGGCAGGGCTTTCATTGTTTTCATAGGAGTAAGAGTGTCCCCTTCTGTTATCTGTCTGGTCTATGGACTGCATTCCACATCTGAGAAGAGATGGCTTACACTAGGTAAAAGGGGCAGGAGGGGGAAAATTTGCTTGTGAATATCTCTTAAACCTTATATCATTCTTCATGTTTTTTTAATGTCTACAAAATAAAATAAAGTTAAAACAAAGTATTACTATCCCCTTCCAGACAATAGACGTACATGCACGTTCCGCAGAAACTGTCACTTAGTGACAGAGGACGCACATGTACGTCCCGGAAGTCCGGTTCCCCGCAGGACTCTGGAATAATTAAAAAAAAAAAAAAATTCTTAGCTGGGCGTTAAGTGACAGCCATGTGCGCGCGTGGCCGGTCACTAAGGGGTTATAAGGCTAGTATGAATGAAATAATGAATAAATCCTATATAATAATTTGCTAAAAGTTTGTAACGATGCAGTCGTGCGCAGTAGAAACTGCCTGTGACGCGACTGATACGGAGCGGGGAGCTCGGAATTCAGACAGTGGTCCTGTCTGAGTGCACCACGACCAGCCGGCACTGTTGCCCGTGTACACAGGATCTTCAGCTAGTTTATTTATATTGTGACACAAGTGTACTCAGCGCTTTACAGTTTAAGGGTTTAGACTATACAGGGCTACAAGTACTTAGTAAAGTGAAACACTGGAAGTGAGGTCCCTGCTCACAACCTTAGAATCAAAAGTGATTAAAGCGGAACTTTCACATTTATAATATTGCCCCTAATACATTAGTAATATAGCGATAGGCAAAGTAATAGTTGTATTATGGTGAATAAATCTACGTTATTGAAGTAATCCAACTTCTTCGGTAGTCATCCAGCAGACAACAGCACAGACATCTTAGAGTAAAGGTACATGTGAGTCTACGCTGTATGTCCTGTGCACTGTCTGGATTGGTGGTGACATTCATTGGTACCTTAAAGGGATAGTAACACTTCGTTTTAACTTTATTTTATTTTGTAGGCATTGAAAAAACATGAAGAATGATAAAAGTCTTATCTCTCAAACCTTTATGGTTTATGAGATATTCACAAGCAAAGTTCCCCTCCCCGCCCCTTTTTCCTAGTGTAAGACATCTCTTCTCAGATGTGGATCAGGTTGTATGACAGTACAGATAACAGAAGGGGACAATTTTCTTTGTATGAAAACAATGAAAGCCCTTCCCCCCTTGAAAAGTTTTTCAGCTTTTTCCATTATCTTAATTGAAGATTGTCCCTCTCTGCAGTCTACCTGGGCATCTCCCTTCTTATCTGGTTGAACAGGGGGGGGATACTTTGTTTGTGAATATCTCTTAAACCATAAAGGTTTCAGAGATAAGACTTATATCATTCTTCATGTTTTTTTAATGCCTACAAAATAAAATAAAGTTAAAATGAAGTATTACTATCCCTTTAAGGTAACAGTAGTTGCTGTCTGTGCACTGCCTGGATTGATGGTGACGTTCATTGGTACCTTAAGGTAACAGAAGTTGCTGTCTGTGCAGGCGCACAGAGCTTCTCTTGTAATCTCTGTGTCCTGGATGCCTGTAGAAGGTGGATTACTTCAATAACGTGGACTTAGTAAACATAATACAACTATTACTTTGCCTATCGCTATATTACTAATGTATTGGGGGCAATATTATAAAGCTGAAAGCTTCGCTTTAAAGGGATAGTAATGTTTCATAATAAAAACAGCTCTAATTAATCATCATAGTATTTGGACTTTGGAGAGTGTTATTTCAATTCTGTCAGAGTTGTAGTTCCAGAGTAATTCAATGACAAAGTATCCCCCTCCCGCCCCTTTTACTGATGTCACACTGTTCAGCCAGATCAGAAGGGAGGTGCCCAGGTAGATTGCAGAGAGGGACAATCTTCAATTAAGATAAGGGAAAAACCTGAAAAGCTTGTCAAGGGGGGCAGGGCTTTCATTGTTCTCATAGGAAGAAGATTGTCCCCTGCTGTTATCTGTCTGGTCTATGGACTGCATTCCACATCTGAGAAGAGATGGCTTACACTAGGTAAAAGGGGCGGGAGGGGAAACTTTGCTTGTGAATATCTCTCAAACCATAAAGGTTTGAGAGATAAGAGTTATATCATTCTTCATGTTTTTTTAATGCCTACACAATAAAATAAAGTTAAAACGAAGTATTACTATCCCTTTAAGGAAGACATACAGAGTACATAAGGGTTAAGTATGGAATACAGCGCTAGAGTTCTGGTCAGCATAGGATAGCCCTTTGCAGGAACAAACTGAATATCTGTGGGAGCCAGTGTGGAATTGATTTTTCTTCCATGACTGAACGTCTTGTTGCTAGGAAGTGTCCTCTTTGTAGAATAGTGTCTAGGGGTTTTAGGGGCATGGAGGGAGGAGAGAATATGTAGGATAAAGCATTTGCTTTGATGTTTTTTTGATCCAGGATATTCTGTTATGTGGAAATGAAAGTGGGAAAAGAGCCTATCTTGCTGTTCTCGGAGTAGTGTGCAAGTTGAATGTAGGTAGTCCAGGCTGTCATGATCAGTAAATATAATTATTAGATATGCTGCTGCCTCCAATACGCATACCTCCCAAGTGCCCTCTTTAGGAGATATTAGGGGTTCATACCTCCCAAGTGTCCCTCTATAGGAGATATTAGGGGTACATACCTCCCAAATATCCCTCTTTAGGAGATATTAGGGGTACATACCTCCCAAATATCCCTCTTTAGGAGATATTAGGGGTAAATACCTCCCAAGTGTCCCTCTTTAGGAGATATTAGGGGTCCATACCTCCCAAGTGTCCCTCTTTAGGAGATATTAGGGGTCCATACCTCCCAAGTGTCCCTCTATAAGAGATATTAGGGGTACATACCTCCCAAATATCCCTCTTTAGGAGATATTAGGGATCCATACCTCCCAAGTGTCCCTCTATAAGAGATATTAGGGGTACATACCTCCCAAATGTCCCTCTTTATCAGATATTAGGGTTAAATACCTCCCAAGTGTCCCTCTTTAGGAGATATTAGGGGTCCATACCTCCCAAGTGTCCCTCTTTAGGAGATATTAGGGATCCATACCTCCCCAAGTGTCCCTCTTTAGGAGACATTAGGGGTACATACCTCCCTAGTGTCCCTCTTTAGGAGATATTAGGGATCCATACCTCCCAAGTGTCCCTCTTTAGGAGATATTAGGGATCCATACCTCCCAAGTGTCCCTCTTTAGGAGATATTAGTGGCCCATACCTGCCAAGTGTCCCTCTTTAGGAGACATTAGGGGTCCGGACCTCCCAAGTGTCCCTCTTTAGGAGATATTAGTGGTCCGTACCTCCCAAGTGTCCCTCTTTAGGAGATATTAGTGGTTGATACCGAGTGTCCCTCTTTAGGAGATATTAGGGGTCCATACCTCCCAAGTGTCCCTCTTTGAGACCCAAATCCCTCTGTCCCTCTTTCCGACCCCGATGTCCCTCTTTTTAGGAGATCAGGCTGTGTGGTATGTATATAAGTGTATCACATTGCTCCACAGCAATAAAACTCACATTAATGTTTGTTTAAGCTTCAGTATGTGTGTTTATAAATTAGTCTGTGTAAATAAAATACTTTGTTCCTGCTCTAAATCATTTATTCAGTTACACCACGAGGTATCAGAAGGTCATGAAATGACCTAAAAATTATCTGTAATACCCTGCCCACCAACCACTCCCCCAACAACACCACCTAAAACAAAAGTGTCCTTCTTTGGCCATTTGAAATGTTGGGGGGTATGAATAGGTGCCTCCATTCCTCAAAAACTAACCTGATCCCTAAAAGTTCACAATTTTATACATAGTATTTGACTTCAGCAGGCATTAGCATCCTAGAGAAAAGATGTCTGGATGCATCATTTCCTTGAGTCCATGTCTAGGTTATAGGATGTTCCCGACTGAAGAATCAGAGGAATCCACTTCTAACAAATAAGCTTTGAGGGAGTTGAGGAGGATTAAGGATTCAAAGGCTCACTGTGCTTGTTCTGTCCATATAAACTGGTTTCGTATCTTGGTCAGTTGAGTAATGGGTTGGATGACCTTTCTATAAAGGTTCATAAAACCCCAAACCTTTGTACAACTTTCTTGTTTAAAGGAGTGGGTCAATTCAGAATGGTTAACAGTTTACGAGAGTCCATCTTTATTTTACCAGGGGAAAGGATAAATTCCAGCAATTCTACGACTTTTCTAATTTGGCAAAAAAGAGGTGGGTATGGATTTGGGTAAGCACTTGCTTCACATGATCTTAAAGGGATAGTAATACTTCGTTTTATCCTTATTTTATTTTGTAGGCATTCAAAAAACATGAAGAACGATATAAGTGTTATCTCTCAAACCTTTATGGTTTGAGAGATATTCACAAGCAAAGTTTCCCCTTACTGACTGCCATCTAGCTGTCAGATTTGGAATCCGGTCCGTGGACCGGCCGTGGCTCTACAGCAGAGCCGAGATCACGAGATATAAGAAGAACTACTTCATTTGAATAGTCTACAAAGTGTCCCTGGTTTGCAAGCACACTTTTTAGACCCTTCCAATGAAATAGTTATTTTTATATCTTTCAGTCTCGGCTCTGCTGAAGAGCCACTGGTTGATCTGTGGACCAGATTCCAAATCTAACAGCTAGATGGGAGACTTGACCGTTTTGGTCAGTGAGGGGAAACTTTGCTTGTGAATATCTCTCAAACTGTAAACCATGTTTTTTTAATGCCTACATAATAAAATAAAGATAAAACAAAGTATTACTATCCCTTTAATATTCTTCAAGGGAAGAACAGAAGACTAAAATGCTAACCTGCTGGCCCCAGAATTGATCATGGCTTGTAAGGTAATGGTGCTCTTACTCCACTGCAGATAGCGATAGACACATAAGGAGAAATATTCACAGCAACTGATTTTCACAGAAGATGAGCCAGTAAAGCATTATATCACTCCATGTGACGGGCAGACATTTTATCATTACACAAGGTCAGAGGGGTATTATGTATGTATCTTTATTTATATAGCACCATACATATGCACAGCACTTTACATACAAAAACATAAAGGACAGGGTTAATATCATCAGGCTGAAATTTGATCATTGCATTATTATTGGGGAAAGAAGTGCAGCAAAGGGTATTATACATTGAGAAGGGGACCCTGCCCCAAAGAGCTTACACTATGTTAGTATATGAGACCAGTGGGTTATTATATTACAGGAGACCGGCAGAGCATTATGTCATTATATGAGATTAGCAAGGCATTATAAAATTACATGAGACAAGCAAAGCATTATATAATTATCTAAGACCAGAAGAGCATTACATTATTAGATGAGAGAAGCAGCGCAGTATATAATTACAGGAGGCTAGCTGGGCATTATATCATTACCAGAGACCAGTTGCACATTATATCAGTGCATGAGACCAGCAGAGCATTATATCAATACCAGCGAGCAGTGGCACATTTTATCAGTGCATGAGACCAGCAGAGCATTATATCATTACCAGCGAGCAGTGGCACATTATATCAGTGCATGAGACCAGCACAGCATTATATAATTACCAGCGAGCAGTGGCACATTTTATCAGTGCATGAGACCAGCAAAGCATTATATCATTACCAGAGACCAGTTGCACATTATATCAGTGCATGAGACCAGCAGAGCATTATATAATTACCAGCGAGCAGTGACACATTATATCAGTGCATGAGACCAGCAGAGCATTATATCATTACCAGCGAGCAGTGACACATTATATCAGTGCATGAGACCAGCAAAGCATTATATCATTACCAGCGAGCAGTGGCACATTATATCAGTGCATGAGACCAGCAGAGTATTATATCATTATATGAGACAGTAGGGCATTATAGCATTACATGAGACCAGCAGAGCATTATAACATTATATGAGATCTGTGTGAACATTATATCATTAATTGAGTCCAGAAGAGCCTTATACCATTACATGAGATTACTAGAGGAATTGTATTATTACATAAGACCAGCAGGGCATTTTATCACGGTGCCCGTGCTATGCTGGTGACATTCTGTCAGTTTCCACTCCTGCTTACGCCTATTGGCTGAAGTGACTTTGTCCTGCCTAGTATTTGTCCTTAAATACTGGGTCTTGTCACTTCTCTGGTGCCCTTTCGTGGTGTTTCAGTTACCAGCACTTGTTCCTGTTTTTGTGTGATCTCTGTGTCCCGACCCGGATTGCCTGACTACTCTGCATCTCGTTCCTGCCTGTGTACCGACCCGGACTGCCTGACTACTCTGCAACTCGTTCCTGCTCTGCATACCGACTCAGATTGGCTGACGTTCCTGCTCTGTGTACCGACCCGGCCCGGCTGAAGTTCCGAACATGATATCATTATGTAGGACTAACAGAGCATCATATCATTACATGAGACCAACAGAGCATTATATAATTCCTTAGGATCAGCAAAGTATCATATAATTAAATGAAACCAACAGAACATTATAAAATTATATAAAATCAGCAGATTATCATATCACCACATGAGACCAACAGAACATGATATCATTATGTAAGATCAGCAGAGCATTATATAATTACATAAGATCACCAAAGTATCATATCATTACATGAAACTAACAGAGCATCATATAATTATATAAGATCGACAGAGCATCTTATCATTACATGGCAGAGCATCATATCATTACATAAGACCAAAATAGCATTATATAGTTACATAAAAGTAAGACCAATTGGGCATCATATCATTAAATGAGACCAACAGAACATGATATCATTATGTAAGACTAGCAGAGCATCATATCATTACATGAGACCAGTATTGCATTATATAATTTCTTAAGATCTGCAAAGTATCATAATTAAATGAAACCGAATATTATAAAATTATATAAAATCAGCAGATTATCATATCATTACATGAGACCAACAGAACATGATATCATTATGTAAGAACAGCAGAGCATTATATAATTACATATGATCACCAAAATATTATATCCTTACATGAAACCAACAAAGCATCACATCATTACATAAGACAAGCAGAGCAGCATATAATTACGAGACAGGTAGAGCATTACATAAATACATAAGATCAACACAGCATCATATAATTACATAAGTCCAAAAGAGCATGATATAATTGCATAAGATCAGCAGGGCATCATATAATTACATGAGACCAGCAGAGTATCATATCATTACATAAGATCACAAGGCAGATCATCATCATCAAGTAATGTTTTGATCTGCTGGTCTCACATAACATTGGATACTGGGTCATTGGCCTGGCTGAACATCAGCCCTGCTCTTTCATATGAGAACAACATGCCTAATGTATGAAAGCATAGTGGCGCTGTTCTGGGGTAAACCAATTTCACAACCAGGGACAAATACCATTTCCTATGTATTTTAAAGGGATAGCAATACTTAAAATGTAAAAAAAAAATATGTTGTAGGGTTTATCCACTTGAGTATAACAAGGGTACTCCCACTGCTGAAAGGTATTTTATTCAAATGTTATTACAACTCAAAGTTGAATTTTTTAGGTGCAATATCACAGTGGCCTGAAATTGTACAGTGGCGCTGTTGCTACACCATCCTATGGACAGGTCTGGTCCCAGGACCATAAATCTCCATAGAATGGTGTAGTAACAGCGCCACTGTACAATTTCAGGCCACTGTGATATTGCACCTAACATCTTCAGTATTACTATCCCTTAAAGTGGGCTTTTTAATTCCTTGACTACTATAGAGGTCCCCAGGCATTGCAAAGCATTCATGGGGTTAATTAGGCCAATTGAAATCAATGGGAATATGGGGAATTTGTATTGGTTATCTATGGTGTCGTTGGTTTGTTCCAGAATTGCCCCCACTTTGCCTTTATACATATGACCAAATTTCCATTAACCCTTTAAGTGTCAGCAAGGTAAAGAGGGCATGTTGGACACCTCTCTGGCACTGAATGGGTTAATCGGGAATTTCTACCTGCGACCCCACGTGCTGGATGTAGTTATAGGAGGCGAGCAACATTACAGTACGTGGATGTGCTAGCTCCTGAGTGGTGGGTTCATTAGATGTAATCTTTATTACATTGTCACCTGCCCGGAGTGTGTTGAGAATAATGACACAGAGATCTTAGGAAATCCATTTGCATGTGTTTTGTCCATTGCAAGACGTGATAATAGAGTGATTGGTACCTTCACAAAAGCCTTTGTTATTCAGGGAACGTTCACTGCTATTCAGGTGACAAGACTGGGCCTTTTCCATCTTTAACTCCATGTGGACCAGCAAGGTGTGAGATACATTGTGAAGCTATGTGTCACACACCTCTCTGGTCAACAAGTAGTTAAAGGGACCCTATGACCTAAAAACAGCACTGGTGTTGTTTTTAATATTAGAAACCTACTTTTTTTATTTATCTTTTTTAGTTAATTTCATAGATTATGGTAATTAATCCTCTGAGTTGCAGAGAGGTATTCAATGCATTGCATACTTCTCTGGCATTCAAAAGGTTAAGGTATACCAGGCAGATGCTTCTATGTTTCTTCTATGTTTCTATGTTTCTATGTTACCAGGCAGATGCTTCTGTTTTAGTATTACATTAACCCCCACACACACGCACAGTCTCACTACACTTAACTCTTGCTGAGCAGTGTCAGTTGCAATGCGTTGGATATCTCTGTGGCAATCAAACGGTTATTAAAGGAAAACTAACACCAAAATAGATTGATAGAACTTTAAATATCACACACTTACAGCTAGCATGTGTAAAAAGGAATTATTTGTATGTTAACCCTTTGAGTGCCAGAGGGGTACGCAACGCATTGCAAAGCAATGCGTTGCGTACCCCTCTGGCACTCAAAGGGTTAAAGTGATTGCACTACCTCTATTAAAGTTGATGTTCGAGTCTTCTTTACTTTTTCCTAACATATAGCGCTATATTTCATTACTTATAGTGTTGTAGTTCAAGCGCTATTCAAGCTGAAAGTATCCCCCTCCCACCCATTCTGGCCACCTCCCCTTAGATCTGTAATCTGGTTGTGGGACCAGACGGATGCAGCAAGGGACAACCTTCAGTCAATAGGTATAAGGAAAACCCTGTCCCCCTTGAGGAAGGAGGTAGGATTTTCCTTTGCTTACTGAAGATTGTCCCTCAACACTCTCCATCCAGATCAGACTGAGAGGTTGATTGACACAGGGAAATGGGAGGGAGGGGGGATCCTTTCGGCATCAAGAGCACTTGAACTACAAATCTGTAAGTAACGAAATATAGAGCTATGTGTTTCAAAAAAATTAAAGAAGATTCGGACATCAACTTTAATAGAGGTATTACTATCACTTTAAATCCCTAAAATACAATCCCAAAAGTGTAAATTGTAAAATGTCCTGGTCACCGGCACTCAAAGGGTTAATGTTGTTTGTGTTCCTTCAACCATGAGATAAGTACTGGCTTCAGTTATCGGGCTGTGATTAACCCTTTGCGTGCCAGAGGGGTATGCTACGGATTGCAAAACAATGAGTTGCGCACACCTCTGGAACTCAAAGGGTTAATGCACACTGTTCTTCTATTCAGAAAGCCTGTTATCTTATCTCAGACCACTTACAGGTAATCCTGGAAAATCAGTGGGAGCCCTGGAAGTGGTAGGAATGGCTACTCCCTTGGAGCATATGTAAGACTAGATTTTTAGGCCCCGTCAACAAACAGAGATATTTTACAGATCCTGTATGAAGTACAGGGGATATCAATGTATATAAACCCAGTTCATTTTCAGACGTTAGTGTAACTTTAAAAGTCCAATTAAAATTTATATAACTTATAATTTTACCTGATTTCCTAGATGTTTTTCTCGAGAACTGCATCTCTTTGGTTTTATTAATAAGTACCTGTGTCTATAAGAAGTATTTTTAATTCCCTGTCTACCCTTTCTATACAGTAATACTTCCCAACATGACCTCCACCTTTACCTGCAACCTCGTCCAGGATCACTCTTATATGGAAATATACTTTATTTGTTGTGTTGATGTTAGAGCAATTTTTATAACAAAAGATATTTGTGTTTGTTATTCAAGTAATTTCTTTAGTCTATGCCCTTTTAATTACCAGAGAGATAAAGGGAGATGGGTAGGAGGGAGTGTGTCTACACTTTCGTTAGTTGAATGTTCAGTCTCATCAGACTCTGAGAATCAGACAGAGGTCTTCACCTGTTTAATATTAAAACTATATTAAAAGACCAGTAAAGTTTTATTATAAAATATATATATATATTGTACAGCTGTTCTTGCTATAATAAAAATAGACAAAAGAACAACAGCTTACAGCTCTGTACCCACCTTAGTGTTTAACAATATATGTGTATGTGTTTAATAATACATTATTTATTATAATTTTTGTTTTTATATAAAGTGTTCATTGAAAAAATAAGTGTAACTGAAGTATGCAGCAAGGAATAAAAGGGTTCTCTAGTCCCCCACTTGCTATAATAAGGTATTCCCACTGCTGGGAGATACCTTATAGAGTTGTAGCACATCAAAAAAAACACACATCCAAGGTTTTATCCGTATAAAATAACTTTATTCATAATCAGCAAATAAAAATGTGCAATGTACCTCCAAAGAAGATTTTTATATATTCATCAGCCATATGGAGAGACTTATATTATGGAGCCACACATCAGTAGATGTAACTATGTAGCCTCACATTGATCAACGCGTTTCGCGCTTTATGCTCTTACTCATGATCAGACACGCCGACTTCGGTGAAAGCTCTATCTTTTGAATCTCCATCATCCAATCACTATGATATAAGGCCTGAGGACGCAAACGGAAATGGTGTATACAAAGTAACAAATGAGAATCTCCGTGAACAAACGTAAATTTAACGCTCTCATGTCACCAGGGAAATCTCCGTAAATAAGCATAGATTTAAATTTAACCCTCTCATACCACCAATTAAAAAAACCTATATCTATAATCAAACCTAAAACTTTCAGTGTGAGAAAGATGGAATAATGATCATAACCACATCAAGGCTAAGTTGACACAATACATACACTACCTATATAGCACTGCTGGGAGACATCTTATAGAGTCCAAGCTGTCAGCAAGTTGAGGAGTTGTCAACACCACATTCTGTGGCATGACTTACCTCTCCCATGTGTACACAAGGTGAACTGCATGTGAAGTGTCTAGACACTCTGGCCCTGTTAATATAAAAAACAACAGTTTGATTTGTAATAACTTCAGAACAAAGCATCTCCCAGCAGCATGAATACCATTGTTTTAATCAGCAGGAAAGCTCTACAACATACATCTTTTATAGTAGAGATCTAAAAAAATGAAACAGTAACTGTTTCCATATCTTCATATAACTTTATATGAAAATGTTTAATTTTTTTAGGGAAATCTGAAATGCAACAACTATGTTAGGTTCTGCATGGGCGACATCACATCTATATAATCACTGTGGTGATTTTATCCATGTGAACATAGCCTAAACATTGTCATTTACAGCAGTTTACATCAGTGGTTCTCAAGCTGGATTCTGTATGACTCTGGGGTTCCCTCAAGAAGTATAAAAGTTTTCCACAGAACAATAACTAATGACAGACAGGGCTGGATTTACATCTCAGGAGCCTGTAGGCACAGAAATCTGAAGCGCCCCCCCCCCAGTTGGCCATCTCCACAATGCTCCAAATCTCCACATTACCCCCATATCCATATTGCCCTCACATTGCCCCCATCAGCTCCAACTTGCCCCCATCAGCTCCAAGCTCCAACTTGCCCCATCATCTCCAACTGCTTTGTCCCCATCATCTCAAACTTGCCCCCATCAGCTCCATGTTGACCCCATCAGCTCCAAATGTCTTGCCCTCATCAGCTCCAACTTGCCCCCATCAGCTCCAAGCTCCAACTTACATCCATCAGCTCCAACTGTCTTGCCCCCATCATCTCCAACTTGCCCCCATCAGCTCCACATTGCCCCCATCAGCTCCAACTGTCTTGCCCCCATCAGCTCCAACTTGCACCCATCAGCTCCAAGTTCCAACTTGCCCCCATCAGCTCCAGGTTGACCCCATCAGGTCCAAATGTCTTGCCCTCATCAGGTCCAACTTGCTCAGCTCCAAGCTCCAGCTTGCCTCCATCAGCTCCAACTGTCTTGCCCCCATCAGCTGCTGTTGCAATCCGTGCGGTCTTCTCTTTAGGAATGCAGAGCGCTGAGAGATGATGTCATCTCCCAGCGCTCTGATTAGAGCCAACGAGAGGGAGTAACAACAGCTACATGTCTGTGTCGAAGAAAACACAGACCTTAGCATGCGAGGGGCGGTCCGGGCGGCAGGTTACTGTGCGCAGCACTGTAAATAGTTATTTATATATATATATATATATATATATATATATATATATATATATAAAAACGTTGTGAATTTAAAAAAATATATATATTTCCATGACAGGTGCCCCTCTGTGGGGTGCGCCTGTAGGCAGGTGCCTACTCTACCTTATGGCAAGTCCGGCCCTGATGACAGATAGTGAAACAAGACTAGAGTGACCATTAGCGTATGCTGTATTTCTATAATTGCCAGTGGATGTGCGGAAAATTGAGATATTTCAAAGTTTACCATCTTGTGTATTCTTAAGTTATTACTACACCTAGGTTTGAAATATGTTTGATATAGATGCAATGTTAACCCTTATTTTTTTACTTTGCATTTAGTTTGAAACTAACGGGTTCCACAAAAGCAAAAATGTCTGAGAAACACTGGTTTATATGCTATTCATATTAGTAAGATTGCTGCATCCTAGGGTGCTATCTTACGCTGGAAATCTGCATTGTTTTAAAAATACTTTGTTATTCAGAACTGCTTAACCCATGGAAATGAGTTTATCTCCTGATTTTCCTGGAATTTTGTATTAAACTATAAACTGTTAATCCAAATAAAAAACTACTGTCAAATACTAAAGTGCTCGCAACTTTGCATTAGTAAAACAAATGTGGCTACTGCAGGTGCATGTTATTCCTACAAAATAAAAAGCTGCTCTTATATGAAAGAGTTTATTATGTAATTCAGAAGCACACATACTCACTCATATTAACACTTACACACCTACACTGACAAACACAGACTGACACATAATCACTCATATTAACACTTACACACCTACACTGACATAGACTGACACATACACACTCACAGTAACACTTACACAACTACACTGACAAACACAAACTGACACATACACACTCACATTAACACTTACACACCTACACTGACAAACACAAACTGACACATACTCACTCATATTAACACTTACACACCTACACTGACAAACACAAACTGACACATAATCACTCATATTAACACTTACACACCTACACTGACATAGACTGACACATACACACTCACAGTAACACTTACACAACTACACTGACAAACACAAACTGACACATACACACTCACAGTAACACTTACACACCTACACTGATAAACACAGACTGACACATACACACTCAAAGTAACACTTACACAACTACACTGACAAACACAGACTGACACATACACACTCACAGTAACACTTACACACCTACATTGACAAACACAGACTGACTAGGGTGACCACATTTCCGTTCTGCTATTCCGGGACATGTGGTCACCCTAAATTTGAGTGGCATCTGGTCCCCTGCGGCCGGCTGGCACTGAGTTCCCTCCTACCCGCCCGCATCATCACGCGCCCCTGCGGGCCATGATGACATACATACAGAGAAGAGGAAGAGGGCAGAGGCACCGGAAGAGAAGCGCTTGCTGCCAGAGTCCAGCAGCAAGCGCTTCTCTTCCGGTGCCTCTGCCCTCTTCCTCCTCTCTGTATGTATGTCATCACGGCCCGCAGGGGCGCGTGATGATGCGGGCGGGCGGGCGGCTACCTTCATTTCGGGACTCTTTATTGTCCCGGTGGGGGATGATCCGGGACGCGGGACATAGAACCCAATTAAGGGACAGTCCCGGACGTTCCGGGACAGGTGGTCACCCTAAGACTGACACATACACACTCACACACATGCACACACAGTGACAAATACAGACTGACACATACCTACTCACATTAACACTTACACACCTACACTGACAAACACAGACTGACACATACACACTCACATTAACACTTACACACCTACACTGACAAACACAGACTGACACATACACACTCACATTAACACCTATACTGACAAACACAGACTGACACATACACACTCACACACATGCACCCACAGTGACAAACACACACACTGATACACTCTAGCACATTCTGACACACACACTCTTACACCAACACAAACTGACATATACACACTCACTTGAGCACACACAGTGACACACACACAAATTATACATATACATACACTCAAAAGCACTACATACATACATATACCGACACACACTCCTATGGAACATGCACACACTGAATGTATACATACACTCAAACACTATACAAAACCATACTGACACACACACACGCGCTTAGGGTTGCCACCTTTTCTTAAAAAAATACCGGCCATGGCATTCTATCCATAGACTTAACATTGTACAGAAGCCACTTATTTACCGACCTGACAGTAAAATACCGGCTGGGTGGCAACCCTACACACGCTACAAATGTACATATACATACACTGAAACATACTATACATGCATACACACACACACACACACACACAATACATATAGAAACACACTCTATACACACACACACAAAACAAAACCATCAGTTTAGAACTTAAGATATACAATACTGTGAGTGCTGTTTTTCAGCAGGTAAGGGTAGGGTGACCACGGGTCCCGGAATGTCCAGGACTGTCCCTTATTTTAAACCTATGTCCCGCGTCTCAGGTCATCTCCCACCGGGACAATGAAGTGTACCGGAATGAAGCCTAGCCACCCACACAGCAGCACAAACAGTCACTCACTCACTCTGTCCCCCGTGGTCAGTGGTCACCCTAGGGGGCAGACGCTGAAGGTTTGTAATACTATAGTCGTGATCGCACACTAGAGGGCAGTAGTGCGTGAGTAGTGATTAGTAATTGGCTAGACATTGTTGCGGTAGCTGCGTGTGAGTAGCGATAGTGCTCTTAAGTAGCGGCACACATTTACTTAATATGGGTGTGTGGTTTTCACTGATATTGGTAAATTATGCGGTACGCATGTAGGGTGACCACATGTCCCGGAATGGCAGAACAGACATGTGGTCACCCTAGGTAAGGGAAGTAATACCCTTTGCAGTTCTCACTCTGTGCTCTGTCTTACACAACTGTACAAATTCACAGGTGCAGCTCATTTTCTGCGCTGGGACGATGGTTTCTCACACACTCTCCTGAACTAAGGGGTATGTAGTAGAGTGTATGAATGCTGTAGCACAAACGGTTTCACACACCTCGTCATTGTTACAACTACAAGTCCCGATCTCCTTCCCTGTGCAGGAATATAGAGTAACGTTACCCCATCGCCTCTGCCCTTCGTTTACTACATGACTTTAGACATGTCACACAGGAAAGAAAACACTGAACTGCCCATCGCCTTCCTCACCGCTCCTCCTTGGCATGACCAGCATGAAGAGGAGAATTTCCAAAGCAAATAGTTTAGTAAACTGGCACTAGGCAGGCACAACATTAGTAAAGTGATTCCAGCTCAAAGTTGTTTTAACCCTTTGAGTGCCAGAGGGGGTATGCATCGCATTGCAAAGGGTTAATACATCTTCCATAATGAATCCATGAGGCTGATTTATGAAGAAAATATTGGATCAAACCAACTGCTCCATAGGGGACAACTAAACCAAGAATCCCTAAATTCCCCACTGAAATGTACCTCTAACCCTATGAATTCACTATGAAGCAATCCGTCGCAGGTGGTGTCTCCAGCTTTCAAGGGGTTAAAAGCCGCTTTTACATCAATAGCCATTTGAAGAATTTCTGTTGTCCCTTACAGAGCAGTTCATTTTCTCCAGTGTTCTTGGTATATGATCGTTACAGGGTTTTCCTTACACTTACTGACTTAAAGGGGAACTACCACCCCACTTAAAGTTTCCCCCAAGAATTACCCATCTGGTGACTAGCCAAACAATAGTGCTATTCGCCAGAATAATTACCTCCTTATAGATAAATTGTACTGCTCCCGAGACTGATGGCCAGGAAACAGCGCAGACATCTTTACTTAGAGATGTCTGCGCACCTGTGCTGTCAGTCCAGTTGCATGGTACTTTAAGGTACCTGAAGGGACTGACGGTCAGTCTTGGCAGCAGTTGGATTTCAGTAGAAAGAGGTAATTATTCTGGGGAATAGTATTATTGTTCAGTTAGTCACCAGATGGGTAATTCTTGGGGGGAAAACTTTATGTGGGGTGATAGTTCCCCTTTAAGACTGTCTCTCATTGCACCCGTCCGGTCCCAAGACCGGATTGTAGCTATAAGGGGAGGGGCGGGAGGGGGATCTTTTTACACTTAATATACTTTGAATGACATAAAAGTAAGTTGTTAAATATAGCGCAATGTGTTAGATTTACAATAGAGAAGACTCAGCGATCTACTTTATGACAGACATTACTATCGCTTTAAATGCTAGAGAGGTCTCCAAGCAATGCGTTAGAGACCTCTCTAGCAGTGAAGGAGTTAAGCTTTTGAATGCTACATGGGTATGCAGAACATTGTGAAGCAGTGCACTGAGTTCTCCTCTAGCAGTAAAAGGGTTAAAAGTATCATTTAAGACAATGGAACATTTTATTTGTTCATTTTATTTAAGTTTATTTAACAGTTCACCCTAGGATGGACATACACACACACATACACATATACAGATATACACACACACACATCACACACACATCATACACACACACACACACATATTCATACACAAAACAACACACTCACATACACACATATGACACACACATACATACACACACACATACATACACACACATATGTACATACATACACATACATGCACACACACACACATATTCATACACAAAACAACACACTCACATACACACATATGACACACACATACATACACAAACATGAATAAAACAACACACATACATACTGATATAGTTAATCTTTCACTAACATCACTGTTAACCCTTTGAGTGCCAGAGGGGTACGCAACGCATTGCAAAGCAAACTCAAAGAGTTCAAAGGAAAGTAAAAGGACTATTTCAGAAGAAGACAGGAATCTGGTACCCCGACCTAAACACAGATATGTCCTCAAGCTGTTTGCCTGCCATATTTCACTTTGTTCAGCCTCCTTAATCTCCTGTCTGACAAGATAAATACAGCCAGTAGCTCCCAATACACATAACAGCACAAGAGTCTTTTACACATTCCTGCCTCTCTTGTTTGCATGACAAGCAGGGAATGACAAATCCAGCCATTGGAACACCACACTGTGAAAAGCACCCAATCCACATCTTTTCTTAGCTTCTTTTTCTGCTCAGTCTGTTTGCTCATTAATTTTATGCTATTTGTGGATCCCATAAACCTTCCTTACAATCCACAGGCTCAGTTAAAGAAAGTGAGCATGTATACGACACAGAGTCATTAAGACAGGCATTTAGACCATCAGTGCCAGACACAGAAATCCTCAGGCTTGTATTGCCCAGTGAAGGCAAGTGTAATTAGCACAGTGATGTGGAGGTCACTAGGTATAGCTGTCTGGATGGTTCATCTGCTGTCTGGGATACTCAAGAAGATCTCTTGATTTTTATCCATTGCTGAATTGCCTGCTCCTTTCTTTGGAAAGACAATCAATGATTTTAAATTCATATATTTTTTGCAGCTATCTAGATCAGGTGTAGGAAGCCTTTGATTCCCCAGTTGTTGGGAACTGCATTTCCCATCATTCCTAACCAAATGCTGGTTATTTGGTTGGTTGTTTGGTTGGTTGCAGTAGATGTGAATTGTAGCCACAAGAGCTTGCCAGCTTCTGAGATATAAGTTTTTAGTTGGGGTGACAGCTTACAAAAATATCTGGAACATAGTATGATAGATTGCATCACTAAGAACAATACTAATACAATATTTCTCTCTCTACCAGAGTAGAAAGGCCCAGAACTGATACGTTCTCTGTGCAACAATGAATGTATCAATTCACACCCAGTAATCAGCCAATCAGACATAACTGTCATTTATGTTTACTCTCGGTTCATATCTCTCTCACACACACATGCTTCACCATATTACCAGTCAGGAAATATGCCATACTAGATGAACAGCCTGTTACACGGGCCACAGTGCCTCTGGCAGCCGGTCGCGGGGCAGTCAAGCGCAGCAGAGACTGGCCGCGCCACTGCTGATACAGAGCTGGACGCTCCTTCGGATCGCCCAGCTCTGTATCAGCCGCGGCGCGGACAGTCTGTACTGCGCATGACTGCCGCACGCGCAGCAGTGTCTACTGCGCATGTCGGGCGTTACACACAACTTAGCAAATTATTATATAGGATGATAAAATACTATATTGGACAACTGTGTGAAAATGCTTGAATTCATATTAAATAGGCCTGAACACACTCAGGGCCACCAATAACTAAGAAAATGGGTCAGCCCAACTAGAACATTTCAACATGCCTTAGAAAACTACATGTCTTTAGTCTTGTGGATTCTGTTTCTAAGGAAATAAGTATGCACATTTGCTATATAAATTTAGGTGTTTTAGGTGTTTCAGTTCAGATACCCTTGAAGATGAATGCTATTCTACTGGCTGGATACCTTACAATAAAACCAAATAGTGGAAATCACTTGCGTGTCCATTACATAGTTGTATTATTTCTTAGAAATGCTGTAACTGTTTTTTTTTACACTTATAACTCTCCTCATTTCTCATAAAGTTTCCTCATTTGAAAACTGAAGTCTTGTATAGGACTGTGTAGCAATTTACATGAAGGAGGAGATTCACATGTAGATTTGGCCAAAATCCTATTTATTGAGAATAAACACAAAATAGGTTACTATAGCTGCACGTCTCTCTTGTCCTGAAGGTATTAAGTAGGCTTTACTACAGACTTGTAAAATGTTGCTTACATGTGTCATCATTAGACAGAGTAGCTATACACGTCACAATGAACTATAACTGGGTGAACAACAATGAACCCACAATGTTTTGGACTGCAGTATGGTCATGAGATGTCATGTTTTAGTTACTCAATGAAACTATAGGAGGACACCTTTCAGATCATATGACATCATAAATCAGTTGGTCAAGCTCAGTTTCCTTCCCAAAATGTCTTCATTCTCAGAGTTCACCAACTTTCAAGTCGGCCAGACATTTTTCTCCTTCCAAATATGTTTTCGTCTTTTCTATCCTACAGGGGAATGTTCAGACACAAATTAAAAAGTTATGACATTTGACAATCAGAATGACTTGATATATGAGATCTTAAAGCAGGGTTTCTCAACCTGTGGGTCACGACCCCTTCGGGGGTCGAATGACGATTTGCCAGGGGTCACCTAAAACCATCAGAAAATAGTTTTTTTGTCTATTTTAATCTGTAAAACTTGTAATTGTCCGGGAGACCGGGACTGACAGCGTATGCGAACAGACAAGATGTCTACGCTGGTGCCTGGCTTCCGGCCTCTGAACAGTAAGGGTTTCTTTATAACGGAGTAATTCAGTAATTACAGCGATGAAGGAACAACGAAAATAATTTTACTGTTAGGGGTCGCCACAACTTGGGATATATTATTAAAGGGTCGCGGCACTAGAAAGGTTGAGAACCGCTGTCTTAAAGGGAGGGGATACAATAATAAATTAATGTAAGACTCCCTTCAGATAGATTTAAGGCTAGTCTGAAGACTAATGATATCTGTGAGATTTTTAAATAGATATGGAAATAGGCAGACTAGAAAGGACAATTGTTTCTCATCTACATCAAATTGTATGTTTCTATGACATCACACACCATGGATGTCTGTCTGCTGTTACTCAGAGATGTACTCAATCCCATACCGCATTCCATCAGACTGCCCCATGTATTTCTAACAGGCACCCAAAAGCACCTTCCCCAATGTAATGAGTGCTGAAAGGAAGTGACATCACTTCCTCTCAGCGTCGCAACGAAGGAGGGAAGTCACATGCAGGCTTTTGCAGAGTTTGAGCCTGAGTGCTTGTCCCGCCCCCCCTTGGTCTCCCCGACCACAGCAGTCAGCAGCAGATAGCTGTGGCAAGCAGCTAAGGTATAAAGCCGGTGCCACAGCCGCATTAATATGCGGAAACGGACATTTAACTTCTGAAAAGCTGGTGCGCACGGGGCTGATTAGGGTGTACCTAAGCACACCCGGCACACCCTGTGCGCACTCCTATGCCACAGAAGCTTATCCTAATAAAACCATCCAAACTCTGTTATAGAGAACAATATTGCAGTTGACCAATCTCAACATTCTGCCCAAGATTTCCTTAGTTTCAAACAAGGCTAGTAGCTTTTGCGTTTGGTCTGGCCTTAACCCATAGCTATATCCTTAATGTGTCAATCTGACTCACAATGAACGCTTTGCACATCTTTCTTTTCCTCAAAGGGTTATAAGTAACCAGTGTTTTCAATGCGTAGAGAAGCAATTCGTTGGATAGATCTCTAGCAGACATCTCTGTGGTTTAAGCCGAATACTATTACATGTTTTCCCTTACAGGGTATGGATATATATTATATACCGAGAAGGAGTCAGACATTGTTATTTACAGCCAAATTATCTACTTCCTATTCTTACAAATCATATCCTTTAGATGTCCTTTCCTATAGAGTTAACACTTCAGGAAGAAGAGCAGTCTACGTGTTAATAAGAATTAACTATGTGTTCAGAAAAACAGCAAATGGTGGATCAGAAATTCTATGGTTAATGGTAGACTGAAGTCTGTATATTTAACACTTTGAGTGCCAGAGAGTAACTCAATGCATTGCAATGCGTTGGATTCCTCTCTGGCACTCAAAGGGTTTTAAGGAACATTAATACTGAAATACCTGCTGTTTTTATTTGTTACAGAGTGTTAGAGCATTTACAGATATATGTATCAATGTTCATTTTCCTTGATCGAATACAAGATGTGATGTTCCTTTAACTGCGTTACAGCAGACCGGGGGAAGTAACACAATATGAATTTTGTCAAAACATATGCAGGGTCGGATTTATAATTAGGCAGAGTAGGCATCTGCCTACAGTCGCACCCCACAGAGGGGCGCCTGTCATTGGGATCATGTTGTGTTTTTTTTGTATTTTTCATCTGCCTCCCGGCGCCGCAACATGGTGAATACAGGTCTGTGCCTTCTTCGGCACAGACCTGCAGCTGCTGAGCTCCTTCGTCTCGTCTTTAGTAATACAGAGAGCTGGAACTCCAGCAGCTACAGGTCTGTGCAGAATGAGGAGGCACAGACCTTTCCTGCCGCTGGACCACCAGGGAGGTGGTAGGAAACGGACACTAGGGGGGGGCAATGTGCAATATGGAGCTGATGGGGGGCAAGTTGGAGCTGATGGGGGCAATGTGAGGGCAATATGGAACTGATGGGAGCAATGTGGAGATGAGGGGGCAATATGGAGCTAATGGGGGGCAATGTGGAGATTAGGAGCATTGTGGAGGTGTCCAGTGGAGATGGCCAATGGGGGCGCTTCAGATTTCTGTGCCTACAGGCTCCTGAGATGTAAATCCGGCCCTGAACATATGTATAAAGAAATTTACTATTTGCATAAAAAATAAAGGCAGTTGTAGTGATTAAATCTTAAAGCCAGTATAATGTGTTCTTAATGGAAGTATATAGTGATAGTTATACATACGAAAAAGAATTCTGATTAGCACATTTTTCTGCAAATTTTCTAAAAAAATTCTCAGATACAAACATGTTTATAAAGATGATTTTACTTCTTTATAAATATGACTCATTGTTGCGAATAATAGTGACGATTCTTAAACGTTGTTAAAAAATGTTTTATATATATCTCCCCTTTTGAGACTTGGAAGACTTTCAGTTGAGGTTTCAGAGGTGCAGGACCCAAACCTGACATTTGGTACATATAGAAACAGTAGGTGAAGTCTGTGGATTAGGATAAAGAGGTACAATTCGGGAACGTACACAAAAAAAAATATGGAGATTCTCATTGATTTAACCATTGCAGTGAGTTAGATATTGCTCTTGCACTCAAAGGATAAATGGGATTTTAAACCTCTCACAATGAATTGGAGACCTCTCCAGCATTCAAGGGGTTCGAAAATCCATTCTCATCAGTGATTATATGGGGAATGTGTCTTATTGTCTATGGTGTAGTAGGTTTGCTCAAGAAATGCACCTATTGCCTATTGAATAAAGGCTTGTGTCTCAAAGGGATAGAAATACTTCATTTAATCTTTATTTTATTTTGTAGGCATTAAAAAAACATGAAGAAAGGTTAAATTGAAATGAGGCTACACACGTGATACCACAGAGCTTATAGTTGAAATGGAGCTACGTTAGTGATACCACAGAGCTTCCAATTTAAGTGAAGCTACACTAATGATACTATAGAGCTTACAAGGGAAATATGTTATGTTACTAGTGTAGCTTAAAGGGATAGTAATACTTTGTTTTATCTTTATTTTGTTTTGTAGGCATTAAAAAAACATGAAGAATTATATAAGTCTTATCTCTCAAACCTTTATGGTTTGAGACATATTCACAAGCAAAGTTTCCCCTTCCGCCCCTTTTACCTAGTGTAAGCCCTCTCTTCTCAGATGTGGAATGCAGTCCATAGACCGGACAGATAACAGCAGGGGACAATCTTCTTCCTATGAGAACAATGAAAGTCCTGCCCCCCTTGACAAGCTTTTCAGGTTTTTCCATTATCTTAATTGAAGATCGTCCCTCTCTGCAATCTACCTGGGCACCTCCCTTCTGCTCTGGCTGAGCAGTGTTACATCAGTAAAAGGGGTTGGAGGGGGACACTTTGTCATTGAATTACTCTTGAACTACAACTCTGACAGAACTGAAATAACACTCTCTAAAGTCCAAATACTATGATGATTAATTAGAGCTTCTTTTATTATGAACAATTACTATCCCTTTAAGTCACAGGCTTCAGTTACTGCACTACAGTTCTTATATGTAGCAGGTGTCGAATTGTGAAGCCACTTGTGAATAACTTACCCCACTGCACCCTAGAGGTCAGTTTCCTGACCCCAAAACATCTGATAGGAGACAATTTGGGGCTGCCCAGCACGACCGCAAGGTTTAAAGAAGGCTGCTCCTATAAGAGCAGACATAGTAAAAGATAATAGTTGCCCTTTAAGTTCTTTAAAAGTGCACAGATGTATGTATGTGTGTGTGTGTGTGTGTGTGTGTATACAGGTAGTACCCATGTATAGGGCCATGCCAATCTGGGGGGCCCGCCTGCATGAACAGGCAAGAGGCCCCCAAAGTACCAATGATGCGGGGTGGTAAGCTGTGTTGAAAAGGGCCTCAAATGACCTGACTGGTCCACTGGGATTCTGGAAGATCTCCTGGTGCCCCCCTTTTAAATATATTCTGTGTGTAGCATAGAAGACCACTGTCACTCTGTCTTCCATTTCATAGCATGCAGCATTGTGGCGCAGTTCCCTGGGCTCTGTCGTTACATTCCGGGGTGGAATGTGCAAATGTGTGGTGTGTGGGGCCCTAGCTTTATGTTTGTACTGGGTCCCCAGATTTATGATGGCAGCTGTATGTGTGTGTGTTTGTGTGTGTGTTTGTGAATGTATAGTTGTGTGTGGCTGTGTGTGCTTCTGTGTATATATATATATGTGTGTGTGTGTGTGTCTGCGTTAAAATTCGCACTTTCATAAAACATACCTCCCAACATTTCAAATTGCCAAAGAGGGACACTTGTGTTTTAAGGGGGGTTCCTGGGGGGTGTGGCTGGTGGGTGGGGCATTACCGAGAATTTTTAGGCTATTTCATGACCTATAGATACCTGCTTGTATAACGTAATAAATGACTTATAACAAGACCAAAGTATTTTATTTACACAGACTAATTTATAAACACATCTACTGATGTTTACACAAACAATAATGCGAGTTTAATTGCTGTGGAGCAGTATGATACACTTATATACACACCACACTGTCTGATCTCCTAAACACAGGGACACCAGGGTGATACACTTATATACACACCACACTGTCTGATCTCCTAAACACAGGGACACCAGGGTGATACACTTCTATACACACCACACAGTCTGATCTCCTAAACACAGGGACACCAGGGTGATACACTTCTATACACACCACACAGTCTGATCTCCTAAACACAGGGATACCAGGGTGATACACTTATATACACACCACACTGTCTGATCTCCTAAACACAGGGACACCAGGGTGATACACTTCTATACACACCACACAGTCTGATCTCCTAAACACAGGGACACCAGGGTGATACACTTCTATACACACCGCACAGTCTGATCTCCTAAACACAGGGACACCAGGGTGATACACTTCTATACACACCGCACAGTCTGATCTCCTAAACACAGGGACACCAGGGTGATACACTTCTATACACACCGCACAGTCTGATCTCCTAAACACAGGGACAGCAGGGTGATACACTTTTATACACACCGCACAGTCTGATCTCCTAAACACAGGGACAGCAGGGTGATACACTTCTATACACACCGCACAGTCTGATCTCCTAAACACAGGGACAGCAGGGTGATACACTTCTATACACACCGCACAGTCTGATCTCCTAAACACAGGGACAGCAGGGTGATACACTTCTATACACACCGCACAGTCTGATCTCCTAAACACAGGGACAGCAGGGTGATACACTTCTATACACACCGCACAGTCTGATCTCCTAAACACAGGGACAGCAGGGTGATACACTTCTATACACACCGCACAGTCTGATCTCCTAAACACAGGGACACCAGGGTGATACACTTCTATACACACCACACAGTCTGATCTCCTAAACACAGGGACACCAGGGTGATACACTTATATACACAGCACACAGTCTGACCTCCTAAACACAGGGACATCAGGGTGATACACTTATATACACACCACACAGTCTGATCTCCTACACACAGGGACATCAGGGTGATACACTTACATACACACTACACAGTCTGATCTCCTAAACACAGGGACACCAGGGTGATACATTTATATACACACCACACAGTCTGATCTCCCAAAAAGAGGGACATCAGGGTGGGAAAGAGGGACAGGGGGATTTGAATCTAAAAGAGGGACTGCCCCTCCTAAAGAGGGACACTTGGGAGGTATGATAAAAGACCAGCTTGTCTGCAGTATTTGTATACCTGTAATGCAGCATTCCACATAGAACTAACCAGCATCTTTCCTCCATTCATGGGACAGGCTAAAAGACATGACAGTATTTAAATGGACACCCCCAGCTAGCCTATTGTTTTTAATCCACTAATGTAGAATAATCCTTAACACCTTGAAAACAGGCCATGGCATTTCATCACACAGATCCTGAAACAATAAAACCGTACTGTATAGCACATTATCTTACTATTAGGATTTTTTGTTTGTTTGTTTGGTTATGCAACCCTTTGAGTGCTAGAGGGTATCTGGTGTATTGCTTTGCAATGTTATGGACACCCCTTCCCCCCTGTACTGAAATGTGCATTAACCCATGGATGACCAGGCTAAGACCCTGAAGCTAATTATGGCACTTGAACAAGGCCAACCCCTCTCTCCAATACAGAACTAAAATAAAGAATTATAAATGTCACTTAACTGATTGGTAGCAGTGATGAAAATGAGAAATGCTGCGTATGTAGGTTAATGTAGTAAAACTACTTGTTGCTGTAATGTTTTATTACATACTAGTTGAAAAGTCTCCTCCCTCCTGACTCCTCCCCTATAGTACACACACTCTGCTGTCATTGACTCCTCCGCTATAGCACACACACTCCTCTGTCACTGACACCTCCCCACAGCACACGCACTCCGCGTTCATTGACTACTCCCCTATAGTACACGCACTTTGCTGTCATTGACTCCTCCCCTATAGCACACACACTCCATTATCATTGACACCTCCCCATATCACACGCACTCTGCTGTCATTGACTTCTCCCCTATAGTACACACACTTCACTATCATTGACTCCTCCCCTACAGTACACACACTCTGCTGTCATTGACTCCTCCCCTATAGTACACGTACACTGCTGTCAATGACTCCTCTCCTATAGTACACGCACTCTGCTGTCATTGACTTCTCCCCTATAGTACACGTACACTGCTGTCAATGACTCCTCTCCTATAGTACACGCACTCTGCTGTCATTGACTCCTCCCCTATAGTACATGCACTCCGCTGTCATTGACTCCTCCCCATATCACACGCACTCTGCTGTCATTGACTTCTCCCCTATAGTACACGTACACTGCTGTCAATGACTCCTCTCCTATAGTACACGCACTCTGCTGTCATTGACTCCTCCCCTATAGTACACGCACACCGCTGTCATTGATTCCTCCCCTATAGTACATGCACTCTGCTGTTATTGACTCCGCCCCTATAGCACACACTCCTCTGTCACTGACTCCTCCCCATAACACACGCACTTCGCTGTCATTGAATCCTCCCCTATAGTACACGCACTCTGCTGTCATTGACTCTCCCCTATAGTACACACACTCTGCTGTCATTGACTCCTCTCCTACAGTACACACACCGCTGTCATTGACTCATCCCCTATAGTACATGCACACAGATGTAATTGACTTCTCCCCTATAGTACACGCACTCTGCTGTCATTGACTCCTCCCCTATAGTACACACACTCCTCTGTCACTGACTCCTCCCCATAGCACACGCACTCTGCTGTCATTGACTCCTCCCCTATAGTACACGCACACCACTGTTACTCTCTTCTCCATGCTCTGATTTTCTCCCCTTCACCTTTGTGTTTTTCCTCAGTGTGAGTTATTTAATGTGCATCTCTATCATGTTTTGGAAAAGCAACGTTCACCATTAGTAGGTGGATTTGGTATTTATTATGACTTCTTTATAAGTAACTCCCCCCAGAGGCGTAACTAGAAGCCTCCGGGCCCTGGTGCAAGAAGCGCCATGGGCCCCTCCCCCGGACCACATTCGCCCCCCTCGACTACATTGGCCCTCTCCAAAATGCCCCCATCTCCTACCTCCCTGGAGTGGCAGGAGCCCGGAGAGGTGTGTTGATCTTCTGCGCGGTCCTCTTCAGTAATACAGAGCGCTGGGAGATGATGTCATCTCCCAGCGCTCTGCATTACTACAGTGCCAGATGGAGATCGCGGGCGCCAGACAGAGGGGTCGCAGGGGGCGGCCGGACCCCCTGGAGCGACGGGCCTGGTCGCGGGTGCGACCCCTGCGCAGGGGCGGACTGACCATACGGGCCCTCGGTCACGGACCGAGGGCCCGTGACCGAAGGGGGCCCGCCACCGCCACTTCCAGAGCTGCTCAGCAGCTCTCCTACAACGGCCGCCGGCGCACCATTCTAGTAGTACAGAGCGCTGGGAGATGACATCATCTCCCAGCCTCTGCATTACTAGAGGCGCGCGGGACATCGCAGTGTTAAGCCACGCCGCTAGACCACCAGAGACTGCAGGTAGGGGCATTGTGGAGATGAAGGGGGCATTGTGGAAGGGGCAATGTGGAGATGAAGAGGGCATCGTGGAGATGAAGGGGGCATTGTGGAGATTTCTGCAGGGGGCCCAGACTTCTTTTTGGACCAGGGGCCCTGGGTCCTGTCAGTCCGCCCCTGCCCCTGCGACCCCTATAGTTACGCCACTGACTCCCCCACCTCATCAGACTCTCCTCCAGCCTTCAGACGCTCCCTGAAAACTCACCTCCTCAGGGAAGCCTATCAACTACCTCCATAACGGATATCACCAAGAACCACCCCTTCCCTGGCCCATTGCACTCATTAACTGATTAAGGTACAATGCAGCGCCTCCTAGAGGAGAAGGGGCAGAGTGCAGGTGTGCAGATATCTCTAAGCTAAGATGTCTGCCCTGTTCCCTGGCCATCAGTCTCAGAAGAAGTAGGATTTCTTAATAACGCTGTACTTATTTTGGATATTAGTACTATTTCTAAGCTTATTGCTGCATGAATAATTATTGGAGGGGGCACTTTATTTAGGGTGATAGTTATGCTTTAACTCTCTGAATACATAAAAAGTATATTGTGCCTCTAAATTGGGATTTTAACACCCTGAATGCTAGAGAGGCCAGCAATGCATTGCTCCAGAATGCACTGGAGACATAACTAGCAATGAATGTGTTAAAAGTCCCATTTACAACAACAGGGTTGTTATTTATCACCTGTGATGCCTCTTTTCCCTGCATAAATCCAATAGACTGCCACTTCTCATGTCATAAAACCTTTCAGAGCCCCTGCCAACTACATAAAGGGTTAATGCATTATTCCCCCCATCCAATAGGTTCAGTCTGACAGGACCTGCTCCTTGCAGCTCAATGGTAAAGTTATATGGTGCAGATGATACAATGTAACAACAACAAATAAACACAATTACACATACACAGCTAGAAGCAATGAGGCTTTCTCTTTTGATCCCAACCAATGTTCACTGATCTCCCACCCTTTCACCTCCAGTACACATTGGTGGGTGGGCCTCATTCATACTTATTTTAGGGGGCTCTTAACCTTTTAAGGACTACAGGATTGTGCAACCCATACAGGGTTAACAATAAAGTATTATTATTTAATGATGCTGCCATTTTCTTTTCGTGGGACCGAATCCTGTTTTAACCTATTAAATTCTGGATGACTCAGCAATGACTTGATCACTTGTCTGACGCACCCTCCCCCACAAAAAATGGGGGTTAGCCATTTAACCCCTAAAGCACCAGCGCTGGGGTGTGGAAATAAAAAAAAATAAAAAAAAACTTGCCGAGCAATGATTTGTTCGTCTCCTCTGGCGCAGAAAGGGTTAATCACCTGATAAACTCTCTAGCACCCAGGGGTTAATCTTTTATGTGTCCTGTGACAATTGCCGTTGACAGCTTTTACATTTAAGCTCTTGGATGCTTCAGACATTTCCAGAGCATTGCGGACAATGCAAGGGGTTAATAACTGTTACATCATGGTCATACTGAGTTACTTATGTCAATCCATTTGTTGCCTAATAAAACGTGTTTTTTTCCATTAATGTTAATAGATCTTCACAGATAAAACACGAATGATCTCCATGGACATGCTGAGGCTGGTGCACTATGTAACGTGGTGTAATTCTGGTGCAAATCACTTGCACCGCATGAGAGAAACGAGAATCCCCATTACTTTAACCCTTTGAGTGACAGCTTACTCTCCGGCACTTAAAGGGTTAATATAACCTTTGCAATGCGTTGCGTACCCCCTCCGGCACTCAAAGAGTTAATATGAATTTGGGGCGTTTTGTGAATGTTCCAGTTAACCCTTGTACATCAACCTCAAAGCTACAAAACAAATTCATTGCATTCAGTAAAATATCCAGGGGTGAAAATAAGATATTAGAATGCTGGTGTTTAATCCTTTGAGTGCCAGAGAGAGGAGGCGTAGCTCTCTGTCACTCAAGGGGTTAATATGATCCACGCTTTTTTGAGAATGGATGTCACCATGTTGCAGTCTGGTTTATTATATTATTATCATTATTATTTTCCCTTAAATCAACAATCTAACGTACAAATGTAACCGGCACTGAAACGGTTAACAGGACGAGGGGTAGAAACATACAGACACGTTAGCCGTCTGAATGTCAGGGATCAGTAGAAGGGTTTCACTGGTGTTAAAGATAATTAACCCCTTGGGTGCTAGGGAAGCATTGGGGACATCACTGTCATCCAAACAGTTAAAATACGATAGGATACATGGTGATTTGAAGTCACAAATTAGGTTAGGGGTTATAATGGTGAAATGATTCAGCTGTCCCCCCCGAAGGAAGGGGGGGGGGCTTCAGTGGATTAACCCTCTGAGTGCCAGTGCATACAATGCAAAGGGACAAATGACATTATTTAATATGGCATTCATGGTAGGGACACAGAGACACATTAACCCTGTGAGTGTCATGGGTAATGCAAGACAGGAAAGTAGTTCAGATGTGTTAAATGTAATTAACCCCTGGGATGCCAGAGAGCTCTACAACTCATCTACAGCAACCAAGGGGGTTAAAACACCATAACAAAAATAAATAGTGGTTTGGTGTCACAAAATATGTCAGTGATTATAAGGATCAGGCAGTCCTGGTATGATTTATAGTGTATCTCTTGTCTGAGTATTAGCACAGAAGGTGACAGCCTTTTAATGGGGGTGTTACTGTGCCTTTGTCTTCTGTCCTGCTACTTACTATGCATTATTGGCTCTGCCAGCAGGGGGTCAGGGCAGACTTTCCTATATAACCACAAGGGCAAATGCTCCCAAATGCAAGACACCTTGTGCAAAGCAAGGAATTGAACACCTCTTCTATCTCATTGACTGCTCACTGTCACATCATGCTGAGTGCAGCCGACACCGTGAGTCTCTGCTGGGTCTTCACTACTCTCTATCTGGCATCCACCAGTGGATTCTCTACTGATGACATCAAAAATGCCCTGCTGAAGAAACTCAACCTCCCTGAGGTCCCCAGACTGGAGAAGAGGGACATAGAGAATTTGGTGATCCCAAGACACGTCCAGAACAAGTATATGTCCATGCTTCACAACCACAGAGAGAGGAAGAGGAGGTCACTACCCAGCTTGTCTGGCATTCTCAGAGGCATCCCTGGCAATGCAGGTAGGACCATCTAGTGTGCTGGGTACTCACTGAGATGTTGGGCTGGGTTATGTTGTCTGTGGGGAATAAAGTTGTGCCCAGTTTATCTCTGAACTTACCCACAGGCTACACAGGGAATGGTCCAGATAAATCTCAGTGATTAATTATTTGCAAGCACAGGGAAGTGCCCATCTGAGTGCCACAGGGGTGCTACTCAGATGGTGTTAATAATTTGCACTAGTGGACTACTGATAGCATCTGACAGCTTGAATTTCCCTGTATATACGGACCTATCACCCATGTACAGTATTATCTACTACCCTACTCCAATATGACTATGCCCTACAAAAATAACATGAGGTTGGTACCGTGTTGGCAGTAGAAATACAGGAGGCAAATAAAGTCGTTGATACCTTTATTGGCTAACTAAGCAGATTTAGAATGCATGCTTTCAAAACCTCAGGTCTATTCCTCAGGCATGTTATATCTAAGGTTTTTCATATTCATTTATGTACAGATATAACATACCTGAGGGATAGATCTAAGGTCTTGAAAGCTTGCATTCTAAATTTGCTTAGTTAGCCAGTAAAGGCATCAACGACTATATTTGCCTTCTACATAAATAGCTGCAGCAAATTTGACACACATCAACTGCATCATATGTGAGAAATCCAACATCCTATTGACTAAACCGTTTGAGTGACGGAGTTGGGGACACCTCTGGCACTCAGATGTTTAAGAGAGGTGGCTTAATCCCTTAGATGCAATGCACTGAAGACATTTGGACACTATGGAAATTGGTATTTGCCCACTGTTTTCAGTCGACTTGCCCAAAAAATGGTACCTTCATCATCTCTATGTCAGACTAATGCATCCACTGGTTGTGGGTCAGTGGGACCCTGTGTTGTGTGTGTACGTGCAATTCTGAAATGACCGGCTCAGTGTTAAACACAAGCCAATTTAACCCTTGGTTATTGGGTATACTGTATATGTGTAAGGCAATTTAACTCTTGCACTTTGAGTTTACCGTTAATGTGAAAGAAAATGTAACCCTTTTGCGACTCACTTTAAATGTAGCTTTTCATTATCATTGTTAGAACGATTCATATTTAAGTAATCGATTAGTTGATTCATTATTTCTGCTACTGTATATGCATGCGACTTTCATTCCTCTTTAACCCTTTGAGTGCCAGAGGTGTATGCAACGCATTGGGTTAAGTCATTTACATGCCCAACAGTTTAATCTTTGGTGAAATGATTTGGCCCAATGTCTACTATTTCTCATTTAACCCTTGCATGAGAGGATGTATCTTAACATTTGGTTGAGTTAAATGTTTCTTGGGTTAAGTGCTCCCCAACTTGTCATCTGAGCGGGTTGTCTGGGTGTCTAGGAGTGAGGGAGTTTCCAGACATCTGTTGTGTTTATAGTCTGAGAGCTCAGTGGATTGCACATTCAGGTGGATGTGTCAAGTTGGTAATTTCTGACATACAAGATGTTTACCAACATATGAGCCTTGTGATTTATTTAAATGATCCCTTTCATGTCACAGTCCAAGTGTTCACAGCCTGGAAGTCACCCCATCGTTGTTATGCTAATTGCAGGCTGGTGTTACATTGATACAATGATCTGACCGCCCCTCCCTCAATGAGAAGAAAACGACCATTAATGGGACATGATGTTGATAATAGAATTTTCTGATCTTGTTTATCCTTCTCTCAGATATATCCGGGGAGGTCCTCTACTCGGACACCAGCAGGCAAACTCTGGTTTTTGGGATGGAATCCAGGATCCCCGAAAATAGTGAGGTCACCATGGCTGAACTAAAGCTCTTCAAGATGCCCCCCAACATCATGAGTCTACCAGACAGAAGGTTCCACCGTCCAGTGAACAATGCCAGAGTCAGTGTGTACTATGTGGAGATCCTGATGGATGGAACCAACAAGACATCTCTTGTGGATTCTAGGTAGGTCATTCCCACCATCAAGTGTATGAAGGACTCCTGAGGTCCACTTGACAGTATTTCTTTTAAGGGAAATTGTCAATTATTTTATAATTATCTTATACTTTAACATAGCTACAATTAAAGCAATTACCTTTTTTACATAATTACACTTAGAGTTAATTACCTCTGTAAAAGGCAATTATCATTAAATACTTAAAATAATTGGCATTATGTGTAGATTTAAAGGGATAGTAACACTTCGTTTTAACTTTATTTTATTTTGTAGGCATTAAAAAAACATGAAGAATGATATAAGTCTTATCTCTCAAACCTTTATGGTTTATGAGATATTCACAAGCAAAGTTCCCCTCCCCGCCCCTTTTTCCTAGTGTAAGCCATCTCTTCTCAGATGTGGATCAGGTTGTATGACAGTACAGATAACAGAAGGGGACAATTTTCTTTGTATGAAAACAATGAAAGCCCTTCCCCCCTTGAAAAGTTTTTCAGCTTTTTCCATTATCTTAATTGAAGATTGTCCCTCTCTGCAGTCTACCTGGGCATCTCCCTTCTTATCTGGTTGAACAGGGGGGGGATACTTTGTTTGTGAATATCTCTTAAACCATAAATGTTTCAGAGATAAGACTTATATCATTCTTCATGTTTTTTTAATGCCTACAAAATAAAATAAAGTTAAAATGAAGTATTACTATCCCTTTAAAGGGATAGTAATACTTAATGCACACACACGCATATGTATGTATGATATATATATATATATATATATACACACACATATATAGTAAAACAATGGTACTCCCAGAGCCAAGAGGTGTGTTATTCAAAAGTTGTTGCAAAGCAAACTTGAAATTTATAGGTGAAATATCTCAATGGCCTGAAATGTTACAGTGGCGCTGTTGCTGCACCATCCTATGGACATCTGTGGTAAATTGACCATAAAACTTCATAGGATGGCGTAGCAACAGCGCCACTGTACAATTTCAGGCCATTGAGATACTGCACCTAAAAATTTTGGTCTGCAATAACTTTCGTTACCTTTGGTTATGTTGAATTACTCCAGAATACACTCTGGTTTTATAGGTATGGGCCAGTGTCACTGCATCTTTATTTGTAATATAAATAGTTTTTGAGAAAATTAGCCATTATTTTTTGGTGCAGTTGAGTGGCACATTATGCTAATTTGTTTATTCAGGGAATTACCATTAAGTACCGAACTGTACAATCAAAATGTAAACCTTAATATCTCACAGAAAATGGTTAATACAACCAGAACTTGTCTTAGGCCTCTGTAGCTTTCAAGGATTTTTATTTGCCCCCCCCCCCCATAGAGCAGATGGATTTCCCCAGAGCTGAGATTGGCTGCTTGTGTGTGCGTAATGCAGATGTAATTGTTCCTGGTGATTAAAGGGACCTCTCTCTATTTCCTTTTGTTCTTGCAGGCTGGTGCCAATCATGGAATCTGGCTGGAGAAGTTTTGACGTGACCCAGGCTGTACAGTATTGGATGAGACGTACAAGCCAGTCGCCCATGCACCTGGAGATCAGGGTGGATGGAGAGAGACATGGAAGCCACGCTTCTGAGATGGCAAAGCTGGTGCATTTTACTACCCAGAACCCATCGGAGAACACAATTGGCAAACCTGAACTGGTTCTGTACACGTTGAACCTTGACGAGCATGGGTAGGTGACACATTTCCCTTGTAAACATCAAAACTACATGGATATATTCACAAAATAAATGTGGAACATTCTATATAATTGAGTAAAACAAGGATATTGAGAATGTTGGGAGATGCTTCTTTCAGACATTATTATCGTTAAATTGGCATTTTTTTCTGATAGTTTGAGTTCAGATGCTTTGCTGCTAGTTGGTGCTGTTGCTGCATCTAGCTATGGAAAGCTTGCTTCTGCAACATCCTGTTTTTCACAGGCATAATAGCAACAGCGCCACCTGTCTGCAAAAAAATCTTGAACTCAGACTCATAAAAATAAAAGTTTGCTCTAACCATTGACTGGCAAATCTCCCATCACTGGAAGTTCTCTTGTTGCACTGTATGGTGCAACCCTTTGTCCCTTAATAATGAGGACCGTGATATGTGTCTGAAGGAGCACTGGTGCTATCTTCCAAGTTCTATAAGAAAGAACATGTAATAATTACTGATATATATGTAAAAGTTACATTGTAAATCAATTCATCGCACATATATCTGGGCCATAAATTTTTAATTTCCTTAACCTACATAGGTGAATTTCATACAACAGCCAGGTATATCTGTCTGTTTATTGTTTGCATTGTGTCTGCTATTCCCTGTAGAGAGTGATCTCTGTTGAAATCTGCCTCTAGATCACAACTTCTCACAACAAACAACTGCCTTCAATTGACGTGAATGGCTTGTAAGGGACACTAGTATTAATCAGATTGTAAACTTAAACATCTAACAGTAGAACTATGGAAAAAAATGTACAAATGTAAATGACTGCTATATGAGGGACACCTACTTGTGGGCAAGTCATTGTGTTAAATATATTAAGAGCCATTTACACCTATGATAAAGTTCTCCTTTAAAGGGGACCTAAAACCTTACAATACATCATGGCTCTTGATGTTTAACAGAAACACTGTTAAAGGGATAGTAATACTTAATTTTAACTTTATTTTATTTTGTAGGCATTAAAAAAACATGAAGAATGATATAAGTCTTATCTCTGAAACCTTTATGGTTTAAGAGATATTCACAAACAAAGTATCCCCCCCCTGTTCAACCAGATCAGAAGGGAGATGCCCAGGTAGACTGCAGAGAGGGACAATCTTCAATTAAGATAATGGAAAAAGCTGAAAAACTTGTCAAGGGGGGAAGGGCTTTCATGGTTTTCATACAAAGATAATTGTCCCCTTCTGTTATCTGTACTGTCATACAACCAGACTCACATCTGAGAAGAGATGGATTACACTAGGTAAAAGGGGCGGGGAGGGGAACTTTGCTTGTGAATATCTCCCAAACCATAAAGGTGTGAGAGATAAGACTTATATCATTCTTCATGTTTTTTTAATGCCTACAAAATAAAATAAAGTTAAAACGAAGTGTTACTATCCCTTTAAATTCTGTATCTCTATGTAGAGAATTAGTCTAAGACTCAAGCTCTCCCACAGAGGTCAACAGAAAAAAACCCCTACCTTTTGGTTTGGACACTAGATGTTGCTGTTTCTAACAGTTTAATTAAAAAAATAAGCACCTTAAGCTGTAATAATGTTTGAATGAATCATCTCCCTACAGTGGGTGTACCTTTGTGCCAAATGATCCTTATTTTCTGTCAATTTCTAAGTTTATGTTTAATTCAAGTATCTAAACCACCCTATTCCTCCTTTGCTTGCAGGGCCCGTGGTGACTGCATGGCATCTGGTGCTAAGAAAGACAACGTTTGCTGCAGGGAAGAGTATTTCATTAACTTCCGAGAGCTGACCTGGACCCAGTACTGGATTATTGAGCCTGCTGGGTACCAGGCCTTCCGCTGCAATGGAGGTTGCAAACAGCCTAAGTTCCCCTTGCACCACTACCGCTATGGGGAGAGGACCTGCGCTGTGGTGGAGAGCGCCCCTCTGCCAGTCATGTATCTGGTTAAAAAGGGAGACTACACAGAAATCGAAGTCGCGGAGTTTCCTAATATGATTGTAGAGAAATGCGGTTGCACCATGGACAATATCTCCATCATCTAAATCAACAGCAGCACTAAACGCGTTGAGCTTGGGCCCAAAGTCGACTGCTGCCGAGTACTTAGATACGTGCTCTTCACACCGGCAGTTACAAAGGAAGGAAAGCACATGGCGGACGACAAGAAATCTCACCGAGGCCAATGTACTATGCAGAACTGGAGAAATTCTAACGCAAACCAGCGACACAATACGCGACAACAAATATTTCCACTCATTAAGGGGCAGTATATGTTTTTATGAACTAAATATCTTACAGGGAGTTTCCTGCTCAGAAAAACAACTACTGGGAGAATCTCCATTCAAAAGTTATTACGACTCAGATTTTTTTTAAACAAAACTGCTAGCAACAGAGCTGACTGAGTCCAGTAGTCACTGACTACGACTCTCAATAGGAAGTGATTGTGACAGCACCACCTGGTGGCACCAATATAAACTTGCAGTTTAATGTATACAAAACAAGTTTAAGCTGCGATAACTTTTGAATGAAAATTTTCCCAGCAATTGTTTTACTCAATCATAAAACATATTTTTGTTCATAAAAGAGTTTACTGCTCCTTAAAATGGGATTTTGAACTCCTTGAATGGTAGAAAGATCTCCAACACACTGCAAAACAATACACTGGAGGCATCTCTAGCATTCAGCGGGGTAAATGCCCAGCTTAACCCTTTGAGTGCCAGAGTGGTATGCAATGCATCTCAAAGCAATGTGTTGCGTACCCCTCTGGCACTCAAAGGGTTAAACCAGTTGCAGTTTTTTTATGTCCCACATTGTGTGATTGTTTTGCTGTGAAATTGTACCCGTTCACTGCTGTACACTAACCTCGCTGCTTCCTTGTGAAGTTTACTAGATGACAGACTATAGCAACTTGACGTACGTTTAAAATATTAGGAATGTTAATGTATAGAATTGTAGTAGCACTTACATGTATATAGATTGGATGTATTTATCTCACACCGGCTCTCTTCCCTGCCCTGTGGCACAAAGATGGCCGAGAAACTATGAATTTAACAGAGATATTTTTATTTCTATATTAAGAGAATTTCAAGATATTTTTTCAGCTCTGTATAAAAAAAGTCAAACAATAAAGTTTGTCATTAAATATTAGTGTTTTCTCCTGGTTCAAATGTATTTATGGTTCAAGTAATTTATAAAGGTTTCCTGTACTGCAATTTCTTTCTTATTATTAATTAATACAAATGATAATTAATAATAATTATATAATCATATATACGTGGAAGGATTTGAAAAAGTTTAGCTAGAAATTGCAAGATTTACATGCGAGACACTATACCCAGCATTCTAGGGGGTTGTGGAGGGCAACGTGGGTAGGCGGGGGTGCTGTTCAGTGATCATTTTTTAAAATGAAAGGTGCCATGTCAACTCATTTTCTGCTGACAAAATTATATTCTGTGGAGCCAATGCACTAAGACCCATTGAACGTTGCAGATCTTAGTGCATAGACTCTACAGAATAAAATAGGAACGGGAGAAGTGATATCACTGGTGAAGTAATCTCCGATTTATCACCTCTTTATCATGCCTTAGTGCATAACCCACCATTGTGTGTGCTTTCATTGTACCATAACATGTGACTAGCATGGCAATACACAATAGCATTAGACCAGCAAAGTATTACATGAAAGCAGCAATGCAATGGACATTTGTATGAGAAAGTAGGTCAATATCCCATCAATTACTGTAATTCTGTTTTGCCCTGCTGCTGGCATATAGTGGTATATTGCTCTGCTGGTCTCATGTGATGCTTGGTAAACCCTTTGAGTACCAGGGGATTTATTAACCCTTTGAATGCCAGGAAAGTATACTTCCCTGGCACTGAAAGGGTTAAGAAGTAAAAATAGGGATGCAGGCGCTTGAGAGGCACTTTCAATAGACCTGCAATTTCAAGGCAGGCAGAGAAATACTAATAGGATAATAATTCTAAATAAAGAGGAACTTTCATCAAAATTAAATTGCCCCCCAAATCCTTATTAAAGGGATAGTAATGGTTAATTTTAAGTTGATTTAATACTGTAGACATTAAAAGAAGATTAGCATCAATGTAAGTCTTATCTCTCAAACCTTTATGGTTTGAGAGATATAACTTGCTAAAGTTACCTTTTCCTGGCTGTTTCTCTCAAGTCTGCCATCTAGCTGACAGCTGCAGATTCCAGTCATTGGACCTGACAGAGGCTCTTCAGCAGAGCTGAAATCACGCTATTTAGAAATAAATAGTTCATTGGAACGGTCCACAAAGTGTGCTTGCAAGCCAGGCACACTTTGTAGACCATTCCAAATTAAGTATTTATCATTAGATATCGTTATATTGGCGCTGCTGAAGAGCCACATCTGGTCAAGCAACCAAAATCTGCTTCTGACAGCTTTACAGTTCGTCAAGCAGAAAGGGGAGGGACCAGAGAACTTTATTTTCCTATATCTCTCCAACCGTTATGGTCTGAGACATACAATTAAAAGAGAGTACTTGCACTTATTCGTATCTGCCATATAGTTAATACTTTTTTTCTGACATTACTATCCCTTTAACATAGCGAGGCCAATACGCATATTCATATTGTTATTATGCTGAAGAAGTCCAGCATTATTGAGAAATGCAACTTTATCAGCAGGCAGGGATCTTACTGTAGATGCTTTGTGCGCCTGTGCCGTTAGTCCCTTCCTATATCTTAAGGTATAAAGGAACTCCGCTCACCAATCGTGGAGGAGACCGGGACGGACGGAGCAGACTCACGGATGCCTTTTCTTCAAGATGTCTGCGCTGTTGCCCGCTGATGCCTGCAGAACAGAGTTGTATTTCTCAATAATGCTGGACTTATTCATCATAATAAAATTATTTACATGCATATTGCTATGTTAATAAGGAGTCGGGGGCATTTTAATTTTGATGAACGTTCCGCTTTAAGAAAGAAATGTATAATGGTAGGGTACTGGCACTCAAATATCAGGTTGTATCACGGCTCAGGTGCAATCCATCTGTTTGTTGTTGATTCACTACTTCCATTTATGCCCTGTGCTCTAGAATAGGGATGGGCAACATGAGGCCCTCCAGCTGCTGCCAGACTACAGCTCCCATCATTCCTTGAGGAGGTCCACCCCTTGCTCAACCCTGCTTTAGGAAAATAGCAGCATTGCAGCAGTACGGTTTATACCCAGCAGATGGTGCTGCAGAGGCCTTTTATGCATCCTCACACATGTAGATTATGCTGCAGAGGGCATATTTGTGGCTTAATATGCAACGTCTGAAGCAGTTGTATGCAAAGTAAGGCCCCAGGATCGTTTTGAGGCCCATGGGAATGGTCAATACATTCCTTCATGCAAATGTTATTAAGTAAAAAAAAAAAAAAAAAAAAAAAGACGTTGCAAAAATGATAATCCTTACCTGAACTTTAAACCTTTAAGGACCAAAGGAGTTTTCAACTCACCCCAAAGCAATATGAGGAACACTCCTCAGTTAATTAAAGAGTTAACAGGAAGTAATTTATGGCCTACGGTCAAAAGAAAACTGCAATAATTCTGGCGCAACTAAATTGTGCCACAAGGGAGAAATAGAAATTCCCACTAAGTTAAATGGGGCTTTTAACCCATTCTGTGCTAGAAAGTCTCCAACTCATTGTGCTCTTTACTCATAGTTGGTAACTCTCAGGGTTCTGACACCAATTTCAGGGTGAGAGAGACCAGTATTGCCAACTATCTCATCTGTACCAATTAACCCTTTGAGTGCCTGAGGTGAAGGCAATGATTTGCATACCCCTCTGCGAGCGGTCAATTTCAGACCCTGTTTTTACTTAAAGTGCTCCCGCAGGAGCGCTGTAAGTAAATAAGTATGTGACGTGGCAGGCCCGTCACTGGTCCTTAAGGCAAAAACCTCGTGATGGTCATAGCATGACACCTGGTCCTTAAAGTGATAGTAATGTTTCATAATAAAAGAAGCTCCAATTAAACTTCATAGTATTTGGGCCATGGAGAGTGTTATTTCAATTCTGTCAGAGTTGTAGTACAAGAGTAATTGAATGATAAAGTATCCCCCTCCCGCCCCTTTTACTGATGTAACACTGCTCACCTCAGAGCAGCAAGACTGTCCGGATGGATCATAGAGAGGGACAATCTTCAGTGAGCATAAGGGAAAACCTGAAAAACCTGTCAAGGGGGCAGGGTTTTCCTTATGTTCACAGTAAGAAGATTGTCCCTTGTTGCGATCTGTCCGGTCCCAGATACTTTATCATTCAATTACTCTTGAACTACAGCTCGGACAGTATTGAAATAACACCCTCCATGGCCCAATTACTATGAAGATTAATTGGAGCTGCTTTTATTTTGAAACATTACTATACCTTTAAGGGGTTAAAGAACCACTAATTTGGTCCAGATCGTATTGTTGGTAACACTGGACTCTCTCACCCTGAGAATTTGGCCCTGCAGCCTAAAACAATAAGATTTGGGTCAGACCTTGAGCTTTCCCAGCTATGACCATACATGTGAACATTTATAATGAGCTGGTCCTGAGATCTTAAAAATATAAACCCTTAACGGCATAATAATGTGCGCATATGGAGTGAGTTGATTATTCATTATACTTTTTTTTTTTTTATAGCAAACTGTACGTTTCTATGTGTCCATAAGGTTGTATTCTTCATCTTATTTTATTTTAAATTGTCACCCCCACGCCCCTTTTACCTATATAACACTAATTTCCCTCAGATCTGAAAGCTGGTTGGGGTGGATTGGAACGAGAGACAATCTTGTGTCAGCATAAGGAGAAACCTGTTCCTTCATCAAGGGGAATCTCTCTCAGACCCCACTGAGGTGAGCAGGTACACGTAACAGGTCGCACATAGTGGTGCATCAGCAAGGATCAAAGCGGTCCTTAACCCCCTAAGGACTGGATGATGTATTATGACCGTGACTGTCCTTTTACCGTTAAGGACATGTGACGGTCATAGTATGTCACATACGTTTTATTTACAGTGCTCCACTGGGAGCGCTGTAAGTAAAATCAGTGTCTAAAATTGATCAATCCAAGACTAAAGCTGTCTCTCTAAGGCCCCAAAGCGGCGCGCTGATACATGTAACAGGTCACAGATACCGTCACGTCGGCAAGGATCAAAGTGGTCCTTAAGGGAAGGTAACTTCCGTGGACTGCTGGTCCTTAAGGGGTTAAATTGGTGCCATTTCTATCAGAGAGAGAGAGACAAAGTCCAGCCTATGTTTAACACTTTGAGTGTCAGAGAAGTATCCAGCGTATTGCGTTGCAATGAGTTGGCTATTTCTCTTGCACTCAAGGGAGTTAAAGGAACACTTAACACCAAACACCAAATTAAATCAATTGATAAAACTTTAACCCTCGGAGAGCCAGAGAGTATCCAATGCATTGTAAAAAGCAATAGGTGGGATACCCTTCTGGCACTCAAAGGGATAATTAAATCTCAATATCTCTCTCTCTCTCTCTCTCTCTCTCACACACACAGACAGCTAGCACACGTAAAAAAATAATTATTCATATTTTACATTCATAAAATATAAACCTAAACTTGCTTTTTTTAATGCAGGCTTATCATTTTCCCAGAGAAAATGTATTGTTTGCGCTGTTTGCATTGAGAGCTTATTGAGAGATAGTCAGTTAACTGATTAGTTTCCACTGCTCTTGTATTCAGAAAGGCTGTTATCTTATCTAGGCCCATTCATGGATAATCCCAAGCAATCAATGCCCGAGGACATGGTGCTATCGAATACATTAGATGCCTTTAAATAGGGCCTGGACAGAGGTCTATGTATGTTAGTATTGGGATTAATATTTAGTTAGTGCGTGTTGATCATAGGAGAAATCTGATTGTTGTTTGGAGTCAAGAAGGAATTTTTCCCCCAATGAAAGCAGAATTTGAAATTGCTGAATAAAGTTTTTTTTTTTTTTTGCCTTCTTTTGTGGTAAACAAGAATAGGAAAAGGGTTGAAAAGGGTTGAACTTGATGGACGCAAGTCTTTTTTCAACCTAAACCTATATGTAAATATGTAACATGCCAAGGGGTGCCATTCACTCACAGATTACACTTGCCATCTTCAATCTGCAAAGGATCTTCTCTCCGCGGCTCTTATTACATCCTCCCATTCCCTCCTACAGGACTTCTACATGCTCCACCTGAGCTCTGGAATTCCCTTCCCTATTCCATCAGACTTTCCCCCAGCCTTCACATCTTTAGACGTTCCCTGAAATCTCACCTCTTCAGGGAAGCCTATCAACTACCTCCATAACCATTATCATACCTGGGAACTTTGTCCTCTTGAGTCCCTGGAGAGAGCTCATATACTGCAACCAGGTGAATGTACATGACACGATTCGTAACATAAAGGGGTGGGACTTAATCAGGTTGGTAGAGTTTATCGTCATTGTGACATAAAGTGGGCAGGAAGTGGGCAGAACAGGGTGGGAAGGAGGAAAAGTTGGTGGGAAATGGGAGGAACATGGTGGAGAAAGAGGAGAAATGGGCAGAGTTTCTGAGGAAACTCACCACCACTGCGAATCAGCCTCTGTCTCTGGACACCAGGTAATTTACTCTAAAAAAACGGAGTCTCCAGGGCAGATCTGGAGACTTCCCAGGTATGACCATTATGAGCAAGGCCAGCTCAACAGCCTTTCCAACTTCTTCTCATTCTTGGTCCCATCTACATCATTGTCCCACCTACAACCCTATCACAACCTCATTGTGGTCACCGTAGGGGCAGGTTTTCCATTCATGATGGACAGCTTCTCAGAGCGAGAGCGTTGCCAATCAAGAAGAACGTCCTCAAGATGGCAGCACTCTCCCTCTTGCTCTTGGTCAATTGTTCAGGTACTTTTAAAGCATAAGATTCAAATACGTGTACACTAGCAGGATATATTTCATAACATTTGGGGGGAATAATGCGTTACGGGAGGTGTTGTTAATACCTGAAAGATCCACTATAACATACGCAAGACAAACAGGACTTCTCCCTATTCCTGTTAACAGTTAATTGGCACAGATCATGTAGTGGGTACACTAAACTCTCTTAACCTGAGATTTAGGTCAAACCTTGAGAGTTCCTAGGTATGACTATTGTATTGTGTGTGTGTGTTCAAACAGTGATAATGTTAATCCTCTGAGGACCAGTGGTGTGTGCAACTCTACCCCTCTGGTTCTTAAAGGGACCAGAGGCCAACTGAGCACCTCTGGGTTAGAGCGAGTGGGGATATCTATTTTATGGGGAGTGATACAAGTTAATATTTAGGATCTCAGGGTCAGATCATTTTGAAAGTTCTCAGGGATGAGTAGGACTTAAAGGGATAGTAATACTTCGTTTTAACTTTATTTTATTTTGTAGGCATTAAAAAAACATGAAGAACGATATAAGTCTTATCTCTGAAACCTTTATGGTTTATGAGATATTCACAAGCAAAGTTTCCCCCTCCCGCCCCTTTTACCTAGTGTAAGCCATCTCTTCTCAGATGTGGACTGCAGTCTATAGACCAGACAGATAACAGAAGGGGACACTCTTATTCCTATGAAAACAATGAAATCCCTGCCCCCTTGACAAGCTTTTCAGGTTTTTCCCTTATCTTAATTGAAGATTGTCCCTCTCTGCAATCTACCTGGGCACCTCCCTTCTGCTCTGGCTGAGCAGTGTTACATCAGTAAAAGGGGCGGGAGGGGGACACTTTGTCATTGAATTACTTTGGAACTACAACTCTGACAGAATTGAAATAACACTCTCCAAAGTCCAAATACTATGATGATTAATTAGAGCTGCTTTTATTATGAAACATTACTATCCCTTTATATACCGAGGAGAAGTGCTTACATCATGTCACCAAAAAACAAGAAAAAATGTCAACACATTGACATTAGTGCATCTCTCTAAGTGGTCTGTTAATGAGCCCTGAAGGCAAGACTACAGAACCAGCAGGAGCGCAACTACAGGGAGTGCATTTGTGCTGGGGCCCTGCATCCAGGACAGTGACATATCAGGGGGTCGTAACTCCAGGGGTCCAGCCACCCCCTGCGACCTCCACGCCTGGCGCCCGCAACAAGTACAGGTCTTTGTCTTCTTCGGCACAGACCTCTATCAGCTGATCTCCCTCTCCGGCACTCTAGTAATGCAGAGAACTGGGAGATGACATCATCTCAGAGCGCTCTGCATTACTGACGAGAGAACCACATGGGAGCTATAGCTGTATAGAGGTCTGAGTTGAAGAAGTCACAGACCTCTCCAATTTTTAGTTATGCTTCTGTAAAATATTTTTTGTGATATGGAGCCCAAAAATTGTTTGCACCAGGTCATTTTAATAACTAGTTACACCACTAACAGTCACTATAGCATACCTCCCAATATTTCAAATGGCCAAAGAGGGACACTTTTCTTTTAGGTGTTGTTGTTGGGGGAGTGGCTGGGCTGGGCATTACCGATAATTTTTAGGTTATTTCATGACCTAGTGACACCTATTCGTGTAACTAAATAAACGATTTAGAACAAGAACAAAACATTTTATTTACACAGACTAATTTTTAAACTCATATACTGAAGTTTATATAAACATTAACGTGAGTTTTATTGCTGTGGAGCAATGTGATGCACTTATATACACACCACACAGGCTGATCTTCTAAAAAAGAGGGACACCAGAGTGGAAAAGAGGGGCAGAGGGATTTTGGTAATCAAAAAGTTACTCTCCTAAAGAGGGATACTTTGGAGGAATGGACCCCTAATATCTCCTAAACAGGGATACTTGGAAGGTATGGACCCCTAATATCTCCTAAAGAGGGATGCTTGGGAGATATGGACCACTATTATCTTCTAAAGAGGGATACTTGGGAGGTATGGACCCCTAATATCTCCTAAAGAGGGCCACTTGGGAGGTATGCTATTGTAATACATGTACTTATGGCATGATAGATTGACCTGAAGCCTCCACCTGTTCAAGACACCAACCCCCCCACATCTGGCTAGCTGGCAATGATGGGCATTGGCATATCTGGGATCTCTTAGGGTTTAACCCTGAAATTCAGGGTTTTGAGCAAGTTCTCTGGGTAAAAGACAAAATTCTCAAGATGAGAGAGTCCAGCGTTACATACTGTATGATCTGTACTGATTAACTGCATTTTTAGTCTCTAAATTTGTGCCATTTCTTCCACAAAGGCAGAAGGAGAAGTCCTGTTTGTCTGTGTTCGGTTAGTGATACTTCTTTGCTATAGCATGACAATGGATCTTTGAGAACTGATTAGAACAGAGTGACGTATTACCTAGAATAAACATTATTGGAAAGTAAACCCTTTGAGTGCCAGAGGAGTATGCAATGCATTGCATACCTCTCTGGTACTTAAAGGGTTAAGGATTATTATTTCAAAGATGCCAGGGTCAACTCACATTGAAAGTCCCCAGGTATGGGCCTTGGAGTCAAGAAAAGCTGGAGTTCCTCAGATTGCCCATTTCTAAATTAGGGCATTTCAGCTTCCTATCATTTAACACACGGGCCTACACAGTGTTTGACACTTAACCTTTCACCTCTTTAGTTAATTGCAAAGGCAAACACCCAATCCACATCTCAGCAATGTGAGCCATGAGTCATTTTCTTGCAGGGCTTTTGCAAAAACAGCAGGTAGGAATAGACAAAGCAAACAGAGTTCATGGGGGATCGTAGACCCATCTGCATACAGAATGAGGTGACACACACACACACATAGACCATAGGCACAATGCAAAACAGGAGATATTCTAGAGCAAACCAATCACGCCATATAGGATAAATAAAACTACTATTGACTACCATTGGATGCTGGAAAGGTGACCAATGTTGGAGACCTCTATCATTTACAGGGTTAAAAACCCTGTTTAAGTCTATGGGGACCTGGGGGATTTATTTAAATTTATTTATTCCCTATGGAACAGTTTGTTTGTTCCAGAACTGTAACATTTTTCTTAGAGAATCAGCCTCACGGATTGGATTGTACATTCCCCATCTCACTGGGTCGTCTGACTGCAGGGTCCCTGGTGTATTGTAACACAGAGACGATGACTATCAGTGGTTGTATCAGTGGGGATTGCTGCATCCCATGTGTCCATTCATGTGTCCATTTCCTGAGCCAGTTAATCTGTTTACAAACTAACCCCCTGGGTGCCTGAGCAGGGGGGTGGAGGTGCAATTCCTCCGGCATGCAATACAGTTCAATATGTAAAAGAAGAACAAGAGATTACAGGGTGCAAATCACTAATGTCATTTATGTACTCATACTGCTGGGCAGTGTAGTCATAGCATAACAACAGAAAGCCTTGTGCAACAGACTGATACTAAATGCACAAAGGCAACATTAACATAGTAACATAGTCATCATTCCTGGGAATCCTCAGGTTTTCACTTCGAGACTCTGGGTTTTTAACCAAATCTCAGGGTGAAGGGCCAAGTTCTCAGGCGAGCTATGAGGGGCCGATAGATGATTTATGCCCGTTTACTGCTCATTTAATGTCTAAATATGTGAAATTTCTGTTTTCTACCATAATGGCAGATGAAGTCTTGTTGGTCTTGTGAGTGTATAAGAAGTGATATGATAGAACTGTGGAATGTTATAGTGTATAAGAAGTGATATCACAGAACTGTAGAATGTTATAGTGTATAAGAAGTGATATCACAGAACTGTAGAATGTTATAGTGTATAAGAAGTGATATCAGAACAGTAGAATGTTATAGTGTATAAGAAGTGATATGTCAGAACTGTAGAATGTTATAGTGTATAAGAAGTGATATCACAGAACTGTAGAATGTTATAGTGTATAAGAAGTGATATATCAGAGCTGTATCATGTTATAGTGTATAAGAAGTGATATCACAGAACTGTAGAATGTTATCGTGTATAAGAAGTGATATCACAGAACTGTAGAATGTTATAGTGTATAAGAAGTGATATCACAGAATTGTAGAATGTTATAGTGTATAAGAAGAGATATCACAGAACTGTAGAATGTTATAGTGTATAAGAAGTGATATCAGAACAGTAGAATGTTATAGTGTATAAGAAGAGATATCACAGAACTGTAGAATGTTATAGTGTATAAGAAGTGATATCAGAACAGTAGAATGTTATAGTGTATAAGAAGAGATATCACAGAACTGTAGAATGTTATAGTGTATAAGAAGTGATATCAGAACAGTAGAATGTTATAGTGTATAAGAAGTGATATCAGAACAGTAGAATGTTATAGTGTATAAGAAGTGATATCAGAACTGTGCATAAAAGTGATATCAGAAGTGTAAAATGTTATAGTGTATAAGAAGTGATATCACAGAACTGTAGAATGTTATAGTGTATAAGAAGTGATATATAAGAAATGTAGAATGTTATAGTTTATAAGAAGTGATATCTTAGAACTGTAGAATGTTATAGTGTATAAGAAGTGATATATAAGAACTGTAGAATGTTATAGTGTATAAAAGTGATATCAGAACTGTAGAATGTTATAGTGTATAAGAAGTGATATCAGAACTGTAGAATGTTATAGTGTATAAGAAGTGATATCAGAACTATAGAATGTTATAGTGTATAAGAAGTGATATCATAGAACTGTAGAATGTTATAGTGTATAAGAAGTGATATCACAGAACTGTAGAATGTTATAGTGTATAAGAAGTGATATATCAGAACTATAGAATGTTATAGTGTATAAGAAGTGATATCAGAACTGTAGAATGTTATAGTGTATAAGAAGTGATATATCAGAACTATAGAATGTTATAGTGTATAAGAAGTGATATCAGAACCATAGAATGTTATAGTGTATAAGAAGTGATATCACAGAACTGTAGAATGTTATAGTGTATAAGAAGTGATATCAGAACAGTAGAATGTTATAGTGTATAAGAAGTGATATCACAGAACTGTAAAATGTTATAGTGTATAAGAAGTGATATCAGAACTGTAGAATATTATAGTGTATAAGAAGTGATATCACAGAACTGTAGAATGTTATAGTGTATAAGAAGTGGTATCACAGAATTGTAGAATGTTATAGTGTATAAGAAGAGATATCACAGAACTGTAGAATGTTATAGAGTATAATAAGTGATATCAGAACAGTAGAATGTTATAGTGTATAAGAAATGATATATCAGAACTGTAGAATGTTATAGTGTATAAGAAGTGATATCACAGAACTGTAGAATGTTATAGTGTATAAGAAGTGATATATAAGAAATGTAGAATGTTATAGTTTATAAGAAGTGATATCATAGAACTGTAGAATGTTATAGTGTATAAGAAGTGATATATAAGAACTGTAGAATGTTATAGTGTATAAAAGTGATATCAGAACTGTAGAATGTTATAGTGTATAAGAAGTGATATCATAGAACTGTAGAATGTTATAGTGTATCAGAAGTGATATCATAGAACTGTAGAATGTTATAGTGTATAAGAAGTGATATCACAGAACTGTAGAATGTTATAGTGTATAAGAAGTGATATATCAGAACTATAGAATGTTATAGTGTATAAGAAGTGATATATCAGAACTATAGAATGTTATAGTGTATAAGAAGTGATATCAGAACCGTAGAATGTTATAGTGTATAAGAAATGATATCACAGAACTGTAGAATGTTATAGTGTATAAGAAGTGATATCATAGAACTGTAGAAGGTTATAGTGTATAAGAAGTGATATCACAGAACTGTAGAATGTTATAGTGTATAGGAAGTGATATCACAGAAGTGTAAAATGTTATAGTGTATAAGAAGTGATATCAGAACTGTAGCACGTTATAGTGTATAAGATGTGATATCCCAACTGTAGCACGTTATAGTGTATAAGATGTGATATCCCAACTGTAGCACGTTATAGTGTATAAGAAGTGATATCCCAACTGTAGCACGTTAAAGGTTCCTTGAGGACTGACTGGATCATCTCTGGATTAAAGCAAACACTGACATCGCACCTAGAATCTACTTTCTTGGGAGTGTTAAGGGTTAATTTTTCAAGATCACAGTTTGAGCTCATTTAAAAAGTTTCCAGGTGTGAACATAGTATATGGATGTCCAAGTTTTTTCATTCTTGGGCCACATGATCAGAAAGCTATAAGTGCGAGAGCCACATTATTTTTTTTTCTGATAATGATGATTATAACCAGTCAGCTGTTCAAAAAATATGGATTTATTTATTGATCAAGTCAATTACACTATTGATGTATAACGGACATGTATTCTTGAACTGTATGGTGGTGGCAGGCAGGGGATCAGGTCATACTGACCTGGTAGCTCATGTGTGCTAGTTAATTAGCTAAAAGATACATTTTTTATAATCTCAGTCGGGCTGCATAGTAGGGTCAGGTGAGCCACACTTGGCCTACATGCTGCGCATGGCATGATAGATGAGTCTGGAAAGACATGTCCCTGTTGATTCAGAGGAAGGAGGAAAAAAGTAATTGAAGCCATTTCCAATTATGCAAAAAATAAGCTTTTTTTATGTATCTACACTATCTGCCAACACAGCCTTCTGATGCAGATGATTTCACATACTTACTGCCTTTACTATAAAATAATCCCTGCCTTTGTTTTAGTTAGAAAAGTTTTTTTTTCCTAGTCTTACATCCTGTAAGGCTAGGAAAAAATGTTTCTGACTAAAACAAAGGCAGGGATTATTTTACAGTAAGGGAGTGAGGGCAGTAAGATGCCTCCTTGCTTTTTTGTTCAGAAATTATGCACAACAACTATACAATAGGGGACGCAAAAATCCTCATTATGAAGCAAGCAAGGCAAGGAAATCTGCTGCTTGTTGACTATGGTGCATCTTCAACAACCAGAAATGCACAGCGTCCAAGTCTTGCAGTTCATGGTTTGCTGCATTAGGGCAAAAATTCTCAAAACTGAACACACTGACAACTTGAATAGGAGAGAGCAGATCACAGCATTTACTTGTTATAATTTAACACCACTATATCTCACACGAGCAGAAGTGTAGGAACTACCACAAATCTGGGGGGATAGCATTTGTTTGCCCTCAATAGCCTCCCTGTGTGTCACTTTGCCCCCATAGCCCCTCTGTATGCCAATTTGCCCCCCCAACCCCCCTGTTTGTCTCTTTGTGCCCCCAGTCCCACTGTGTGTCTCTTTACACCCCCAGTCCCCCTGTGTATCTCTTTACCCCCCCAGTCCCCTCGTGTGTCACTTTGCCCCCCCAGCCCCTCTATACCTTCTTTGTAGTGTGGCCGAGTGGACCACGGTAGGGGAGCTTCTGATCCTCTACCTGGTCTGACGGGAAGCTGCTTGTTGCGCTTGGCGAGCAGGTTCCTGTCAGACCGGGGTAGAGGATACAGAAGCTCCTCTACCCGTGGTTTGCTCTCCTCATTCACACTACAAAGAGGTGACCGGTAGGAGGGAGCGCTGTGCAGTGCACTCCTCTCCTGCCGGTCACCCAGAGCCTGCGCCCTCAGGCCCGTGCGCCTATTGACGATTTCTACATTTTCTGTCCCCTGCATGATTTCCTGGGGGAGATGTGTCCCCCCCACACCCACTGGTTCCTACACCCCTGCACACAAACACTTATTTTCACCCCTTGCCTCAACATAAAGTCCTGGCAGGATCAAGTTTGACCTACCCCACCTTTGGAGCCAAAGTTCAGACTGACCAATAAATAAACCATAACTGTAACTCAATGGGTTTGACAAATAAATCAGTGATCCTAGACCAGGGGCCCTCCTTCTGTATGCCGCTGGCCTAACCCCTTAGCTTAACAATTATAACAATCAGTTAGTAACAATTTAACAAGTATAACAATCAGTAACAATTTTAAAGGGATAGTAATACTTAAAATGTAAAAAGAAATATGTTGTAGGGTTTATCCCCCTGAGTAATACAAGAGTAGTCCCACTGCTGAAAGGTGTTTCATTCAAAAGTTATTAATTTTCAAAGTTGAATTTTTTAGGTGCAATATCACAGTGGCCTGAAATTGAACAGTGGCGCTGTTGCTACACCATCCTATGGACAGCTCTGGTCCCGGGACCATAAATCTCCATAGGATGGTGTAGCAACAGCGCCACTGTACAATTTCAGGCCACTGTGATATTGCACCTAAAAAATTCAACTTTGAAAATTAATAACTTTTGAATGAAACACCTTTCAGCAGTGGGACTACTCTTGTATTACTCAGGGGGATAAACCCTACAACATATTTTTTTTTACATTTTAAGTATTACTATCCCTTTAAACATTGGTAAGGACCAAACGTGCCCCCACAGCTGTGACAAAAAAGATGTTTTTATGACCTGAGTCGCTCATCAGTCCAGCAACACGGCCCAAACATCATAGAAAAAAAGGGGGGGACCAAAGGAACATAGAGCCTCGCCTCTGTCCCTAAACCTAACAGCGTACACCCCCAACCCACCCCACAACCCATAATTAACCTGTTCCTTAACCCTTTTAGTTGCAAAGCCAGTTCCTAAACCCAGTCCAAACATGCTTCCCCTCCATTCTGCTCTGCTTTTGTGGAATTTGGTCCATAGTGGGATCGGTTAGACCTCTGGATTTCTAGGTTCACCAAGCTGTAATGTGATAAACATAAACACACAGCACAGAGAACACCATGTGATAAACATACCTGGGAACATACCAGTATACGGTATGTGATAAACATACCTGAGAACATACCTGAGAACTTTTCCATACAGACCCCTCTGCAGAGGGAAGTCCTATACTGCTGCTGGGGAAGCTAAATGACACAATGCATGTCAAAATGGGGCGGGGCTTAATCTGAGTGGAGGGCGGGACTTAAAAAACATAATCTTGGAGGAATAGGCTGGGGAAGGAGGTGAAGAGGGTGGGGAGAGGGAGGAACACAATAGGAAGGAGGAGAAGTGGGTACAGTTTTAGTAAAAACTCCCCACAGCCGGAGAATCGGCCTCTGCCCCCCAAGACCTGGAATTAACAGCTAAATCCAGAGTCTCCGGGGCAAAAACCAGAGAGTTCCCAGCTATGGTAATACAGTTGGTAAGCCCATTAGGGGCCTCGCTGCTACTGAAGTAAGACTGGGGAGTCACACAGACGTCAGACATGATCTCAAGGTAAGGTGACTACATTTCCATGGACACTGCAGAGACAAGGGCAGCAGAGTACTTGTCCTTGGCTCAGTGCAGCCATGTGGGAGGGCTCACTGTACATCGAAGGACATCCCTGTACAACTCCTTCTTTCTCTGGCGCACCACAGAGTTCTAACCACTAGAGGGAGAACTGCCCACTGACTGCTGTGTCAGAAAGCAATGCCTGCGATGGGCTACAGGAAAAGGTACATCAAGCCTACACCATTAGATTAACATTACATTACACTGCAGCTCCTGTTTGATGTCAGGTTCAAGGTTCAGTTGTTGTTCTCATATCTTACTCACTTAAAGTGGAACATTCACCTTAAAGGGATAGTAATACTTAAAATGTAAAAAAAATATGTTGTAGAGTTTATCCCCCTGAGTAAAACAAAGGTACTCCCACTGTTGAAAGGTGTTTCATTCAAAAGTTATTAATTTTCAAAGTTGAATTTTTTTAGGTGCAATATCACAGTGGCCTGAAATTGTACAGTGGCGCTGTTGCTACACCATCCTATGGAGATTTATGGTCAACTGACCAGAGCTGTCCATAGGATCGTGTAGCAACAGCGCCACTGTACAACTTCAGGCCACTGTGATATTGCACCTAAAAAATTCAACTTTGAAAATGAATAACTTTTGAATGAAACACCTTTCAGCAGTGGGAGTACTCTTGTTTTACTCAGGGGGATAAACTCTACAACATATTTTTTTTTACATTTTAAGTATTACTATCCCTTTAATTCAAGTTCGCATATGTGAAAACTGCCTATTTGTCATGTTAGCCAAAAGACCAGAAATGTACAGTTAAGCTGATATTCACGTGTGTTACCATATAATAATGAATGCCAAATGCCGTGTCCATGTGGTACCAGTGACATTTCCTAGGCTAATGAAGCCTTTTCAGTGAGGTATCACATGCTAATGAAGGTTTTCAGTGATGTTTCATATGTTAATGAAGCTCTGTGCAGTACCAGGAGATTTTCACTTTCACTTTACACAGAAATAAAAGTGTGAATATCTCCTAAACTGTACATCTGTTGGACTTTTGGTAAACATGATACATAGATAGTTTTGAATGAAGTTTTCAAATATGTAGAGAAAATTCAAGGTGATGGGTCTACTTTAAAAAAAAAAATGTTAAAAACTGTTTACCTAGCTTCTTGTGTTGCTATGGCAACTGCGAGAGTCTTTGTTCTCAATTTCTTCTAGTCTGGTGACGTCACCTGCTCGGATCCCACCTAGCCCTCTCTGCTCGGTTCGCTCCTTCACATTTCCATCAGTGGGCGTGGTTTTTCATTGTCACTGGGAGGTTCAATGCAAAAAAAGGAAGAAGAAAGAAGAGCACTACACTCCCTGGAGAAACTCAGTTAATGGTGAAAATATCAAATACTTTCTTACTGTTTCTGAGGCAATTTAGTGGGATTGGGGATATGATGCCCAATGCTGTGTTTATTAACCATTTGAGTGCCAAGGGGGTTCACAATGCACTCTGGCACTCAAAGGCTTAGGACTTTTTTCTTTTTTTCCTCTTCTTCACTTAAAAGGCAACGTCCCTTTAAACGCTTTGCTAATTAAAGTGCCTATTTGCCACATGGTAGCTTCAGATTTGCAGCAGAAGGAGCCTGTTGACATGGACCGATGTCTGAGACTATAGACTTAATAGATAAGAGCTGTCACTCAGACCATCTAATAAAGATCTCGTCTAGACAGAACCAGTAGGGACAAACACAACATCAGTGCTAGTCACTAAAGTTCCAAAGGACCATATTCATCAGCCTTAACTGGGGTCATTCTGGAGCAAACCAACTGATCCACGGTGAACAAAAGACAATTCCCCAAATTCCCATTGTTTTAAAGGAACAGTAATGTCCCATAAAACATTCTTCTAGTTTTGTAGATGAAAAAAAAAAACTATATGCCACAAATATCTCTCAAACCATAGCAGTTTGAGAGATATTCGCACTGAAAGTTCCTCCCTACCGCCCCTTCTCCTGAAGTCAGCTGTGAAGCTGACAGCAGGAGATTCGAGTCGTACGACTCGAGGAGGCTCTTCAGCAGAGCCGAAATAGCGTTATTTAAAAATAATTACTTAATTGGAAAGGTCTACAAAGTGTGTTTGCAAACCAGGCACACTTTGTAGACCTTTCCAATGAAGTAATTATTTTTAAATAATGCTATATTTAAATAATGCGATTTCAGCTCTGCTGCAGAGCCATTAGCTGGTCCCAGGACCGGGATCTCCTGCTGTCCCCTGCACTTGCCCAAGACCAGCATATAACTGCTGATACAGACTTTAAAACCTACCTCGATTATGGCTTTGCCATCCCCCGCCCCCGGAAACATTTCTGTGGCTGTCCATGTTTTTAACTCCTTGAATGTTTGAGATGCATCAAGCTTTCAAGGGGTTAAAAGCCCCATTTCAATCAAACTGAATTTTTTTTGGTTCCGTATGGTGAGGCTGGTTTGCCCCAGAAATATGCAATTTTTGATCGCTGAATTAGGCCTCAAGCTTCATCATACAACACTGTTCCAGAGGGGTGTGGATACCGCCTGGCACTCAAAGGGTTTAATACTTTCTTTCCCCAATACAATTTGCTGATTTTGAGATTGTAAAGGGAAATCATAATTATGTTTTTAAAATCCTAATTATCTTTACTTGTTGGATGAAAGCGACCACCCCATGCATTGTGAGGATGGTGCTGGAGACCTCTACACTAAAAGGTTAAGAGCCCTAATTAATAAGTGGGGACATACACATACGTCCCAATATTTCTAACGGCCAAAGAGGGACACTTGTGTTTTAGGGTGTGTTACTGGGGGCGTGGCTGAGAATATGTAGGTTAGTTCATGACCTTCTGACACTTCTTTATGTAACTGAATAAAGGATTTAGAACAAGACAAAAATATTTTATTATTTCTAAACACATATACTGAAGGCTATACAAACATTAGTTTTATTGCTGTGGAGCAATGAGAGGGACAGAGGGATTTGGGTCACAAAGAGGGACTGTCCCTCCTAAAGAGGGACACTTGGGAGGTATATACCCCTAATATCACCTATAGAAGGACACTTGGGAGGGATGCAGCCCCTAATATCTCCTAAAGAGAGATACTTGGAAGGTATGGACCTCTAATATTTCAAAAAGAGGGACACTTGGGAGGTATGGACCCATAATATCTCCTAGAAATTGCACCAGTATTGCACCCAAATTGCGTCAGTATTGCACCCATACTGCACCATTATTGCACCCAAATTGCATCCATATTGCACCCATATTGCATCCTTAATGTGTCCTTATTGCACCCATACTGCACCATTATTGCACCCAAATTGCATCCATATTGCACCCATATTGCATCCTTAATGTGTCCTTATTGCACCCATATTGCACCATTATTGCACCCAAATTGCATCAGTATTGCACCAATATTGCATCCTTAATGTGTCCTTATTGCACACATATTGCAGCCATATTGCACCATTATGTGCATCCACTCTCCCCATACATACCCCAGATATGATAGAGACCATCAATAAGAGCTGGGACAGGGGCAGAGTATGCAGTGACCCCAATATCACAGAGAGTCCATCAGTATGAACTAGGGTAGGTGCAGAGGAACCAGTGATTACCACAGTATCACAGAGAGTCCATCAGTATGAACTAGGGTAGGTGCAGAGGAACCAGTGATTACCACAGTATCACAGAGAGTCCATCAGTATGAACTAGGGTAGGTGCAGTGGAACCAGTGACCATAATATCACAGAGAGTCCATCAGTATGAACTAGGGTAGGTGCAGAGGAACCAGTGACCCTAATATCACAGAGAGTCCATCAGTATGAACTAGGGTAGGTTCAGTGGAACCAGTGACCCTGATACCACAGAGAGTCCATCAGTATGAACTAGGGTAAGTGTAGTGGAACCAGTGACCCTAATATCACAGAGAGTCCATCAGTATGAACTAGGGTAAGTGTAGTGGAACCAGTGACCCTAATATCACAGAGAGTCCATCAGTATGAACTAGGGTAGGTGCAGTGGAACCAGTGACCCTAATACCACAGAGAGTCCATCAGTATGAACTAGGGTAGGTGCAGTGGAACCAGTGACCCCAGTATCACAGAGAGTCCATCAGTATGAACTAGGGTAGGTGCAGTGGAACCAGTGACCCCAGTATCACAGAGAGTCCATCAGTATGAACTAGGGAAGGTGCAGAGGAACCAGAGATCCTAATATCACAGAGAGTCCATCAGTATGAACTAGGGTAGGTGCAGAGGAACCAGTGACCCCAATATCACAGAGAGTCCATCAGTATGAACTAGGGTAGGTGCAGAGGAGCCAGAGATCCTAATATCACAGAGAGTCCATCAGTATGAACTAGGGTAGGTGCAGAGGAACCAGTGACCCTAATATCACAGAGAGTCCATCAGTATGAACTAGGGTAGGTGCAGAGGAACCAGTGACCCTGATACCACAGAGAGTCCATCAGTATGAACTAGGGTAGGTGCAGAGGAACCAGTGACCCCAGTATCACAGAGAGTCCATCAGTATGAACTAGGGTAGGTGCAGAGGAACCAGTGACCCTAATATCACAGAGAGTCCATCAGTATGAACTAGGGTAGGTGCAGAGGAACCAGTGACCCCAATATCACAGAGAGTCCATCAGTATGAACTAGGGTAGGTGCAGAGGAACCAGTGACCCCAATATCACAGAGAGTCCATCAGTATGAACTAGGGTAGGTGCAGTGGAACCAGTGACCCCAATATCACAGAGAGTCCATCAGTATGAACTAGGGTAGGTGTGGAGGAACCAGTGACTCTGATACCACAGAGAGTCCATCAGTATGAACTAGGGTAGGTGCAGAGGAACCAGAGATCCTAATATCACAGAGAGTCCATCAGTATGAACTAGGGTAGGTGCAGAGGAACCAGTGACCCTAATATCACAGAGAGTCCATCAGTATGAACTAGGGTAGGTGCAGTGGAACCAGTGACCCCAGTATCACAGAGAGTCCATCAGTATGAACTAGGGTAGGTGCAGTGGAACCAGTGATTACCCCAGTATCACAGAGAGTCCATCAGTATGAACTAGGGTAGGTGCAGAGGAACCAGTGACCCTAATATCACAGAGAGTCCATCAGTATGAACTAGGGTAGGTGCAGAGGAACCAGTGACCCCAATATCACAGAGAGTCCATCAGTATGAACTAGGGTAGGTGCAGAGGAACCAGTGACCCCAATATCACAGAGAGTCCATCAGTATGAACTAGGGTAGGTGCAGAGGAACCAGTGACCCCAATATCACAGAGAGTCCATCAGTATGAACTAGGGTAGGTGTGGAGGAACCAGTGACCCCAATATCACAGAGAGTCCATCAGTATGAACTAGGGTAGGTGCAGAGGAACCAGTGACCCTAATATCACAGAGAGTCCATCAGTATGAACTAGGGTAGGTGCAGAGGAACCAGTGACCCCAGTATCACAGAGAGTCCATCAGTATGAACTAGGGTAGGTGCAGTGGAACCAGTGACCCCAATATCACACAGAGTCCATCAGTATGAACTAGGGTAGGTGCAGAGGAGCCAGTGACCCTAATATCACAGAGAGTCCATCAGTATGAACTAGGGTAGGTGCAGTGGAACCAGTGATTACCCCACTATCACAGAGAGTCCATCAGTATGAACTAGGGTAGGTGCAGTGGAACCAGTGACCCCAATATCACAGAGAGTCCATCAGTATGAACTAGGGTAGGTGCAGAGGAACCAGTGACACTAATATCACAGAGAGTCCATCAGTATGAACTAGGGTAGGTGCAGAGGAACCAGTGACCCCAATATCACAGAGAGTCCATCAGTATGAACTAGGGTAGGTGCAGTGGAACCAGTGACCCCAATATCACAGAGAGTCCATCAGTATGAACTAGGGTAGGTGCAGTGGAACCAGTGACCCCAATATCACAGAGAGTCCATCAGTATGAACTAGGGTAAGTGTAGTGGAACCAGTGACCCTAATATCACAGAGAGTCCATCAGTATGAACTAGGGTAGGTGCAGAGGAACCAGTGACACTAATATCACAGAGAGTCCATCAGTATGAACTAGGGTAGGTGCAGAGGAACCAGTGATTACCACAGTATCACAGAGAGTCTATCAGTATGAACTAGGGTAGGTGTAGTGGAACCAGTGACCCCAGTATCACAGAGAGTCCATCAGTATGAACTAGGGTAGGTGCAGAGGGACCAGTGACCCTGATATCACAGAGAGTCCATCAGTATGAACTAGGGTAGGTGCAGAGGAACCAGTGATTACCCCAATATCACAGAGAGTCCATCAGTATGAACTAGGGTAGGTGCAGTGGAACCAGTGACCCTGATATCACAGAGAGTCCATCAGTATGAACTAGGGTAGGTGCAGAGGAACCAGTGACCCTAATACCACAGAGAGTCCATCAGTATGAACTAGGGTAGGTGCAGTGGAACCAGTGACCCCAATATCACAGAGAGTCCATCAGTATGAACTAGGGTAGGTGTAGAGGAGCCAGTGACCCCAATATCACAGAGAGTCCATCAGTATGAACTAGGGTAGGTGCAGAGGAACCAGTGACCCTGATACCACAGAGAGTCCATCAGTATGAACTAGGGTAGGTGCAGAGGAACCAGTGACCCCAATATCACAGAGAGTCCATCAGTATGAACTAGGGTAGGTGCAGAGGAACCAGTGACCCTGATACCACAGAGAGTCCATCAGTATGAACTAGGGTAGGTGCAGAGGAACCAGTGACCCCAGTATCACAGAGAGTCCATCAGTATGAACTAGGGTAGGTGCAGTGGAACCAGTGATTACCCCAGTATCACAGAGAGTCCATCAGTATGAACTAGGGTAGGTGTAGTGGAACCAGTGACCCCAGTATCACAGAGAGTCCATCAGTATGAACTAGGGTAAGTGTAGTGGAACCAGTGACCCCAATATCACAGAGAGTCCATCAGTATGAACTAGGGTAGGTGTAGTGGAACCAGTGATTACCCCACTATCACAGAGAGTCCATCAGTATGAACTAGGGTAGGTGCAGAGGAACCAGTGACCCCAATATCACAGAGAGTCCATCAGTATGAACTAGGGTAGGTGCAGAGGAACCAGTGACCCCAGTATCACAGAGAGTCCATCAGTATGAACTAGGGTAGGTGCAGTGGAACCAGTGACCCCAATATCACAGAGAGTCCATCAGTATGAACTAGGGTAGGTGCAGTGGAACCAGTGATTACCCCAGTATCACAGAGAGTCCATCAGTATGAACTAGGGTAGGTGCAGTGGAACCAGTGATTACCCCAGTATCACAGAGAGTCCATCAGTATGAACTAGGGTAGGTGCAGAGGAACCAGTGACACTAATATCACAGAGAGTCCATCAGTATGAACTAGGGTAGGTGCAGAGGAACCAGTGACCCCAATATCACAGAGAGTCCATCAGTATGAACTAGGGTAGGTGCAGAGGAACCAGTGATTAACCCAGTATCACAGAGAGTCTATCAGTATGAACTAGGGTAGGTGTAGTGGAACCAGTGACCATAATATCACAGAGAGTCCATCAGTATGAACTAGGGTAGGTGCAGAGGAACCAGTGACCCCAATATCACAGAGAGTCCATCAGTATGAACTAGGGTAGGTGCAGAGGAACCAGTGACCCCAATATCACAGAGAGTCCATCAGTATGAACTAGGGTAGGTGCAGAGGAACCAGTGATTAACCCAGTATCACAGAGAGTCCATCAGTATGAACTAGGGTAGGTGCAGTGGAACCAGTGACCATAATATCACAGAGAGTCCATCAGTATGAACTAGGGTAGGTGCAGAGGAGCCAGTGACCCTAATATCACAGAGAGTCCATCAGTATGAACTAGGGTAGGTGCAGTGGAACCAGTGATTACCCCAGTATCACAGAGAGTCTATCAGTAAAATAAGGAAGCAGCAGAGGCCTGTATACTATCATTTATATACAAGTCTACCGTATAGGGGCTAAAAGTACAGTTCTCACATGTTCTACTTAGTCACATGGTGGAAGAATAAAATAAAAATATAGATAAATATATGCTTTGTTTAGAAGCCATTTACACACTTACCAAGTTCCCGTTTTCTTGTACTGTAACATTTTACGTAAATGACATATTTTTTAAAGGAATTCACTTCACAGAGAAGTGTGACCCTTTCCACTCACCATTCCACTGACCTACTGATGCAATTGTTGGAATTGATAGTTGCAGAAAATATACACGCACTCTGTCAGCCATATTTGACATGGGCAATTTCCAAAGCTGCAGTAAGAATAGTTAATCCCAGGTAAAGGTTTCCGGTGTTATTAAACACATACACGTGTACCATTGCAAAGATATGTTGCGGCACTATTTGTTAAGGGCACATGGAGAGTGATACAGAATGTGCAGTTTGCAAGGTCTGTTGAGATTTCAGGAAACAGGATGTCATTGGCCTTAAAAAAATAGGCTATTGGTGTGAAAGTAATGCACATATATTCTTACTCAGACCGGGACGTGTGGTCACACTAAAATACCGGCTTTTCAATTGCCGGTATAGTAGTTATACCGGCACTGGCTCCAGCGCGCTAATTACCGGCTGTGCCAGTAAAATACCGGCCAGGTAGCAACCCTAGTGGACAGTTGCTGGGGTGTCAGACAGTATATGTGTGGGTCTGTGACTACTAGTTGACAGTGGAATATGGCTGCGGTGTCACACAGTGTATGTGTGGGTCTGTGACTACCAGTGGGACAGTGGAACAAGGCTGGAGTGACAGGCAGTGTATGTGTGCATCCATGGGCGTCCGAGGGGGAGGCAAGGGGTTGCATTTGCCCCCCCCCCCTACAATTACCCCGTCCATATTAACAAAGGGGCTGGATGGGCAGGCCTGGGGGTCATATTATGGCTCCCCCCCCCCCAGAAACATTTCTGGGGACCCCCCTGTGTGGGTCTGTGACTACCAGTGGGACAGTGCAACAAGGCTGGGGTGACAGGTAGTGTACATGTTGGTATGTGACTACCAGTGAACCATGGAACAAGACTGGGATATCACACATTATATATGTGGATCTATGACTACCAGTGGGACTGTGGAACAAGGCTGGGGTGTCAGGCAGTGGATGTGTGGTCTGTGACTACTTGAGGACAACGGAACAAGTCTGGGCTATCAGATACTGAGTGTGTGTGTGTTCCTGCAGTAACCAGGGAACATGTAGAACAATATGGGAGTATCAGTGTTAAAGATATTTTAAGCCCATGGCTGTTGGAAAGAACATATTACTTCAAAATGTATCACAAACTTATCTAGCATTCAGTGGGTTAAAGTCTGTGATTTAGGGATTACACAGGGAATATGTGGAAGCTAAAAGATTCTCCCATAGCAAAACGTTTGAGAACTACTGTTATAAATAAATCGCCATGATATGAACTGGCAGAGTATATTTTTAGTAACTTCACATAACGTCATCTAGTGGTTAAAATGCACTTAAAAAGGAAACAAAATCTGGTTTATGTGGTATTTGCGCCCTCAAGTGGTCATTAATACCAATTGTAACCATATTGTGTCTTCTATGCTCTTAGTTTCATGACACGACAACCTGTATATGTATAAAAAACAGGTGTTTGTTTTCATTATATATGTGGCTTGTGTGAAATTGTAATTAAATATTTAATTTATGTGTAACAGTGATTTTCTTTTTTTTAAATTATAAATGTAATTTGTATTAAAAAAGTACTTCAGACACCTCATGACACCCCCCCTAGCATAGGGGCAATTGACCCCTTTATTAATTAACCCATTGAGTGCCAGGGGGTACGGTTCTGTACCCCTCTGACACTCAAAGGGTTAAAGAGCATATAACCTATGTTTCACATAGGTTATATGCTCTTTAATTAATAAAGGGGGCAATTGTCACCCCCATGTTATGGGGGTGTCATGAGGGGTCATGATACCCCTCTTGAGGTCTGAAGTACTTTTTTAATACAAATTACATTTATAATTTAAAAAAAGAAAATCACTGTTACACATAAATTAAATATTTAATTACACTTTCACACAAGTTACAAATATAATAAAAACAAACACCTTTTTTATACATATACCGGTTGCCTATTAACCCTATGATTACCAGAGGGGTAGAAAACACATTACAATACCTCTCTGGCATTCATAGGGTTAATCCTGCAATACAAAATACGAGGGCCTGTCGAATATAATAGGAGAAGAAAAATGTGGGAGAAAAATGGTGAAAGAAAGTCATGGGAGCACTGTAGTCGAATTTTCAAGGGGGAGCGGGGGTTAAAATGTCGGATGTACAATATTCGTCAAATTAATATGGTGAAAGAAAGCACTGTAAGTCGGATTTGGAAGGGGAAGGGTTAGTTGTCGACTATGAACAATATTTGTCGGATTAATGTGGTGGAAGAAAGCACTGCAGTCGACTTTTAAAAGGGGGGTTAATATGTAGAGGGGGGGCACTCTGTTGGATTTCTATGCTGTATACTGTATTATACACTGATTTTGTTCGAACAAAGATGGTTTTGAAACTGTTGTTATGGCTTCTACACCTAAACCTCTAAGGCGCAAAATTTCTAACTTAACCCTTTGAGTGCCAGAGGGGTACGCAACGTATTGCTTTGCAATGCGTTGTGTACCCCTCTGGCACTCAAAGGGTTAAATGTAACCACCAAACAGGCGGTAATACTGACGGTGGGTAATAGGATACTGATTGCACGTTGTTTTTAGTTGTTTCCTATGGGCTTTTTTCAGACTGGCGGTAAGTATAATTACCGCTGATTTTGCTTTCACAAGTCAGGTAATAGGATAGCAAAAACTGACTTAAAAAAAAAAACGCCTGTTTTATTTTTAGCGCTGGTAATAGAATCGAGCCCTAAATGTTCTCAAATTATTGTAATAACACATTATTTAATAGTTACTGGGAGATGTCCATTTGGCATGTATCATTATTATAAATAAATTATAATAACTAGTCAAAAATTGCAAATAAAATCCTATTTGAGATTGTGGCACGGACCCATGAGACAGAACGGGACTCCCAGGAAAAAGTGACTCATAGAGACATATGTATTAAAATCACAGTGCCACAAACAGACATAATAGTGAACATACAGAAGTATGTATCGGGGTAACACTAATATTAAATGATGGTTAAAATATGTTTAAAGTCGTTTAGTACCTAGTAATTGAAGGGAGATGTGAATGTTTTCTGAATTGATCACTGGTAAAGACAAATCAGGGACAGCTGGGTTTTAAAAGGTTTAGAGACATGTTTACCAATATTTAGGAAACATTTAGCAATTATTTTTGCAAGTTAAAGCAGAACTTTCATGCATATTAATGTGCCCCCCCAAAATAATTTGTTACCATAGCGTTAAGCATATCAATACTTTTATAATTCCTATTAAGTCCAGGATTATTTAGAAATGTAACTTCTTTGGAGACTCACTGGTAGACGACAGAGCAGACATCTTGCCTGTGCTGTCCGTCCCTGTCTCTTCTACGATTGGCAGTGGGGAGTTGTATTGTACCTTAAGGTACAGAAAGGAGCTGACAGCGCAGGTGCACAGATTCCTCTACATCAAGATGTCTGCCGGTGAGTCTCCAAAGAGCTTAAAATTCTAAATAATGCCGTACTTCCTAAGGATAATAAAAATATGGACATGCTTAACCCCTTAAGGACCCTTGACGGTCCTGGTACGTCATGGCTGGATTTGAGTTAAGGACCAATGACGTACCAGGACCGTCATGGCTTAAATGATAGTAGTGGGCCTCCATGCACGCTGCTATCATTAATGCCAGGCTATCTTTTTTTTATCAAAGTAAGGGAGACAGAAGTAGACAGGAGACACCTAGTGGTGAAAGAAAATACAGCAGCTGGGGGTATTAACCCTTTGAGTGCCTGAGTGGTACAGATGCATTGCTTTACCACTCTGGCATTCAAGGGTTTAACCCCTTCACAGCTGGTGCCAGAGGCTTGCTAAATGCAGGTCATTTTCTGACCTGCAATGATACTTTTTTTTTTTTTTTTTTTTTTTAAACACAACACACTTTTTTTTTTTCAAAAATATTTTATTTAAAAAAAATAATAATCTAATTAAACAATTTTTTTGGGGGGGACAGTGGCCACTTTAAACTGCGCATTTTGTAGGTATGACTGACCGGTCATACCTTTCATGCAGTCGCCATAAAAATGTACCCTTTGTGCCCAATTGATCCCAAGAGAAAAAACAAAAATGGTGTTTTTTTTAAATTTTTTTTTTTACCTTTTTTTTTTACATTTTAATAAAGTAAATGGTGGGTTATCCATATAAGTAGGGTATCAAATGAAAGCCCTATTTGTGCTTAAAAACAGTATATGATTTATGGGGGTGGAATAAAAGACTTAGAGGGAAAACACTGTTGAACAAAGACATAGTCAAAAGGGTCAGAATTGCTCCGGTCCTTAAAGGGATAGTATTACTTCAAAAATACTATCCCTCATATTGTAGCCCTTAATAAACTGAGTTAAATGACATCAGCGGCATCTCCCAAACCTTTATGGTTTAAGAGATAGCCGCTTTCAAAGTTTCCTCTCCCCTGCTGTCAGCGTTCTGCTGCCAGCAGGGGAATCCGGTCCCAGGACAGGCGGAGGCTCTTCAGCAGAGCCGGTATCTCGTTATGGAAGGAAAAATGATTCATTAAAACAGTCTTCTACGTGTGCTTGGTTACCAAGCACACGTAGGAGACTGTTTCAATGAATCATTTTTCCTTCCATAATGAGATATCGGCTCTGCTGAAGAGCCTCCTCTTGATTCAGAGACCAGATTCTCCTGCTGGCAGCAGAACGCTGACAGCAGGGGAGAGGAAACTTTGAAAGCGGCTATCTCTTAAACATAAAAGTTTGAAAGATGCCGCTGGTGTCATTTAACTCAGTTTATTAAGGGCTACAATATGAGGGATAGTAATTTTGAAGTAATACTATCCCTTTAAGTGAAATCCACCTCTGATTTTCCCGGTCCTTAAGTGGTTAACGCTATGTTAAAAATGATTGGGGGGGGGCACATTAATATGCATGAAAGTTCTGCTTTAAAGTGATCACTTTATGCCATTGGATATAAATCATAAAATTGTCTCTAGGTTGTTAATTTTATTTATCTATCTTTAATCTGAATACTTTGTAACCCCTCTGGGAGCACAGTGATTTCTGCTGCCACTGACTATCCTTCAGTTCCTGTGGAGTGGCCAGCAGATGGCGAGCTCCTATGCACATGGATGGATATTCAGGACTCCATTTTAGTTTGGAGTTGGCTGAAGTAAGTGAAGGAGCATCTTCTAAGCAGGGAATGCTGACCTGGCTGATCCAGTGCTGGAGGATCCTGGAAGAAGCATTCCAGCAGACAGCTGTAACCAGACCAAGGCACAGAACTGATCCTGGCAGGGAATGCTGTGAGGAGTGCAGGAACTCCAGCAGCAGTTAAAGAAGCATGCGCTCCCCTTCCTGAACTGACCAGATTGCAGACTGTGGAGTGGTAAGCTTGAAACCTCTCCCCCTGTTTCACCACAGGGCGCCCTGAATCTGGTTACACAATTAAAAAAAAACCTTGCTCTATAGCAGTGGTTCTCAATCTCTTTTGTTCGGGGCACCCCTAACACATAATCTAGAACATTCGGGGAACCCCTAACATATTTAATGTATTTTATCAAGGGCATAATAAAGAGTACAATACATAAATGTACAGTTATAATTAGGTCTTACAATCATAATAACAAAACTAAACATATTGTGCTTAACAATTTCTATAAATCTTTATTTAAATGTCCATTTTTGTTAGTCTTTATAGAAACATGGGGCACCCTCAGTAGATGTCCGTGGCACACTAAAGTGCCACAGCACCCTGGTTGAGAATCACTGCTCTATAGATTCTCTGATCATTGGAAGATTACATCATAACACAAACCATAAGGTGGATTACAACTATGTGCACCAACTAATGGTACCCAACTGCCACTAGGGTGAAGCCTAGGGTGGGCCGCAGTATTTGTTGTGGGTGGGAGAATACCATATTGACCATTGCATTCTTGAACTGTTTTAGTGTATTATATTCATGTATCTGTTATATTCCTGCATAGGGTTTTCTTTCTGTGCAATACAAAGTTCTATTTAAAGGGGAACTACCACCCCTGTGGTCCTTTACCCCAGAAATCTCCCTGTGCTCTGCAGGCCGATCCTGAGCCTCCGCTACCTGGGAGTTGGGTACATGACTGCGGCAGTGCCTCCACCCAGCTGGGCAGCCAGGGTATGGATGTGGGGCCCAGTTGGAAACATATTTAAGTGAGCATTAAAACTGACACAGAACTATCTTAAAGGGGAACTACCACCCCGCAAAAACTGTATCTTAATTAAGTCTTCATCTGGCGACTAGCTGCTTAGTAGCGCTAGTTGCCAGAAATATTACCTGGTTTAAAAGATTTTCAACTTATTCTGAGGCGGACAGTAGCAGGAAGAACGGACATCTTGCCATAGTGATGTCTGTGCACCTGCGCTGTCAGCCTCTTTTGGAGCCGGCCGGCTGGCTGCCCAGCTGGGTGGAGGCACTGCCGCAGTCCTGCACCCCATAGGGTGACCACATTTCCTTTCTGCCAATCAGGGACACTGCCGACATGAAAGCTACAGAGTACTTCTCAGCTCTACTGTGACTTTGTGCATGAGGTCACATAACATCATGTGACCCCCTCCCCGATGTCACGACAATAGACTGCAAGTTGTGCTTTTCTGGGAGCACCACTAAGACTGCAACCTCATCCTTTTAAAGCTGAAAACATAAGAAAAATACCCTCTGCAGGGCTTCAATGATTACCTTAGTCATGCAATGGTCTAGTTGCAGCCCTGCGTAGTGCATTCTTCATATTTGTTCAGTTTTAAAGGGATGAGGTAGCCCTTAACCCTTTGAGTGCCAGTGTGGTAAGCAACTCATCGCAGAGCAATGCATTGCCTACCCCTCTGGCACTCAAAGGGTTAAGCAACACAGCGTTATAAACCTTAGAGGGATGCACTGTTATAGACTGTATTCTGAGCACAGTATTACACTCCTTGTCAGGGGAATAACTAAAAGGGGTGCAGTTCCACTTAGGCCCAGCATCCAAGGGCCCCCATCTGTCCCAGGGTCTAGTAGGTTTTAGTTATGGCTCTGTAATAAGGGGCTCAAAAATGTTTGCACTGTGACCTCCAGTGATTAGTTTCCACACTGAATAGACTGTATACTACACAGTGGTTCTCTACGCAGTCATTTCAGACTCATTGGCTGTGCAAGTTTCCAGGATTCCCTCACATGAACACAGGTGGATTAATGAATGAATGAGTCACTGTGACTGATCCACCTCTGTCAGCACTGTGCTCATGAAGAGATCCTGAAAACCTGCACCGTTGATGGAGTTGGGAACCACTGAACTCTATAGTGGACCACCAGAACAAAGACTAAACCAGGGCATTTTTGAGGCAAATCAACTGCACAATAGATAACAATCAAAACTCCTGCTGATTTAACCCCGTGAATTCTAGAGACATCTTCACCTCATTGTGGAGTAATGCAGGGCTGACTGATCACAGTAAGACTGAGTTTATATATGTACACATACTATAAAGAAATTAGAAATTTAGAGAAATAGTGTTATTACTGCTTGGTGTAGTGTACTCTGGTATTTTTAATTATTTTTTTCACTTATAAGAAGTACAATGTATTTTAAGCACGCTCATTAAAAGGTATGTCTTAATGAATGAGATACAGTCCTACATTGATAGTGCCAAACTTGTGTCTTCTTTGGAGAAAAGTGAGGTTTAGATGTGTAAGACAAAACACCCAGCAGTAATAACAATATTTCTCTAAATTTCTCCTTTCTTTATAGAGTGTTTAGCACTCTGACAGCATAATCAACTTATAATACAAGAATATAAAATTGCCCTGCTCTGTAAATATGTATCAGCTCTGGCTCTACACTGTACTACCACTGTTTAACCCCTTGGATGCCAGAGTGATCAACAATGCATTGCAAAGCAGAGCATTGGAAACCTCTCTGGCAGCCAAGGGGTTAAATAAAAAGTGCAAGAACAAACTATTGCATTGTGAGGACTGATCACAGCACATACAGGGGAGATACAAGCAATACAACTATAGCTCTTACTGGCATCTCAAATGAATCCCCATTCACAATGTGTCTGTAAGCACCTCCTTTTGCAAGATTAAACTTCAATTTCTTAGTAATTGTTTGTGGGTTCAATGTGTGCACTAGGATGTACTTGTATTTCTAGTGTTATTTTACCTTGCTGGCTTAGTTAAGTGAGCCTGGTTCGTGTAACCTCTTCTCACTGCTACTCGCATGCATAGACATGTATGTGCTACAGAGCTCCAGTCCCTGCCATCTCACTCTGCACAACAGCCAGCCAATGAGAAAGGAGCATCAAGACAATATTCTCCTCTCTCATTGGCTGGTGGTCCATGTCAGTAAGACACACAGGAGTGACTCCGGACAGCTTCAGAGTCTGATTCTAGGGTGACAGGCAAGTGCAACTCTCTGCTGCTAGTGCCTCTAAAAGTGGGGCAGCAGCAGAGAACTACTTACATTACCTGCCATATTAGTACCAGCACAGTTATAGAGCAGGGGCTGGCTGACCTATTGTGTGGGTGGCACTGCTGGCAGACTGGCTTCATTCCGGGACTGTTTATTGTCCCGGCGGGGGGTGAGGCGGGACCCTGACTTAAAATAAGGGACTGTCCCGGATATTCCGGGACATGTGGTCACCCTAGCACCCCAACTCCCAGGTAGCGGAGGCTCAGGATCGTCCTGCAGAGCACAAGGAGGTTTCTGGGGTAAAGGACCAGAGGGGTGTCTGTGGGCCTACACAAAACCCCGTTACAACTTTATTAGATATTTGATTTTATAAATTGCCTAGTGATGTCAGCATTTCCTCCTGCTGAGGTACAAGCTGTACTGCACAACTCTGCAGGATGTCCCCTGTCCTGCAAGTCCCTCCCCAGCTCTTCCTGGGAACATGCATGTTCCCTTCATCTTCCTCCTTCACCAATGTGTCTCCCAAAGAAGGTTCCTCCTTCCCTTTACCGAGTGTTGTCCTTCCTACACTGTTGGAGCCAGCACTTTACTCTTAAAGGGATAGTAACACTTTAACCATATTTAATATTGTAGATATTAAAGAAATAAAGTAAATGATCTATGTCTTTTTGCTGTAACTTTTATAGTTTTCATGTAATATACTTCTACAGTTTCCCCCTCCTGCACCTTTTACCCACGTCAATGCTCTAGCTGACAGACCGAGATCCTGGTCCTGGGACCGGACGGCTCGTCTGCAGAGCCGAAATATCATTGTATACAAAGAAATTCTTCATGAGAACAGTCTACAAAGAGAGCCTGGTTTGAGGCAGTAGACTGTTATCATGAAGATTCTCTTTGTATACAATGCTCTTTCGGCTCTGCAGATGAGCCGTCCAGTCCCGCGACCAGGATCTAAGTCTGTCAGCTAAAGCGCTTACGTGGGTAAAAAGGTACAGGAGGGGGAACTTTAGAAGCATATTACACGAAAACTATAAAAGTTACAGCAAAAGGAATTAGATCATTTACTTTATTTCTTTAATATCTACAATATTAAAGATGGTTAACATAAAGTATTACTAGCTCTTTAAAGGGATAGTAATACTTCGTTTTATCTTTAATTTATTTTGTAGGCATTAAAAAAACATGAAGAACGATATAAGTCTTATCTCTCAAACCTTTATGGTTTGAGAGATATTCACAAGCAAGGTTTCCCCTCCCACCCCTTTTATCTAGTGTAAACAATCTTCTCAGATGTGGAATCCAGTCCATAGACCAGACAGATAACAGCAGGGGACAATCTTCTTCCTATGAGAACAATGAAAGCCCTGCCCCCCTTGACAAGTTTTTCAGGTTTTTCCCTTATCTTAATTGAAGATTGTCCCTCTCTGCAATCTACCTGGGCACCTCCCTTCTGCTCTGGCTGAACAGTGTTACATCAGTAAAAGGGGCGGGAGGGGGATACTTTGTCATTGAATTACTCTTGAACTACAACTCTGACAGAATTGAAATAACACCCTCCAAGGTCCAAATACTATGATGATTAATTAGAGCTGCTTTTATTATGAAACATTAGTATCCCTTTAAGTCTGAAATATTTATTGGACTCTGTTTTAAGGTATTACTGTTTAGAAACTAGAAGTTGTGAATGCCGTTACCAGATTTATTTTGGTCTAACTTTATACTTGCATTGTATGCCAAACTCTTCTCCTTCAATTGCTCCTTTTGTCTCTTAACCCTATTAGTGCCAGTGAGGTATCCAATGCATTGCAACACAATGCATTGAATACCTTTATAGCACTCAAAGGGTTAATTCTCACTGTGTTCAGATGCAGCACTCCTTACTTCGGTTGCTGGCAAGATAGGAACCTAAGAGGGAGCGGAGTGCAGAGTGCGGCATCTGAGCACCTCAAGAGGAGAAGTCAGAGCAAGCAGGGGAGGAGAGGTGCGTTCGGGGTTTGGCAGACAGTTCAGAATGCCACAAGATCTTTTGAAGATTCGGACGATTTCGGAAGAATAATGGTCATTCGGCGTCATTCGGGCCGCCTGAAAGGAAAAAGTTGCTTGTTTTTTTTAAAACTGAATCCGAACAGCCGTGGTCAGAATCTTCGGTGTAAATTTCGGAACTTCAAACGACGGCTACCTGCTCTCGTGATACTTCCCTCCATCTCTAGTCCAATTAGGTTCTTCATTTCATGATGGGGGTTGGACTAATGACACGTCAAACACCCAGACAGCCTGCATTTCCTGTTAGTGCATTGTTGGAGCTCAGAGAGAGCAGACGGCAACAGAGCGTGTCCAGTTGTTGTGCAGGCAGGCAGGTAGCATAGACAGGCAGGCAGGCAGCATTAGTACCTTATTTCCACTGCAAGGGAGAGTCATCTTTGTTCCTGTGCAAAATAAACAAAATATTAGGAATTTGTTTTAATAGTTTTCAGAATGACACAGCCAGTCTCACAGTTGTGTAGGCAGGCCTAGTACCTTATTGCCACCTCAAAGAAGAGTCATTTTTTTAAAGTATGTTAAATTCAACTGAATAATTCGGACTATTGTCGAATTTTGTCCAAGTCGAACAGGTCTGGTCCAAAATATGGATCCTCCAAACGACAAAAAAAAAAAAAAATTGTTCAAAATTGAATTTTACCGAAAATTTTTGTTGTGCACAAGTCTAATCTTTTGTAAAGTGGCAGAAGATGAAGTTTTGCAGAGCAGAATTACAGCAGGGGGGCAGGCTTAGGGTAGAGGGTGGAAAGAGAGCGCTACCAATCATTCAAAATGAATCAAGATGACAACACTCTCCCTCTTGCTGCCAAAAGCAATTAAGGTAGTTATTTATTATAGGGGCAAAATTTATTTACATTTCACGGGGGTTTTGAACTTTTTTCTGGAGGCGTTCAAACCAATGGGGGGGGGGGGGCTCGAATGTGACAGTTCCACTTTAAAGACAAAACATAGTGACATACAGGGCTGCTGCAATTTTTTGGATGAATAAGGGATGTTTTGCGAATTGCTCCTATTTATTATGCTAAGAACTTTGTTTTGATACATATACCTTGTCCCTAAAGTCGAAAACACATTTCCTGTTAACAATTCAGTGACACATTTTATATATATATATATATATATCTACCCCATAGGACCTTATACATTGGAGGCATGCAACAGGGATAGCTGTAGGTTTTTGGGGGCACTAATAGAAAAGTTCACATGGGGCCCCCTTTTACTCAGGCACTTGTATTTCTGATAAGACATTGCCATCTGATTTTTCTTACATACTGCTGCATTACTGTATAAGCTCTGCGGGGCCCTTGGACCAAGTTGGGGCCTTAAGCAGCCACTTATTCTCTTATATCTTAGCACCACCAGTGTTATGCACTAAGGAGTGATAAAGAGGTGATAAAGCGGAGATGACTTCTCCAGTGATATCACTTCTCCAGTTCCTATGTTATTGTACAGAGCCAATGCACTAAGTTGGAGAGATCTTATTACATAGACTCTGTAGAATAACATAGGAACTGGAGAAGTGATATCACTGGAGAAGTCATCTCCACTTTATCACCTCTTTATCACATATTGGTGCATCTCCCCCAATGTGTCACTATGTAAATAATAGATAACAAATGTTATTGTGATTGATTGCTCCTAGTTATTGACCCCTGGCCCTCCAGGGTTTAATAATAATAACTAGGAGCAAATTGATCACAATCACAATTGGTGACTCATGAGACAGATCAGAGTGAACTGGTAGAAGATGCCACAGCTACCCTTTACGCACACAGGGACATAACTAAATGGGGGGCAAAGGGTGTATTTACACCAGGGTCCAGCATCCAAGTGGGGGGTATCTTTCCCAGGGTTCAACAGGTTCTAGATATGAATCTGTGAAAATATTTTGTGTTGGGGGACCTAAAAAATGCTTGTACCTGGGCCCTCCAATGACTAGTTACCCCTCTGGACGTACATATCAAACACAGTGCCAGGAAGACACAAAATAGGGAACCTAGAAACTGTAACACCTAAAAATGACAAACAGCTAAGGGAGTTTTGTTTATATTAAACTACCGAATAGTCTCCATTATACCGATGCAATTTACTCACTGTGACCAATGCACACAGATGAGACCAACCTTCTCCATGTCAGTATTGCAGTGCCTAATCCATGTTCACTCAAGATTTGAGGCAGATAACGACTTGCCCACTTTGTGGTGCATTGAAATTCATGGCTAAGCTACACATGCTTTGGGCCACACACATGTAACTAAAACCTCACTCTTTACTACTTGTAGTAAGTGTTGGTAAACATTAAGATCCATACTTCCCAAGTATCCCTCTTTAGGAGGGGCAGTCCTACTTTGAAACCCAAATCCCTCTGTCCTACCCTGGTGTCCCTGTGTTTAGGACACCACACAGTGTGGTGTGTATATACATGTATCACCCTGGTGTCCCTGTGTTTAGGAGATCAGACTGTGTGGTGTGTGTATATACATGTATCACCCTGGTGTCCCTGTGTTTAGAAGATCAGACTGTGTGGTGGGTATAGAAGTGTATCACCCTGGTGTCCTATGTTTAGGAGATCAGACTGTGTGGTGTGTATAGAAGTGTATCACCCTGCTGTCCCTGTGTGTAGGAGATCAGACTGTGTGGTGTGTATAGAAGTGTATCACCCTGCTGTCCCTGTGTGTAGGAGATCAGACTGTGTGGGGTGTATAGAAGTGTATCACCCTGCTGTCCCTGTGTTTAGGAAATCAGACTGTGTGGTGTGTATATACTTGTATCACATTGCCCCACAGCAATAATACTCACATTTATGTTTGCTTAAACTTGGTATATGAGTTTATAAATTAGTCTGTGTAAATAAAATGCTTTGGTCTTGCTATAAATCATAGCTACAGTTACACGAAGGAATGTCAATACATTAAGAACTATGTAATGTCCCCACCCATCAGCTACTCCCCCAGCAACATCTCCAAAAACAAGTGTGTTCCTCTTTGGCCATTTAAAATGTTGGGAGCATACCGGGGAATTCTCAGGGTTTGACCCCGAGACCCAGGGTTTTGACCCAAAACTCAGGGTGAAGGGCTAAATTCTCAGGGTGGGCAAGAGATTGTGTTACATAGCATATGATCTGAACCAAATAACTGCTTCATTACTCTTTAAATTGGTGCAGTGTCTACCAGCAAGGCAAAGGGAGAAGTCATGTCTTGAGCTCCTTATAACAGCTGTTGGAGATTAATAGTTCCAGTGAGGACCAAACGGAGCACCTCTGGGTTAGAGCAAGAACTAACACTGCTTAGACTCTACATTCTTTATAGTTAAATATCTCGGGGTCAGTTCATTTTGGAAGTTCCCAGGTATGAGGACTGATGTGCACACACTCTGCACCTGTAGTGAAAATAGAATCCTTGTTGCTCTCCTAACTCTACACATAAATCTGCTTATGGGAGAAGTGGCAGTCACGTGGACACTTATGTCATGCATTTTGTCTCTTTGAGATGACTTCTGTTTGAAGTTATGATCTGTTTTTACTTTTTTTTTTTTTTTTTTTTTCCTAGTTATTTGGCTTATGCTGCCTGGTAGGAGATGTTCCTTTTGGCAACCCTGCTAGGCTTAGTGTTCTTGGTGTCTGCTTCCGATTAACGGAGCCAGGGTTTTCGTGTGGCTTTTTCTCCAAACAAAAGTGCCAAACAGCAGTAGGTAAACCTCCAGGTAAGTTTTATTATTCTCTTTTTAACCCCTTAAGGACCATTGACGTGGCAGGACCGTCACGCTGGTCCGGCACTTAAGGGCCAGTGCCTGTCCTGGCACGTCACATACTTTTACTCACCGCTCTTCTGTAGGAGCACAGTAATACCGGGGACTGAAGTTGCTTGCTCCAAGACCGGAGCAATCTCTTTCAGTCCCCCATTCGGAGTGCTGCCCCCACATGATCAGTCACGTGGGACGGCACGTCAAAGTTTCCTATCTGGTCCTTAAAGGACCACACACCCCAGGACCGCTAGACCTTAAGGTGTTAAAAGAGTGACAAGGTACAGAAGATTCTTCTTGGATGAGTCTTATAATAGACAAGCCCTGTGAGAAGATTTCCTACAGAGAATGGCAACATTCTTAAGTCAAGCCAAAATATGTTGCTCCCTTATTTGGATTCTCTGCCGTATGTCTTCCAGAACTTCTATTCTCCAGATATATGAAGACATGAAAATCTCCAGATTTGGTCAGCAGTTGAGAGAAACACACCTAGACTGAATAACAATGTCATCTAGAAGAATATAATCTTCATTGTAAGATTGTGATATTCTCTGATGTTCCTTCTTCAGTTGGTGAATGATGCCATATGCTGATCAGTTCTTTATCTGGAGACGCAAGACTAATAACCATACTATGCATCTACAGAGGACTGAAGGTGGTGAAAATCTCTTCTTATGATAAGAGAGGGATCTCCTCTTCTATTCATCACTTTCTAAGAATAATTGGGTTTTTCTCAGCGATAGGCCAAGACTTTAATTGGTTGGAAGATAATTGCTGGCTCTCTGTTATTCCCTAACCTTTGAGAAATAATTTCTTTTGGTCCCTCCCTTTCTCAATGCTTGGGTACTCACCCATCTGTTGAATGCTACCATGTATGTCCAGGAAAACTGAGAATTATATCATACTTACCGAAATTCTCTTGCCCAGAACATAACAATGGCACCATTCACCAATTTCCCATCCTTTGTTTATCTTATAGCTTTGTGACTAAGACAACTGGTGAAGGGCGATGGGGTCTTTTATACTGTTTGACTTGTTCTCTGTCCTATCAGCTGAAAGGGGAGGAGTTAACCCCACCTGGTGAATGCTGTCATGGTTATGTACAGGAAAAGAGAACTTATGTAAGTATGACATAATTCTCCATTTTCTCAAAGTGCTGGTAGGTTGCTGGGGTCAGTGGCTACCAGTGGCAGGATAACAAGGCTGGTGGGGGGGAGGTCAGACAGTATATGCAGGGAATCTGTAGTTACCAACAGGCAGGGGAATCAGGGTGGGGGTGAAGTCAAACAATGTGTATCGGCAATGGGACAAAACTAAGGGTGTGTGTGTCATTTTTACTTATTTCTTTCAGACATATGGGGGGGTGGGGGTAGGAATTAAGAGCCTTCCTAATGCCCTCCTGGCATTGATTGCCTGTCCAATTAGCAAGGCGACCAGTGCAGAGTTCAGGAATATGAGCGCTGCCTTTCCATACCTCCTTATGCTCAACCTGGCATTCTATGAATGTCCGGGCTAAGTAGGAGGATCTTCAAGGCCCACTTTTGAGATTGATGGCGAGTGTGTGTCTTGAAGGTCTCCAACAAGGGAGTTCATAGAAAGTAGAGTTGAGGAGGTAGAGGGAAGGCAGTGATTGCCTTCCTGGTCACATTACACACCTATCTCATTAAATAGGCAATCAATGCTGGGGGAAGACATCAGAGGAATCCCAGTGCACCCCCCACCCCCTTTCCAATTTTATTTTTGAAATGCTTATAGCATGGGATCAAGAGATGTATATTTTTTTTGTATACACAATCTTCTCCTATGCTCATGGGCGCCATTTTTATATTTTAAAATGTTAAACTTGTCCTGAAATATAGGGAAATTTATTTCCTATATGCAAGGCAAATTTAAAGAGGGATTTATTTAAAAAAAAAAAAACCCAAAAAAAAACAAAACTGGTCTGAAGTCTAGGTGCCAAGACACATTTTCAAGTCACCGTGGCAAACTGGTGCTTGGGTTTATTTGAGTCTTGGTCTAAGGGCCATATTCTTTTCAACAAAAAATATTCCTGCTCATGTGTGAAATCTAGAAGGCCGAATGAACCCTTTTTTCAGATTTACCTGAAGATTCTGTTAGGCATGTGAGTTCTGTTTTTGGAAAGAAACCATTCAGCCAAACAGAATCTTGGCTCCCAGCACTAATTCAACTGGACAGTCGTGAATACAAGGCAATGTGAGTTTGTCAGCCTCCTCCCTACTAAAGACATCCAGAAAGTCTTTATAAGTCTCTAATTCCTACAACAGATGACAAGCAGAAGCCAAGCTTTTTCTCGTCAAAGTAACATTTTTGATGAAAGGAGCCAGATGGGAGAGAGATTTGGCCTGACGGCCAATTCAAAAGGAGTGCATATATGCAGCCTAGGTAGACCCAGTACCACTAATAAGAAAGCAGACAAGACCAATTCTAAGGAAAACCACACTCAATGTTTCTTAATTATTAGTGATGAGCGAGCGTGCTCGGCCGATGCTCGGATCGGCTCGAGCATCGCTCTGCTCGGCACATGGCGGTACTCGTCGAGTACCGCCATGTGCTCTCCCGCCATGTTCGGGTGGCGGGGATCTGTGCCGGAAGAGGCACAGATCCGAAGACGCTCCGCTGGACCACCAGGGACTGGAGGTACGGGGGCATTGCGGAGATGAAGGGGGCATTGCGGAGATGAAGGGGGACATTGTGGAAGAGGGGCATAGACTCTATGCCCCTCTTCCACAATGTCCCCCTTCATCTCCGCTATGTCCGTCTTCCACAATGTCCCCCTTCATCTCCGCTATGCCCCTCTTCCACAATGTGCCCCTTCATCTCCGCTATGCCCCTCTTCCACAATGTCCCCCTTCATCTCCTCTATGGCATAGAGGAGATGAAGGGGGACATTGTGGAAGAGGGGCATAGCGGAGATGAAGGGGCACATTGTGGAAGAGGGGCATAGCGGAGATGAAGGGGGACATTGCGGAGATGAAGGGGGACATTGCGGAGCTGAAGGGGGCATTCGGAGATGAAGGGGGCATAGCGGAGATGAAGGGGGCATTGACCAGGCACCCTCCCCTCATCAGAGCAGGGGGTGCCTGGTGTCGCCCCATTGAAGTCAATGGGGCTCGGGTGCTCGGCCGAGCACTCGAGCCTCAGGGGGTGCTCGGTCAGAGCACCCGAGCACCCGAGCATCGGGGTGCTCGCTCAACACTATTAATTATCAAATGAGCGATCAGACCTGAATGCATGGCACACCCATAAAACACCTGAATCTGTAAAGGCAAAGACTTGGCCACCAGCTGAAATTGAGGTGTCTTGGCAAGCTGCAGATCCAAAAGGTTGTTTAATGTCCCTGATTCAGTGAGAGCTTGTAATGGGGCAAAACCAGTGGACAGGTCAAAATGCTTGACCCTTCCATCAGGGAAGGAGGATGATGTATGAGAGGAGCTCTGTATACCAGGACTAACAGGACAGGAGCAAAGCAAATTACCTTCTCTACCACAATAGAGACAGAGGCTGTGTTGCCATGCCCTTCCTTCAGCAGATAAAGTGGTACAGGCTAGCCCAGTCTACATTGGTTCAGTAAGAGGCAGAGAAGAAGAGAATGACTCTGCCAAGCCAGAACCAAAGTGGGACACCTTTCTTGCCATATTTTGCAAAGAGGTTGATGAATCTGGCTAAACAGGTTGATAAGGTCCTCCAACCATTATGTACTCTGATGGAAGCCAGTTCATGTTTAAGACAACCCACTAGCCCCAAAAAGAACTGATCTTTCAGGACAGGATCGTTCCTCTGAGTATCTGCAGCCCGGTGATAAAATTCCACAGCATATTCTCTCTCTGGTCTCTCTCTTGCCTGTAGGAGGCAATGAAGATGGTTCCCCAACCAGGAGCATGATCGTAGTTGAGAACTTGACCTCTTATGCATAGTAGGTGCAAGGCTTACAGGAGTACAGCCCTCAGGCATGGAACAACTATTTTTGCCTAGGGACACCTGAGATGTAAATGTGGCCCTGTATACAATAAGAGGATTTTAGTTTTACCTGTTAAATCCTTTTCTCTTAGTCCATACAGGTTATTGGTAACTTTGGGTAGGCGATCCACCCCTTTAAGTAGGCAGGAACAATTCTAACATTGTATGCAGGGGGTGGAGCCTACCTTCCCTCCTTGGCTGCAGCTAGCCAACCAGCTCCAGAAAGATTTAAGACACTAACTAATGACTATATAGTGGAAGGGAAAGAAGACTGTGAGCATGACCCCAAAGGACCCGCACGGTCTGCCTCAGGAGAGCCGAGCATGGTCCCTTGACCGGGTGGGAGACCAGTAACCTGTATGGACTAAGAGAAAAGGATTTAACAGGTGAGACTAAAATCCTCTTTTCTCGGTTGTCCTATACAGGCTACTGCTAACTTTGGGATGTCCAACCATTGAGTTTCCCAGAGGCGGGAAGTAAGGCAAGGACCAGGCGCAAGGCCACCAAAGTCACCAGCGCAGATATGAACCATCAGATCAGAGATAGCTCAATAAAACGACTGAAGTGTCAACGAACAATAAACAGGGGTAACAACACCCCAAGAACTGTTACACAGCACACGGAACTAGAGACAACACAGCTCAAAAGTGAAGGAAGCACCAAGAACCGAAGAAGATCCTAGACAGGCAAGACTGCCTCCACGAACTTCTTCCCAAAGCTGGCATCAGCCGATACCAGCACATCAACACAGTAGTGCTTCGAAAAGGTGTGCACAGGCGACCAAGTGGCAGCCTTGCACAACTGATCAGCGTAGGCCTGATTCTTGTAAGCCCAAGAAGCCCCAATAGATTTGGTAGAATGAGCCGAAACCCGAAAGGGAGCGGGTTTCTCCCTCAGCTAGTAAGCCTTACGAATAGTGGACTTGATCCAAGACGCAAGTCACTTTGGATGCAGGTCTCCCTTCCCTGGGACCCTCAGGAATGACGAACAGCACGTCAGATTGTCTAATGGACTCGGTGCAATGTACATAAAATTTAAGGCAATGCACCACATCTAACAAGTGGAGATCCCTCTCTTTGTCAGAGGTAGGTTCAGGGCAGAAAGAAGGCACCACAATCTCCAGATTAATGTGGAACTGAGAGACCACCTTCGGGAGAAACTCCTGAGAATTGCGAAACACCTCCTTGTCCTTGTGAAACACCAAAAAGGGTGGTTTACAAAACAGAGCATGTAACTCTGCGACACGGCGAACAGACACGATCGCCAGGAGAAAAGCCATTTTACACATAAGCAGGTATAGAGGAATAGTAGCCAAGGACTCAAACAAGACCAAATTAAGGTCCCACTGAGAAGTGGGACTCTTAAAGAAGGGACGAGTATGAGCAACGCCCCAGAAGAAACACTTGACATCAGGAAGAATAGCAATGCGCCTCTAAAAGAAAACAGTGTGCGCAGAAGTCTGAACCTTAAGGGAACTCAAGCTGAGGCCCTTATCAACACTGTCCTGCAAGAAGGCACAGTAGGCAGATCAAAACCCTGAGAGAGGCCCTGTCAGCACACAAACACGATGGTAGGCCTTAGAAGAAACCGGTTTGCGGGCACTAAGCATAGTAGCCACCGCACTAGAAGAAAAACCCTTCTTCAGTATTGAGGATTCAATTTCTAAGCCATCAAAGCCAGACGACGAACATCCTCCTTCCACAGGTAACCCTGTAGAAGAAAATCCTGATGGCAAGGGAGCCGGAATGGCTCTGCCACTGAGATCCAGAAGCTCCGGAAACCAAGCCTGCCGAGGCCAGTATGGAGCAATCAGAATGAATGGACAACACTCCAGTCTCAATTTCCGTAACACCCTGTGCAACATGGGAAAGGGAGGAAAGATGTAAGCCAGAGGAAATAACCAAGGAATGGACATGGCATCCATCGCTAGAGCTAGAGGATCCCTCCAGCAAGAGCAGAACGTCGGGACCTTCCTGTTGTGTCTTGTCACCATCAGTTCGATGCAAGGAAGACCCCACTTCTGAACAATGAGGGAGAACACCTCTGGGTGCAGTTCCCACTCCCCGCTGTTCACAGTGTTTCAACTGAGGAAGTCTGCCATGACGTTGTCTACTCCAGGAATGTGTACTGCGGATATGGCAGGAACGTGTTCTTTTGCCCAGGACAAAATAGCCCTGACCTCTAACAAAGCGGCGTTCTCAAACGGATGGCATCAAACAAGGCAGCAGAAACATAGTGCTGGGCCTCAGATGTTGGCCAGAAGCCACATCATATCCAAAGAAGGAGCACCCTGGGCGAGTTGTTCAGTCCAGACCGCAATGGCCCGTTAACCCATGCCACAACAAACGCTGGACGCATGGCAGTGCCAAAAATGGACTTGAGGGAAACCTCAAGCTTCGTTAGTCCAGTCTTTCAGTAACTGACAATGCAGTAGACTTAGATAGCCTGGATATAGGAGCATCCACTTTGGGGTGATGAACCCACTAAGCAAGCACTGCCTCAGAAAAAGGGTAAAGCTTAGCAAACTTCTTGGAAACAGCAGACTTTCTGTCCGGAGGTTTCCACTTATCAGACACAAGGCGGTCAAGAGTGGGGTTAGGTGGAAAACAAGTAAGGGGCTTTTTAGGCTCCTGGAAAACATCAGAGGGATCTGAACTAGGGGAATGTTTAGGGTGGTCAAGACAGCCCTGATCAGGCCCTCAGACAAAGGCTCAGGATCAGCCTCAAAGGGGTCCGCAAAAAACTGAGAGGAGCACATAGCAGAACATTCCTCAACATCTTAATCCACCAACAGTTCCTCCTTAGAGGAATCTGACACATCAGGAACTCCCTGCGGTTTTGGCAGGGAAGATCTGACTGAAGAAGGGGTCTGCCATGAGTAAAAGACCCCCTATAACTGGTATGGAAGGAGTTGTAATGTAGACCGAAGGTCTCTAGTAGCAGCCTTGAACGCTTGTACCCAAACTGGCTCTAGTGTATGGCTGGAGGTCCCTGGGAGAGACTCAGGGACATCAGAACATGCTGGGCATAAATGACCTGAGAATTCTCTAGGTAACCCTGAATGACATGATGAACAGTACGCAATAGGGGACACAGAGCCCCCAGCGTCCTTAGTCTTAGGCCTGGCCCCAAGCTCCAACGGATTAGATAGTCTTAGGCCTGGCCCCAAGCTCCAACGGATTAGACATTCTCACAGTGTCAAAAACATTGTTAGTATAAAGAATCACCCAATTACATTGTGAAAGATTAACCCCTAGAGTGCCAAGTGGGTACAACGTACGAGTGAGGACAGCTGTACCTGCTGTGCCAAGCTCGTACGTTGTACAGCTTAAATGCGGTCACTGCATTGGCCGGTATAACCGGCATGCAGTGGCCGCATTTAAAAAAAATTGCCTGGCACTCGTGGGGGGACATGAGGATTACTCCTCATGTCCCCCCAGGTATTGATCTCCCAGCCGATCGCGCTGGGAGATCAATATTTACTAAGGAGAAGCGGAACTTCTCCTATCCCTCCTCTCCTACCCGAACTTCCGGGTAGGAGTGGGCGGGACCGGGGGAAGCCTCCCAACGTCATCGGTGACATAGTCACCGATGACGTTACAAGGCTTTCCCCGACCGAGATCACTCCTACCGGAGGTAGGAGTGAACAGAAGGAGAGCTTTTGCTCTCCTTCTGTCGCCATATTGAGCTCCCAGCCCAATCGGCTGGGAGATCAATAACTGGGTGCACATCAGGAGGGGTCCTGATGTGCCCCAGCGAGGTCTGAAAATAAAAATTATAAATAATAAAAAAATAAAATAAAAAAATGAACCCTGTGAGTGCTGCAGGGTTCCCCAGTGCATTGCTTTGCAATGCACTGGGGATCCCTGTGGCACTCACAGGGTCAATTGTTGCAGCCCGTATTTTTTTTACAGAGACCTCATTGGGGGGCTTCAGGAAGGGTCCTGAAGCCCCCCAATGAGGTCTATAAAAAATAGAAAAAAAAATTAACCCTGTGTGTGCCACAGGGGAGGGGGTTCATTGCAGAGCCCCCCTCCTGTGGCAGACATAGGAATATTTTTTAGCATTTTATAATCAGAGATTGTTGGGGGGACATCAGGAGAATTCCTGATGTCCCCCCACAAGGTCTGATAATAATTAAAAAAAAATTAACTCTGTGAGTGCCACAGTGGTCCCCAGCACATTGCTTTGCAATGTGTTGGAGAACCCTGTGACACTCACAGGGTCAATTCTTTTAGCCCATATTTTTTTTTTACTAAGACCTCATTGGGGGACATAAGGAAGGGTCCTGAAGCCCCCCAATGAGGTCTATAAAAATAGAAAAAAAAAAAAAATTAACCCTGTGTGTGCCACAGGGGAGGGGGTTCATTGCAGAGCCCCCCTCCCGTGGCAGACATAGGAATATTTTTTAGTATTTTATAATCAGATTGTTGGGGGGACATCAGGAGAATTCCTGATGTCCCCCCACAAGGTCTGATAATAATTAAAAAAAAAATAAAAAAAAAATTAACTCTTGTGAGTGCCGCAGTGGTCCCCAGCACATTGCTTTGCAATGTGCTGGAGAACCCTGTGACACTCACAGGGTCAATTCTTTTAGCCCATATTTTTTTTTACTAAGACCTCATTGGGGGACATAAGGAAGGGTCCTGAAGCCCCCCAATGAGGTCTATAAAAAACAGACAAAAAAAAAATTAACCCTCTGAGTGCCACAGGGGAGGGGGTTCATTTTAGACCCCCTCCTGTGGCACACACAGGACTTTTTTTTTTTTTACTATTGCTTTACATTCAAAGCTTGTTGGGGGGCCCTAAGGCCACCCAACAAGCTATGAATAAAGAAGAATTTTTTTTTTTTTTTAAAAGAACCCTCTGTGTGCGACAGGGGGTCAATTGCATTGCTTTGCAATGCATCGGACATCCCTGTGGCATGCACACAAAATGACTTAATCCCCCCCCGTACCCTACCCACCAGCCCAGTTACACAGCCTACTGGCAGTCCCATTCCCACAGTTTGACCCCCCCAGCCTGGTTCCACTGCCTACTGGTAAACCCAAGTGCCAATACACACTGGATTCAGGCTGGAAATCAAACAGTGTATGTGGGGGACTTACAGTGCACAGTGGTAGTCACAGATCCCCCATATGTACTACCTTACCTCCCCCACCACCACTGCCATACTTGCGCTCTGCCCAGTGGTAGATATACCCACATACACTGCCTGACCCCTCGTCCCTCCCCCCACCTGGTTTCACTGGCAGTCACAGGTCCTCATGTACACTGACTGACCACTGATAGCCATAGAATCATACATACGCTGTTTGCTTCCCCATCCTTGTTCAACTGGTAGCTACACTCCTGGCACCCAATATGGTATGTCATCCCACAGCAGTGGGGTACCATTTATCGTAGGCTGGCAGGAGGTCCTCCTAGGAAATCCCATGGTGTTGAACCATTTTCGTATCTTTGAAGTGACTGATTTGTAAAAAAAAAAAAGTTTTTTTTTTTCTGTAGCACCACATTCTGGAAATAGTTGTGCACACTAAAGGCAAGTGACCCCTCATTAGATGCGGCAGGTTATCTTCTTTCCAAAATGGTATGGTTTCTCTACATTTTCTTCACTTCTATAGCTGTTATAACCATTTTCATACACGCAAGAATGTTTGAGAAAATGTTAGAGAAATCAGGAGGTTGTAGCAGTAGTAGTTTTGTACTTGTAGCGCCCCCTAAGGTAGGTCAGTTCATACCAATGGGGTGTCATTTTTCTCCTAAGAGCAATAGCTAATGGATACAGTTGGAAATTCCATGGTTTTTACAGATTTCAATACATTTGAAGGGGCAGAAATGTAAGAAAATGCCTTTTTTTTCATTAGCACCACCTTCTGGAGGCATTTGTGCACTCCAGGCTTGGGCTAAGAAGGCAAGTCACCCCTCACTAGATGCGGCAGGTTGTCTTCTTTCCAAAATGGTATCGTTTGTGTACCCTTTCTTCACTTCTCTAGTTCTTATAACCATTTTTGTATAGAGAAGTAATGTTTGAGAAAATGTTAGAAAAATTAGAGGTTGGTGTAGTTTTGTACTTGTAGCGCCCCCTAAGGTATGTGTACTCATACGAATGAGGTGTCACTTTTCTCCTACGAGCCATAGCTAAAGAATACATTTGAAAAATCAATGGTTTTCACAGATTTCAGTACATTTAAAGGGGCAAAAATGTAAGAAAATGCCTTTTTTTTCATCAGCGCCCCCTTCTGGAGGCATTTGTGCACACCAGACTTGGGGTAAGAAGGCAAGTCACCCCTCATTAGATGCGGTAGGTTGTCTTCTTTCCAAAATGGTATGGTTTGTGTACCCTTTCTTCACTTCTGTAGTTGTTATAACCATTTTTGTATAGACAAGTAATGTTTGAGAAAATGTTAGAAAAATTAGAAGTTGTAGTAGGTGTCGTTTTGCACTTATAGCGCCCCCTGAGGTAGGTCAACTCATGCCAATGGGGTGTCATTTTTCTCCTAAGAGCACTAGCTAATGGATACTGCTGGAAATTCCATGGTTTTTACAGATTTCAGTACATTTGAAGGGGCAGAAATGTAAGAAAATGCCTTTTTTTTTCATTAGCGCCACATTCTGGAGGCATTTGTGCACACCAGACTTGGGGTAAGAAGGCAAGTCACCCCTCGTTAGATGCAGTAGGTTGTCTTCTTTCCAAAATGGTATGGTTTGTGTACCCTTTCTTCACTTCTGTAGTTGTTATAACCATTTTTGTATAGACAAGTAATGTTTGAGAAAATGTTAGAAAAATTAGAAGTTGTAGTAGATGTCATTTTGCACTTCTAGCGCCCCCAGAGGTAGGTCAACTCATGCCAATGGGGTGTCATTTTTTTCCTAAGAGCACTAGCTAATGGATACTGCTGGAAATTCCATGGTTTTTACAGATTTCAGTACATTTGAAGGGGCAGAAATGTAAGAAAATGCCATTTTTTTCCTAAAGTGCCACCTTCTGGAAGCATTTGGGCACAACAGGCTTGGGGTAAGAAGGCAATTCACCCCTAATTAGATGCGGCAGGTTGTCTTCTTTCCAAAATGGTATGGTTTGTGTAACCTTTCTTCACTTCTCTAGTTGTTATAACCATTTTTGTACAGACAAGTAATGTTTGAGAAAATGTTAGAAAAATTAGTGGTTGCAATAGGTGTAGTTTGGTACTTGTAGCGCCCACTAAGGTAGGGGAACTCATACCAATGAGGTGTCATTTTTCTCCTAAGAGCACTAGCTAATGAATACAGTTGGAAATTCCATGGTTTTCACAGATTTCCATACAGATGAAGGGGCAGAAACGTAAGAAAATGCCATTTTTTTCCTATAGTGCCACCTTCTGGAAGCATTTGTGCACAACAGGCTTGGGGCAAGAAGGTAAGTTACCCCTCATTAGATGCGGCAGGTTGTCTACTTTTCAGAAATATATCATTTTATATAGTTATTCCACTGTTTTAGGGTAGTTTTACCACAAAAACCCTAGAATGCGCATTTTAGTTTATAAAGTTGAAAATGTCATTTTGCGCTGCTGGTGATTAGGGCTCTACGCTAGTCATGGACGTAGGTAAAACTATACAAATTTGGTATTTTTTTTACTCGGGGGACTCAGGGCTTTTTCAAATAATTGAAACTTTTTCAATCAAGGTAAATGTTTTTCATACATAGTATGTGATTTTAGCAAAATTAGTAAATTTTCACTTTTTTTTGTCATTATGACATCATAGATTTTTGCACGATGCAAAATTCTGTTCATGTAAGGTACCATGAGAAAGCTCAATTCGTTCTGAAAAAAACAATATATAGTTTTCCATATTTAACTAAAAATCCCAAGAGGAAATCAAGCGTAAACAGAAGGATAGCAAAAATGCTGAAAATGTGTCTGGCCTGCAGGGTACAGGAAATGGCCCGAGCCTCCGGCACTGAAAGGGTTAAAGTTTCACCCCAGAAATCGCTAAAATACACTTATCTGGCAGGTGAAGCGTTGATCTGCAGAGGAGAGAAGGAGAGTCCAAGCCTTGAATAGGATACGCGTTCTAGGAAAGGCACAAAATGGCTGCCGTGACGGGAGCCAATCAGAAACGAGCGCACGAAGCAATCCCTCATGGGAAATGTAGTTTTCCCAGATTAAGTACCCCAACAGTGCCCAAACCCCTCTGAGCCCCCAACACACTTGCAATGGTAACCAGATGATATAGAAAGGTCAGACAAGTAAAATGAACACTCTCTGAAGTCGATACGTTGATTAGTTGCAGATATATGTCCCAAACTGTACAATCCCATAGGAGTGAATGGAGCAATGGCGTCTATGTGGTAAAGAGCACACTCAAATTTTGTCAAAGTTAAATTCCCCTCCCCCAAAAGATGCCAGCAGCTAAAGGGTTAAGTTACCACATGAATCTGCTCCAAAACACCCAACAGACATACAGATAGACCCAATGAGTGCAGGAGTGTGCAATAAGAACTCCCAAGGAAAAAACCCCTGTGCGGAGGGGCATTGTGGGACACATGGACCTGCAGCACTCAAAGGGTTGCTCACCTTTCCTGCAGATCTTCTGTCTTCAGATTACCATGTATCAAGAAGCAGCCTCGGTTTGCAACTTCTGAGGAAAGAACTTGTACCCAAGATTTTCCCTACAGAGCTTAAGGTCCACAAAAAGCACCTGGATACTGAGCTAGCCACATCTAAGGGCATTGTCAGTTATGGTAATCCGCCCAATGGTGGTATTCCATTTCTAACAGAAAAATAACAAAAATTCTAAAACTATAGCAGAATTGTTCTCTTGCCTGTGTCTTCACCAAGGAACAAATCTTTCTGGAGCTGGTTGGCTAGCTGCAGCCAAGGAAGGAAGGTAGCCTCCACCCCCTGCAATCAATTCTAGAATTGTTCCTGCCTACTTAAAGGGGTGGATCGCCTACCCAGTGTTACCAGTAACCTGTACTGGACGGCAGAGAAATACAGATATGGGAGTATATGGGCAGCAGCGACTATAATATTGTATCCTTTGACATTTGTTAAGGGGATTTGTGTGTATTTACGGATAAACCCTTTCCTCTTAGTCTATGTGGAACACAGGAACCATGTGGTAAAGTATCTTCCGGCCAGGAGGGCAAGGCACTCAAAGGAGGAGACTCCCTCCATGATCCACTTTATCCACAGCAGACATGCTTAGTTTTAATGAATAGCAAAAATGAAAAAAAACCAAAAAAAAAAAAAACCAAAAAAAAAAAACCAAAAACCCCCCCCCAAAAAAACAAGAAAGGGAATCCCCTGTACTAAAGAACATAAGAGGACCCATCTTCCCAGGACTTGTACAGTGTTTGTTTTTTGTTTATTTTTTTTAATTTTTTTTTTTTTTTTTTTATCCATCAGGGAAGACCTTTATTCCTCATTAATTTAGAAAAGATTTATTGGTAAGTACATAAAAAGCCCCTTTTCTTTTACATCCTGCATGAAACACAGGAACCATGGGGATATACCAAAGTATCTCAAGACACAGGCCAGTGCCAACCAAAACAAATTGGCACAACATGAACCTCAGATGTTCACGTACACAATGCTGAAAACCAAAGAACAGGAAGTAACAGGTTACTGGGCAAAATAAAATCAAGGAGGACACCTACACAGGAAAGAGAGCCTGTAGAACCTTCTGGCCAAAAATGACTTCAGCCAAAGCCAGAACATTAACACGGTATAGTTTGACAAACGTTTGAAGATATGGCCATGTCGCGCCATACACGACTTCAGTAGAGGCACTCAAACTGGTGGAATGTGCTGCAAACCAAAAGGGCGCAGGCTTCTTCCTAAGAACAATGCCTGGCAAATAGTTACCTTGATCCATGAAACCACTGTTACCTTAGATGCAGCTTGGCCTGCATGACAACCCTCAGGGATTGCAAAAAGTGAAACAGGTTTCAAAAAGGCTACTTCCTTGCAAATAGAACTTCAAGCACTTAACCACATCCAAAAGAAGCAGCTCCTGCTCTTGTCTATTAGATGGAGCTGGACAGGAAGAATTTCATGGTTATTGTGAAATACAGAAAAAACCTTAGGGAGAAACTCTTTAAGAGTCTGCAAAACACCATGTCAGCAAAAAAACCAGAAAGGAAGGCTTACAAAACAAAGTCTGAAGTTCAAAAGGAGTCTTCTGAAGCACTCAGAGACTCAGGTTGATTCCTGTGGGGGAGTGGGATCCCAAAAGATCTGGACTTTAATAGACCAAACCTTTTTTGAAGACCACCCTGATGAAAGGCCAAAATGACTGGAAGATGAAAAGGCAGCGGAAGCAACCCCCACTAATAGAACAGGGACCATACCCTGAGATATGCAGTGGAAGAGACTGGCTAGTGAGTCTGCAGCATGGTAGCAATGATAGAGTCAGAAAAAAACCTTCTTCAGGATGCTGGCCTCAAGACCCAAGCTGCCAAACCAGCTTCTCCACTTCCAGACATAGTAGACCCTGAGTGAAGAGATCTGGAAGCATAAAGACAAAATGGCTCTGCCACAAATAGACTGAAGATCTGAAAACCAGGATCAATGGGGCCAGAACGGGGTGATCAGAATAACATGGGTCCACTCCATCCTGATTTTCCTCAGCACCTGAGAATCAGGAGAGCCGAACGAAACAAGTATGGCAGGGGAAAATGCCTTGGTATGACCAACACTTCCACCTCGAGAGCTATAAAGTCCTGGGATCTGGTACAGAGGACCCCAAAGACGAACTACAGAGATAAACACCATCTGGTTGAGGTCCCAATTTCCAGGATCCAGGCAACTAAGAAAGTCTGCCACTACATTGTTTACTCCTGGGACTTGATCAGTAGAGGGCCAGCACGTGAGCCTCCTCCCACAAGAGGATCATCTGAACTTTGGAAGATGCAGCCACCATCGCATTGCTAGACTGGATCTGCACATGGGATCCCTGGAGGGAATGAGATCAATGCCTAAAGGCTAGGTGAATCCCCCCAAGCTTCAGAACATTGATGGACAGTAGACTCTCTTCCACCCTGTTCCTTGGACCCAAAGTCTGCCAGGTTGGCATCAGTCGTGACTATGACAATTTTGTATAACCAATTGCCATCCCAGTGACAGAGGAGACCTCTGCAGCCACTAAAGAGGGAACACCTTCAATCAGTCGGACATGACCTAGGAGAGAGATGACGGATGTCTGGAACAATTCTTGAGGATTTCCAGCTGCAGATCCCTTGTATGTTATTGAGAAAACAGGACTGCCTCCAGAGCATAAACTAAACTAGATACCCCAGCACCTGGTGAGACAAAGACAGAATCTTGCCGTCTGGTGGAAACACCTTCCCAAGAAGAGTGTGGAATCTCATACTAAGAAAAGTAAAGAACCTGGGAGAGAACCAGAGAAGACTTCTTGAAAATGAGGACCCAACCATGTTGTTCTAGAACAGTCTGAATCTGATGGGTTCAGTCTCCTCTGAAGAAACCTTCAGCAAAAGGTTGTACAGGTAGGGAGTTAAGGAGATTCCTAGTGAGTGGATGTTAGCTGCCAGAGTGATCATGACCATTGTAAAAACCTGCAGTAATTGAGGCCGACCCAAAAGGAAGGGCAGTGAACTGAAAATAACAGTTGTGAAAAAGCAAACCACAGAAAACACTGATGATATGCATGAATGGGAATATGCAGGTAAATGTCCTTTATGTTTAGGGAAGCCAAAAACTCACCTGGACAGAAGACAGAGATGACTGAACATAAGGACTATATCTTGAACAGAGGGGAAAGGAAACTGTTGAGAAGCTTCAAGTCCAGAATAGGACTGCATCAGCCTTCTTTATTGGGAACTATGAAAAGGCTGCAATAGAATCCAGCTAACATCTCGTGAGAAGGAAGAGGCACCATCACCTTCATATTTACCAGTGCAGAACGTGTCTAAAAACAGATGACTTTGCCTGGGATCACGAGGAATTATGGACATGAAAAAATGAGAGGGAGGGGCTTAAAAGTCTGTGGTACCCTTCTGAAATTAACCACAAAATCTAGTGACACGGATATGGCCCATGAGCTGTGAAAAAGTAGCAAGTGACCCATTGTTGAGGCGGACTGGACTGTCCTGGGCGGTTTGGGTTTTAGGATAAAGCGTGCCTAGGCCACTGTTCATAAATCGAGAGAAAGACACTAGTTAAAGGGAAGGTATATTGAAGTACAGGAAATATAAGTACTCATCAATCGATAATTTCTATTTATTTATTTTTAAGGGTTTTTTCTTGCTAAATAAAACTAGGATATCCTCGTACTCCTGCTGCTGGGTACAGATCATCATGGCCTGAAATGTCAGTGTTGCTGCTGCTATGGCAGCCTGTGGAGGGATATGGTCACTGACAATAACTGTCCATACACTGCTGTAGCAACAGCATCACCAGAACATTTCAGGTCATGAAATCACTGCCCTCATAAATACCAGTTTGAGCTGTAATAACTTAGGTAAAATAAAACTCTGCAAAACATTGTTTCAATACGACAGGATACATTTCCTTTAAATTTTTTTACTTCTCGTCCATATCAATAGTAAAAAGATAGATTGCCCCCCCCCATTATGTAACAAGTCAGGGTAGGCAATGCAAAGGGAACACAAATATAATTTTTAAAAGAGAATTTTTAATAAGGACAAACGTAATATTCTTGAAACAATTTACAGTGTAGGACATATCCTTCTTAGACATTACAACAAACGGATGAGATATCAAAACACATGAAAAAAAAAAATTTCGAAAACATACAGAGAATTGTACTTACTTAATTACGATTAAATATATTATTCCAAGAGATTTATCATTTGAAATTGCACTTGTACTGTGTTAACCCAACAGCTCGAAGGCAATAGAGAGAAAAGTCACACTAATCCGAGAGGGGAATTGTTGAGAAAAAAAAAAAAAAACTAAAAAACTCCTTTCTAAAATCTGTTGATAAGAGTGGATATGGAAGGGACCAGAGCCTGCACATGAGAGCTCAAAGGCGTAAAAGTGCTCATCCTTTCTATATGTACTTTATTTACAGTCAACTCTTATACCTCAGGGGGCTGTGGGGATATTATGCACTATGATGCGATAAAAAGGAGATCATTTCTCCAGTGATCTCACTTCTGCAGTTCCCATGCTGTCCTAAGATCTCTCCCACTTATGAAATCTCAGTGCATAGGCTCCGCAGAATAATTTAGGAACTGAAGATTTGATCAACTCTTTAGGATACTTTAGTGCGTCACCCACAGTTGTTGCGGACTACAATTCCCGCTATCCCCAACCAGCTGTTGTCTGACTAAGGATGATGGGAGTTGCAGAAACAAACATCTGGAGTTGCAACATTTGACTACCCCTGATTTACAGTATTCTCTGAAACTCCAGCCTACCGATTTGTTTTTTTATACAAAAATTATACACAAGGAGCTGATTAATTGATTCTCAATTTATCAGACTGCCATCAGCAGTATTAGGGGTCAAGAGGCAGATGCAGTTATCATAATGTTCTACAGGGGTACATTACAGAAGCAAAAGAGTTTATTGGGGGGGACTGCAGTGCAGTTCTTGACGTGTAAAACAAGAGTACTTCCACTGCAGTGAAATGTTTAATTAAAAAATTATTACAGTTCAAACTGCCACAGTGGTTGCTTGAGGAAACTGTTCAGTTGGTCTAAAACTCTGCCTTACCCTTGCATGTTGCGCTTTGTCATTAAATCACCATTCTAATGATATTGAAGAGGTGTGATTCATATTTATCTACACTATTTGGAGTGTGGCAAAATAACTTAGCAGCTTGCATCGAGGTACCAACAGTGAGTGCTGTCTGAAATTACTTGGTGTGTGCCGTTACGACCTACATATGACCAGGCACCAGGTGACAACGCTTCTAACAGTTTAACAATTGAAAGGACAGTTTGAACTGTAACGTCAAAACAAAGTTTCACCCACAGACGGTAGTACAGTCATTGTAACGAGCTGAAAAAAGCCACACAATGAGCATCCCCCATAACAGAAGTTTACAACTCCTTTAACCTAGAGTACTGAACGGGTTTGCAATGCATTGCGAAGCAATGATTTGCACAAACCTCTGGAATTCAGAGTGTTAAAATTTTCCATCCCAAGCAGAAAAAAAAAAAAAGATTATTATGTACAAGACCATGCATTTAACAAACATAGGAATAAAAACCTGAACTGTTCCCCACCTTCACCCACCCAACATCACTCCTTTGATGTCAGTGCGACAAAGACATTTCATTGCCGTTCCTGCAGGTGATTCTTTTATATATTATTTCTAAAAAGTATATCGATATTTAAATGCAATGTTAAAAGATCCAGGTCATATGTTGCTAGTGAGCTCTTTACACACAACTGATTCGGTACTAAAGCAAAAACAAGGCAGTCAATACAAAGGCATTATCGCTGCATACAGAAAAGTGATAACCAAGGGTTAAAACAGACTTTTTAAAAGGGATGGCTGTAACGAGGGACAAGATTAGATTGTTTTCCATCTAATGGGTCAGTAAAGCTTTATTAACCCCTTAAGGAGCAGAGAGGTGTGCATCACATAACAATAAACAACCCCATAGAATGCAATAAAATCATGGTGGTGTAACCAGGCGAGCTATCTGGACATTCAGTGGCACTGTTGCTAACAGTTTAAGTAGTTTAAAATGTAGGTTTTCTAATCACTTTGCAAAGGTCAGTGTCAGTAACAATTTACTCGGTAGAAGAAGCCCTGCGATATTCAGCTTCTCCATACTTAAAAGTCTACTACTCTAAAAAGGAGAATTTATTAACCTCTTGAATACTAGAAAAGTCTCCATGACATTGATTGCAATGCAATGCAGACTTCGCTAACATTCAAGGGATTAAAGGGATAGTAAACCCCAAGAAAAACTGCAAGCCAAATGATAGGAATAATAAAAACATACTTAACGCCCTCATTCCCATCTCTCAAGCCACTATGGTTTGAGAGATGTAAGAAAATAAAGACCGCCGCTCCCTCCCCCTTCTTATGCATCCGCTGTACAGCGGACATCATGAGATCCTGCTTCCTGGACCAGACAGCGGCTCTTCAGGAGCGCCGACATCGACATATCTAACTATAATTACTTCATCGGAATGGTCTACAACGTGTGCTTGCAAGCCAGGCGCATGTTGTAGACCAGGGCTTATAATTTTAAGTCCTTTGCTACTAGCCAGACCTGAAAAGTTACTCGTCACTGCAAGACAAAACATACCAACCAGGGCTGAATTTCTACTCGCCAGGGCTAAATCTTCACTCGCCATTGGCTAGTGGCAAGTAGAAATTTTGAGCCCTGTTGTAGACCATACCGATGAAGTAATTATAGTTAGATATCTCGATGTCAGCACTCCTGAAGAGCCGCCTACAGTCGGTCGACTGGATTCTGCCTCTGACAACTTTACAGCTCATCAGGCAGAAAGGGGAGGGAGCGGAGGTCTTTATTTTCTTATATATCTCAAACCATAATGGTTTGAGAGATAGGAACGAGGGCTTTAAGTATGTTTTTATTATTACTATAATTTATCTATTTATAATATAGCCTAAATAGTTAGTCTACATATCGAATAGGTAAAAAAAAAAAAAAAGTTTTAGAAGTTTTATTTGTTGTAAATTTAACTTAGAAAGTCTGTCCCCCAGCTACTTCCACATAGACTTCAGTTACTTGCTTTGTAACCGCAGTCCGTCACTCTGCTTCCCTCCCTCTATCCAGCCTCCTCCAATGACGGAGGCTTCTGTCTGTAAGCTGGAGCAGTCTCATTGGCAGAGATTGATATCTAGCCAATGAGACTGCTCCAGCTTACAGACAAAAGCCTCCGTCATCAGAGGAGAGCAGAGGCAGAGTGACGGACTGCGGTTACAGAGCAGGTAACCAAAGTCTATGTGGAAGTAGCTGGGGGACACACTTTCTAAGTTAAATTTACAACAAATAAAACTTAACCCTTTGAGTGCCAGAGGGGTACACAATGCATTGCGTACCCCTCTGTCACTCAAAGGGTTAAAAGTTAGAAGTATTCGATATTTAGGCTACATTATAAATAGGTGACACATACACTTTAAAGGTCCAGTTTAATTTTTTCATCACACGCGCTGCAGAACTGCATGTCTTTACCTTTAGGATGAAGTGGCGCAATTCTGGAGCAATCCAGCTGTGCCATAGGGGACACATGAAACTGTTCTTTGATTGCAATGGTGCTTTTAAACCCTTTGAGTGCAAAAGAGGTAGCCGACGCTCTACATCTCTGGCACTCAAAGGGTTAAGCTCTTAAATGCTAGGGTGGTCACGAAGGCGTCGCGAAGCAATACTCTGGGGACTTCCCTAGCATTCAAGTGGTTAAAAACACCATTTAAAGGGCGAACTATCACCCCAAATAAAGTCCACACCCCAATAATTAGCCATCTAGTGAGACTGACGGAGAGGCAACAGCACTTTAGAGGCATCTGTGCGTTTGCACTGTCAGTCCCTTCTGGTACCTTAAGGTACCATGCAGTGCCCCCTAGAGGAGACTGGGACTGAGAGCACAAGAGCACAGATGTCTGTAAGCAAAGATGTCTGTGCAGTTGCCTGGCCATCAATCTCGGCAGAAGCAGAATTTCCAACTAACGCGGTAATCATGCTGGCTGATAGCACCACTGGTACACTTGTCGCTAGATGGATAACTATTTGTGGGAGACTTCATTTGGTGTGATAGTTCCCCATTAAATCAATGGGAATATTCATTCTTTCCATATTGTGCAGCTGGTTTGCTCCAGTATTACACCACAGCTTGCTGAATTAGGCCCTAAATGCTCATCACCATCGGAGGATGAAACTAAGCCAAAATGGACACCAGCCACAAATCATGAATACGGATCTCCAATACCCGACACATCCAGGACTGTGTATTTTATCTCTGCGTTTCATTTCTTCTCCCAGTTGTTCTGTCTTGTTGCTTTACATAGTCAGTAGGGACTGGTTTCCGCTTGTTCAGTCTCAATAGAATTAATGCAGTGGCTCTCAAACAGGGTTACGCTGCACTTTGGTGTGCATCGGACATCCACATAGGGTGCTCCTCTTTTCAATTAAGACTTTGCCAAAAGAATCTTAAAGATGACTCGGCTGTATTTACAAGTATGTATTAGGTATAGGGCTTTTCAGTGGGACATTTTTCATTCAAATGTGATCGTAGCTCAATGTTTCTTTAAATAATGGACTATCAGAGAGAACATTTTATCCGTTATAACTTTTAAATAAAAATTCCCCCAGCAGAGTGAATGCCCATTTTTTAACTCTGCAAGAAAATATTTTTTTCATAAAAATGTATACTACTTTAACCCTTTGAGTACTAGAGCAATGCGTATTGTACTCCTCTGGTACTCAAAGGGTTAACCCTTTGAGTGCCACAGGAGTGTCCAGTGCATTGCAAAGGAACTTGACGGACTTGTGTCTTTTTTCAACCTAATTTACTATATTACCGCTGGCAGTCTAAGGGTTAAATGAAAGGAGCCGAGAAATGGATCTGCATGAATTGAAGGTAACATGTTCCCCTATCATACATGGCTACAGACTGAAGTTGCACACAGCGGTTTTCACTTCTGAATACCATTTAACAAACAAACAAAAAAACCCCCACCAAAAACATTTTAAACATCCTGAAAATGTAAATAGCGCATCTCTCCCTACTCTGTTCTAGACTGCGTGTAACTAGTGCATCTCTCCCTACTCTGTTCTAGACTAACTAGCGCATCTCTCCCTGCTCTGTTCTAGACTGTGTGTGACTAGCACATCTCTCCCTACTCTGTTCTAGACTGCAACAGAAGCCACAAGCACATTCCGGTGGAGCTAGAAAACACGTTACAGGGAATGCGTCAATATCAAATGTATCAGAGATGCTAACATTGTCATTATGTGCACCTTAAAGTGGCTTATGTTCAAAAGAAAAGTGGTGGAATTCTGGGTCAAACAAACTGCACCATAGGTAACAAATACAAATTCCCAAAACTGAAATGGGGTTTTTACCCCTTGAATGCTATCGAGGTCTCCGATGCACTGGAGCTCTCTCTAGAATTGAAAGGTGGGAGATACACTAAGCGAAGAGGACTTATCCAGACTTATCCAGTGATATCACTTCTCCAGTTACTATGTTATTCTATGAGTCTACATGCTAACATCTCCAAAGTTGGAGAAATAAGTGCATTGGCTCCATAGAAATAAAATGCGATTTTTTTTTTTTTTTTTTTTTTACTTAGCGATAAATCCTTTTCTCTTAGTTCAGTAAGTGGTGCAGGGACCATGTGATTAAGCAATGTGCCTATAGGAGGCGGGACACTAATAAAAAACTCCTCCTACTTCCTAGCTGCTAACCCCTCCCCCTGACCAACTGCATTCAGCTTTTGTTTAGCAGAGTAAGCATGGGAATAGCAGAAAAACATATGAGCCAGAAATGGCAGTACATCTCCACCCACAATGTTTTCTGTGCATGGGAAGCCCTGTATCCCTCAGTGGAATAAGAGAAAAGGATTTATTGGTAAGTAAAAAAAACAAAGAGCATGGGGACGCAAAGACCATGGATACCTATCTAGCATAGAACAATATTGAAAATTATGACAGTTGGCTTCAAAGCAGATAGGATGTTGATCCAGGTAAATATCTGACTGCCATTTGGAGTCAGGAAAGAATTTTATTTACCCATTTGAGGCTAAATTTGAAATTTGAAATTTCTCCAGAGGTTTTTTTTGCCTTCCTCTGGATCAACAGGGGTGTTTTTGACATGTGCTGGACTTGATGGACGCATGTCTTTTTTCAGCCTCATCAACTATGTTACTATGTTAGCATGGGGACGTAGCAAAGCTGCCCCAAGTTAGCAGGAGGGAAGAAAACTAACGAACTAGTAAACAGTAAATAAAACATGTATATGTCCCATAAAGCATTCACCTATTGACTATTAAAGCCTCTCTCCCTCTCAGCCATAGGCTGAGCTTGGGCCTCTATAATTCAGACTGTAAACTATTCCAGTCGAAGGAAGGTAGGAATTATACAGCTAAATACTAGGACTCTCTCCTCACAAAGTGAGGGCCCTCAGAAGCTTTAAAGGGATAGTAATACTTTGTTTTATCTTTATTTTATTTTGTAGGCATTAAAAAAACATGGACGATATAAGTCTTATCTCTCAAACAAACCTTTATGGTTTGAGAGATATTCACAACCTAAGTTTCCCTTCACTGACCAACACAGTTAAGTCTGCCATGTAGCTGTCAGATTTGGAATCCGGTCCGTGGCTCTACAGCAGAGCCGAGATTGCGAGATAGAAGAAGAACTACCTAATTTGAATAGTCTACAAAGTGCGCCTGGTTTGCAAGCACACTTTTTAGACCCTTCCAATGAAATAGTTATTTTTATATCTTGCAATCTCGGCTCTGCTGAAGAGCCACCGGTTGATCTGCGGACCGCATTCCAGATCTGACAGCTAGATGGCAGACTTGACCGTTTTGGCCAGTGAGGGGAAACTTTGCTTGTGAATATCTCTCAAACCATAAAGGTTTGTTTGAGAGATAAGACTTATATCGTTCTTCATGTTTTTTTAATGCCTACAAAATAAAATAAAGTTAAAACAAAGTATTACTATCCCTTTAAGGGAGAAAGGTAAAATGATTAAAAAAAAAAAAAAAAATCTAATCTAACAAAATAAATCCTCTTGCGTTACGTTACCCTAGACCTCCTTGAGGGTTAATCTAAAAAACAAAAAAAAAAAAAACTGAAGGCATTTGGTCAGACAGAGAAGCTGACACATAGGAAGTAGGATGATTTTTTCTCTAGAGTGCCTTCCCTTCTATAGGCACAGTGCTTAACCCCATGGTCCCTGCATCCCTCAATGACGCTAGAGAAACATAGTAACTGGAGAAGTCACATCTGCGTTATCACCTATATCACATCTTAGTGCATAACCCCAAAGTGTTAGAGTAGAAGTTTTTATACATAAAAAAAAAATACATATATTGTAGGGCTTTTCCAGCTGAGAAAAACAGGTGCACTCTCCTTAGAAACAATTAATTCCCACCAATCAACAGGAATTATCCATAGGACTAATGAAACAGCATCACCTAGTGGTCATATAGCATTTTCTTTTTATAAAAAAAAAACAATTTCAGCCGTTATAAATTAGGAATTATTTCCCTGCAGTGGGTGTCCCCTTGCTTTACTCAGCAAGAAATGAAACTCTTTATAACACAGACACACACAAACTAGCAAAAGAGGCACAATGTTGCCCATGTGAGAAGAGTCGGGGGTGGGGGGGAGGAGAGAAGAGATTGTACTCTAAACACCAGTAGTGACCTTACATACACTAACACAAGGCAGCCTTGACCCACTGATGGTAACAGAAGGGCACACAAATTGCCCAGCACTGTGGCTTTGTGGTACTGCTACTGAAAGAATCACATATAGTGTGTGACACCCCAGCCTTGTCCCACTGGTATTGAGAAAACCACACATACAGCAAGTCATATAGCCCAGAGAGACAGACACAAAGGGGGGAAGCAGACAGAGTACATGGGGGCAGAGAGAGGTAATAAAGAGAAGGTGGAGGGCCTGCTGTATTCATTTGTATAGTAGCCACAGTGCTCAATTATAGAGTCAGTGTTCTGGCAATGTCATTATAATGGAGAGCGTTCTGCGGCCTTGTTGCAGTGAGCCAATTTTAGCAAAGCTGAAGAGCATGTTGGCCAGCTCTCCGTTACGTTAATAGTAACAAAGCAGGTGGTGTACAATGGAGTGGTGTCATACACGTATCAGCTGTGAATCCTGGGCTGGGGACTATCGGGGCCAGGACACTGTAAGCACAGTAGCTTCTGACCAGGTGTGGGACAATAGTCCCACAAATAGGATGTCGGCCCTGGGTAGAAGGGAGGGCAATGCGTGCCAGCATCAGGGACATGGAGAAGAAAAATGAAGGGAATAGGCAGGGAGACAGGGTTGTGGGGAAGTGCAGGGTGGCAGGAGGGGAATGGGCAAGATGGAGAAGAGACTGTAGGGCACAGGGAAGAAAGGTGATGAAGGTGTGAGGGTCTAACACCTAGAAGGACTTTTCCTGCAGGGAACAGAGAGCAATGTTCGGGTAAAGGTGGGGTATTGGAGGCTGTGCAATTCCTTGTAGGGGTTTTTCACAGGAGCGGTCAGGAGGGTTTCACCCCCCTTGGCCACTCCTGTGAAAAGCACACCTCCATGCATGAACCAATGGGAAAGGCAGTATACAGAAGATTTGCATAATTCCACCTTACTGCCTACCATGGGTGCTGGTGTTGTGGCAGGGACACAGAATAATTACATGGTGCTATTCTTCAATTATTATATATATATATTTTTATAAAGATATATATTTATATTATTAATATAAAACATTACTATACTTAAAAAAACAAAACAAACAAACAAACAAAAAAACCCCAATGGGTATTTTATATTTCTTTGTTGTGTCGTCTATGGTGCAGCTGGTTGTTCCACTTTCCTTTTCTGTTTTGTGTATCCTTCCGATACTGATCGCTACATGTCAACAACTGTAACAATGGCACCAGCCTTTCCTGGCGTTCTTTGTCCTAAAGACCATTTTAATATCACCCTGGTTCATACTGGCAGCATAACTTGGTGCAAAACAGATCATCGTGTTCTGATGTCATAAAACGCAACTATAGCAGAATAAATGGACACTGCATTATAAAGGTTTCAAACCACTACAACATCCAGCATTATTGATATTTGCCCATTAAACAGCACTGGCACTGTGGCCATTTGATACATGCCCCTGTTTGTGTTTTTATTATAAAAGTCTCTTCCAATTACGCTAGCAAAGTGGCAGCTGTGAAAAGGAAAGGTAGCCCCCTACAGGTGAGTTTAAATATTCTCTGCATTTAGAACATAAATAGCAAAAATTACTCCATTTCTTATGGCTTCTGTCACTGTTGTAATCTCCATGAAGCTCTACACTGGTTAATACCAATTTAAGGATCAGCATGTTTCAGAGCAATGCACTGCACTCCCCCTGGTAATTCAAAGGTAAAAGCACAAAGTTAACAGTTTTCTTCTAGTCATTTTAAAGATAAAATATATTCTGACCCTATTTAAAGGGATAGTAACATTTCATAATAAAAGCAGCTCCAATTAATCTTCATAGTATTAGCGCCATGGAGAGTGTTATTTCAATACTGTCAGAGTTGTAGTTCAAGAGTAATTGAATGATAAAGTATCCCCCATCCCGCCCCTTTTACTGATGTAACACTGCTCACCTCAGAACAGCAGGGAGGTGCCCAGGTAGATTGCAGTGAGGGACAATCTTCAATTACGATCAGGGAAAAAGCTGAAAAACCTGTCAAGGGGGCAGGGTTTTCATTGTTCTCACAGTAATAAGATTGTCCCTTGCGGTTATCTTTCTGGTCTTACAACCAGATTCCACATCTGAGGTGAGCAGTGTTACACTAGGTAAAAGGGGCGGGAGGGGGATACTTTATCATTCAATTACTCTTGAACTACAACTCTGACAGTACTGAAATAACACTCTCCATGGCCCAAATACTATGAAGATTAATTGGAGCTGCTGTTTTTGTGAAACATTACTATCACTTTAACAGAGCAACTTACATAGGTAGGTGTACTTCACACAGCAGTCAGCTATGTTTTTATATTTGCATGTGGTCTCTGTTGTAGTGCAGTAATTTCAGCTTACAATCATAATTGCTGTATGAAGGACCCTTACCTAAATAAATAAGCCGTTACACACAGTAATTGTACAGATATACCTGACTACTATACAATGGACTCCCTAACTAGGTAAGTGCTTCTGTTACACACAGTAATTATATAGATATACCTGACTGCTGAATGATGGACTCCTACCTAGGCAGGTCCAGTTACAATCTGTAATTATACGGATATTTGTGACTGATTTATAAGGGACTCTTTCCTAGCTAAGTCTTTCTGTTAAATTAAGATACACTTATTCCTAGACCATAGTTCCCCTTTAAGGCTGCATTAGCAGGTACCTGACACAGCCCTTGTGGTGCATGCACATAGTATGAACAATAGCAGGTTGGCTGGTTGCTACAATGTCAGGTGGGTAAGTGGTACATGAAAGGTACCTGTATGACACTCGAGAAAAAAATCGTTTCGATGAGATTTTTAATTGCCAAGCAATAACTTACGAAAACCCTTAACCCCTTAAATGCTAGAGGTCTCCAACACATTGCTTCATAATGCATTGGAGACTCTCCTAACATGCGAGGGGTTAATCAAATCTAAACCCCATACCGAAAAGACCAAGCCATGTGAATTTAATCTCTAGCCTGAAGAAGGGTAACCCCAGTTATGCCTAATCCTTCCCTGTACACCTCTGACAGTGAAGGGGTTAATCATAGCAGGCAGAATTAGTGCTGCCCTAAAAGCAAACGCCTGCCATGTGACCAGGACACCAGGTAGGGAAAAGACAACATGGATTTAAAGGGTCCAGCAAGAGTTAAGATCCACTGCACTGCCTGCCCCCAACTGACTTCCCTTCCTTCCCTACTGCACCCCACCCCCCTTTATCTTGTATAATACACTCTGTAGTACACGGATTTAGACCTCCACAAGGAATAAGAGTTGTCGAATTTGAGCAGGTAGACCCCTCTCCCGGGGTACTGGTGACTGCCGGCATACACTTCTTCGTGACAATCCCTTCTGTACACTGGGACAATCTCGTCCAGCTGAGGCTTGTTGGCGTTCTTTTTGGCTTTTTCTTCACTGTTTGGATTCTCTGAAAGGATAAAGCAATAGATTAGTGAAGTCCCTTCACCACTCCCACTAGTGTGTATATATACATTGAAAGGGATAGCAATACTTCATTTTATATTTATTTTATTTTGTAGGCATTAAAAAAACATGTAGAACGATATAAGTCTTATCTCTCCCTTTATGGTTTGAGAGATATTCACAAGCAAAGTTTCCCCCTCCCGCCCCTTTTACCTAGTGTAAGCTATCTCTTCTCAGATGTGGAATCCAGTCCATAGACCAGACAGATAATAGCAGGGGACAATCTTCTTCCTATGAGAACAATGAAAGCCCTGCCCCCTTGACAAGTTTTTCAGCTTTTTCCCTTATCTTAATTGAAGATTGTCCCTCTCTGCAGTCTACCTGGGCACCTCCCTTCTGCTCTGGCTGAGCAGTGTTACATCAGTAAAAGGGGCGGGAGGGGGATACTTTGTTATTGAATTACTCTTGAACTACAATCAGAATTGAAATAACACTCTCCAAAGTCCAAATACTATGATGATTAATTAGAGCTGCTTTTATTATGAAACATTACTATCCCTTGAAGTATCAAAGGGCACTACTATTTGACAAATGTAGAAGAGAGACTACTGCTTGGGTGCTACTTATTTCAATTACTATGTATGGAGAAATGGTATCAAACTATGGAACAAGTGCACTCACAGGACTTGTGCAATAAGTGCTGGTTTATTAGTCAACGTTTTGGCTCCCTTGTTAAAGGCCCTCTAGGGGGCCGAAACATTGACTAATAAACCAGCACTTATTGCACAAGTCCTGTGAGTGCACTTGTTCCATAGTTTGATACCATTTCTCCTTACATATTATTTACACATACATACATAGACGCTCACTGGGCCCTGTGTATTTACACAAACTGCACCATGGTGGACAAAAACATTCCCCAAATGCCCAAGCATTTAACTCTTTAATGCCAAAGTTCAACAACACGTTGATTCTAAATGCATATGAAATGTATTCAAAGTGTCAAAAGCCCCATTGAAATCAATGGAGATGATTACTTGTCCACTACAGTTGTTTGCCACAGAATTTGCTACATATAAGAACAGGAATTAACAGGAATAACATCAGTACAGTTTCTCCATGATGTCTTCAGTCTTAATTGCCTGTATACATGGCATTCCAAAGAATAGATTATAGCAAGTAATCCACCTATCCACTGCCTAATAATTTCTTAACCTCTTATTTAAAAGAACAATAATTCATAAATGCAAGTATTAACTCCTAAGGCCTTACTGAGGCTGACAGAAATTAGAGAATGAGAATGCAAAGGAATGCGAGAGAGATGGAATGAAATAGCGAGGGAGGGAGAGAGCGCGAGAATGCGAGCGCGAGGGAGGGAGAGAGTGCGAGAATGAGGGAGGGAGAGAGCGCGAGAATGCGAGCGCGAGGGAGGGAGGGAGCGCGAGAATGCGAGCGCGAGGGAGAGAGAGAGCGCGAGAATGCGAGCGCGAGGGAGAGAGAGAGCGCGAGAATGCGAGCGCGAGGGAGAGAGAGAGCACGAGAATGCGAGCGCGAGGGAGAGAGAGAGCGCGAGAATGCGAGCGCGAGGGAGAGAGAGAGCGCGAGAATGCGAGCGCGAGGGAGAGAGAGAGCGCGAGAATGCGAGCGCGAGGGAGGGAGAGAGAGAGCGCGAGAATGCGAGCGCGAGGGAGGGAGAGAGAGAGCGCGAGAATGCAAGCGCAAGGGAGGGAGAGAGAGAGCGCGAGAATGCAAGCGCAAGGGAGGGAGAGAGAGAGCGCGAGAATGCAAGCGCAAGGGAGGGAGCGCGGGAATGCGAGCGCGAGGGAGGGAGAGAGCGCGGGAATGCGAGCGCGAGGGAGGGAGAGAGCGCGGGAATGCGAGCGCGAGGGAGGGAGAGAGCGCGGGAATGCGAGCGCGAGGGAGGGAGAGAGCGCGGGAATGCGAGCGCGAGGGAGGGAGAGAGCGCGGGAATGCGAGCGCGAGGGAGGGAGAGAGCGCGGGAATGCGAGCGCGAGGGAGGGAGAGAGCGCGGGAATGCGAGCGCGAGGGAGGGAGAGAGCGCGGGAATGCGAGCGCGAGGGAGGGAGAGAGCGCGGGAATGCGAGCGCGTGGGAGGGAGAGAGCGCGGGAATGCGAGCGCGAGGGAGGGAGAGAGCGCAGGAATGCGAGCGCGAGGGAGGGAGAGAGCGCAGGAATGCGAGCGCGAGAATGCGAGCGCGAGGGAGAGAGCGTGAGAATGCGAGCGCGAGGGAGGGAGAGAGAGAATGCGAGCGCGAGGGAGGGAGAGAGAGAATGCGAGCGCGAGGGAGGGAGAGAGAGAATGCGAGCGCGAGGGAGGGAGAGAGAGAATGTGAGCACGAGGGAGGGAGAGAATGCGAGCGTGAGGGAGGGAGAGAATGCGAGCGTGAGGGAGGGAGAGAATGCGAGCGTGAGGGAGGGAGAGAATGCGAGCGTGAGGGAGGGAGAGAATGCGAGCGTGAGGGAGGGAGGGAGAGAATGCGAGCGTGAGGGAGGGAGGGAGAGAATGCGAGCGTGAGGGAGGGAGGGAGAGAATGCGAGCGTGAGGGAGGGAGGGAGAGAATGCGAGCGTGAGGGAGGGAGAGAATGCGAGCGTGAGGGAGGGAGAGAGAGCGCTAGAATGCGAGGGAGGGAGATAGCGCGAGGGAGGGAGAGAGCGCGAGATTGCGAGCGCAAGGGAGGGAGGGAGAGAGAGATTGCGAGCGCAAGGGAGGGAGGGAGAGAGAGATTGCGAGCGCAAGGGAGGGAGAGAGAGAATGCGAGCGCAAGGGAGGGAGAGAGCGAGAGAATGCGAGCGCAAGGGAAAGAGAGCGAGAAAATGTGAGAGGGGGAATGCAGGAAAGTGAGAGGGGGAATGCAGGAAAGCGAGAGGGGGAATGTAGGAAAGTGAGAGGGGGAATGCGGGGAAGTGAGAGGGGGAATGCGGGGGAGTGAGAGAGAATACGAGGGAGGGAGTGAGAAAGGGAGTGTTTACCCCCTCTGCCATGTATGCTGGTAATCCGAAGTTTGAAGAACGAGAAGTTTAAGGAAAGGTTATTGGAGTGTGGGTATTATATAATTGTGGAGTAGATCCAGCCTCTCCACTCACGACTGGAGCCAATCAGGAACAAGCCATGGGAAATGTAGTTTTCCCAAAAAAGTACCGCAACAGTGCCCGAAGCCACCTGAGTCCCCCAAACACAAACTAAATGTTGACTGGATAGTAGAGCAAGGGCAGACAATTAAAATGAGCCGTCTCTGAAGTTGCTACGATGAGCGATTGCAGAGATATGTCCCAAACTGTAAAGTCCCATAGAAGTGAATGGAGCAATGGCTTCTATGCGGTAAAAGACAATTGTTGCAAAGTTGCAACTGTGAAGTAAATTTGCACCAAACATCACTAAAACATGTCACTAGAGCCAATAAACACTGTGCCCAGTAGGGAACGTGTCCCCCCCCAAAGATGCTAAACCAGCAACCAAAGGGTTAAGTTACCACAGAAACTTGCTCCAAACACCCAACAGACATACAGATGAACCCAGTGAGTGAAGGAGTATGCAATAGGAACTCCAAAGGAGACCCCTGTGCGGAGAGGCAACGTGGGACATGTGGACCTGCAGCACTCAAAGGGTTGCTCACCTTTCCTGCAGATCTTCTGTCTTCAAGATTACCATGTATCAAGAAGAAGCCTCAGTGGGCAACTCCTGGGGAAAGAACTTGCAGCCAATATTCCCCCCCCCATATCTAACAGAAAAAATAATAAACAAGCTAAAACTATAGCAGAACTATTCTCTTGCCTTGTATCTTCACCAAGGAACAAGTCTTACTGGAGCTGATTGGCTAGCTGCAGCCAAGGAGGGAAAGCAGACTCCACCCCTGCATTCACTTCTCAGAATTGTTCCTGCCTACTTAAATGGGCTGATCGCCTACCCAAAGTTACCAGTAACCTATATTTGACGACAGAGAAAAGGGGATTTTTATGTACTTACTGTAAATCATTTTCTCTTAGTCCTGGAACACAGGAACCATGAGGTAGAGTATACTCTTCTACAGGATGGCAGGGCACTTGCCTTAAAAAGCTCCTCTCCTACTCCACTTTGCTTCCCACAAAACATGCTCATTTGTAACTAATAGCTATGATGGAAAACAGAAGTGAGGCAGGAAAGGGGCCACCTGAACCAAAGAACCCAAAGGACCTCCCTGCACAGAACTCAAACAGCTTGGTTTTCTCGAGTTTCACATGGACTAAGAGAAAAGGATTAAATTGGCAAGTACACACAAATTCCCTTTCCTTTTTCGTCCAATTTGGAATGCAGGAACCAAAGCTATCCACCAAGATTCCAGAAAGGGAGAGGAAAAACTCCTTAAGACAAAGGCCAGTTCTAGAAGAGAGGAACTGGAACAGATACAACCTCACACATCAAGCCAAGAAACAGGAGAAAAAAAAAAAAAAAATAAGAAAAGAGAGAGAAAAAAATTTAAAAAGTTACTGGATGATAAGAGAACGATACCCACACAGCCTGTATGATTTTCTGTACAAAACTGGCTCCAGCCTAAGCCATAACATTGAATCAGTAGTGCTAAACAAATGTGAGAAGGGACGGACACGCTGCAGCCCTCCACAGGTGGTCTATAAAGGCCTAGTTCTTGAAAACCCAGGAGACACCCACTGTTCTGATGAATTGAGCTGTAAGCCTAAAGGGGGCAGACTTGTTCCTCAAGTGTGTAGGCCTGGACCAATTGTCGCCTGAACCCAGTAAAACACTGTCACATGAGATTTAACTAGGCACGCACAAGGTCCCTCAGGAACAACAAGGAGCAAGCTCAAGTTGCTAAAAGCTTTGTACGCGTAACTTAGCACTACCAGTACCTAACTACAGCCAAGCAATTAAAGGGAAACTATCACCCCGCAAAAACCTAACCTGTATTGATTCTGCATCTGGCGACTAGCTGCTTAGTAGCGCTAGTAGCCAGAAATATTACCCGGTTCTGAAGATTTCATCCTTTTTCTGACGAAAAGGGACTGACAGCGCAGGCGCACAGACTTCACTGGGATGAGATGTCCGTGCTTCCTGTTCCAGTGACAGTCAGAAAAATGACGAAATCTTCAGAACCGGGTAATATTTCTGGCGACTAGCGCTACTAAGCAGCTAGTCGCCAGATGCAGAATCAATACAGGTTAGGTTTTTGCGGGGTGGTAGTTCCCCTTTAAGCTCCTGCTCCTGTTAGAAGCTGGACAAAGAGGAGGAAGAACTAGATAATGAGAAACTCACAAAAAACTGAAGGGTAAACCCTACAAGAGTTCTCAAAACCACCCGATCAGAATTAAATATCTGAAAGGGAGATTTATAGGAGAAAGTCAATAGTCTGACTACAGGCCAAACCACAAAACAGAAATCTGTCTTAAGATTCCAGGACTGAAGGCAAAGACAGGGACTCAAAAAAAATTAACCCCCAGAAACACTCCCAAAAGCAAAGTCCCGTTCAGCAGAGAATTAGGATCCCTAAACACTGGGTAGGCTTGAGCTAGCCCCTGCACAAAGGATGCATATCCTGTAAAATGGAAATATACCTCTGAAGAGACACAGAGTAGATATCTGGGCCTTAATAGAACGAAAGCTAAGACATTGCTAAAGAGGATTGTGAAGAAAGATTAAGAACATCAGAAGACAAAAAGGACTCAGATGTGACCCCTGGTTTTCGCTCCACATGAAGAACAAGGAATATACTTTGCAGTACCAAAGCAACATCTCCACCAATGGGAAACACAGAGGACCCGACTAAAGAGAGGCAGAAGGAAGGGAAGCTGAAAGAGACGCCCAGCTATGGGCAGAGTAAGACGAACCAAAAACCAGACCCAAAGGGCTCAGAATGGGGAGAGCAAAACTACACGAGCCTGCTCTATACAGACTTCTTCAATACCCTGGAACTTCGACAGAATAGAGGAAACATATACGCCAGAGGAAGGGTCCAGCATCTGGAGCAAAACAGGGAAATCTTGTGATTCAACTGATGTCATTAAATCCATAGATGGAAGACCCCCACAGACTGACTATGGAGTTAATAATAATAATTTAATAATAACTTTTATATAGTGCCTTTCTCCCAGTGGGACTGAAAGCGCTTTCAGAGCATGCTCTCAGAATTAACCAAATCGTCAGCTGAAATAAGAGATGTTATTATTACCCAATCAATGGTACTCATTTATCGACCTCAGAAGGATGAAGGTCTGAGTTGACCCTGCTGGGATTTGAACCTGCAACCTTGAGGTTTGAACAGGCTCCATAGTCAGGGAATTTATCACTGAGCTATCTCACCAGCTGCTCAAGTTATCAATTCTGAGATCTAGCCCAAGTGCTAAGTAAATCTGGAACAACATTGTTACACCTGGAACATAAACAGCAGAGAAAGGCACATGAGCTTCCACCTAAACAAGAATCAACAGACCTTTTGACCACACGCCTGCACTCCTGGTCCCTACTTGGTTGTGATTAGCTTCAAAGATCTTAGAAATAACCAGATCGTCGTCTTCGTCGTCTTTGGGCGCATCCACATAGACTGTCTCTAATAGCTGACTCCCCCCCGCCCCCAAACAGCAATGGCCCTAGTCAACCAAGTAACAGTGAAACTAGAATGTAAAGTGGCCCCAGAAACCACAAAATTTGTCTTCAAGACAGAATACAAGTGCTTATCTTCATGGTTCTTAAGAGCGACCTCATCCACCAGCGGCAAAGCTGTAAGCTTAGAAAGTTGAGAAACTGCAGGGTCTACTGCTGGGCAAGGGGGATCAGCCCACCTGTTTTAGGGTGTGGTGAGGAAGAAGATAGCTGCCTCACTTTTGTATTGCTTAAATATATCAGGGACTAAAGAACTGAGGCTTCAGAGACCTTCAGGCTTTCCAAAAACAGCCTGCTTAAGACCAAGATTATCCCCAGGGGTTAAAGACTAATCCAAATCATGCTCAGATTCCCCTTCCTCAACTGAAGAATCCCCTTCCGTGGGAAAATCCCCATCCACGCTCACAAAATGACAAATGTCTTTTGGGATTACAGGAAGGTTCTGAGTCAAAGACTCAAGGATCGCTTGAATGGAGGAAGGTATATTACTTAAATAAAAAACAAGGCTTTAACCCATGCAGGTCTCTGTTCAATAGAAGAGAGCCCCAGAAGCTGTGTAAGGGACCCAGAAAAAGAGGAACATAAAGTACTAGAGGAGTCTCTAGGAAGACTAACCTGGCAGGAGGAGCAAAGGGTTAAAGGGGAGACCCTCGGTGGTCTTGGACTTGACCATGTCTCCCTTGTGCTCACACATTGTCAGCAGACACTCTACTGAGGAATAAAGGAGAGAAAATTACTTATCTGCCTGAATGGGTTAACAGGAATGCAAGGAGGGAGAAACCTCATGTAGCAAGCAAACAGGAAGAGGGTAGGCATGGAACCTCCCCTTCCTACTCCCTGAGGCCTGTAGGGAAAAAAAAAACCTTCCTTACAGGAATGCAGTTTTTGCCCTTCTATATAATGGAGCCGTGGCTCTCCAGCTGCTTCTCAATAGCACCACCACATTAGTGGGAGAAGGGCTGTGCCCAAAGGAACCGCTCAACTGTAATAAAAATGAAGCAGAGTAAGCCCTTATTCTCCCACTGGAACCCACCGGTGGAGCAGCAAAACACAACAGTACCATCTGTGTGTCTGCAGTGTGTGCTTGTCGTGCTTAAAGACTCCATGCACCCATAATGAACAAATTACACTGAGGTAAATTCAAGCAGCAAAGCCTTGCAAGAAGCCCCCTCCAGAGAAGTAAAGGGAAAGACAGAAAGGAAGAGCAGAGCTATTGATTTTACCACAGACAATGAGAATGTGAGTATTACTCACGGGTCCTCTTTAGTATCATGTTATTATATCCATCTATATCCTGTTCAGACAAGCTAAGCAGAAATGAATGGAAAAGGCCAAGACAGCAAACCATCCCCTTGCAGTCCCAGGTACTGTACAGTCTGTGCTAGGGTTCAACCCAACAATGAAGGCCAGAGATAGGTGCCTAACTGGGGAGATGGGGGGGGAGGTGTCTGAATCACACAGCCCCCTACTAGAGACAAAAAAAATGACGCTACCTAAGAAAATCTATGCTGTGATGCCTCTCTTTGAGGTCACTTTTAAAACTGACCTACACTGGTGGGGTAAAGTGGAGTAGGGAGAGAATTGCTGTCTAAAGAGAACCTTTTAAGACAAGTGCCCTGCCCCCCTGGCTGGAGGATATTTTACACCATGGTACCAGTGTTCCACATTGGAGGAAAGAGAAATGGAGTTTGTGTTTGAAATCTTTCAAAATCATCTTGTTACAAAGTGACAGTTCCATTAAACATATGATCTAGTGCAGTGGTTCTCAATCTTTTTTTGATCGGGGCACCCCTAACACATAATCTAGAACATTCGGGGCGCCCCTAACATATTTATTGTACTTTATCAAGGGCATAATGAAGGGTACAGTAAATAAATATACAGTTATTATTAGGTCTTATAATCATGATAACAAAACTAAACATATTGTGTATAACAATTTCTATAAATCTTTATTTAAAAGTCTATTTTTGTTAGTCTTTATAGAAACCACAACGCACCCTAAGTTGATGTCCGTGGCACACCAAAGTGCCACGGCACCCTGGTTGAGAATCACTGATCTAGTATAAATAGGTATGTGCCCATCAGAGAAAGTTACAACATGGTGGTGTATGTATAAAGACAACTGGAGCAATTCCGGGGCAAAACAGCTGCACGCTTATTAATGAAACCCCTCGGATGTTAGAAACATCTCCAATGAACTGTGAAGCAATGTGCTGTTGGAAGACCCCTTCATCATCCAAGGGCGTAGAAATATCTCATACATTTACAGTGATTTTTATTTAGTATGGTGCAGTTATTTTGACCCAGGACTGCTTCTCACTTCGGTCTTTGTACATATGAGCAGGGGTAAGTCAATTGCTGGACCTCCAGCTGTTGAGGTTGGCTGGAGATGTGACAACTGACCATCACTTTTCTAGGGTATATAATCACATCTCTACCAATTAGGGGCCTTATCCAAAAGGGGTGAATTCTTGGACAAACTATCGATGCCACACTTGCTACCCCTTTGGCACTAAGATATAAAGCAAAACTTTCACTTAGTATAAAGTCGCCCTCCAATAATTAAACATATGGCGACTAGCTTCATAATAAGTCTATTACCCGTCAGAAGTGCCAGATTCTAAAGTAATCCTTAATCTTCGGAGACTGACGGTCAGGTTAGTGCCGTCTGCACGCCTGCTCCATCAGTACCTTTATGGTTACCTCGTGGCACAGTGCAATACTTCTTACAGGAGACCGGGACTGATGGCGCAGGAGCGCAGATAAGATGTCTGGCTTCAGGTGTCCGAAGATTAAGGATTTCTTTAGAATCTGGCACTTCTGAGGGGTGATAGACGTATTATGAAGCTAGATGCCATATGTTTAATTATTGGAGGGCGACTTTATAGTATATGAAAATTCCACATTAAGTTGTGTTTTTAACCCCTTAGTGACCGGCCGAGTACAGACGAGGCTGGCACCCAACGCCTGCCAAATTTTTTTTTACCCCATTACCTTCAACGACTTCCTGGACGTACATGTACATCCTCTGTCACTAAGTGAAAGATTCTGCGGGACGTACATGTACGTCTATTGTCGGGATGGGGTTAATCCCTCAAAAGTGACGCGATGAGCTGGAGACCTCTCCCTGTGGTGGAGATGGTTTGCTCCAGTACTTCGCCTATTTTCTTTCATTTTGAACGCCTGAAATTAGTAACTTCATCCAAACTACAGAACATAACTGCCACCCCATGATTATTACTATACACCCGTGCAGGAAAGCCAATGCACGTTTTCTTATCAAGCGGCACGTACCTTCATCTTCCTCCTCATCCTCGCTGGACTCACTGACGTGAACGCTGACCGCAGTGTTTGGGGAATCTGTCCATTCAAAATACACCCCAAACCCAATGTCATAATTATCTGTGGCAAACTCCCAGAAAAGATAAGAGCCTTCCTCGTGGGTGGGAACCCTGACAGTCACCACCTCCCCTCGACCCACGGTGATCACGGAGTCTGCGTCCTGGCGGATCTTCTCTTTGAAGTCCTTTATCTGTGGCCGCGTCCACATGGAAGGAGCAGCTATTACCGGCGTGGACTCTGGGAAAGAAGACATTTCCTTTATGTGATATACTGCATTCATTCAATATATAAAAGAGCAACACTGAATGGTTTTAGGAAGTCTACCACACATATGAGTAGATCACTGCAAAGATTTAGAACACTATGGATACTGTAAAAAGCAGACTGGTGGGTGGCAGGTGGGCATTTGCTAGAGCAGCCTGGCAAGGGCCTGTGGGCATCTGCTAGTGTAGCTTGTCAAATAATCTGTGGGTATTAGTAGTATAGGCCTATGTTCAGAAAGTTAAAGACAAGAAATTCTGGAGCAGAGCAACATCATCATATAGGTACTAATATGCAAGCTGGAGACATTAAAAACAAGCGTTGGGCTGTAGGAAACTGGAGGATCAGATTAGCTTACTGACTGAAGGACTCTGTGCCTAATTAAACTTATGACAAGCGCATTATATCCAGGTGATTTGGGTGCTGCACTTTATGCACTCTTTCTGCCATGGCTGCTGAGAACTATTTACTGCTATCTATTAGGTGTACACAGCTTGCTTCACTCTGTTACCATGCTAAATCCCAGGTCTTAAAGGGGATCTCTCACCTACATATATGTAATGCTCATTAGTTAGAGCATTTATCAAAAAGATTCAAAACATTGTCCATTGTTTAAAAAAAGTACAGTTATATGCGCAAAAATGAAAGTTCAAAAAGTGCCCAGCAGCCTACTTCCGGCTTGCCGAATCTTGCCGACCAGAGGCAGCTCCCGTCCCACTACCCATCATCCTCCGATGACGGAGGCTGTCTGTCACTAAGGTGGAGCGATCTCATTGGCAGAGATCGATATCTATCCAATGCGTTAGCTCCACCTTATTGACAGACAGCCTCCGTCATCGGAGGATGATGGGTAGTGGGACGGGAGCTGCCTCTGGTCGGCAAGATTCGGCAAGCCGGAAGTAGGCTGCTGGGCACTTTTTAAACTTTAATTTTTGCGCTGATAATGTTTTTTTTAAAACAATGAACAAGGTTTTGAATCATTTTGATAAATGCGCTAACTAATGAGCATTACATATATGTAGGTGAGAGATCCCCTTTAACATTGGCACCAAAGAGTGTTACATTATAACTAGCACTACTGTGTCTGCTCCTTTTCTGTTTAAGACATCTATTGTGTGCTAATGACGTACATTTTGGAGGAATTACTGGTGAGTGATTAAATTATTTGAAGTGTACAAATAAAAATTATCAAAATACCCATTGTTTTAAATGGGATTTTAACCTTTTGCAGGCTAATGAAGCTGGAACTGGAGACCACACTAGCAATGTAGGGGTTAACACCCCAATTTAAATTCTTAAACTCGTGCAGTTGGTTTGTTACATAATTATTCCTCTTCATGGGGGGTTAAAAGGGATAGTAATACTTAAAATGTACAAAATATAAAAAAAAAAGTTGTAGGGTTTACACCCCTGACTAAAACAAAGGTAACACATGGCTGAAAGGTGTTTTATTCAAAAGTTATTACAGTTGAAACTTGACATTTTTAGGTACAAAAATCAACTGAGCTGTTGCTACACCATCCTGTGGACAGCTCTGGTCAGTTGACCATAAATCTGCATAGGATGGTGTTGCAATAGCGCCACTGTACACTTTCAGGCCATGGAGATATTGCATCTAAAAAAAAAAAAAAAAAAAAAAAAAAAAATCAAGTTTGAGCTGTAATAACTTTTGAATAAAACACCTTTCAGCAGTGGGAGTACCCTTGTTTTACTCAGGGAGATAAAATTAAAAAATATATATGTTTTAGGGTTTAAGTATTACTATCCCTTTAAGAAGCCCATTCAAATCTTTGGATGGTCCCCTAGAGTGCAGCTGGTTTGATTCAGACTTGTTCCTCTCTGTCTTGCTGAATATGGCCCTAAGACAGCAGTTCTCAACCTTTCTAGTGCAGCGACCCTTTGATAAAATTTCCCAAGTTGTGGGGACCCCTAACAGTAAAATTATTTTCGTTGCTCCTTCATCGCTGTAATTTTGCTACTGTTATGAATCGAAATATAAATATCTGATGGTTTTAGGCGACCCCTGGCAAATCGTCATTCGACCCCCAAAGGGGTCCCGACCCACAGGTTGAGAACCACTGCCCTAAGAGCTTCATGTAGTAGACAGAACAGATACCTTTGGGCCCATTCTCCAGCAGATCTTCCAAGGGGTCGGACTCCAGTTCTGCTTCATTGCCGTCTATGTGAGAGTGACTCTGGCCATTGACAGAAGGGGCATCACAGGGCCCTGTACCACACCCAGCGTTCATCTTGGAGGGAGAGTTCAATGGAGAAATCGTTCCACCAACTGCAGCATCCTGCTGCTTCTGTAAGGCGGCCTAAGGAGACAAAGGCCATGTGGTAATTATATAAAGTACATCACTAGGGGCCCTACACTCTAAAGGAGAAGAACAATTCTGGGGCAAACCAACAACACAGTAAGGCGGCAGGGGGGATTAACCCTTTGAGTGCCAAAGTGGTACGGAATGCATTGCTTTGCAATAAAATAAAGGGTTAATAAAAAATTCCCTCTGGTTTAAATGGGGCTTTTAACCATCAGATACTAACCTGGCACACAAAGGGTTAACCTTATTATTGTATTGTAACAATGCATGAAAACTCTAGAATTCAAAGGGTTAAAAGCTCCAACTAAATCAATGTTGAATTTTAATTGTAAGCCCCCTTCACCCCATGGTGAACTTTGTCCGCTACAGAATTGCTCATCTCCTCCTTTCTGCTTAACCCTTTGGGTGCCACAGGGGTACACAAGGCATGGCTTTCGCCATGCATTGCAGAGCCCTCTGGCACTCAAAGGGTTAAGACAACTAGGACCTTATTCAAGAAGCTAAATAAAGGGACAAACCAGCCTCATAAGCAACAAGCTAACATTCCCACCGATTAACCGTTGTAGACCAGAGGGCAGTGTACCACATTACTTTACAATGCTTTGCACAACCCACTGGTCCACAAGGGGTTAAAAGTTGATTTTTAACCCCCTGAATGCAAAGTGTACAAAGCTTCACAAGCATTCAAGGTGTTAAAAACCCCATAAAGATGAATGGGAGATTGAGAAATTTTTAACAGCCCCCATTGCTGCTGTTTACCAATAACTGGACATCTTTAGCCCTTAGTTCATTCCACCGCACAATCCACTGACATGCACATCCTCCGTGAACAATGTAAGAAGAGGATCGGACTGTCACAAGGTCGGCAGCTACAGACAACTTGCTGATATTTCAGCAGGAGGCTGATCAATTTACCAGCAACAAGACGGCAGTTATGATTTCTAGGAAAACACATAATCCTAAGTATGGCTCTCATACGCAAAGAAAGAAAATATTATCTCCGTGACAGCTGTATGGACTCCTACATAGGTAAGTGATAACACAAAGGATGGAGCTAAACAAAAACAACTGTGGAGCAATTTTAGAGCAAACCAACTGCACTGCAAGAGATATATAAATCCCCAATGCATTTAAATGGGGATTGTAAACCAGTGAATACTAGAGAGATCACCAGTGCGTTGCTTGTCACGGTGTGGAAGAACTCTATCATTCAACTGGTTATTTGTTCCTTTTTGGCCCAGTTGGTTGCCCCAGAATCACTCCTCTTTTTGTTTTATATAGAAGGGCTTGTTCATTCACGTTACGTTGTGATATATTTATTGGCAGTTATCAGCAGTTTGATCACAACTTTTCAATGATTCAGATCCCTTTCTGACTGTGAATGGGGCACAATCCACAGAAACACTGAGTTTTAGCACCGGATATTTGTCATCAAGTTTGCTATTATTATCTAGCTATATCAATCACTGAGTGTACACCGAGGACCTGTACTAGTCTGTATTAGTCAGTGAGTGTACACCGAGGACCTGTATTTGTCAGTGAGTGCACACTCAGGAGCTATATTACAGTCTGTATTAGTCAGCGAGTGCACACTCAGGAGCTATATTACAGTCTGTATTAGTCAGCGAGTGCACACTCAGGAGCTATATGAGAGTCTGTATTAGTCAGCGAGTGCACACTCAGGAGCTATATGACAGTCTGTATTAGTCAGCGAATGCACACTCAGGAGCTGTATTAGAGTCTGTATTGTTCAATGAGTGCACATTTAGGAGATGTATTAGAGTATATATGTCAGCGAGTGCACACTCAGAGCTCTCTCTATGTCAGTTACAGTGAGTGGAAGATATGGAGTTGAACCTGTATCTGAGCTAGTCAGAAAGTGCACAGTTGGGAGCTATAACTATTCTAGTCGCTGTAAGTGCACACTCAGGAGCTGTTCCTATGCTCTTCACAGCGAGTGCACATTCAGGAGCTGTTCCTATGCTCATCAAAATGAGTGCACACTTAAGAGCTGTTCAGCACGTGTCACAGCGAGTGCACAGTCAGAGGCTGTGCAAACTGAGTGGAGATTCAGGAGCTGTAACTGTATTTGTGTTGTTTATATCAAGTTTGCACACAGGAGCTGTTTCTGTGCTAGTCACTGTGAGTGCAGACTCAGGAGCTGTACCTGTTGCTGAGCGAGCTGCACTTGATACAGCTGCTGCATGTACTGCTGGTAGTGCTGCTCCTGCAACTGTCTGATCAGGATCTGTTGCTGCTCGAAGTTTCCTGGGTACTGCTGTGCTGCGTACTGCTGGAACTGCACGGCCGTCTGGGAGTTCAGAGCTGCCATGATCTGCTGCCTGTCAGGAGAACAGGACGAGAGGGACACCTCAAACACAGGCTTGGTTACTGCTGGTAAAACACCCTGAAGCCTCAGACACACACTCACAGTACAAACACAGGCACCTGGCTCAACTGGCTGTTGCTTCACACACATTTCCATGTTTCTTAACATGTAGAACAACGGTAGGCAACCTCTGGCACTCAACTGTTGGGGACTACAGGAGTAGGCAATGTCTGGCACTGCAGCTCCATTGTCTAAAACCAGCCAACAGCTGGAAATCCTACAGATTGCCTAAACACCATTGTAAAACACCATTCCAAACCTTTGAAAGAGACAGGAGTGTTTAGCACATTACACTCATACACGGACATGGTAAAGGTCTTCACAGCGGCCTATGGTGCTGCCAGTAGTCCTTTTAACGAGAATTGTTGAAGGTTGTGATGCTCAAATCAAACTCAAGTGAACGGCCAACCCAGTTGGGCATCAGCCAATATTATACGGCTGGTGCTCATGTGGAATGGACATCAGTTATGCCTCTTGTTTCTGGATCAGGAGGGAAACAGAGAGCAAAGGTGAGTTCACAACATGGACGACAGAACTGTAACAAAGAAGCAGCTACAGTTCTGTCACCCAAGTGAAAGTCCTTAAAGGGGCAGTAAATCCAAGACTATGAATAAATACACTCCTAAATGGCCTCACAATTCTTAAAAATGTATAGGCAACCGCTAGAGTAAAAGATGCCTTTATTGGCTAAGCAATTTTAGAGTGAGATTCTAAAGAGACTCAGCCGATAAAGGCATCTCTTGTACTCTACCACTCTCCTGCTTTTTCTATGGCCAACACGGTACCATCTTTAAACTATAAAAACAGCCAGATAGGTTTCTTTAATACCTGAAGGGCCTCAACTGTGCTGGTCTCTTCAACCCTCCTTTAAACGTTCTATTAGTAATGAAATGCCGACCTAATGAAGGACATTTGTATGAACAGCAAGAGCCAGGAAAGCAGAGTGGAATTTGAGCAACTGACCTCAAAATAAGAAACTGATAGAGACTTTTCCCACTGCAACATGATGCAGACTTTTTTTCCCTTAATATCTTTATGAGAATACTAGTATGAAAGCCCGTATACACCGGCTAAAGTGCCACCCAGAGGCCTTGGCTGCTGCTCCGGAGCCGGGAGCACAGACAGGCGGTGAGCCGTCCGGAGCTCCCAGCTCCAGATCATTGTGTTTGGCCAGTCCGTACTGCGCATGTGCGGTTACGCACACAGGGAGCTTCGCAAGCTAGCACTTTATATGTACAGAAGAGATCCGATTTATTTTCAGATCTCGATTTCATCTTTGGAGGCACTGCACCTTTAATAAGAACAAAAACCATCACACAGATTCATTTCACTCATGTGGTACAACAGTGGCAGGCAACTGGCACACACACACGCACAACATCAAGGCATACCTCTCTTTACATTTACCTGGTTTCAATGTTACACCCCTTGGGTGCTAGAGTAGTTACAAATATATATTTTCCCCCAACCCCTATATAGAATGTTTAAAGGGATAGTAATGTTTCAAAATAAAAGCCTCTCAAATTAATATTCATAGTATTTAGGCCATGGATATTGTTATTTCAATACTGTCAGAATTGTAGTTCAAGAGTAAATGAATGATAAAGTACCCCCCTCCCGCCCCTTTTACCTAGTGTAAGCCACCCACCTCCCTCAGATGTGGAATCTAGTCTTAAGACCAGACAGCACACAGCAAGGGACAATCTTCTTACTGTGAGAACAATGAAAACCCTGCCCCCTTAACAGGTTTTTCAGGGTTTTCCCTTATGCTAATTGAAGGTTGTCCCTCTCTGTGACAGTCTTGCTGTTCTGAGGTGAGCAGTGTTACATCAGTAAAAGGGGCGGGAGGGGGATATTTTATCATTCAATTCCTCTTGAACTACAACTATGACAGTATTGAAATAACACTATCCATGGCCCAAATACTATAAAGATTAATTGGATCTGCTTTTATTTTTAAACATTACTATCCCTTTAACACTAATGTGCTCTAACTGAAGGAGCCGTAAAAACTTTTTTCTTTTTTTTTTAAACCTAAAATAAGTCTCCAATGCACTGAATGTCAATGTTTTGGAGTCCTCTCTGGCATTAAAGGGATCAAACCTGTGTGTGTGTCAGAGGGTGAGTAACCCTCATCCGACTGACACTCAAAGGTTTAACCCTTTGAGTGCCAGAGAGGAATGCAACGCACTGGAAAGCAATGCGTTTCGTACCCCTCTGGAAGTCAAAGGGATAAAGTTGGCCCTCAAACCTTCCTCTTTTAATCTATGAATGCAAAAGGTTTTCAATGCATTGCTTTGCAATGGGCTGGAGACCTTTCTAGCATTCTAGGGGTTAAAAGTCCTACTTCAGCCAAAAGCAATGTGTATTTATCCTGTATTGTGCGGGTGGTTTGCACTTGAACAGAAGGCCCTATTAGTGTTAGTGCACAAGACACTTTTCCTAGCAAGAGGGATAATTACTTCTGTTGTTCCATACGGAATCGCTCATCCTCAGCGCGCATCCTCTCCTCCTCCTCACGCCTTAGTCTCTCTTCTTCCTCTCTCCTGCGCTTCTCCTCTTCTCTCTGCAAGCGCTGCCGTTCCTCTTCCTCTCTCCTCCTGCGTTCCTCCTCTTCCCTCCTGATGTATCAGGGAATAAAATATATACCGTGTATAACAAGGGTACACATGCTGCTGGGAGACTTTCCCATAGAAGTCACCATTTTGTTTTTCAATAAATCCAATTTCATATTGTGGCCACCAGGTGGTGTGAAACAATCATTAACAATGGAAAGCCACAATCAACATCATGATGTCCAAGAGCAAGCGTCACAAAAAAAGTGCTAAATAAAGTTTGAGTTATAATAACTTTTTAATTAATCCGCTTTCATCAATGCATGTATGTCTGTTTTACTCAGCAAGAGAAGGTTTTTTTTTTTCATGAACCCCTTCAGTGCCAGAGAGCTATGCAACGTATTGCTTTGAAATGTGTTGCATACCCCTCTGATACTGAAAAGGGTTAAAAAGATTTACTGTGAAAGGGAAAAGTGATATTATAATTATTTCAGAGGCAGTAGATAGTTGCAAATTTGCATGGTTCTTTCTATCAGACATTAAAGTAAAAAAAAATAAATAAAAAAAATAAAAATTAACCCACTGAGTGCCTGTTAATACAGGGTATTTATATTTAGAACGATCCAATAGTTTAAGATGTGACACCTGCATCCTAATAAATCTTATACAGAAGCCTGTCTGTCACATGTATTATCTCAATTCATTTCACCCTTTGAGTGCCAGAGGGATACACAACGCATTGCTTTTCAATGAGTTGCGTACCCCTCTGGCACTCAAAGGGTTAAACCAAACTCCTCCCACTCAGTCTAGGATCTTTCTAATATCCAGACTGTTCAAGCCTGAGAAAGGTGTCTCTGTCAGTACAATAATATGCAATGACTAAAGCGGAACTACCAATCGACAAAATGTTTAGTTTAACCAAGTCCCCATCTGGCGACTAGCTGCTTAGTAGCGCTAGTCACCAGAATAATTACCTTATTTAATAGATTTCTCCTCTCTTCTCCGGCTGACAGGCAGAGCGGAGCGCGGACGTCTTTCCATTGTGACGTCCATGCGCCTGCGCTGTCAGTCCCAGCCTGAGCCAAATGGCTCCTAGCAACGCCTCCTAGACCCGGCTGGGACTAACAGCGCAGGCGCATGGACGTCACAATGGAAAGACGTCCGCGCTCCGCTCTGCCTGTCAGCCGGAGAAGAGAGGAGAAATCTATTAAATAAGGTAATTATTCTGGTGACTAGCGCTACTAAGCAGCTAGTCGCCAGATGGGGACTTAGTGAAGCTAAAGATTGTGTGGGGTGTTAGTTCGGCTTAAAGTCTATCAGAATATCTGTAAGGGGAACAGTAGCAGTGGGAATACGAATATTCTTATCAAGATTTTATTTATTTGATCCGCAAAAGCATTTTTTTTTATTTTTTTTTAATAAGGCAGCTGTCTGTAATGAGGTTATACAATAAAGATAACTAGGTCATGATTCCCTTAGTGAGCAGTACACTGAGCAAGAAGAATGGAAGGAAACTGGCAGTGCCATAGTTATGTACCTCACATTTATATTACAATTTTACCCAATGCCAGAGGTTTGTTTAAAGGGACAGTAATACTTAACATGTAAAAAAAAAAAAAAAAGTTGTAGGGTTTATCCCCCTGAGTAAAACAAGGGTAATCCCACAGCGGCGCCGTTGCTACACCATCCTATGAACAGCTCTGGTCCTTAGACCATAAATCTCCATAGGATGGTGCAGCAACAGCGCCACTGTACAATTTCAGGCCACTGTGATATTGCACCTAAAAATTTCAACTTTGAGCTGTAATAACTTTTGAATAAAACACCTTTCAGCAGTGGGAGTTCCCTTGTTTTACTCAGGGGGATAAACCCTACTATATATATTATATTATATTATATATATATATATATATATATATATATTTTTTATTTTTATTTTACATTGTAATAACTTTTGAATAAAACACCTTTCAGCAGTGGGAGTTCCCTTGTTTTACTCAGGGGGATAAACCCTACTATATATATATATATATAATTAAGTATTTCTATCCCTTTAAGGCATTGCAAGCAAAAGAGTTGTTCACTCGTGCCACTCAAAAGGGTTAACCTGTAGGAAGCTTGGCCCAATTCAGACCTGGATTATGTAGTGAAACGCACAGATCACATGAGCTGCCTACTTCTTTTGAGAGAAACCCCCTAAACGCACAATGCAGTCCCATATTCCTGATGAAAGGATCTGTCGCTCCTGAAATGCGTTGGATGCAGGTTGAGCTTAGAGAAGGTTTTACACTTTTATTTTTATACAATTATTTGGATCCAGATTGGATCGTCATCCTTAGGCTATATCCTGGTGATTCCGGTGTCTACCTGTACAGGGGCAGATTATTTCCCTGCTTCTCTTAACTGGCTCTTCTAGTGTTTAAAGAGGAACTATCACGTTATATAAAGTACCCCCCCCCCCCCCCAATAATTAGGCATATGGATATTAGCTTCTTAATAGTGCTATTATCAGACACAAGTACCAAGTTCTAAGTAATCCTTCTTCTGAGACTGGTGGCCAGGCTTGCATGCAGACATTTTGGCTTAGAGATGTCTGCGCACCAGCTGTGTCCCTCCGTTTTCTCTAGGAGGCATTGTGTGGTACCTTAAAGGACTGATGGCGCAGACGGCTCCAAAGCAAGAAGCCTGGTCGTCAGTCTCAGAAAAAGAAGGATTACTTCAGAACTTGGTACTTGTGTCTGATAATAGCACTATTAAGAAGTTGGTCGCCATATGCCTAATTAATGGGGGGGGGGGGGGTTAACTTTATATAGGGTGGTAGCTCCACTTTAACCAGTGAAATTCTCTTTGTATTACTTAATGTATGGTGCTTTATACTGATGATTAGATGTAAATAAATGGACGTGCTTTGCTGATGAAGTTCACAGTTGTGGCCACATACACTAAAAAGTGGAACAATTATGAGGTAACCCAATGCATCATGGGAAAAATAAACATCCCTAAAATGTCTTCCGATGTTAGCGGTCTCCGACGAAGACCTCTCTAGCATTCAGTGGTTTAAAAGACTCATTTAAATGAGTTGGACATTTTATTTGTTCCCTAAGGTACAACTTGTGTGACCGAGAATTTCTTGATTTTGACCTGCACAGATTGCTCTAAGTAAGGGCACTCTAACTGAGGCCAATGGAAGAATTCTCACCTCTACAGTTATCTGCTGTTCCAGGGTTCTGACTTTGCTTTTCTACAGAATATTATTATGTAGCTCCTGTCTCAGCATTAAAATAGGTTAAAGAAAAACACCACCTGCCATAATATGCGTGTAACCAAACCAGTGCCTATGTAAGCTGTGGGTGTCACAAGGCCTCAGCACACATTCAACGACCTCAAGGTTATGTGCTCTGGTGTCCACAATAACATTAAAGGGATGGTAAAGTCTGTTTTCTTTCAAATCTAATATTGTACCTATTATGACAAACTAACCGATGCAAGTCCCATCTCTCAGACCTTTATGGTTTGAGAGATATACAAATATTAATTTCCCCCTCCCTCCCCTTTCACAGACATCGGCGCTGTAGCTTACAGCAGGATATCCTGGTCCCAAGACTAGCTGGCAGCTCTTCAGCAGAGCCAAAATAGCATGACCTACAAATAAATACTTCACTGGAATGGTCTACAAAGTGTGCCTGCAAACCAGGCACACTTTGTAGACCGTTGCAATGAAGTATTTATTTTTAGATTGAGCTGTTTTGACTCTGCTGAAAAGCCGCCGGCTGGTCAAGAGACCGAATCTCCTTCTGTCAGCTTTACAAACAAAAACGGTTTGAGAGATGGTACCTATATCAGTTAGTCTATTGTTATAATAGCTACAATATTATATTTTAATGAAAACAGACTTTACTATTCCTTTAAATTGAGATCTAGGAGAAGGCCGATACTGTCCCTAGCTGCACCTTCTCAAGTCTGACTGAAGAAATATATAAGAGGATTTTAGTCTTACCTGTTAGATCCTTTTCTCTTAGTCCATACAGGTTACTGGTAACTATGGGTAGGCGATCCGCCCCTTTAACTAGGCAGGAACAATTCTAGAAGTGAATGCAGAGGGTGGATCCTACCTTCTCTCCTTGGCTGTAGCTAGCCAATCAGCTCCAGTAATATTTGAGACACCAAATATTGACTATATAGTGGAAGGGAAAGAAGACTCCTGTGAGCATGACCCTGAAGGACCCCCACGGTCTGGCACAGGATAGCCAAGTACGGTCAGGGTGACAGGGTGGTAGACCAGTAACCTGTATGGACTAAGAGAAAAGGATTTAACAGGTAAGACTAAAATCCTCCTTTCTCTGTCGTCCAATGCAGCTTACTGGTAACTTTGGGATGTCTAACCATTGAGTTTCCCAGAGGCGGGAAGTAAGGCAAGGACCAGGCGCAAGGCCCCCAAAGTCACCAGAGCAGATATGAACCATCAGTTCAGAGATAGCCCAACAAAACAAATGAAGTGTCAAAGGACACTGAACAGGGGTAACACCACCCCAGGAACTGTTACATAGCACAGTGAACTAAAGCCAAATGGGCTCAAAAGTGAAGGAAGCACCAAAGAAGATCCTAGACAGGCAAGACTGTCTCCAGGATCTTCCTCCCCAAACTGGCGTCAGCCAATGCCAGCACCTCAACACGGTAGTGCTTTGAAAAGGTGTGCACAGACGACCAAGTGGCAGCCTTGCACAACTGATCAGCTGAGGCCTGATTCTTGTAAGCCCAAGAAGCCCCAATGGATATTGTAGAATGAGCCGTGACCCGAAAGGGAACAGGCTTCTTCCTTAGCTCAGAAGCCTTACGAATAGTGGACTTGATCCAAGACGCAATAGTCACTTTGGATGCAGGTCTCCCTGCCCTGGGGCCCTCAGGAATGACGAACAGCGTATCAGACTGTCTAATGGACTCCGTGTGATGTACATAAAACTTGAGACAATGCACCACATTTAACAAGTGGAGATCCCTCTCCTTGTCAGAGGTAGGGTCAGGGCAGAAAGAAGGCACCACCTCCCGATTAATATGGAACTCAGAGACCACCTTTGGGAGAAACGCCTGCGAAGTACTGCCTTGTCTTTGTGAAACACCAAAAAGGGTGGTCTACAAGACAGAGCATGTAACTCTGCGACCCGTCGAATAGACACGATCGCCAGGAGAAAGGACATTTTCCACATCAGCAGGCTAGAGGAATAGTAGCCAAGGACTCAAAAGGAGGGCACTGAAGGACGCCCAAAACAAAGTTAAGATCCCACGGAGGAGGGGGAGTCTTGAAAACAGGACGAGTATGAGCAGCGCCCTGGAAGAAAACCTTGTTCTTATAAATTATTTACATTACTGATGTCCTCTATTATCATGAAAACTAGCACTGTATTCAGCACTTGACCCTAATGTACTCTGTATGTCTCATATTACCACTTTAGATTGTAAGCTTTCGGGCACCCAATGTTTCACTCTACAAAGCACCTATAACTCTGCATTGTTTAAACCCTGAAATTGTAAAGCGCTGCATACACTTGTGGCGCTATATAAATAAACATATTCATTCATTCAAAACCTTGACATCAGGAAGAATAGCAATGCGCCTCTGAAAGGAAACAGTAAGAGCAGAAGTCGGAACCTTAAGGGAACTCAAGCTGAGGCCCTTATCGCCACTGTCCTGCAAGAAAGCCAGGACCGTAGGCAGATCAAAATCCTGAGAAGGTCCCTATCAGCACACCAAGAGAAAAAGGTCGACCAGACACGATGGTAGGCCTTAGAAGAAACAGGTTTGTGGGCACTAAACATAGTAGTCACAACAGAAGAAAAACCTTTCTTCTTCAGTATTGAGGATTCAATTTCCAAGACATCAAAGCTAGCCTATGAACATTCTCCTTCCATTGGTAACCTTGTAGAAGAAGATCCGGACGGCAAGGGAGCAAAAATGGCTCCGCCACTGACAGATACAGAAGCTCCAAGAACAAAGCCTGTCGAGGCCAGTACGGAGCAATCAGAATGACTGGACAGTGCTCCAATCTCAATTTCTGTAACACCCTGTGCAACATGAGGAAGGGAGGAAAGATGTAAGCCAGAGGAAATAACCAAAGAATGGACATGGCATCCACCGCTAGAGGATCCCACCAGCGAGTGCAGAACCTCGGAACCTTCCTGTAGTGTCTTGTCGCCATCACGTCGATGTAAGGATGACCCCACTTCTGAACTGTGAGGTTGAATACCTCTGGATGCAGTTTCCACTCTCCGCTGTCCACCGTGTGTCAACTGACGAAGTCTGCCATGACGTTGTCTACGCCAGGAATGTGCATAGCGGATAAGGCAGGAACATGTTCTTCTGCCCAGGACAAAATAGTCTTGACCTCTAGCCAAGCGGCGAGACTTCTTATCCTGCCCTGCTTGTTGATGTAAGCCACGGCTGTGGCACGGTCGGAATGTACCCGGACCGGGCAATTTTCCAGCTGGGTCCAATGGCGAAGGGCATGGAATATTGCCGAAGCTCCAACACGTTGATGGGAAGGCGAAATTTCTCCCGAGACCAACTCTGGGCACTCAGGTGACCCAGGACCGCTCCCCAGCCGGAGAGGCTGCCATCCGTCATCATCGTGGTCCAGAAGAATACCAGGAAGGACTTGCCCTTCAGCAGATTGGAGAGGTTGAGCCAACACAACAAACTCAGATCCACATGAAGAGGGAGGGATCCTGACATCTTCAGAAGGTCCGGCTGACCCCTGCACACCTGGATCACAAACCTCTGGAGTTCCCTGGTGCGAGCCATGGCAAATGGTACCTGCTTCTATGGCGGAGATGAATTTCCCCATTAGAGAGGACAGCTTCTTGGCTGGAACTGGATCTTGAGCCAGAACAGCAGAAACCCTGTGGGCAATCTGGTGAGCCACCTCATCCGTGAGAAACACCATGCTCTGCTGAGTGTCGAAGAGAAGGCCCAGGAAGACCAGAAGCTGAGATGGAACAAGATCTGACTTGTCCATGTTGATGATCCACCCGTGATGGGTGAGAGCATGAATGCAGTCCCTGCTGATGAAGAAGTTCCGCAGAAGGGGCTTTCAGAAGCAGGTTGTTCACGTATGGAGTGACTCTGATGCCGTCCCGATGGAGGACGGATACTAAAGCTCCCAGGACACGGTTAAAGACTTGAGGAGCTGTAGTCAGACCAAAGGGAAGAGCCAAAAACTGAAAGTGCCTGTGGTCGCAGGCAAATCTGAGACACTACCGACTCTGGATAAATGGTCCCAGATGCTGTGGTAGTGACGCAGACGGCCACCCACAGCCGAGTGAGGACCTGGGTTCGGTCATGCCGAAGAAGGCTTGGAGGACTTCCATTGCTGTTTTGGCTTGGAAGAGGAATGCGGAGCTGAGGGAACCGCCTGGTTCCGTAGGACGTGTCCCAGTCTGGAAGGAACGAAAAAGCTGATTACACTTGAGAGGAGTCTTCTTCCTGGGGACCATAGGCAGAAGGGTACTCTTGCCCCCTGTGGCTTCACTAATCAGATCCTTAAGATGTGGTCCAAACAAAGAGGTGGCCTTGGCAGTCCCAGCAGTGGCAAAAATGGACTTGAGGGAGACCTCAAGTTTCTTGTCAGTCCAGTCTTTCAAAGCGGACGCATCAGCAACTGGCAAGGCAGTGGACTTAGATAGCCTGGAGACAGGAGCATCCACTTTGGGGGTGATGAACCCACTGAGCAAGCGCCACCTCAGAGAAGGTGTAAAGCTTGGCATATTTCTTGGAAACAGAAGGTTTCCTGTCCGGAGACTTCCACTCATCAGACACAAGGCGATCAAGAGTGGGGTTAGGTGGAAAACAAGTATAGGGTCTCTTTGGATCCCTCTGATGTATTTCAGGAGCCTAAGAAACCTCCTGAACTAAGGGAATGTTTAGGGTAGTTAAGACAGCTCTGATCAAGCACTCAGCTGAGGGATCAGGATCAGCCTCAAAGGGGCCCCCAAAGCAGAACATTCCTCAACACCCGAATCCACCAACAGTTCCTCCTTAGAGGAATCTGATACATCAGGTACTCCCTGCGGTTTTGGCGGGGAAGATCTGACAGAAGAAGGGGTCTGCCAGGAGCAGAAGACCCCTTGTATCGGGGGTGGAAAGAGTTGCAAGGTAGACCGAAGGTCTCTAGTAGCAGCCTTGAACTCTTGCACCCAAACTGGCTCTAATGCAATAAGAAATGAGCGTGCGAAGCAAGCACTCATGGGAAATGTAGTTTTCCCAGAAAAAGTACCCCAACAGTCCCCGAAGCCCCCTGAGCCCCCAAACACACACAAAACATTAACCGGATGACAGAGCAAGGGCAGACAATTAAAATGAGCCATCTGAAGTCGCTACGTCGAGCAGTTGCAGAGATATGTCCTAAACTGTACAGTCTCATAGAAGTGAATGGAGCAATGGCGTCTATGCGGTAAAGCACGCCTTTACACAAATTTTGCAAAGTTGAAACTGTGAATTAAAATTACATGAATCATCACTAGAACATGTTAGCAGACCCTAAAAACACTGAACCCAGTAGGGAAAGTTCCAATAAACCCCCAAAAGATGCAAAACCAGCAGCTAAAGGGATACGTTACCACAGAAACTTGCTCCAAAGCACCCAACAGACATACAGATAAACCCAATGAGTGCAGGAGTGTGCAATAGGAACTCCAAAGAAAACCCCCTGTGCGGAGGGACACTGTGGGACATGTGGACCTGCAGCACTCAAAGGGTTGCTCACCTTTCCTGGAGACCTTCTGTCTTCAGATTACCATTTATTAAGAAGAAGCCTCCGTGGGCAACTCCTGAGGAAAGAACCCAAGATTTCCCCCCCATGGCTTAAGGTCCATAAAAGCACCTGGATACTGAGCTAACCACATCTAAGGGCATTGTCATTTATGGTAATTCGCCTAATGGTGGTATTCCATATCTAACAGAAAAATAAAAAAAATTAGCTAAAACTATAGCAGAACTGTTCCCCTACCTGTGCCTTCACCATGGAACAAATCTTACTGGAGCGGATTGGCTAGCTGCCTCCAAGGAGGGAAGGTAGGCTCCACCCCACTTCTAGAATTGTTCCTGCCTAGTTAGAGGGGCGGATCGCCTACCCAAAGTTACCAGTAACCTGTATTGGACAATAGAGAAATATATTTTTGCAGGTTAACGCTTAGTCTTTTACTATTCAAACACTGTTACTCCCACATCATTTAGTAACAGAATTATAAACATCCCTCAGTGTAGGCTTCCTCCCAGAGATGATGATGTGAGCTGCAGAGAAGCAGCTGATGAGTCCTATTTGATGCTGAGATGTTGTACCCACTGGCACAGCCAAGAGGATTAAGGATGGCAATAGAAGCTTCAGCTCCATAAGGGCAAAATGGATGAATCCAAGCAACGCAACATTCAACATTTCACTAATGATCAATAATACAGATACAGAATATGAAGGAAAAAAGTTTTCAGAGGCTACAATATACTGGCAGGTAAAGAACTCTCAGTATTTGAGGATACATTTTCCTTTAAGCTAAAGTTGACCTATTACCCCTAAACCTTTAGTTAATTGTACAGGCAATTCAAAACCACCTAAATGTTGTGCTAGCCATTTGTTTGTATTATAAACTTTTTGTTGGTGGCACATTATGCTATAATTAGTTTATGTGTTGGGCCAATATTACCACAAATAGTGCTATGAATGAACCTACATAGAGCCCACATGGGGGCATTTCTATAGAGTACAAAAAGCTAAACGTCTGGCCTCAGCGACAACCAATTAGCATACTGTGCAGGGAATTAGCATAGAGAGCCACACTGCTCCATCAAAATATAAAGGTTCATTCTTGAAAAATAATTTGATTTTACAGAAAAATGGCTGTACAAATTAAACTTTTCTTAAGGTAACCGGTCAACTTTAAGTGCAGTGAAGAAACTCCCAGTGTAGGTGAAAGGCGATGGTATGTTCTAATACAGTAGTCTGTAGTCTAGTGTAGCATGGTCCCAATTGCAATGCGTTTGCCCGCTTTTTAACAGATAAGGTATCCTCTGAGCTAGCACTCCAACAGTGATGTCCTCTGAACGTCAGCAACCTTGGCATGCATATCTGTACTATGCAACTTCATGGTCAAAAGTTGCCCTTGAAGCTACAGAATACACTACACAAACAATCCAGCAGCCGAGCCCCACTAGCTGTGATTTGGACACAAGCTCTACTAGTCTCCTCAGGGAGTGCATTGAAAAAAAACCTGGGGGGGAAGAGTCATCTGCCCTCTCCACATAGGCATCTTTCCAGAACCACTGAAAAAACAGCTGTCAAACCACTTCTGAAACAGCAAACTGCATCCAGACTCCACAACAAACTACATGTCTATTCCTAGGGAAGGTAACCAAGAAAATACTACCAAGACAACAGAAAATCCACTTGCCAACCCAAGACATCTAAGGAACACTACATTCTGGCTACAGGAAAGGGCACAGCATAGAAACAGCCCTGGTTCATGTGTTAAATGATCTTCTAATGGCAAGAGACTGATGGGATTGTTCAATTCTAATACTACTGGAACTTTCCGCAGCTTTTAATACTGTGGATAATGGAATAGTAATATGATGATTTAACCCTTTAAGTGCCAGAAAGGTACCTTAAGCATTGCGTTGCAATGCACTGGATCTCTCGCTGGCAATCAAAGGTAAAAAAACTGCTGTGGAATGGGTGGCACAGTCCACAGTTGGTTTAAATCATTCTTTGTTGATAGGTCACAGTGGGTTTCTTCGTGTGTATACTTCTCTAGATCCATGCCCCTGTCATGTGGACTGCCACAAGACTATTTTATCCTCAGTGCTGTGTGCAATGCATTTTGCCTCTGGGCAACATCATCAGAAGGCACTGCTTTAACTGTCACTGATACTTACATGAATCACATCTATATCTGGCTTTTTGCTCCAGATACAAGGAATCTACAATCACCCCTCAATGGATATCTAGAAGAGCTCCAAAAATGGATGAATGCCAACTGGTAGAGGCTGAACCCAGAAAAGACAGGAGGTACTCCTGGCAAGGCCCAATCACAACAGCTCCTCTACATCAAACATTGGCCCTTGAACGTAGGGGATAACAGTAGTTAAAATCTGAACAGGTGAAAAATCTTGGGGTTATCTTGTATTGCGGCCTGACAAACATCTGCTGTCAGTTGTGGTCAAATCTCCTCCCACATCAGGAACACAAGCCTCATAAAGCACCATATACTTCTAAATGACCTCCTACCATGTTTCATAGCTGTCTCTCTTCATAACTGGACTACTGCAATTGCCTGTACGTAGGACTTCCAAATCAAGAGCTACACAGACTGCAACTGGTGCAGAATGCTGCCACTAGGTTACTAACAACCCCCATATGCTGCGACATAACCTCCACTAATTATCTGTTAAATACTGCACACATCTCAAGTTTGATTTCCTGACACACAAACGTCTACGTGAACAGGGTCCCCAAATACCTGAAGGAGTTCCACACTCCATCCCGCTTACTTAGATCTGCAAATGGCAGCATGTTACCAGTTCCCCAAAGTGCACGCACGCACGCACGCACGCACGCACGCACGCACACACACACACACACACACACACACACACACACACTTTCAAAGACATGTCTGCTTATCCAAGCACTAATTAACACACAACTCCTTGAGCCCTCCTGACCAGTATCCTTTTCTCCACACCTAACCTTAATCTGTCCTCAATACTGTAAATGCTTTTGAGTTCCATTTGGGGAAAAGTGATCCATAAATTATTAAACCAATTACCTCCTCCTCTCTTGTTCTTCTTTCTCGATCTTATGGGACGTGACGTATGTTGCGAACAGGTTGCAGCACCTGTTTAGTAGCATTACAAACTCTGTCATGGCTTCCTGCTTGCTCATGTTGCCCAGGGCAGCCCATTCTTTTCTGTAGAGAGTAAAGATAGAAAAAAAATTAGCTTTATGTGCTAAAGCAGAGGATGTAGAACCTGCGGGTGTTATTGGACTACAGCTACCAACATCCTCAGTCGAACATTATCCACTCCTATTCTAATGTGCAGTGCAACTCAATGCATTAAAGACGTCTATAAAATCCAAGAGGTAAAATCTGCTCTGTGGAAATAAACATGAGATGCAATTCACTACAGTAAAGAGAAGCAATTCTGGTGCAAACCCGTAGAGGACATATAAAAATTCCCCAAGGATTTAAATGGGGCTTTTAATGCCCTCGGATTTCAGAGGTCTCCAATGCATTGCTTCACAATTTGGGGGGGTAAAAGTTCCACTTAATGTTAACGTGAAATGTAATATGTCCCCCATGATACAGCTGGCTTCTCCAGAATTGCTTCTCCTTTCTTTGTACGTATGGTCTATGGCGTGCTGACAGAGGAAGGGAGAGGATACGTCACATGTTTTTAGATCAAAAAATGATAATCCTTGGGGGCTCTCTCAATTTTGACCAGTCACTTTGATTTTATTATTTTTAAACCTATTTGAAAGCTTCAAACTGCCTATGTGTCATGTTAACCAAAAGGCAGGCAGATGTAAGTTAAAGGGATAGTAATGTTTCATAATAAAAGCAGCTCTAATTAATCTTCATAGTATTTGGGCCATGGAAAGTGTTATTTCAATTCTGTCAGAGTTGTAGTTCAAGAGTAATTGAATGATAAAGTATCCCCCTCCCGCCCCTTATACTGATATAACACTGCTCAGGTCAGAGCAGCAGGGTGGTGTCCAGGTAGATTGCAGAGAGGGACAATTTTCAATTAAGATAAGGGAAAAACCTGAAAAAGGGGGCAGCAACAGCGCCACTGTACATTTTCAGGCTACTGTGATATTGCACATAAAAAAAATTCACGTTTGAGCTGTTATAATTTTTTAATAAAATATCTCTCAGCAGTGGGAGTAGCCTTGTTTTATTCAGGGGGATAAACCCTACAACATATTTTTTTTACACCTTAAGTACTACTATCCCTTTAAGGACCAACGAGCATTTTTTTTTTTTTTGGGTATCCGATTCAGGGCTCCCCAAGCCCTGAAATCCATGACGTATATGTACGGCATGTGTCCTTTAGGCACTTTTACCCATGACATACATGCATGTCCTTGGACGTTAAGGGGTTAACTTCTAATATTTCAGTTACCATACAGATTAAAAAAACAAAACAGAAAGACACACAGATTGAAGCTGTATTGGAGAAGAATATTTCTTTAGAGATACCTTTATGGGACGTGATAGCTCCACTTTAAAGGAGATGTATTACCTTAAAAAAATGTTTGCCAGTAGGTTTTGTTAGTATAGTATTATTAGGGAAGTTTTTTGTTTTTCCCGTGTTTTTTTTTTTTTTTTTTTTTTTTTTTTTTAATGTAACTCCTTTTGCAGATATTCTATTTTTAAGTCCGATAGAGCTGTGCCGAGTACTGCATTATGCGGACCGGCACTGGAGAAAACGACTGACATTATTAGGTGGCCAAAATAGTTCTGGTGAATCTTGCGGTGCTCTGAAAAGGAGATTAATATTTAGTCCGCGCAGATAAGAGAAAATCCTGTGATGCTGCCATTCTCAAAGAGCTGCTACAAGAAAACAGACTCTGTGCATTAACCCATTCATTAACTCTCTGAGTGCCAGAGGTATACAACACATTGCAAATAAATGCTTTGCAAACCCCTCTGGCACTCAGAGTCAAGCTAGACTGGAGCAATTCTGGTGGAAACCAACCTCACCGCATTGGAGAAAAGGGGATTTTTTTTTAATACTTGCTGGTATACACGTGTCTCAGTCCACTTTACAGGGGCGGTGGGTAAACTTCCCTCCACCAGGAGGCAGGCAATAAAGGAACTTTCCCCCTACCCCTTCCTAGTCTTGTCTATCCCTGACACTCTGCCTACTGACAATTTTCAGGAAGCACAGCACAGTAGAGCAAATTATCATGACAGATAAGTCAAGAAACAGCCCATTCACTGTAGATTAGTCACAGGGTGGGATGCTCTGCGTCCCACACAGACTGATAGAAAACGACTTAACAGGGAGTATAATAAACTATATTAAATGACTGCAACTTGTAGAATTTTTTTTCTAAAAAGCAGAAAGTTGATGATGAAACATGAACCCTGTAGAAATTTGTACAAGTATGTACCGATGACTTAGTAGAGGCCTTGAATGTGTGCTCCACAGGTGCTAATGGATGTTGTCGAGTGAGCTTGTTTCACGGTCAGTGTACTCCAGAAGGAAATGGTCACATTTGAAGCAGATTTACCCTTTTTGTGACCGTCAGGAATAATGGCGAGGGAATTGGACAGTCTGAACAACTCTGTTGAATGAAGCTGATACTTTAAAGGGATAGTAATGTTTCATAATAAAAGCAGCTCCAATTAATCATCATAGTATTTGGACTTTGGAGAGTGTTATTTCAATTCTGTCAAAGTTGTAGTACAAGAGTAATTCAATGACAAAGTATCCCCCTCCCACCCCTTTAACTGATGTAACACTACTCAGCCAGATCAGGGAGGTGCCCAGGTAGATTGCAGAGAGGGACAATCTTCAATTAAGATAAGGGAAAAAACCTGAAAAACTTGTCAAGGGGGGTAGGGCCTTCATTGTTCTCATAGGAAGAAGATTGTCCCCTGCTATCTGTCTGGTCTATGGACTGAATTCCACATCTGAGAAGAGATTACTTACACTAGGTAAAAGGGGCGGGAGGGGAAACTTTGTTTGTGAATATCTCTCAAACCATAAAGGTTTGAGAGATAAGACTTATATTGTTCTTAAAGTTTTTTTAATGCCTACAAAATAAAATAAAGATAAAATGAAGTATTACTATCCCTTTGCATCTTAAACTGACATTTTTTTATGTGAATTGCCTCCAAGACCTGAACATTTTTACAGTGGTGCTGTTGCTGCACCATTCTAATGGAAATTTATGGCCATCTGACCATAGACTGCTGTACCAACACCACACCAAAAAATTTCAGGCCATGGAAGTACTGTACCCTAAAAAAGCAAGGATGACCTGAAATAACTTTTGAATAACACCTCTCAGCAGTGGGAGTGCCTCATTTTACGTGGAAGGATGAACCCTAAAACAGAATGTTTTCAATATTAAGAATTACTTTCAACAGCCAGAGAATGTAGCCTTCGTTCTTTATCACTTTGCAGACTAGAAGACAAGAAAGGTAATACGAGATGTTGATTGATGTGGAAAAAGAAAACAATCGTTGGCTGAGGTACAGGAACTGTTCGTAACACAGTCTTATCTTGATTTACAGGAAAGAGCACCGAGTTCAGATACCCTTCTTGCCTTGGAAATTGTGATGAAGAATACGGTTTTACAAGTGAGATGTTTGCTAGACTCTGAAGAAATGGGTTTGAAAGGTTGGAATTGTAAGACTTCTAGCGGCAGATTCAAATCTCATGGTGGAATCTGATCTATATAAGGAGATGCTATGTGTGCATTCTTCCTTGCAAAAAGGTTTGAACCTCTGGAATGTCTGCTAATTTCTATTGAAAAAGAATGGACAAGGAAGACATCTTATGTTTGAGGGAAGTGAGTTTTGGAAGTTTATCAAACCCTGCTTGTAAAAAACAGAGCAATATACTAATCTGTATTGATGTGGTTTCCATTTATATTGACAGAAAAAAGTGACATCTTTCAAACTCTGATAAATTCTCACTAAAACAGGTTTTCTGGTTTTTAGCATGGTATGAATGTCCTTGTTTGAGACACATTTCTTCTCTAAGCTGTTTCCATTTCCAATGCTGTCAGCTATACAGGTCAGAGTTGGCTATCAATGGGACCCTGTTTGAGTGTTTCCGTGAAGAGAGGCGGACACCAAGGTTCTGATATAAATAACTCCACCAAGAGGATAACAAGATCTTCAAGCTCTGTCATGTGAAGTTCTCATCGATCTTTGAGAACACTCTGTAGATGGCTGGAATATGCTGAAAACAGGCACACTGGAAACAAATCCCAAGACAGAGCCATAAAGGCTGCCAGAATTGCCTTTAGATCTGGTGTCTTTGCACAAAAGTGTGGCGGTTTTGAGTTGAATCATGAAACCATCAGGTCTAGCTATACAAAGTCTTCCGCTAAAAAGTTGTATCCCATTAATTCTCATTTGCCTGGATCTATCTTTGTTCTGCTGAGATAGTATGCTTCCCAGTTTTCGATTCCCAGAATGTAAACAGCTGATATAGCTGGGATATGCTTCTCTGTTTATTGAAATTAGTGTTTGATTTCTAGCCACGCAGTCCTGCTCCTTGTTCCGACTTGATGTTCGTCATAGGTCACTGCAGTTATTGGACTGGACTAAAATTGGAAGGCCACTCAAGTGGGTCATCCAAGGCAGTAGAGCTTTTTGAACTGCTCTCAATTTTATTACATTGATCAGAGTAAAGGCTTCTGTCTTGGACCAGAAACCTTGGCTGGACAGATGATGATATACTGCTCCCTATATCCTGATACATTCGCATCAGTCATAATCACTGACTAAATTGCAACTATGAATGATTTCCTGATCCCTAGATTCAGTCCGTTTCACCACCTGTGTAGTGAATGAAGACCGTTCAGTTGTAGGGTTCTCATAAGGAAATGAGCAAAGGGTACTTCTTCTACTACTACAAAAAAGGACTTAATAGAAAGAAAAAAACTGGCCTAGCTCCACTTCAATATAGGTATCGATCGAAGTGGATAACACCCTTTGGAAGTTCCTCCTTTGTCACCACAAAGGTTATGTCAGAGACCAGGGAAAAAAAACAAAAGAAAAAAAAAAAACCCAAAACAAAACCAAATACTAAAACTAAAGTTTATCTCAGAGTCTTCTATATGGTTTTTAGAACATATATTGCGATGTTTAATTACTTATATGTTTGTAGCTCAAAAGCCATTAAAGCTGAAAGGATCCCCCTCCAGCCCAATCTGGCTGTCTCCCCTTAGATCTGCAATCCAGTCGTGGGACCAGACGGATGCAGCGAGGGACAACCTTCAGTCAGTAACTATAAGGAAAACCCTGTCCAACTTGACAAAGGAGGCAGGATTTTCCTTTTGCTTTATGAATATTGTCTCTCGCCACTCTCCATCCGCACCAGACCGAAAGGCAGAGTAACACTGCCAGAAGGTGTAGGAGGGGGATCCTTTTACCTTGAGTATCTATTGAACTATAAACATGTAAGCAAATGAATATAGACAGATATATATTATAAAAAACATATAGAAGACTTGGAGATAAACATATATATCTATATATATATAAAAGAGAAAGGCTCATTGCATAATTTATGTCTCCTCAGGAGACACACACACCCAGGGGTGGCAATAAGGAGGGGTTACTGTTCCCATTGGGTGATTCAATGGGGGTGTGATTTTCACACCAATTGCAGTGGCCGAAGGGAGTTGGCCCACCCCCACTATGCAGCCCGCCCACCACTATCAAAGTCAGAAAAAAACAATATGGCTGCCACTTGCTCCTACACCACAGACAAACACACACATGCCCCACTCACACAGCACCAAACTCACACACATGCCCCAAAAAACAGCACCAAACTCACACACATGCCCCACTCACACAGCACCACACACACACACAGACACATGCCCCACTCACACACACAAATGCCCCACTCACACACACAAATGCCCCACTCACACACACACACACACACAAATGCCAGAAAGAAATATGGCTGACACACAGTCACTCACCCTGACTCCCAGTGGCCTCAGCAGGACCTGTACTACAGCCACTGAGGAACAAAAGGGCACTCAAAGGGTTAAGGTAGGTCCTCATTGCTCACTTATTTCTTCACTGTCATCATTTGCCATACAACACAGAGGACAGGCAGTCATTAGGTACACACTTAACCCACTGACTGCCACAGGGTTGTGTATCAAGTTTTACCCCTCAGTGAGTGTGTTCAAACCCCTCACACTGTAAACTTGCATTTCCCTCCCACTTCTCCTCCTTCCCCAGCCTATTACTAACACTTCTCCACATTTCTCTTAAGCCCCGCCCCCTCGCGATTAAGCCCCACCCCCTTTAACCCAAATTGCCCCATTGCTCTCTCCACATCAGCACCACATGAGGGACTCCACAAGTAAAAGTTCCCAGGTATTACACACACATGCCCCACTCACACAGCGCCAAACACCCATACACACACACACACACACACACACACACACACACACACACACACACACACACACACACACAAACAAACAAACAAACAAACAAACAAACAAAGAAATATGGCTGACACACAGTGACTCACCCTGACTCCCAGTGGCCTCAGCAGGACCTGTACTACAGCTACTGAGGAACAAAATGGCACTCAAAGGATTAAGGTAGGTCCTCATTGCTCACTTATTTCTTCACTGTCATCATTTGCCATACAACACAGAGGACAGGCAGTCATTAGGTACACACTTAACCCACTGACTGCCACAGGGTTGTGTATCAAGTTTTACCCCTCAGGGAGTGTGTTCAAACCCCTCACACTGTAAACTTGCATTTCTCTCCCACTTCTCCTCCTTCCCCAGCCTATTAACTAGCACTTTTTCACTTTTATGTTAAGCCCCGCCCCTACTCACGATTAAGCCCAACCCACTTTTAACCCAAATTGCCCCATTTGTCTCTCCACATCAGCACCACATAACTCCCCTCCAGAGACAACACAAATCAAAGTTCCCAGGTATGAACACACTTCCCACTGCTATTTAACTCTGACATGCCTCTCTATAACTTAACCATTTGAGTGCCAGAGGGGTGCACAACTCATGCGTGCATGTGTTTCTGCGCATATATGTTGCGTGTGTGTGTACATCTCTGCTACATATTTGTGTGCATGTCTTTTGCATGTCTCTGCCGCTCACTGTGTGTATGTGTCTGCCTGTGTGTTGCATATGCCTGTGTATATCAGTGTGTCTACATTACACACACCCAACGGTCATAACATGACGGCCAACGCCGTCCCACATAGTGTATAAGTGCCCAACATGTGTCACTTAACCCTTTTACTGCCAGAGGACTATACAACTCATTACACAGCAATGTGTTGCGTACCTCTCTCACTCTCAGAGTTAAAGTGCTTCAACCAACTGCTACACTATGTCTGTATAATGCAGTAACCCTACAGCCCTGTATTTCATGTCTACTTCACTGTCTATGTATAGTCATTTCTCCCCCTCACCCATTACTTTACTGTAACACTTCACTGTCCCTCTTCTCCTCAATCTCTCATCTCCTCCTCCCTTGTTATCCCCACTCACCTATCCCCTAGCCATTCATCCATAGTCCCAATCTCTCCATTTTACTCCATCACTATTACATTATCTATCACTGCATCTGTCACTTAACCCTCTGTCTGCCAACCTATTTCTTCAAATGTACTGCAGTATCCACTCTGTTTGTATGCATTTCACAGTGTGTGACACTCTCTGTTTCTTTAAGTGCGTGTCTGTAACACTGCATATCTCTGTTTCACACAGTGTCTCTCTGTGTAAATAATATGACGGGCAACGCCGTCCCACACTGCTAGTATATATATATATATACATATATACACACACACACATTACTAAATTGACAGTAAACCTCTTTTATGACTCTGAAAACCGAGATAGTGATATAGTGTAACTATCTCTGCAGCAGAAGAGATTGCCTCCAGCCTATTACATACAATGCACTGACTGTAACAGGAATTGTGTTACATTGTTACTAGACCTGCTTTCACAATTCCTGATAGAAAGCTTCCAGGGAGCTCCTTGAGAGGGCCAAACAAAAAAAACCCTATATATTATGCATGTAAAGTCAAAAGAGATGTAAAGTCAAAAGAGAGGTTTACGGTCACTTTAACGGGATAGTAACGTCCCACAAAAATATTTTTTTTTCAAATTGTAGTCCTTAAAAAGTTGAGTACAGCACAAAAAAAAGTATCTCTCAAACCGCTATGGTTTGAGAGATACAGGCATTTAAAGTTCGTGATTTCCTGCTGTCAGCTGTAAAGCTGTCAGCAGGAGATCCATGTTGGCGGACACGTAGGCTCTGCAGCAGAGCCGCAAACCAAGCACACTTTTTAGACCATTCCAATGAAGTCATTCATTTTAAATAATACGATTGTGGCTCTGCTGCAGAGCCTCCGTGTCGGCCGACACAGATCTCCTGCTGACAGCTTTACAGCTGACAGCAGGAAATCACGAACTTTAACCCCTTAGTGACGGCCGCGTGCAGACGCGGCCGTCACTTAACGCCCGTCTAACTTTTTTTTTTTTAGTTAAAAGAATCCGGAGTCCCCGAACGGCGTGCAGCCGCGCGGGGAGCCGGATTTCCGGGACGTACATGTACGTCCTCTGTCACTAAGTGACAGCCACACAGGACGTACATGTATGTCCTGTGTCGCGAAAGGGTTAAATGCCTGTATCTCTCAAACCATAGCGGTTTGAGAGATACTTTTTTGTGCTGTGCTCAACTTTTTAAGGACTACAATTTGAAAATATTTTTTGTGGGACATTATTATCCCTTTAAATAGCAAATTGACTTTTTATCACCAAAGGGAGCAATGTAACACTATATTAGTTACATTAATGTTATTGTTTACCTTCGGTCGTTGCCTAGCACATCAAAGAAGCCGACTTCAGGGCAGGTGTCGGGATTGTAAGGTCCCAGCAGTACTTGTTTGTGCAAAGCAACCAGTCTAAGCTTCTCTTCATACGTTGGGTGGAAGGCTTTCCCGTCCTTTTCTGTGAAAACATCACATTGTTTCAGGTTATAGGGTAACTGTACTTATTGGGTGAATCTGAGCAGGATGAGGTCACTAAAAGATTAACCTAGTTTGGTCAATGGCAAAATCTTTTGAAGCTCCCTGGTACAGGTCACTTGATCTAAAGCACAACTATCACTTTGTAATAAATAGGTAATTTTAAAGATCTTTGAAAAATCACCTATAAATTAGCATTTTTTTATATATATTTATATGTTTTGTAGTTAATCAGGTATTTTGGCTATGTATATGCAAAATGTACCAGTACTGGCCTGTATGCCTCCCAGTACTGGTTAGTTTGCATACACATACCCCAAATAAATAATGGTGAATAACAATTATTTATTTATTTATTTATTTTTTTTTTAAATAAGAATGGCAAACAATACAGTTTATTTTCAAATTGCTTTCAAAATTGCCTATTTTTTACAAAATGGTAGTTCCACTTTTAAGTAGAAAGTGTTAAATTGTATTGAAGTGAGGATTTGAAAAATCCCAGGAAGAGGTTAAAGGAATAGTAATGTTTCACAAAACAGTACCTCCAATTAATCACGTAGTATTTGGGCCATGGAGAGTGTTATTTCAGTACTGTCAGAGTTGTAGTTCAAGAGTAAATGAATGATAAAGTATCCCCCCTCCCGCCCCTTTTACCTAGTGTAACACTGCTCACCTCAGATGTGGAATCTGGTATCTTGACAGGACAGCTCACAGCAAGGGACAATCTTCTTACTGTGACCATAAGGAAAACCCTGCCACCTTGACAGGTATTTCTTTATGATCACTGAAGATTGTCCCTCTCTGAGATCCGTCCGGACAGTCTTGCTGCTCTCTGAGGTGAGCAGTGTTACATCAGGAAAAAGGACGGGAGGGGGATACCTTATAATTCAGTTACTCTTGTACTACAACTCTGACAGTATTGAAATAACACTCTCCATGGCCCAAATACTATGAAGATTAATTGGAGAGGCATTACTATCCCTTTAAGCAGATTTACTAAGGAGAAGAGGTACACTTCTGGAACAAACCAACTGCACGATGCAAGCAACAAATAAAACTTCCTAACCTTGTCAAGTGTTTAACCCTTTGAATGCCAGAGAGGTATCCAACGCATTGCATACCTCTTTGGCACTCAAATGGGGGATTGTAACTCCTTGAAGGTGAGCGAGAACTCCAATGCACCACAAAGGCACTTGTACTCTAGTCATTCCCAGGGGCCACTGAACACTGTAAAACAAACCCTCCCACTCCACATACTTTCATTCTCTTTGCTTTTGCTGGAAATGTGTATTATCTGCCCCTCTGGGAGCGCTTATGAGATGCATAGAGCCCATTCCCAGGCTTCAAGCTCCCTATCAGTACATCTGGGTTACACAGAGGTCTCAGTCTAAGCCGTAACCATCAAATAAGGAGAACAATTATTAACCCCTTAGAAACCAAAGGGGTGCATAACACATTACTGTGCAAAGCATTGCACACTCCTCTGGACCTTAAGGGAATAAAATTAAAGGAGGGGCAGAGCACACAAGTATATAGTGTGATCTCCCTTCAGGTCACTTGGGGGGAGAAAAATCAGACACAGAGGAATCAAGGGAATTTATATTTATATATATATATATATATATATATATATATATATATATATATATATATATCTTATACACAGAGAAGCGCCGGATCGTTGTTGTTTGTTTATATATATATATATATATATATACACACATACACACACACTTTTATATGTTACAGCAGAAACAGTGACCTTGTATATAACATGCATTCCACCATACTCTGAAAAGCAGAAATTATAAAACAAAAGGACCAGACTGCCACACCCTATGGGCATGTGAAATCACATCACAAGTCTCTGAAAAGGGTTAAAGATATCGTAATGTGCAGAGAAACATCATAAAGCTTCCAAAACCGAAAAACAAATAACTTCATTATAACAAAAATTATCAATGGATTAAAAACTACAGCTGTATAACCATCTAATCCCACACCACGGACAAAACAGGGCGACCTACGTATCGATCATAGACTAAAAGCTGTCCGATATACCAGTCCAGATGTGTAGTACTAACATAGGTACCACCAAATAAAGTACATAAGACGATGTGTACATAGGCACCGCTGGCTACAGGTCTTATTTCTAATACTGACGATCATCCAATCATGCGCACACCCATACACAACTGAGTGCAGCAAAGCTACTATGTCAACCCAGCAACCCATTTTTTCCTTTAAATAAAAAAATTCTACTGAAGTGCCCACTAGGTGGTGCCGTTTCATTAGTCCCTAAGAAGAATTTCTGTCATTGAATGTAAAGCTCTCATAACAGTGAAACAGAGGCATTAATCTTGACCTTTTATTAACTTTTAAATAAAATATCTCCTAAAAGTGGCAGTACCCTTGTTTTTAGCAGTATGAAAAGTTCTAAAATCCATATGTTTCATAAAAAACAATAAATTACTATTTCTGTAATTCATTTACATTTTAAATATTGTCTGCCTTATTTTTCTTTCCAATTCTCCACTTTTCCTGTCTAACAAACAACGGGATAGTTTTTCCTGTGATGAAAAAAACCTCTCTGCAGTTTAGAGCACTATGAAAACGGATACAACATTTTCATTCTGCACATCTTAACCCTTTGAGTGCCAGAGGGGTATGCAATGAATTGCAAAGCAATGCATTGTGTACCCCCGCTGGCACTCAAAGGATTAACCCTGTGAATATCAAAGAGGAGCACAGTGATCCGCATTGTGTAGTTTACAAAGTTAAAAAGTATTAAAGGATATCCAGTGGGATGTAATTTTCAAAGATAAAAATGCACAAGAATCATGGAATGTGTTTAAAATGCTCGTCAATGTATACCATTGGGGAATAAGCATAAGAGGAGTAAAGCAAAACCAGTGTGGCTTAATAATCTGGTTAGCAGGGAAATGAGAAATAAAAAGTAGGCTTTTAAAGTGTTTAAGTCAAACAGGTCAGATGCACCATTTAACCCTTTGAGTGCCAGAGGGGTACGCAACGCGTTGTGTACCCCTCTGGCACACAAAGGGTTAAAAAAATGTAAAGTGTAATAAAATCTGCAAACAAGCAATTAAGCTAGCTAAAATGAGAGAAATATTGCAAATGAGAGCAAGAAAAACCCAAAACAATTCTACAAGTATATTAATAACAAAAATGTTAAGGTTGATATTGGTCCTCTTAGGACTGAGACAGGTGAACTGATTAGTGAGGATAAAGCTATGGCTGACACCCTAAATACATTCTTTGCATCAGTATATACAAAGGAGGCAGCAGTGACAGGCTATGGGCAAACAGAGAGAACCACGGAATTTCTTCATTATCTACATGTCTTACTGAGGACAAGGTCCAAAAGAGGCTGGAAAGGGTTATCCTATATAATAATTTGCTAAATCGTGTGTAATGCCGCGACATGTGCAGTAGACACTGCTGCTCGTGCTGCAGTCATGCGCAGTAGAGACTGCCTGCGCCGTGGCTGACACAGAGCTGGGCGCTCCGAAGGAGCGTCCAACTCTGTATTAGCCGTGGCGCGGGCAGTCTCTACTGCGCGTGACTGCCCTGCGACCGGGTGGCAGTGGCACTGTGGCCGGTGTAACGGGCTGTTCAACTAGTAGTGAATAAAGCGCCTGGACCGGATGGTATACACCCAAGGGTACTTAAGGAACTATACATAATAGCAAAACCATTATACTTTATATTTATTGATTCACTTTCATCAGGCATAGTGCCCTGTGATTGGAGAAAAGCGGATGTAGTTCCAATGTTTAAAAACAGAGCAAGATCCAAACCAGGAAATTATAGACCCATGAGCTTGACTTCCATAGTGAGTAAGATACTAGAAGGGTTATTAACTGAAAGTATTCAGAACTATGTGTAGACGAACAATATCATTAGTAGGAATCAGCATGGTTTCATGAAGGATAGATCATGTCATACTAATTTACTTGCATTTTATGAAAGAGTAAGTAGTAATTTGGACAGGGAAATTGCTGTTGATGTAGTATACTTGGATTTTGCAAAAGCCTTTGATACAGTGCCTCACAACAGGTTACTGCATAAATTAAAAGGCTTTGGTTTGGGCGGTGTTATCTGTACATGGACTGAGAAATGGTTAAATGATAGATGGCAGAGAGTTGCAAATGGAACTTTTTCAAATTGGTCTAAAGTTGTAACGGGGGTGCCGCAGGGTTCAGTCCTGGTACCAAAGCTTTTTAATTTGTTTATTAATGATTTAGAAGTGGGAATTGAAAGTAGCATCTCAATCTTTGCTGATGACACTAAGCTATGTAAGAAAATACATACAGAGCTGGATGTTTTTTCTCTGCAGGAGGTTTTAGATAAACTAAGTGAATGGGCAGAAAGTGGCAGATGTCATTTATTGTAGATAAATGTAAGGTTATGCATTTGGGCTGTAGAAACAAACGTGCAACATATAATCTAAATGGGAAACAACTTGGGGAATACTCATTAGAGAAAGATTTAGTAGTACTGATAGACAAACTTGACTGCAGTGTGCAGAGCCACTCGGCTGCTGCAAGAGCAAATAGGGTAATAGCCTGCATAAAGAGAGGTGTAGAAGGCAAAACAAGAGGTGTAGAAGCAAGGGTTGCTAATATTATCCTCCCTCTGTATAAATTCTTGGTTAGGCCTCATCTAGAATATGGAGTACAATTTTGGGCGCCTGTCTTAAAAAAGACATTACTGAACTGGAAAAGGCGTAGAGACGTGCAACAAAACTGGTAAAGGGATTGGAGGAACGGAGTTATAAAGAGAGACTAGCCAAACTGGGTTTGTTTATATTAGAGAAGAGACATCTAAGGGGTGATGTGATTACTATTTACAAATACATTCAAGGTTAATACAAAGAACTATCCAATGAATTATTTACACAAAGAGCTGAGCTAAGAACTAGAGGTCATCCATTAAGACTAGAGGAAAGGTGCTTTCGACTAAAACAAAGGCAGGGTTTCTTTACAGTAAGGGAGGTAAGGCTATGGAATTCTTTACCTCGGGATGTTGTGCTTGCAGATAATGCAACTGCATTCAAAAAAGCAATGGATGCCTATCTAACACAGAACAATATTGAAAATTATGACAGATGGCTTTAAAGCTGATCGGATATTGATCTGGGGAACTATTTGACTACCAAATAGGTAGGAAGGAATACATTCCCCTCCCCCAACACTTGGGGCTAGATTGGAAATGGCTCCAGAGGGCTTTTTTGCCTTCCTCTGGATCAACAGGGGTGTTTTTGGCATGGGCTGGACTTGATGGACGCATGTCTTTTTTCAGCCTCATCTACTATTTTACTATGTTTTACTCAACAGAACAGCCTTACAAAATATACATTTGCTATATTCCACAAAACATACTCTCTAATCTAAAAGCAGTGTAGGAAACATGTTGCCCTCATGCTGTCTTTGGACTTTAACTCCCAGCCTCCTCAGATGATAGAAATTGAAGCCTAACAACAGCTCAAAAAGCCACAGTTTGTCCACCCCTAGCCTTTGAAGGATCTAAAAAATATTAAATCAGAGGGAAGGTAACCACTGGCACACTGGCTGGAGACTACAGCTCCCATTGGCTGATTAAAGATGATGGGAGTTGTAATCTCCAAAAGCTGGAGTGCTAGAGTTGTGTACCCCGTCCGTTATTAGATAGTTTTGGGGATGTTACAGTAGTTACATAGTAAGTTAGGTAAGAGAGTCCATCAGTTTTAACCTTTACCGCAGTATAAACCAGAAAATGAAAACGACACAATCCTTACGCATTCCAGGACGGCAGTTTGTTGATTTAACGGACAATAAAATTGTTTTGTCTTCATCGCACTCACCGACTGGTCTGTAGCTTACAAGGAAAAATAGACAGTCTACAAGAAAATCAATGAGGTATTGATTACTGTAACCAACACTAAAGCCCTGATTTATACCATTCAAACTTACAATTTACTACAGCAAATGTCACCCAAAAGTCAGCTAGCTGAAGGAGACAGAAAGAAAGCGGATGTGCAAATCACTTATTTAAGCCTTTGCATGTCAAAGAGGTATGCGACGCATTACAACATGTCTGATACCTCACTGGCACTCAAAGGGTTACGTTCATACTGTCATAGTGAACCTGGATCTACGCTCTGGGATTTTATTAGCCAATAACTCAGTTTAGTTCAGAAACTAGAGTGGGTGATTAGACAGGAGCTCTGCAGAACTGTATTAGAAGGCAATGATTCTTCCTAGCAAGTGTAATATGCAGGCGATTTTAGTGTTTATGATTTTTTTTTTTTTTTGTAACATTCATTCATTCAAAGGAACACAAACATTTATGACAGAAACACTAGTACAACAGCCCCCATGCCAATTACCTTAATCAGGGCAGAACTTCCTAATGGCCACTATTGGCCTCATGTATAAAGGAATACTGGAGCAATTTCTGGGCAAACCAACTACACACTAGGGAAAAAAAAAATCCCATTTTTGTAACTGGGTTTTTAACCCAGTGTGAGGCAATGCGGCAGAGACCATTTAAGTCAAAGGGCAGTATGCAAATGTTTATTTCTTCCATAAGGTGCAGCCCGAATTTGCAAGTATTTTATAATTAAAACGAGGTGCTAGCAATTCGTTTTGCATCGACTGGTTCCCCAAAACAAATCCTTAACTGGTACTGGATATCACTGTCCATGGAGGCAGACATGACTCTCTGTTGCAAGAATCAAGGACTCCAACCTCCTCCCACAGTAGAAGTCTCCAGTGGGCGGAGTTTGTAGTCATGAGTGCAGCTACAAAGAATCATGGCCACCTCCACAGTCATAACGCCAAGTACTAATATTAAAGGTTAGTTTTGGAGAACCGATCATTGTACATTTGATTCATAGTGGTCATTAGGATTTCGGGCAATATTATATTATATACTTAGATTGTAAACTCTACGGGGCAGTGACCTTGTATCATAATGTATACTCACCTGGTGTTCCCCTTATGATTGTCTGCATAAGCATTTAAAGGGATAGAAAGTATAATATTGTAGATATTCAAAAAACAAATGAATTGATGCAAGTCCCGTCTTTTAAACATGTATAGTTTGAGAGATATACGCTGCTAAAGTTCCCCTCTCCCGCCCCTTTCATAGACATCAGCCTCTATCTGACAGAAGGAGATCCTGGTCCCGGGACCGGCCGGCGGCTCTTTAGCAGAGCCGAAATAGTGCTGTCTAAAAATAAATACTTCAATGGAACCAGGGCTCAAAATTTCCACTCGCCACTAGCCAACGGAGAGTGAAAATTTAGCCCTGGTGGGTATGTTATGTCTTGCAGTGGCGAGTAACTTTTCAAATCTGGCTAGTAGCAAAGGACTTCCAATTTTAAGCCCTGATTGGAACGGTCTACAAAGTGTTCCTGGTTTGTAAACACACTTTGTAGACCGTTCCAATGAAGTATTTCTTTCTAGATAGTGCTATTGCGGCTCTGCTGAAGACCCGCCGTCCAGTCGCACGACCAGAATCTCATGCTGTCGGTTAGAGCGCTGACGTCCAGGAGGGGGGGGAACTTCAGAAGCATATAGCTCTCAAACTATACATGATTCAGAGACAGGACTTACATTGATTCATTTATTTTTTGTAATATCTACAATATTGAACTCTCATAAAAACAGCCATTGCTTTATTTTATTTTGTAGGCATTAAAAAAACATGAAAAATGATATAAGTCTTATCTCTCAAACCTTTATGGTTTAAGAGATATTCACAAGCAAAGTATCCCCCCCCCCCGTTCAGCCAGATCAGAAGGGAGGTGTCCAGGTAGACTGCAGGGAGGGACAATCTTCAATTAAGATAAGGGAAAAACCTGAAAAACTCGTCAAGGGGGGCAGGGCCTTCATTGTTCTCATAGGAAGAAGATTGTCCCCTGCTGTTATCTGTCTGGTCTATGGACTGGATTCACATCTGAGAAGAGATGGCTTACACTAGGTAAAAGGGATGGGAGGGGAAACTTTGTTTGTGACTATCTCTGAAACCATAAAGGTTTGAGAGATAAGACTTATATCATTTTTCATGTTTTTTTAATGCCTACAAAATAAAATAAAGTTAAAACAAAGTATTACTATCCCTTTAATTGTACCCCTTCTATACTAAATATAAACTGTAATGTGCCAAGTACACCTCTTGGAGCTATATAACTAAAAATATACATACATACATACATACATACAGTGAGGACCCTACAGATCTGTAGACACAGATTAATGTCATAAGTAGCCTCTACATATCCAGGAAGGACCTCTGTCTAATAACTGAAGTTATGACCTTATAGGGATCCTCACTACTGATTGGAGTGTTGCCTAAGTGGCACCAATTGTTCTGTCAGAAAATTCTCATTGTTGTAAATGGGGCTTTTAACCTCTTGAATACTACAGACCTCCACTGCATTGTGATGCAAAGCATTAAAGGGATAGTAATGTTTCATAATAAAAGCAGCTCTAATTAATCATCATAGTATTTGTACTTTGGAGAGTGTCATTACAATTCTGTCAGAGTTGTAGTTCAAGAGTAATTCAATGACAAAGTATCCCCCTCCTGCCCCTTTTACTGATGTAACACTGCTCAGCCAGATCAGAAGGGAGGTGCCCAGGTAGACTGCAGAGAGGGACAATCTTCAATTAAGATAAGGGAAAAACCTGAAAAGCTTGTCAAGGGGGGCAGGGTTTTCATTGTTCTCATAGGAAGAAGATTGTCCCCTTCTGTTATCTGTCTGGTCTATGGACTGGATTCCACATCTGAGAAGAGATGGCTTACACTAGGTAAAAGGGGCGGGAGGGGAAACTTTGCTTGTGAATATCTCTCAAACCATATAGGTTTGAGAGATAAGACTTACATTGTTCTTCAGGTTTTTTTAATGCCTACAAATAAAACAAAGATAAAACAAAGTATTACTATCCCTTTAAGAGGTCTCGATAGCATTCAAGACATCAAAGTGATTATTGAGTTCAATGGGAATTGTGGTGATTATATTTGTCCTGTATGATGCAGCCAATTTGCCCCAGAATTACTCCAGTTCTCATCTGAACATAGAAGGCATTTCTAGATCACTGGATCATTTGACCTCAACGGACAATACACATGACAGCCATTATCTAGACAACGGTTTCCTGCCTCGCTTATGCCTTCTGAAGATGACAGAGACAATGATTCCTTGACTGTAACCATTTCGTGTTTACATCAAGTGATGGGCACAGACATACAGTGAACAAAGCTGGACTGAATGAATAGTTAACCTTTTGATTGTTAGAGGTGTATACAAGGGAAAGCTGAAGAGAGTTCTATCCTAACAAAAAAGCTGAAAAGCCACAGGCTCCCCCACCCTTTACAGCCAAAACACTTGAGCAATATTGTGTGATTAAATTTTAACTTTTACCTTCTAACTTGTAGGTGGCCTACGGGCACATTCCTACTTTATTCTAGTAGGAAATTAGGTCCTGCTTCCAACACTCAATTTGGCACTTCTCCTCTAGTGAGGAGATCTGCAGATTACTTAGTACAAGAATGGAAAACCCTCAGGATCCCAATGGCCTAGACACCTACAATTTTCCTTCTGTCTCCAAAATTTATATAATAAAACAGCTGGAGAGGCACAAGTTGTTCAGCCCTGGAGGAGAGTTGAAAGCAAGTCAGTGGATCATTCTGATTAATTTACCAGCATGCAGGTAGGGAAATCCCAAAATGCATGCACTGTTAGGAGTACTTGAGGAGAGTGGTTGAGAAATTTTGTCTTGCTGCAGAAATACTATATGTTCCTTTATACACAAGGCCCCGCTTTTCTCTTATTCAGAGAAATATGTAACTTGACAAAGCAGTTGGCATAGTGTTCATTAGAGAATGTCTTATATTGGGTGCTAAAATCAGATTGCCTGCAGCACGCACCAAATTCCTGTAACGCATGCTGTCATGTGCAGTTACTTAATTGGGAGTACTGATTAACAGAATCTGAGAAAATGAGGTTTCTGAAAACATTGTTCCTCCACCTTCGACTCAACAATTCTGTATTCATAAAAGGTCATATAATTCCTTTAAAGTGCATTGCAAAGCACCCCTTGGTTTAAATGGGGCTTTCAACCCCTTGTATACTTTGCAATGTGATGACAACCTCTAGATTCCAAGGGGTTGATTTTGTCTCCTTCGGCGCAGTTGGTTTGCTCCAAAATCATTTTGCTTTCTGCCCCAAACCCCTGAACCCAAAGCCCTGCTCTGAAAAAACTAAGTTCAAGATCACTGTAGGAATATAGTGTTTTTTTAAATTGGAAAAAATAATAATTAAAACAAAGAAAAAAAAAAAAAAAAAAAAGAATTGGGCTTTAAAACAGTCTTTGCGTGAAAAGTAGGTACACAACCCATTACTGATAAACACACTGTACACACCACACAACTCTGGGACACACAGGGTTTAGTAGTATAATCGTTTAATCATTTGCCAGTTCTCATTCAGGGTGCAGTGACATTTTGGTGCGCTGCGGGAATCCATTTTGTGAGCCCCATTTAAAATCAAATTCTCAGAATATTGGTACTGTATATTACAGCACACATGGTGCTGACTCGATGACTTAAAGAAGAAGAACATCTAATAACCACCCCCATTTAACTTACTGTGGTCAGAGAATCCTAATGACCGCTATGAATTTGCCCTCCTGCCTTCGATCAAGAGATAACAATTGGCTTCAATCCGGTCCCATAAGTCAAGTCCATTGAGACAGATATAAAAGTTTCTAGCATGACCACAGGACCTCAAACTCTGCTCACTGCACTTGGCAATCTTAACCCTTTAACTGCAATGCACTGTGTACTCCTCTGGCACTCAAAGGGTTAAGGACTACACGAGTGTGCTGCTCTTGCGTTGCTTTGCAATGCATTGTGCACTGCCATGGCCCTTAAGGAGTTAAAGTAGGCTCAAGAAATTATAAACAGTCATGTCTGCCTCTACGGATATGGCATCTAAAACTGATGAAAGGGATAGTAATGTCTATATTTAAGTGCAGCTCCGAGCTTCTATATGGTTTTTTATAACATATAGCGCTATGTTTGATTTAATTACAGTTCTGTAGATCAAAAGCTATTCGAGCAGAAAGGATCCCCTCTCGCCCCTTCTGGCCGCCTCCCCTTAGATCAGCAATACGGTTGTGGGACCGGACGGATGCAGCGAGGGATAATCTTCATGCAGTAAGTCTTAGATAAACCCAGCCCCCCTTGACAAAGGAGGCAGGATTTTCCTTTTGCTTACTGAAGATTGTCCCTCGCTGCGCTCCATCCGGACCATGCTTAAAGCCAGCGTGACACAGGGGAATCCTTTCAGCTTGAATATCTTTTGAACGACACAACTATAAATAATTAAACATAGCGCTACGTGTTATAAAAACCATGTAGAAGACTCGGAGCTGCACTTTAATTCCTATCCATTTAAAGGGATAGTAATGTTTCATAATAAAAGCAGCTCTAATTAATCATCATAGTATTTGGACTTTGGAGAGTGTTATTTCAATTCTGTCCGAGTTGTAGTTCAGGAGTAATTCAATGACAAAGTATCCCCCTCCCGCCCCTTTTACGGATGTAACACTGCTCAGCCAGATCAGAAGGGAGGTGCCCAGATAGACTGCATAGAGGGACAATCTTCAATTAAGATAAGGGAAAAACCTGAAAAACGTGTCAAGGGGGACAGGGCTTTCATTGTTCTCACAGTAAGAAGACTGTCCCTTGCTGTTATCTGTCTGGTCTATAGACTGGATTCCATATCTGAGAAGAGATGGATTACACTAGGTAAAAGGGACGGAAGGGGGAAACTGCTTGTGAATATCTCTTACACCATAAAGGTTTGAGAGATAAGACTTATATCATTCTTCATGTTTTTTTAATGCCTACAAAATAAAAGTTAAAACGAAGTATTACTATCCCTTTAAAGAGCTTCTCTCTAGAACAAAGGGACAAGGGCCATTAATATTTTTGGACTTGGTATAAAAGAATCAAGTTGTTTTTGGAGGTCTGCCATTTTTCTTTGAAACACAAGTAACATGGAAGCAAACTGAATTTTAGCCACCATGATGCACTTTTCCTACAGAAGTACAGGATCTATAAATATTTACTGTTTTACAGTATTTTCCATTAACTAAGTGCTCCACGTTAGCAGTCAGTGTGAAAAGGGACAGGTGCCAAGTTGCACCATTCTGCAGAGACTTGGATTAAAAAGCACCAGTACATGAGAAGTACAGGAGATGTGAGAGTCATCCTGACACTCCTACACTACACACACTGCCACCAAAAAAGTTATTTTTTGCTAAAACTGGATATTGAATAAAATAAACAAAACATTCACCAATTAGGTTACTTTTTAACTGGTACAAGAATCGAGTGTATGAACGCAAATAGATTTTTCACATTCTGTCTCCAGTAATGAAAGCAAAAAGAAAATGATAATTGTATATGTCCAATGCCTTCCAAAACATAATGAAAACAAGATTTCACATTGGTAATCACTGTTTAATGGTACAAAACACAGTGAATTATTAATTTACTAGTTGAAGAGCCCGTTACATGGGCCACAGTGTCACTGCCACCCGGTAGCGGGGCAGTCACGCGCAGAGGAGACTGCCGGCGCTGCGGCTGATACAGAGCTGTATCAGCTGCGGCGCGGGCAGTCTCTACTGCTCATGACCGCAGCACACGCAGCAGTGTGTACTGCGCATGTCGCTCGTTACACGCGATTTAGCAAATTATTATATAGGATTACTTTAGCCACAGCAGCACTCTACGCTGTCTGCTTGCCAAGCCTTGTTCCACTGGTAGCCATAGAACCACACTACACTGCTTGCCAGCCCAACTTGTTCTACTGGTAGCCACAGAACCACACTACACTTTGTGCCAGCTCAGTCTTGTTCCACTGGTAGCCACAAATACATACTACACTGCCTTCCAGCCCAGCTTTGTTCTATTGGTAGCCATAGAATCACACTACTCCGTGTGTCCTCCCAGTCTTGTTCCACTGGTAGCCACAAATACATACTACACTGCCTTCCAGCCCAGCTTTGTTCTACTGGTAGCCATAGAACCACATTACACTGCCTGCCAGCCCAGCCTTGTTCCACTGGTAGCCATAGAATCACACTACTCCGTGTGCCCTCCCAGTCTCGTTCCACTGGTAGCCACAAATCACACTACACTGCCTTCCAGCCCAGCTTTGTTCTACTGGTAGCCACAAAACCACATTACACTGCCTGCCAGCCCAGCCTTGTTCCACAGGTAGCCACAGAACCACACATATACCGTCTACCTATTGAGTCTTATTGTACATGTCGCCACAGTACCACATTACCATGTCTTTAACCCCTTAAGGACCGGCGGTCACGGGACATTTCCGTCCCATAATGACCGCATAGGGGCACTTTGATGCGCCGGTACACGTGACCTGTCACGTGTATCGGCGCGTCACTATGGGGCTTGAAAGAGATCGCTCCGATCTTGGAGCGGTCTATTTCATGCCCTATTTTTACTTACAGCGCTCCCGGTAGAGTGCTGTAAGTAAAAAGTACGTGACGTACCAGGACCGTCATCGGTCCTTGAGTAGTTCAAGGACCGTGACGGTCCTGGTACGTCAAGGGTCCCTAAGGGGTTAAAGCTGGTCTTGTTCTATTGGTAGTCACAGATCCATGCAAACACTATCCAACCAACCCCAGCCTGGTTCCTTTGCCACCTAACCCCAGAAAAGATAGCCCAGGTTTGTCTGTATGAGGCTTGAGATATGGTAACAGTATATATGATACAGGTGCTTTGGGAACTAATCTCAGTAACTTAACCGTTTAAGCAAAGCATTGCTTTGGATATCCCTCTGGCACTCAAATGGTTAACAGAATTCACTTGTCTCATAATACAGTACAATTTACATATAAAAAAAAAGTGTTTAAAATTACATTTTAGGGTAACAACATAAAATAGATAATTGTGACAGATTCTAACTTAGTACATGATACTTTATTAACTAATTTCATTTTAGGTGTTTGTGCTCCTGGAAGCTTCCTTTATTGGCAAAATAAATCAAATTTAGCATGTTGGGAAATAAAATCATCTTTAGGATTAGAAAGGCTATACATACTTCTTTAAAGGGATAGTAATACTTTGTTTTATCTTTATTTTATTTTGTAGGTATTAAAAAAAACATGAAGAACAATATAATTCTTATCTCTCAAACCTTTATGGTTTAAGAGATATTCACAAGCAAAGTTCCCCTCCCCGCCCCTTTTACCTAGTGTAAGCCATCTCTTCTCAGATGTGGAATCCAGTCCATAGACCAGACAGATAACAGCAGGGGACAATCTTCTTCCTATGAGAACAATGAAATCCCTGCCCCCCTTGACAGGTTTTTCAGCTTTTTTCCCTTAATTGAAGATTGTCCCTCTCTGCAATCTACCTGGGCACCTCCCTTCTGCTGTGTCTGAGCAGTGTTACATCAGTAAAAGGGGCGGGAGGGGGATACTTTGTCATTGAATTACTCTTGAACTACAACTATGACAGAATTGAAATAACACTCTCCAAAGTCCAAATACTATGATGATTAATTAGAGCTGCTTGTATTATGAAACATTACTATCCCTTTAAGGGAAGCCAAGAACAAATCAGGTTTCGAGAACTATAAGCAACATGTTATTGCCAGCTCTGTAACTAGGTTAAACAGATGTAGACAGGACACTGTAATATATATATATATATAGAGAGAGAGACTACTTAGACTTCATTCTGCCCTATGGTATCAATTACGCTACAGACTTCAGCAGCCAAGATTCCCAAAAGCAGACAGTGCAAACACATCACCCAGTGGAGCTCAGCGTGTTTGTGCTGACAAACTGTCCCTCCTGGGATCAGAGACAGCTGGTTTAACATTGTGTGTGCCAGAAAACAGTGCAAAGCAACCATCTGCAATGCAATGCATGCCCATCTGTGACTCTGAAGGCTAATAGGTAAATCAATGTAAATATCTTCTCTAAAACAATGCAATGCATTGGAGAGGTCTGTAGCACCCAAGGGGATATGATCTGTGACATAGTAATGTTTCATAATAAAAGCAGCTCTAATTAATCATCATAGTATTTGGACTTTGGAGAGTGTTATTTCAATACCGTCAGAGTTGTAGTTCAAGAGTAATTCAATGACAAAGTGTCCCCCTCCCGCCCCTTTTACTGATGTAACACTGCTCAGCCAGATGAGAAGGGAGGTGCCCAGGCAGACTTCATTGTTCTCATAGGAAGAAGATTGTCCCCTGCTGTTATCTGTCTGGTCTATGGACTGGATTCCACATCTGAGAAGAGATGGCTTACACTAGGTAAAAGGGGCAGGAGGGGAAACTTTGCTTGTGAATATCTCTCAAATCATAAAGGTTTGAGAGATAAGACATATATCGTTCGTCGTGTTTTTTTAATGCATACAAAATAAAATAAAGATAAAACAAAGTATTACTATCCCTTTAAGATTTGCTCGTTTTATAATCTGCCTTCATTGTAACCCTTCGAGTGTCAGTGGGAAATGCAACGCATTGCGTACCGCTCTGGCATTCAAAGAGCTAAACTGTGGATGTTCTTAAAGTGATCGTAATGTTTCACAAAAACAGCAGCTCCAATTAATCTTCATAGCAACTGAGCCATAGATAATGTTATTTCAATACTGTCAGAGTTGTAGTTCAAGAGTAATTGAACGATAAAAGGTTCCCCCTCCCACCCCTTTTACCTAGTGTAAGCCGCCTCTTCTCAGGTGTGGAATCCAGGCCATAGACCAGACAGATAACAGCAGGGGACAATCTTCTTCTTATGAGAACAATGAAAGCCCTGCCCCCCTTGACAGGTTTTTCAGCTTTTTCCCTTATCTTAATTGAAGATTGTCCCTCTCTGCAATTTACCTGGACACTCCCTGCTGCTCTGGTTGAACAGTGTTACATCAGTAAAAGGGGTGGGAGGGGGATACTTTGTCATTGAATTACTCTTGAACTACAACTCTGACAGAATTGAAATAACACTCTCCGAGGCCCAAATACTATGATGATTAATTAGAGCTACTTTTATTATGAAACATTACTACCCCTTTAAAATGAATAGAGGTTCAAACAGTTTTACAGTTCATGTACTCCTAGCTAGCATTCATAAAAAATTATTTATGTCCATTAATCCCAAAATGTGCAATAAACCTGCTTTTCTTGGTCACATGTAGGCCTCCTTCTCAAGTTTAACAACTGCAGCACCCCCTACACAGTTCTGTAGTCCACGTTCTTTCACTAAGCTTCTGACCCTGACCCAAGAGAGGTGTGTCTGACAGCCAGCCCATGTGAGCACCAGCCAAAAGGATCAGCTGGCATCCATGTGGGTCAGCCAGTCATTGGCATTTGGAATGAGGAAACACAGAGAAGATACAGTATGCAGGACTTCAGCAAGTTGTCACAAAATGATAGTCTCCAGTGTGAGAGGTACCACTATCCAGCATAGAACCTACCACATCAGAATCACTGTATTATCCGTGAGAAAGGGGCTGCAGGAAGCTGTGCGTTTAACCCTCTGTTTCTAGAAGCGACCAGGAACAAAGTATTACATGACAGAGATTAACCAACAAGTTTGTAAACAGAATTAAGTGGGTTTTAACCTTTTGAGTGCCAGAGGGACATCCAATGCATCACTAAGCAATGCGTTGGATTCCCCTTTGGCACTCAAAGGGTTCATCTCTAAACAATTATAGCTGTTCATGGTTTTCAATGTTTCTTGCTTTCAAGGCCTGATAACTGTAGCCCTTTTTGAAAGATTTTAGAATGTTCTCAGCTTGTGGGGGTGATCATTAAGACTGAACAATATTTTACTGCATATGAACCCTTTTAATGTTTTGGCTATAATCTCCATTTACTGAATGTGCCTAAAGTTGTTAAACACAGATCTAAATTTTGAGAGACTCATGCACGTCAAGGAAACAGTTATTCTTTATGGAATATGAATGAGTAATTTGAGGGCAGCTGAATCATTTCTAGAAGTCAATTTAATAACGGAGCACAACATGGGACTAGTCCATAAAAGATACAACATCACAGGGTTAAGACAGAGAGTTCAGACCTCCCTTGCATCATCAAGTCAGGTAAAGTAACTATGGAAAAGGCAACCAGCAGGCAACAATTGAAAAATATATATTTGCATTATTTTACAAATTAATTGCAGCTACTCCAAATTCTGAAAATAGCAGGACCCCCCCCCCAAACAGAGCTTCAATTCCCCAGAATTAGAGCAGGGCTCACATGCCATTCACATTCACCACCAATAGGAACGAGGTAGCCTCTGGCAGCTTCACCTTCAGGAGGTGGTGTGATAAGACTGGGATGGACCTTTTCAAGAAGACACTTTGGTTTATAATGTTGTTACTGCCAGAGGCAGCTGTGGCAGCAACTAACTAGTAAAAGATGGAACTTTAGAATGTTTTGACCCCCATGTTAGCTGCCCTTTAAAGTGGCAATGTCTACATAAGAAAATGGAAATACGTGCTGAAAAGAAAGGGAAGAAAATATTAGATCTGTGTTTGTGTCCTCACATCTCTTACTCATGTACAAATATAAACACCAGTTTAACAGGCTTCTTGTGTTATTATGGGGACAAAGAAGACTTTCTGCTCTTAATCGCTTCTACTTTGGTTATGTCAGCTGCTCAAGTCCCACCCAGCCCTCCCAAAACTTATGTTGCTCTTTTACATGTCCTTCAGCTGAGATGCCTTGTGATCATCACTGGAGAACGATAGGAATGTCTCCTAAAAAAGATCTACCTAGATAGGTGTCCTTAGAGCAGTCAGATAGATCTATATCTTTAGTTGCTTTTGATCTATCATGCAGTCACAGCTAGTGACCTTTATGATCCTTTTAGGTCTACAGAAGCCTGTTTGCTGCGAGAATGTGTAAGGTTTCAGAGCAGATTTCTATATACAGGAAACTGCAGATATAATGAGATAGGTAGATAGACTGATAGATCGATAGACAGGACACCTGCGGTGGAAAGTTGTTTGAAAGACCTTTTCCTAGGTAAATGAATCGGTTAAATTATGAGTCACTTATTTGGGTAAAGTTCCCCCAAAAAACACATATATTTGTAACTTTAAGGAAAAGAGGGGCATGCAATGCATTGGAAAGCAATGAATTGCACAACCCTCGGGCTTTTTGAAAGGTTAACCCTTCTCTGGCACTCAAGGGATTAAGGTGACAGAGAACAATTTAGATGTGGCAGGGAGAGGTGTCCCAGGTGCTGCATTTATTGAGAAAAGTAATTTAGTCCCCACTCAGGGGTCACTGTCTCTTTACGTTGACTTTATTTTCTCTCTCCTTTTTTATGCTCCCTGTAGTGCAGTTGGTACCGTAAATGCCTAGTGAACACAATATTTCAAGAGAATGTTAATTCATCCACTATAGCAGTGTCCTTTAGAAATATTTCATAAGGACCGCCAATATTCAGATATTCCAAGGGATTAAAGATGTGCATCCTGATCTTATGAGCTATAACTGAACTATTAACCATTTGAGTGCCAGAGAGGTAAGGAATGTATTGCAGAGCAATGCAATCCGTACCCCTCTGGCACTCAAAGGGTTAATTAAACACACCTGTCATAGGCAGTACACCCTTAACAGTAAAGTATTACTACAGGTCTGACTTGGAAGGAAGCTTGTTCCTGCTAGGATACAAAATCTAGTCATCAACCAAACCATAAGACATGCGTCTTCACCTAAACCTACAGAAATCCGGGAGGGATTGGGGGAAAGACTAGATTATTATGCAGTTTTAAACTCTGTAAAGTGATTCCGATGGTGGAAAAGGTATGTGTGCGTGTGTACACACACACTATCTATATGTACACAGTTCGTTTGAAGATGGACACCACTCACAGGAGCCTTTTCAAGTGAAACACACCGTGTATTGGCCAATTATTATTTATTTATTCTTGATAAAGGCAATAATCCATGACTGAAAAGTTGAATCAATAAAACACGGTGTGTTTCGCTTGAAAAGGGTCCTGTGAGTGCTGCCCATCTTCACACAAACCGTACCTGGGTCTGCAAACATTGTTACAGTGAGAACATATCTTTGTCTCAGAATCCTATATAATTTGCTAAAACGTGTGTAACTCCACAGTCATGCGCAGTAGAGACTGCCAGTGATGAGGCTGATACAGAGCGGGGCACTCCGAAGAAGCGTCCCGGTCTGTATCAGCTGTGGCGCGGGCATTCTCTACTGAGCAAGACTGCACCGCAACCGGCTGCCAGTGGCACTGTGGCCCATGTAACAGGCTCTTCAACTAGTATATTAATATAATTTTAATAATAAAAGTGTACTGCTCCTTTAAAACAGAGGTGGAAAATCCTATAAGCCTGGGAGAAGTGACTCAAAGAATTTACTTCTGGCTCCTAAACGAGAATATTTACACAGCTATAAATTTTCACTAGTCCGTGGCCGACGGACTATTCCAGCAGACAAGTGAACAATCATACTGATCTCCAGGTTTAATATCGGATGGACTTAGTACCTTCACTTCTTGACTTGCAACGTTTTTGTCCAATTGGTGATGCTCATTGATATTTTATAAATCACTGGTGACCACATATTTCCTGCCTCCAAATACTGAGGTGCCGGCTACAAAAATCTGACTGGCTCCAAATAATTCTATATTTTTCCACCCTGCACAATTAGCCGTTCTTGGTGTCCCTGGATGCTCTGATCCAGTGGTTCTCAATTTGTTTGATTTTTTTATAAAATCAAGGCTGCCCTAACTCACAGTATTGAATATTTGGGGCACACTTAACATTTTATTGGTCATTTGTCAAGGCAAAAGAAATTGTAAAAATACTTAATTATATAATTATTTTTAGGTCTCACCATCAAGAAAAAAAAAAAATATGCATAACAATTTCCATCAATACATACTTGAAACTACACATTCACATTTTTTTGTTGAAGGTTTTATAGAAACGAAAAGGCACCATAAGTGGATGTCCGCATCACACCAAAAGTACCACAATACTCAGGTTGAGAACCACTGCTCTTATGCCTTTATCGGTTTTGTTAAACTTCCATGCACTTTTTCCTGTTTAATTTTTATTTTTTAAAGGGATAGTAATGGTTTGGACTAAGTAGATTGTTGAGTCTTCTTTATTGTAAATACAACAGTTTGCACTATATTTAGTAACTTACTTTTACATAGTTCTCAAGATATTAACTGTAGAAGGCCCTCCTCTTGCCCCTTCTGGCCCCTCCCACTAAATCTGCAATTCAGTCGCGGGACTGGATGGATGCAGCGAGGGACAAACTTCAGTGAGTAAGTATAAGGAAAACCCTGAACCCCTTAATGAAGGAGCGCAGAAGTTTTCTTTGCTTACTGAAGATTGTCCCTCACTGCATCTGTCCGGACCAGAAAGAGGCATCCTGACGGGAAAGGAGGGGGATCCTACTACATTCAATATCTTGAGAACTATGTAAAAATTAAGTTACTACACACAGCACAAACTATTATATTGAAAATAAAGAAGATACGGCAGTCTACTTAACTGAAACCATTACTATCCCTTTAAGTAACTGTGCCCAAAACTATCCTACATATTCTAGATGAGGCCTTACCAAGGATTTATATAGTGGTAGAATTATATTCCCATCCTGCGCATTTACACCTCTTTTAAAACACGATAGCAGCCTATTGGCTCTTGCAGCAGCTGAGTGACAATGCACATTCCTGTGAAGTCAATTATCAGTATTTGTAACTCGTTTTCTCTAACGAGGATTCCCCGAGTAGTTTCTCATTTAGTGTATATGTAGAGCAGGGCTCAAAATTTCCAGTCGCCAATGACGAGTGAAAATTTAGCCCTGGCAAGTAGAAATTCAGACCTGGTGGATATGTTTTGGCTTGCAGTGGCGAGTAACTTTTCAGGTCTGGCTAGCAGCAAAGGACTTAAAATGATAAGCCCTGTGTAGAGTGTTTATTTCTGCAACCCAAACACATAACTTTACATTCATCTATAATTAAACATCATCTGCCTCTTCCCCCACCCCAGGCTGTTTATCCAAGTCTTAAGGCAGAGAAAAATATCCGGCTCTGTATGTATTTCCTTACACAGTTCAGTGTCTCAATATTTTACAGATGACATTACTTTGAATACCCACTTCAAGATTATGAATAAAACAAATTAAAAGACACTGGGAACAGGACTGAACCCAGAGGTTCCACTTATAACGTTAGAGAGAAATGTAAAGTTCATTAACACCACCACTCTGACATCTTTCATTTAACCAGTTCTCTGTCCAAGCAGATATACATATCATCTCCCAAACTGAAACTTTTAATTTATGCAGTAACCTGCTGTGAGGATAGAGTTAAAGACTTTAGAAAAAGCCTAGTATGTTACATCAACACTTTCCCTTTTGTAAAATGCATGTAAATTAGTCTGACAAGATCTGTTCTTCATAAAACCATGCCGACTCCTAATAATAATGTTGTTGGTCAACACACAGTCCTGAACACTACCTGTTATCAATCCTAATATCTTGCCCACTAGTGAAGTCAAACTCACATATCTATAATTTTCCACTTTAGACCATTGTGAAATAATATGTTGCACACTCCTCTGGTCTTTGAATGGTTAAGATTACCATGTGCGATCTGGGAAATTTGTGTCCTGTGGTCCTGCTAGTAACAGTTCTGTTCACCTCATGGACATGACATCCATACTTTATTTCTTGAATCAAGGAATAAGGTCAAAGGGGCCAGTAGGATTTTCTGGCCGTGATAGGGTTAAGTGGGGGAATTAATAGGTGTTGTTGGTTCCCCTTTAAAGGAATAGTAATACCAGGGCTTAAAATCTGAAGTCCTTTGCTACTAGCCAGACCCGAAAAGTTACTCGTCACTGCAAGCCATAACATACCCACCAGGGCTAAATTTTCACTCGCCATTGGCTAGTGGAAATTTTGAGCCCTGGTAATATATATATAGTAGTGGTTATCCCCCTGAGTAAAACAAGGGCTGAAAGGTGTTTTATTCAAAAGTTGAAATTTTTAGGTGCAATATCACAGTGGCCTGAAACTGTACAGTGGCACTGTTGTTACACCATCCTATGGACAGCTCTGGTCCATAGACCATAAATCTCCATAGGATGGTGCAGCAACAGTGCCACTGTACAGTTTCAGGCCACTGTGATATTGCACCTAAATAAATTCAACTTTGAGCTGTAATAACGTTTGAATAAACCACCTTTCAGCAGCTTGTTTTACTCAGGGGGATAAACCCTACAAACTATTTTTTCTTTTTTACATTTTAAGTATTACTATCCCTTTAAATGATTCCTAAAACCTCCTAATAAACACCCCCTTACCTTCCCCTAGGCACAAAATCCTACTGATCGCTACATACCAATTCTGTGTAAACTCTTTATGGAAAAAAGGGTCACATAGCTTTGCCTGCTGAGTAAAAGAGCACTCCAGCTGCTGGGAGATTTTTCTTTCAAACCTCATTACAGCTCAAACTTGTTTTACTCAAAACTGTAAGTAATAGTATCAAATAGTGTCCAAAATGCAAAACTGTTTTTTATGATGTGCTCTATGTGAGAGCTACAGTCACTGACTACAGCTCCTGGGAGCAGACTTGCCAATGAAGCCAGGACTGCATTTTTGGGCCCCCTCCCTGCTTCTGAGCAACAGACTGAACTGCAAGTTGTAACTTCCATAGAAACTAGTGAAGTGCTTTCAAGAACAACACTAACAGTCTAATGAGGCCGGGCTGGCAAACTGAGAAATTTGTGGCCGTGATCCAAATGCTTCCAGATCGTGTTCCAGCCCACAACCAGCCACAGGGGTCAATTTTCTGTCCCCAGATATGGCTGACAGGAACCATTTTGGAGTTTCATAGAGCAGCACCAGGGTATTTCTTATGTATGCTCCCATGGAAGCTAGCAGAGTAAAACATACTAATTGTCCTTTAAGTTAGGAGCACCTTTTCAGTCCAGGCAGTCTGCTGGCTCTCCTACAGGGATACCATACTGAGGACTGGTCAAGGGCTGGCACATCATTTCCGGAAACACAGAATCAGAAAGTTATTTTCATAGAATGCAGCAATTAAGTTAAAATAGGCTGCCCCATGCCGCCTGCAATGTAACTACAGTACCCTGATGGTAAAGAATGCTGCAAGACTGATTTTGTGAGGCTCTAAGTCACATTTTGGCATGACCAATCAACTACAAGGCAAGGCTGATTCATATGGGATATATAAAAATTCCAGTTGCTTTAATCCCCACACATACTTCTTTAGTATTCAAGGAGTTTAAAGCACATTTAAATTAGTGGAAATAAGGAAGTGTGGGTGGGGAAGGAGTTCAATGTGTCCCGTACGGTGCAGCTGTTATGCTTCAGATTTGATCCAGTTCTCAATAAATCCCCCTCAATATCATGTTAAGATGGTCAAAAGGCAGTATGGAATAAAGAGAGACTTAACACTAAATAGAAAATGAAGTGGGACTAGTATCGTTTCAAAGTTGTTCAAAAATGGTAAACAGAGACAGGGGTACATCAGACTAAATAACTGAAGGAGATCCCCGAGATGCACAGATCTGCTGAAAAGCCCAACTCAGTCTACAAAAAAAATTATTCTAATGCAAAACTCAGATCTAAATCTAAACGACAGCAACATTAATGTTTACACATCTAACTCCCCCTATTGGGAAAAAAAAATTAAAACAAATCGCTAAATGTCACTGAACCTAATTTACGAAGAACAAGAGCAATTCTGGGGCACAAACTGCACCATGGGGACAGATAAACATTACACAGGTACCTCTCAAACACATTACTTTTGCTCTATATTAGACCATATGGATTTACAAGAATGAATGCACCTTTTTCTCTCATTGCTCCTCATCTCTGGAATGCTCTACCTCCCACTCTGCTCCACTGCACCTCTCTGATGGTCTTCAAATCACGATTGAAACTACACATTCTTAAAGGGATAGTAATACTTTATTATTACTATGCCTCATATTGTACATATTTGCCAAATAAATTAATAGCCTCCAAGGTTCATCTCTCAAACCTTTATGGTTTGAGAGATAACCATGGCATTGTTCCCCCCTCCCTCCCCTTTCCCTGAAGTCAGCGTTGTGCTGACTGCAGGGGAAATCTGTCGTACAACAGGCTTGTGGCTCTGTAGCTGAGCCAAGATTGCGTTAGTGAAAAAGAATTATTTCACTGAAACAGTCTTCTACATGTGCTTGGTTTGCATGCACGCGTAGAAGCTCGTTTCAGTGAAAATTATTTTTCACCAACGCGATCTCGGCTCTGCTGCAGAGCCACAAGCCTGTCGTACGACAGACTTCCCCTGAAGTCAGTACAACGCTGACTTCAGGGAACGGAGAGGGAGGAAGAGAGAGGGGGGAACTTTGCATTCGGTTATCTCTCAAACCATAAAGATTTGAGAGATGAACCTGGGGGCTATTAATTTACTTGGCAAATATGTACAATATGGGGGATAGTAATAATAAAGTATTACTATCCCTTTAACAAAACTTAAACATGTTACATGGCACTGACTTTGCATAACTTAGGCTCTTCATAAATTATTTACTTTATGTCGCCTATCCTAACAAACTCTGGCACTGTATTCTGCACTTGACCCTTATGTATCTGTATGTCTCCCATTACCACTTCAGACTGTAAGCTTTCGGGCAGGGATCTCACTTTCAGTGTTTCACTATGCAAAGTGCTTGTAACCCTGTATTGTCTAAAGCCTTAAATTGTAAAGTGATGCGTACACTTGTGGCACTATATAAACATTCATTCATTCATACACCTAAAAAAAAAAAAAAAAAAAAAAAAAAAAAAAAAAAAACATACCAAGCAAGCCTACTAACATGGGGGGGGGGGGGTCACGGGAAGCCTACTGACATGGGGGGGGGTCACGGGAAGCCTACTGACATGGGGGGGGGTCACGGGAAGCCTACTGACATGGGGGGGGGTCACGGGAAGCCTACTGACATGGGGGGGGGGTCACGGGAAGCCTACTGACATGGGGGGGGGTCACGGGAAGCCTACTGACATGGGGGGGGGTCACGGGAAGCCTACTGACATGGGGGGGGGTCACGGGAAGCCTACTGACATGGGGGGGGTCACGGGAAGCCTACTGACATGGGGGGGGGTCACGGGAAGCCTACTGACATGGGGGGGGTCATGGGAAGCCTACTGACATGGGGGGGGGTCATGGGAAGCCTACTGACATGGGGGGGGGGTCATGGGAAGCCTACTGACATGGGGGGGGGTCATGGGAAGCCTACTGACATGGGGGGGGTCATGGGAAGCCTACTGACATGGGGGGGGTCATGGGAAGCCTACTGACATGGGGGGGGTCATGGGAAGCCCACTGCACCCGTGACATGGGGGGGGGGTCATGGGAAGCCCACTGCACCCGTGACATATGGGGGGGGGGTCATGGGAAGCCCACTGCACCCGTGACATATGGGGGGGGGGGTCATGGGAAGCCCACTGCACCCGTGACATGGGGGGGGGTCATGGGAAGCCCACTGCACCCGTGACATGGGGGGGGGGGTCATGGGAAGCCCACTGCACCCGTGACATGGGGGGGGGGTCATGGGAAGCCTACTGCACCCGTGACATGGGGGGGGGGTCATGGGAAGCCTACTGCACCCGTGACATGGGGGGGGGGTCATGGGAAGCCTACTGCACCCGTGACATGGGGGGGGTCATGGGAAGCCTACTGCACCCGTGACATGGGGGGGGGGGTCATGGGAAGCCTACTGTACCCGTGACATGGGGGGGGGGGGGGTCATGGGAAGCCTACTGCACCCGTGACATGGGGGGGGGTCATGGGAAGCCTACTGCACCCGTGACATGGGGGGGGGGTCATGGGAAGCCTACTGCACCCGTGACATGGGGGGGGGGTCATGGGAAGCCTACTGCACCCGTGACATGGGGGGGGGTCATGGGAAGCCTACTGCACCCGTGACATGGGGGGGGGGGGGTCATGGGAAGCCTACTGCACCCGTGACATGGGGGGGGGGGTCATGGGAAGCCTACTGCACCCGTGACATGGGGGGGGTCATGGGAAGCCAACAGTGCATATAAGAAGGTGGAGGTAGGAAGCCACCTATGCCCACACCAAACGTGGACCCTTGGCTGTGATGCCATCTTCAGTCCACACATGAAAAAACTGTACCCAACCTGTTTACCTTTAAAGAACTTTAGTGCCAGTCCGTACAACTCCTCCAGACTGAAGCCGAATCGCTGCTCCATACTCAGGGCCTCCTCTCCATTCTCTGTCTGCTGCTCCGAACTCATTTCATTATCCTGTACCACTGGTCCGTTATCCTCCGATCCAGATCGACCTATTTCCTCAGAGTCTGGACTGAGGGTCAGCCCATCTATTGACACTTCCAGACGCTCTGCGCTGCTCACCACCGCCATCCTCCTCCTCTCACAGCGCCGGCCACGTCCCGACTTCCGGCTCCACTAGCCCAGTCACACAGGGACGCGCACGTCACCTCCGTTAGGGGAGGGGCTAGGACGTGGGAGTGTGCGCCCGGCGCCTGCCCATACCAAATTCTAAGACTGAATGCGCAGAAAGTGCATTTCAACTAACTTTATTGAATTGAAACAATCACACAGTATGAGGTGTACCACCAGCCCCGCCTAGTTGTAAGCTGTGATGTGGACAGCAATATATGTTTGTCAGGTAAATGGATGGTAAATTCTCTAGGGAAGGACAGTTGTTGGACTATAACTCTCATACACAATAGCATAGTTGTATACCGGTAGATGCATGTTTAGACACGCACATAATCTTTTAAAATAAGCTGACCCAAAGGGATAATTATTGGTATTTCTCGTTTGAAAAGGTAAAGTACCTTGGCCCATATTTCTCTAAGCGAACTGGAGTAAACCCACTTCACTATAGGGGACAAAATAACATACCTCCCAAGTGTCCTTTTTTTTTAGGAGGGACAGTCCCTAGTCTTTGTGACCCAAATATATCCCTCTTTCCCACCTCTGGTGTCCCTCTTTTTAGGAGATCAGACTGCCTAGTGTGTATATAGGTGTATCACATTGCCACACAGCAATAAAACGCATTAATATTTTTTTAACTTAAGTATATATGTTTATAAATTTGTCTGTGTATATAATACTTTGGTCTATCTCTAAATTATCTTTTCAGTTACATAGAGAGGTGCCAGTAAGTCATAAAATAACCTAAAAATTCCCCAGAATAACTCCAGTTTGCATTTATAAACATGGGCCCTTCTCCTTAGTTCTTGTACCCTACAAGTAAGCAGGAGCGTTCTGCACATTTGTTCAATAAAAAGGAGCTCCGCTGCGTTCGTTCTGCACATAAAGAGAAACTCTGACATGCAATGTAACAAGAATTCATTTACAGGACACAAAATATCATGTCCTGGAAGGAAAATGTGATTATTAAGTCTGTGACCACTCCTGTGTACACCTCTGCAGTGTGTTGCTCCCGGCCTTTAATGGATCAGTAAATACAGACAATGGCCCATATTTATAAAAGCAAAGTTGACTGCAACATAAGAAACACACAACAATTCATTTTAACCCCTTGAATGCTAGAGAGGTCTCCAGTGTTGGACCGTATGTATTAAGTCTCCTGTAATATAGATTCCAAGCAATATGCATACCTGGGTACTCTCAGGGTTTAATCCTGAGATTCAGGATTTTGAACTGGATCCCAGGGTCTCTGGGTGAAAGGCCAAAACCTCAAAGAGTGCAATGTTACATACTATATGATTTGCCCTAGTGTACTACTTATTTGGTCTCTGAATTAAAGCCATTTCTACCAGAAAACCAGAGGTGGAAGTACTGCTTGGTATTCTATTGAAATTTCTCCCTCTATTGGCGCAATAAAAATGTCCTTGGGTTGAAAAGAACAATATCGGAGTGCAGCCCACATGAGAAGGGCGACATTCTGATATTGTGGCACCAGAATGTCGTATCCTCATTCCCTGTTCCTAATTGCACACACCTCCCTTTCACCACATGTGCCAGCCCTCCACCTCATTGCATGCGCCTTCCTCCTGCCTTCTTATACTGCATCATACACCCTGCGTCCTCAAACTGAGCAAGTTTAGAAAGGGTGTGCTAATAGCAATTTCATCTGGAGGGCATACAAACACTGAGCAAGTGGAATTTGGGCCTCTGACAACATATACTGCTGCAATATCAGAGTGTCGCCCCTTTTCATGTGGGTGGCATTATGATATCTTTCTTTTCAACGCAACAACATTTTTAACGCACTGTAGTGTTGGTCACCCAATAGAGGGGACATCATCATAGTGAACTGTCCTGCTTATCCAGTGTATGTTAAAATAGTGAGATCTATGTTATGGCATGTTATGGGTTCCTTGTCAACTGAATGGAACATCTCTGGGATAGAGTAAGTAAGAGTATATGCCTTGCTGGTAGAACTGGCTTAAATGTACAGATTAACCCTGTGAGTGCCACAACACATTGCTTTGCAGTTTATTGTTGCAGGAAATGCAGTGGGTAACAATGGACTGTTGAAAATGTGTCCGTACACACACCTTGGTACTCTCAGGCTTTGAGCTTGAAGCTTAGGATTTTTTTTAGATAGACAGATAGATAGATAGATAGATAGATAGATAGATAGATAGATAGATAGATAGATAGAAATAGACAGACGGACAGATAGATCACATAATAGGGAAGTGCTCACACTTGCATGGAAAAATGACTGGGTGCTATTACTTAAGCTGTTTTCAGATACTTAAAGGGATAGTAATACTTTAATATTACTAATCCCCATAGTGTAGCTCTTTAAAAAATAATTAAATTGCCCCCAGGTTAATCTCTCAAACCTTTATGGTTTGAGAGAAAACCATAAGCAACGTTCCCCCCTTCCCTGAAGTCAGAGTTGTATCTGACTGCAAGGGAAGTCTGTCGTACGACAGGCTTGCGGCTCTGCAGTAGAGCCGAGATTGCGTTAGTGAAAAATAATTATTTCACTGAAACGGTCTTCTACATGTGCTTGGTTTGTGCTTGGTTTGCAAGCACACATAGAAGAGTGTTTCAGTGAAATACTTTTTTTTACTAACTCGATCGCGGCTCTGCTGCAGAGCCGCCTGATGAAAAATAAAACCGGATATCCCTGCAGTCAGTACAACGCTGACATCGGGGAAGGGGGAGGGAGGGGGAAACTTTGCTTTCGGTTATCTCTCAGACCATAAAGGTTTGAGAGATGAACCTGGGAGCAATTGAATTATTTTTTAAAAAGCTACACTATGGGGATTAGTAATATTAAAGTATTACTATCTCTTTAATCAAAAGAAGAAAGCACTCTCAGGACTCCAAATTGTGACAAAAAAGAGAACAGTGTAATTAGTGGTTCAATGTTTTGGTTACATTAAAATAACCTTACTCAGGGTGGAAGGTTATTTTAATGTAACCAAAGCTTTGATCCACTAATTACATTTTTCTCTTCTCTTGTTACAATTTGGAGTCCTGAGAGTGCTTTCTCCTCTTGATTAAATATATATATTCACTGTATTTAATGTATCTATGGGAAGTGCACCAATTTGTTACAGGTATATTATCCAGGTGCGTGCCACTGCCTAAGCTCTGTGATCTCTCTCTCTCTCTCTCTCTCTCTCTCTATATATATATATATATTTATCTATTTATTTATGCCGTAAAATCTCAGGTATAATACGCATCTGTGTATAATATGCTAAATTATAACCAAGATTTTAGGGGAAAACAAGAGTGCCTATGTATAATACACACCCTTGTTTCCCTCCTCTACTAACATGATCATACCTGGGAACTTTTGAGACAGGGCTACCCGGAGGGTAACCCTGTCAGTGCCGACCTGGGGGAAATTGACGCGATTCGCGTCATAAAAGGGGTGGGACTTAGTCGCGGAGGGGGGGGCAGGACAAAAAAACCCCCCTGCAAAATGTATCTAAGAGGGCGGGGAGTGGGAGGAACCAGGCGGGACTGAGCACAAGTGGGCAGAGTTTCTATTTAAACTCTGCCCACCCTGTAATCCACACATTGCCCTGGAGACCCGGTAATTCAGTCTGAAATCCGGAGTCTCTGGGGCAAAACCGGAGAGTTCCCAGGTATGAACATGATTTTAATGCTCTGATCCCCTACCTCCTCCCACCTCAATGTGCTTCTAGCTTCCCATCCTGCTTCTCACCCCCTCCGGAGTCATCTGTTATATCTGCACAGAGACCAGCATGCTTGCATTTGCCACCCACTTCCTGTATTGTCCTGTGAGAACCTTTTAATTGAAGCTAATGATAATGCGCTTTGAGGACCTGAAGGTCCTTGCAGGGCACTACCGTAGATCCAATGCACAGATTTACAATACAAAGGAAAATCACATCAGATGGACAAGAACTAGAAGAAGTGGGCAAGCATGTTTACCATGATGGAAACTGAGAAACAATTGAAACTGGGAAGGCAAACATTTGGAAAACTTAGTAGTACTGTATTTAACCCATTAAAGACCAATGGAGTGCTTGGACCATCATCAGGGAATGTGACTTAAAGGCATAGTAATACTTAAATATTACTAATCTCCATATTGTAGGAATGTTAAAAAGAAGTGTATTGTCCCCATTGTCATCTCTCAAACCTTTATGGTTTGAGAGATAACTGTACGCAAAGTTCCCCCCTCCCTCCCCTTTCCCTGAAGTCAGTGTTGTAGCTGACTGCAGGGGAAATCTGTCGTAAGATAGTCAGGCGGCTCTGCAGCAGAGTCGAGATTGCGTTAGTAAAAAATGATTATTTCACTGAAACGGTCTTCTACGTGTGCTTGCAAACCAAGCACAAACCAAGCACACGTAGAAGACCATTTCAGTTAAATAATTATTTTTTACTAACACAAATTCGGCTCTGCTGCAGAGCCACCTGATGCAAGTAAGACCGGATATCCCTTCAGTCAGCTACAATGCTGACTTCAGCGAAAGGGGAGCGAGGGGGGAACTTTGCGTACAGTTATCTCTCAAACCATAAAGGTTTGAGAGATGACACTGGGAGCAATTCAATTCTTTTTAACATGGCTACAATATGGGGATTAGTAATATTTAAGTATTACTATCCCTTTAAGGACTGATGATGGTCAGGGCATGTCATGGGTTTTCTTCTCACAGCACTCCTGCGAGAGCGCTGTGAGCACCATTGGAGTCTGAAAATGACTGCTTCAAGGCCAGAGCGGTCAGTATTAGACCCTTGTTCGGGGTCTGGCACACGTAATCAGTCATGTGTGCTGGCTCGCCTAATGACATCAAAGCAGTCCTTAAGGGCAATCCACTCCCCAGGATTGCCATGCTTAAAGGGACAGTAATGTCCCAAAAATTTTTTCACAGTTATGTAGAGCTTAAAATATTAATCAAAGCGCTCCAAACCCTATCTCTCAAACCGCTATGGTTTGAGATATATAGGGATTCAAAGTTCCCCCCTCACTCTCCTTCTCAGTAAAGCTGACAGCAGGAGAATCGAGTCATACGACTCGAGGAGGCTCTGCAGCAGAGCAGAAATCATGTTATTGCTAAACAATTAATTAATTGGAAAGGTCTAAAAAGTGTGCCTGGTTTGCAAGCACACTTTGCAAGCACACTTTGTAGATCTTTCCATTGAATGAATTCTTTTTAAGTACCGCGATTTGGGCTCTGCTGCAGAGCCGCCTGTTGGTCCCTGGACCGGCATCTCCTACTGCCAGCTAGACACTGACATCAGGAGAAGAGGAGGGAGGGGGGAACTTTGAATCCCTATATCTCTCACACCATAGCGGTTTGAGAGATAGGGTTTGGAGCGATTTGATTAATATTTTAAGCTCTATATAACTGTAAAAAAACTTTTTGGGACATTATTGTCCCTTTAAGGGGTTAAGATAAAGTTACCACTTTGCCTCAAGCAAAATATTTTTGATCAGTGTGTCCTCCCTGTCCTTACGTATGGCTGTGAAACATGGATACTGAATGCCAAAGCCATAAAACTTAAGGTTACACAGAGAATTATGGAGCATCAAATTCTGAACATAATAAAAATACACCAAAAAATGTGTGTATGGATTCATCCACAAACAAAGGTCTGTGGCCATAGCTGGGAACTTGCCGTGTCTCACCCGGAGACTTTGGATTTTGGGCAGTGTCTCTGGGTCTCCAGATGAAGCCTTAAGTTCTCTGGGTTCTGGAGAACATTTTGCTGTCCTGTACAGCTTCTTGTTAAAATGAGAAAAAATAATTTTTAGGTGGTGCTTGTGTCACTGCTGCTGTTGTGAGACTGACCAATAAGACACCAGTCGCTACCACTCACGGTGTTTCATTGGACAAGTCAACAATGTGACTGGGTAGAAATAAAGAGAGAAAGCATAATGATTTTGCTGTGTGGCTCCATCACATTGACAAGGTCTGGGGAGCAGGAACAGCAGGAGCAGAGGAGGCAGATTGAACAAAAGGTGGATGGCACACTGCTTTAAACCCTTTGAGTGCCAGAGAGGTATCCGACCCATTGCAGTGCAATGCGTTGGATACCCCTCTGGTTCTCAAAGGGTTAAGTTTAATGATGCTATTATTAACATTTATCAGTGTTTAAAATTTCCATTGACCTATGGATCAATGCATTGGAGAACAATATGTAAATCTTGCATGTTTATCTTATGTTTGGTGTGCTTTTAATGAACTAGAACTGCCTTTATTGTATTAAAGGGATAGTAATGTTTCATAATAAAGGCAGCTCTAATTAAACATCACAGTATTTGGACTTTGGAGAGTGTTATTTCAGTTCTGTCAGAGTTGTAGTTCAAGAGTAATTCAATGACAAAGTATCCCCCTCCCACCCCTTTTACTGATGTAACACTGTTCAGCCAGATCAGAAGGGAGGTGCCCAGGTAGACTACAGAGAGGGACAATCTTCAATTAAGATAAGGGAAAAGCTTGTCAAGGGGGGAAGGGCTTTCATTGTTCTAATAGAAAGAAGATTGTCCCCTGCTGTTATCTGTCTGGTCTTACAACCAGATTCACATCTGAGAAGAGATGTCTTACACTAGGAAAAAGGGGCGGGAGGGGAAACTTTGCTTGTGAATATCTCTCATACCATAAAGGTTTGATAGATAAGACTTATACCGTTCTTCATGTTTTTTTAATGCCTACAAAATAAAATAAAGTTAAAACAAAGTATTACTATCCCTTTAAAGAGACAATAATGTCCCATAAAAAAAAATCTCGTTTTGTAGTTGAAAAAAATATATTTGAAGTAACTCCCATCTCTCAAACCTTTATGGTTTGAGAGATATTCGCATTGAAAGTCCCCCCTCCCTCCCCTTCGCCTGACGTCAGCTCTGTGCTGACAGCAGGAGATCCCGGTCTGGTGACCGGCCAGTGGCTCTTCAGCAGAGCCGAAATCGCATTGCTTAGAAAGAAATACTTCAATGGAAAGGTCTACAAAGTGTGCGTGGTTTGCAAGCACACTTTGTAGACCGTTCCAATTAAGTAATTATTTTTAAATAATGCGATTTCGGCTCTGCTGAAGAGCCTCCTCGTGTCGGCTGAATTGAATCTCCTGCTGTCGGCTTTACAGCTGACATCAGAGAAAGGGGAGGGAAGGGGGAACTTTTAATGCCTATATCTCTCAAACCATAGCAGTTTGAGAGATGGGAGTTGCTTCAAATAATTTTTTTTTTCAACTACAAAATACATTACATGCACAAACACACTCTAAGCACACACCCTCTGCACACACCCTCTACACAAACACACACTCTGCACATGCACAAGGCACGCACAATTCTATAAGAGAAACACAATACGGCAAATACAATAAGCTATATGCTAAACGCAATACACACAATGTTATATGCAAAACACTACACGCAATAAGCTATACACCAAATGCAATATGCAAAACTCAAACGCCAAACACAAAACACAATATGCAAAACCCCAAACATAAAATACAATTCGTCAAGCAAAAAGCGCAATTCTTCAAATAAAAGATGAAAAATGCAAAGTGCAATACTCCAAACACAATATGCCAAATGCAAAACACAATAAACTAAATGCTATACTCCAAACGCACAACGTTACACACAATACGCAATATGAAAAACGCCAAATGATATATGCAAAACACAAATGCTATATGCAAAATGCAATACACACAAAATGCAATGCACACAGAACACACGCTCTTGCTCTCACCCACACCCGCTCACTCACGCACGTGCTCAGCGCTGCTTTGCAATACGTTACCTTTTTTTGAGCTGAAAGGGCTAAGCACTGAAAATTCAAGAAGCCAGTCATTGTTTTATTAACTGCATGGGAAAAGCTGTGCCAATATTGCTAGTTATCAATATATAGGTGTTCATGATACATTGCAGCGTGCTCATTAATACTGTATAGTCATTTAGTATTAAAAACACAGAATTTTTATGCACATCCATATTTGCTCAGTATTGACCCTTTATAATGCAGCATCTTTCCTGCATATAATCGCTGTAATAAATTTGAGGCTATAGTCATATAATATTGCCATATTATGCTAAGCTTGCTACCACAACAAGGTACCTTATTTGTCATGGTTTTTTAAGACACTCAGACCATTGGGTGAATAAGAACACAGTTTTATTAAAAGAAGATAAGGCAATAACACGCCCTCTAGTGGTGGTAAATATACACAGATAATATATAGATATAATGGTAAATGCACAAATGACTTAAGTACAATTACACAGTAATAGAATAGCGTATACCCCTCAGGGGTTAAGTCCTTGATAACAGTCAGTCTCAGATGTGGATGTTTGGAACACCCAGGGTGTTATAAGGCTGATGCTGGAGACCAAGACTATCACCGGCTGGATACTGGACTGCCCCGCCACCGTGTTCAGTAAGAAGCACAAAAGTCCCCGTAGCCCCCTCGGGCGTACCTACTGGAACTGCTTCAACTAGTGCAAGTGCATAAGGCCCCCCACGGGCGTGATTGGAACCGGCCTTCAATGCGATAACTGCCAAGCCTCCTCAGACTTAACCGGATAACGGGATAGCACACGATAGAGCCGACAGCCCCCACGGGCGTGATTACCGGAATACGAATGCTGATGCCTGTGCCTGCCACCACTCAGTAAAGCGGAATCGCTCAATGAACAAGAGAGGGAGTCTCAGGCGCCCAACCGGCCTAAACGGATGTAAACACTCTGCAAGGATGTGTGGAGCTGCCGATGAAGAGCGGCCAGCTCAGCAGTAGTATTCACTGAGAAAGAGACTCTTACAGGATTAGCGATAGAGTGGAACCCAGCGGCACTGCTAGGGTTAATTAGCACATTTACTCGAGGCTTTTCAGCGGTATAGCAAGGCTCTGCAGTCTGAGGGAGGCGCGTGTACGCACAACTCTGCAAAGGAAAATTCACTGCACTGATCGGAGTACACCAGGCAAGGCAGTCACACCAAAAGCTAGAACAGCAGATAGAAATGTCGCGGCGGCGACAACTGGAACACAGGTCACTGTAGAAAGCAGGAGTCGTTCTTCGGAGCGGGAAGTCAGCCAGGTCGGGTCGGAGCACGTAGAAGGTAGTCATACAAGCCGGGTCGTACACAAGCAGGAACGTCAGCCAAACCGGGTCAGGATCCAAAGGTGGTAGTCAGACGAGCCGGATCATACACGAGCAGGAACACAGGAGAATAGTCAAGACAAGCCAAGTCGGTACACAGGAATCCGGAACACAGGAACACAGCAACAGTAACTGGCACAGAAACACCACGAAAGGGCGCCTGACAGTTGTGCTAGCCAGGTATAAAAAGGCCACCAGGGGGCGGGCCAAACCAACACAGCAAATCAGTATCTGTCATGGATGAGACTGACAGGAATCACAGGCACTGTGATAGTACCCCCCTCTCAAAGACCCCCTCTCCCTGCTCGAGGTCTGGGTTTAGAAGGGTATTTAGAGTGAAAGCTGCGTAGTAATCTGGGTGCGTGGAGGTCCCCTTGATCAACCCAAGAACGTTCCTCAGGACCATAGCCCTTCCAATGAACCAAGTATTGCAGCTTTCCTCTAAATCTCCTAGAATCAATAATGCTCTGCACCTCATATTCTTCTTGGCCCTGGACGTCCACCGGCCCAGGAATCACTGGCGTAGTAGTATAACGATTACACACCAAGGGTTTCAGGAGCGACACATGGAACACATTGTGAATGTGCATTGAGGGTGGAAGCTCCAAAGCATAAGAAACCGGATTAATCTTGCGGATAATCGTAAATGGCCCGATAAACCGGGGAGCCAGTTTGTTAGATGGTACTTGTAAATTAAGGTTTCTTGATGACAGCCATACCCTGTCCCCAACTTGAAAGGAGACCGCTGGCAAACGTCTGCGATTCGCGTGCCTCTGCTGACGCCGAAATGACTGACTGAGGGACCTCTGGACCTGTGACCAAGTGGAACGAAGCTGTGCCAAATGCTCATCCAGAGCAGGGATCTGCTGCGCCTGAAAGGAGTCCGGGAGCAGACAAGGCTGGAACCCATAATTAACGAGAAACGGAGCGCTCCCGGACGATGAATTAACCGCACAGTTTCTGGCAAACTCAGCCCATGGCAACAGGTCAGCCCAATTGTCATGATGATCAGTGACAAAGCAACGCAGGAACTGCTCCAGTCCCTGATTGGCACGTTCAGCGGCCCCATTCGTTTGGGGATGGTAAGCGGAGGAAAATGACAATTGAATGCCCATCTGGCCACAAAATGCCCTCTAAAACCTAGAAACGAACTGGCTCCCTCGGTCGGATACAGTCACTCTGGGTACTCCGTGCAGGCAGAATACCTCCCTAGAAAAGACTACAGCCAATTCCTGAGCCGATGGAAGGCCAGTCAGAGGCACAAAATGTGCCATTTTAGAGAATCTATCGACCACCATAAGAATGAACGTAAATCCCCTAGACGCTGGTAATTCTCCCAAAAAGTCGATAGAAATATGAGACCAAGGACGGTCTCCGTTGGGCACAAGTTGCAATAAGCCCACAGGGAGATGCCTAGGGGTCTTAGCACGGGCACAGGTGGTACAGGCTGTAGTAAAAGCGGCACAATCGGCTCTTAAGGTAGGCCACCAAAATAATTGCGACAGAGACCAGACTAGTTGGTCCCTACCAATATGCCCAGCCGCTTTAGAAGAGTGGTAAGTTTCCAACAAACGGACACGGAATGGCACATCTACAAAACATTTCCCCACAGGGGTCTCAGGGGTTGCCCTCGATTGTGATGCCAATATCTCCTCCCCCAGAGGCGAGGTAATGGTGGTACGGATAGTGGCCAGAATGCGATCTGGCTGAATGATGGGAACAGGTTCCTCCTCCCTCTCAGTGTCAGAAGCAAACTGACGAGACAACGCATCGGCTTTAATATTTTTTGAGCCAGGAAGATAAGACACTAGGAAATTAAATCGTGACAAAAAAGTGCCCATCTAGCTTGTCGAGAAGACAGTCTTTTGGCTTCGGAGAGGTAAGTTAAATTCTTATGATCCGTAAGAATTAGAACTGGAGTCCGAGTACCCTCCAAAAGGTGACGCCACTCCTTCAGAGCTAGAATTATGGCCAACAGCTCCCTGTCCCCAATCTCATAATGGCTCTGCGCACTGGACAATTTTTTAGAGAAGAAACCGCAAGGCCTCAAGGCGCCACCTCTCACAGGACGTTGGGAGAGTACTGCTCCAACCCCAGCCTCAGAAGCCTCAACCTCCAACGTGAAGGGCAGAGAGGGATTAGGGTGGGACAGCACCGGAGCAGATGCAAAGGCAGATTTCAGGGTAACAAATGCGGTCTCCGCCGCCTCGGACCACTGAGAGGGAGAAGCGCCCTTATGAGTCAAATCTGATAATGGTTTGACAATCGTGGAAAAGTTCTGGATGAACTTCCTGTAATAGTTCGCAAAACCTAAGAATCTTTGAATGGCCTTTAACCCTTTAGGACGAGGCCAATGCAGAACTGCTGCCAACTTCTCCTGATCCATGGCAATGCCATTATTAGAGATAACGAAACCCAGGAATGGCACTTGAGATGTATGGAATTCGCATTTCTCCATCTTACAAAATAGCCTGTGCTTGCGAAGTCGGAGCAGGACTTCAGAAACATCTTTGATATGTTGTGAGAGGTTGGCAGAGTGAATTAATATATCATCTAGATATACGACTACACAGGACTGTAGTAGGTCTCGTAGGATGTAATTAATAAACTCCTGAAATACTGCAGGCGCATTTCATAAGCCAAATGGCATCACCAGATATTCGTAATGCCCTGTTCTGGTGTTAAACTCCGTTTTCCACTCGTCACCTTCTTTAATTCTGACCAGATTATAGGCGGCTCGCAAGTCAAGTTTAGTAAAGATCGATGAGCCCTTCAATCTGTCAAACAATTCGGCAACAAGTGGAATCGGATAGGCATTCTTAGGCATAAGCTTGTTCAGCCCACGATAGTCAATGCATGGCCTAAGTTCACCACTTTTCTTTTTCACAAAGAAAAATACAGCACCTGCCGGAGAAGTAGATTTCCGAATGATGCCCCTCTCCAGGGCATCAGCAATATAGTCCTCCATAGCTTTATTCTCCTCACAGGACAATGGGTAAGTGCGCCCCCTGGGAGGCACCGCACCAGGAGGCAAATCAATGGCGCAATCGTACGCCCTATGCTCAGGCAATGCGCTGGCCTCTCCCTTACTGAACACGTCACTGAATTGTTCGTATTCAGCTGGCACAGTCGGAGAGGTACACATAATCTTGACGGGTAAGGAGAGACAGTTCTTATCACAGTATTCTGACCAGGAGTTAACCTCACATCTCTGCCAGTCAAATTGGGGATTATGTACCTGTAGCCATGGGAACCCCAAAATAACTGAATGGTGCGGGGAATGAATGATTTGAAAACGTATCTGCTCCTTGTGGCAAGCCCCCACTGTCATTGTCACAGGAATAGTTTCAAGCGTAATAAATGCCGGCTCCAGGGGTCTGCCATCGATGGCCTCAATAGCAACCGGAGAGTCCTTTTTACATAAAGGAATGCCTTGCAGGTTGGCAAAAGACTGGTCCATGAAATAGCCTGCTGCCCCGGAGTCCACCAATGCGAGGACCTCGATAACCTTGTCCGCCCAAGCGAAGACCACCTGAATAGTGGGTTTAGTGGTGCTAGAATCTAGGGACTGTTCTACACCACCTAGGGCCTGTCCCCCAAGGTACCCTAGGTGCGTTCGTTTCCCGGCCGAACTGGGCAATTGCGCAACAGATGCCCTGCTTTGCCACAATAAAGGCATAGACCTTGCCTCCTACGATATAATCTTTCCTCTTTAGAGAGCCTAGTGAACCCCAATTGCATAGGTTCAGGATTATCGGTTGGTCGCTCAGGAAGAACGGGTGGTGTGGGTGGGTTAAGGAAGCTGGTCTGGCCATAGTTTTTTACTTTAGCCCTTTTAGCCAACCGTCTCTCTCGGATGCGAGAGTCTATTAGTAAGACATAATCGATATATTCATCCAGATCACTGGGTACATCACGAGCTGCTATCTCGTCCTTAATTTGCTCGGAGAGACCCTGAGTAAAGGCAGCTAGTAAGGCCTCCTTGTTCCAGCCCACCTCTGCTGCCAAGGTCCTGAATTCAATAGCATAATCGCCCAGTGTGCGTTCGCCCTGCTGAATTTCCATCAGCCTTTTGGTAGCAGAGGCAGCCCTGCCAGGAACCTCAAACACTCGTCTGAACTTTCTGACAAATTCTCTAAAGTTCAGAGTGCAGGGTCTGGCATTCTCCCACAACGGATTCGCCCATGCCAATGCCTTGCCAGTCAATAGAGATATCATAAGACCGACCTTGCTACGGTCGTTAGGAAATGCCTGGGGTGCCAACTCCAAAAATATCTCTAATTGATTAATAAATCCCCTGCAAAGGGAAGGATCGCCATCATACCTTAACGGTAACGGTGCAGATGCCGTTAGCCCTTTCGAACTGGCTGATGGGACTATGGACTGATTATCCGGTGTCAGGACTGGGGTGACCACCGGATTAGGACTAGGCTTGTCCAAATGTACTGTACGTTCGAGTAACGTCTGCAAGGCCAGTGCCAATTGGTCCATGCGCTGCTCATGAACATCCATTCTCCAATGGATGTTTTGTGTGTTACTTTCACCCTTACCGTCTGAGGTCATGGCCCTTTCGTACTGTCACGGTTTTTTAAGACACTCAGACCATTGGGTGAATAAGAACACAGTTTTATTAAAAGAAGATAAGGCAATAACACGCCCTCTAGTGGTGGTAAATATACACAGATAATATATAGATATAATGGTAAATGCACAAATGACTTAAGTACAATTACACAGTAATAGAATAGCGTATACCCCTCAGGGGTTAAGTCCTTGATAACAGTCAGTCTCAGATGTGGATGTTTGGAACGCCCAGGGTGTTATAAGGCTGATGCTGGAGACCAAGACTATCACCGGCTGGATACTGGACTGCCCCGCCACCGTGTTCAGTAAGAAGCACAAAAGTCCCCGTAGCCCCCTCGGGCGTACCTACTGGAACTGCTTCAACTAGTGCAAATGCATAAGGCCCCCACGGGCGTGATTGGAACCGGCCTTCAATGCGATAACTGCCCAGCCTCCTCAGACTTAACCGGATAACGGGATAGCACACGATAGAGCCGACAGCCCCCACGGGCGTGATTACCGGAATACGAATGCTGATGCCTGTGCCTGCCACCACTCGGTAAAGCGGAATCGCTCAATGAACAAGAGAGGGAGTCTCAGGCGCCCAACCGGCCTAAACGGATGTGTGGAGCTGCTGACGAAGAGCGGCCAGCTCAGCAGTAGTATTCACTGAGAAAGAGACTCTTACAGGATTAGCGATAGAGTGGAACCCAGCGGCACTGCTAGGGTTAATTAGCACATTTACTCGAGGCTTTTCAGCGGTATAGCAAGGCTCTGCAGTCTGAGGGAGGCGCGTGTACGCACAACTCTGCAAAGGAAAATGCACTGCACTGATCGGAGTACACCAGGCAAGGCAGTCACACCAAAAGCTGGAACAGCAGATAGAAATGTCGCGGCGGCGACAACTGGAACACAGGTCACTGTAGAAAGCAGGAGTCGTTCTTCGGAGCGGGAAGTCAGCCAGGTCGGGTCGGAGCACGTAGAAGGTAGTCATACAAGCCGGGTCGTACACAAGCAGGAACGTCAGCCAAACCGGGTCAGGATCCAAAGGTGGTAGTCAGACGAGCCGGATCATACACGAGCAGGAACACAGGAGAATAGTCAAGACAAGCCAAGTCGGTACACAGGAATCCGGAACACAGCAACAGTAACTGGCACAGAAACACCACGAAAGGGCGCCTGACAGTTGTGCTAGCCAGGTATAAAAAGGCCACCAGGGGGCGGGCCAAACCAACACAGCAAATCAGTATCTGTCATGGATGAGACTGACAGGAATCACAGTCACTGTGATATTATTATAGGCAAGTCCTAACCATAATTTGCTTTGTCCTGTGAACTGAATCTCTCCTTCTTTATTCTTTATAATGGAGAAAGACTCCCTGGCATTTTATAGTGTCCTAAAGTCAGTGAACATAAATCCATGTTGATGTAATGTTAACACTTTATACTGCAACATATTGCCTACATATAATCATTGTATTAAACATGAGCTGTTAGGCACATAGTATGTCCATATGGCATACTATGGCCATGTTATGTGACTAAAACCTCAGTTTTAATATAGTGATTAAATTCAGGCAACATGCTGCAGTATAAAAGGGTGACTACTGAATTAAAGGGATAGTAATACTTCGTTTTATCTTTATTTTATTTTGTAGGCATTAAAAAAACATGAAGAACGATATAAGTCTTATCTCTCAAACCTTTATGATTTGAGAGATATTCACAAGCAAAGTTGCACCTTTTACCTAGTGTAAGCCATCTCTTCTCAGATGTGGAATGCAGTCCATAGACCAGACAGATAACAGAAGGGGACAATCTTCTTCCTATGAGAACAATGAAAGCCCTGCCTCCCTTGACAAGTTTTTCAGGTTTTTCCCCTTATCTTAATTGAAGATTGTCCCTCTCTGCAGTCTACCTGGGCACCTCCCTTCTGCTCTGGCTGAGCAGTGTTACATCAGCAAAAGGGGTGGGAGGGGGATACTTTGTCATTGAATTACTCTTGAACTACAACTCTGACAGAATTGAAATAACACTCTCCAAAGTCCAAATACTATGATGATTAATTAGAGCTGCTTTTATTATGAAACATTACTATCCTTTTAATATGAATGTGTATCAATAGCCTCTGTTTTTGCTTTTAGCTGTTTTAGTTGAAATTGTTTGCACTCCATCTATTTAAATGTATATTTATTTTGTTAAAGTGCTTCCCGAATCCTGGACTAGAATTGTAGTCATTTAGTATTGTGTCGTAGTGTTTCATGTTTACTGTGAGTACATAGATTTATATTATACACAGCATGCTTATTATCGTATAGTCATTTAGTATCATCATATAGCGCATCATGTTTACTATCAGTGCATAGATTTATATTATACATCAGTTCTGTTATGCGTTATTATTTCATGTTACAATATATATATATTGGTTACCCCTTTAATTGTTTGTACTGATTTTCTTGCTTTCTGGGTTCCACTTTATTTATTTCGTTTACTGTGGTCAGCACCATTCCTGACCAGCCCCCTATGACACTATCATTGTATAGTCATTTAGTATCATCATATAGTGTATCATATTTACTATCAGTGTATAGATTTCCATTATACCTCTCAGTGTGCTCATTATCATTGTATAGTCATTTTGTATCATCATACAGTGTATCACTATCGGTGTATAGATTTCCATTATACATCTATTACATGCTTATTATGATTGTATAGTCATTTAGTATAATCATACAGTGCATCATGTTTATGATCTGCACTTAGATTTATATTATAAATCACAGCATACTTATTATCATTGTATAGTCATTTTGTATCATCATACAGTGTATCACTATCGGTGTATAGATTTCCATTATACATCATTGCATGTTTATTATGATTGTATAGTCATTAGTATAATCATACAGTGCATCATGTTTACGATCTGCACTTAGATTTATATTATAAATCACAGCATACTTATCATTGTATAGTAATTTAATAGCATTATATAGTGGATCATATTTACTATCAGTGTATAGATTTCCATTATACATGACAGTATGCTCATTATCATAGTATAGTCATTTAGTATAATCATTTGGTGTACCATGTTTACTATCAGTGTATACGTTTCTATTACATCTTTCAGCATGCTTATTATCATTGGATAGTCATTTAGTATCATCATGTTGTACATCATGTTTCCTATCAGTAAATAGATACTCCTTATACATCACAGCATAATCAATATCATTATATAGCCACGTATTATAACTATATAGTCCAGGGCTCAAAATTTCCACTCGCCACTAGCCAATGACAAGTGAAAATTTAGCCCTGGCGAGTAGAAATTCAGCCCTGGTGGGTATGTTATGGCTTGCAGTGGCGAGTAACTTTTCAGGTCTGGCTAGCAGCAAAGGACTTCATATTTTAAGCCCTGATATAGTCCATCATGTTTACCATTCGTGTATAGAGTATCATTATATATCACTGCATGCTCGTCTCATTGTATAACCATGTAGTATAACTATATAGTGCAGCATGTTAACCACTAGTGTATAGAGTATCATAATACATAATAGTTTAGATTGTAAGCTTTCGAGCAGGGACCTAACGACAGTGTTTCACTTTCCAAAGCACTAGTAACCCTTTATTGTTTAAACCATTAAATTGAAAAGTGCTGCGTACACTTGTGACACTATATAAATAAGCATATTCATTAATTAATTCATTCACAGCATGCTCATTAGAACAGTAGAGCAATGTTGAATCTTTATACAGTGTAATATGTTTAGTATAAATGTATAGACTTTCCACATTGTCATTATGAGTTCAGCGTGCTCCTTACCATCACTCCGATATCTGGCGCTAGCATACAAAACACAGCTAGAAGAGTTGGTTTTAGGATAATTATAGGATCAGTTTTCAACTACAGGGAGATGCGTTGGACAGCCAGGTTGGGATTCATGTTCAGAGAAGTGTTGAACATGCTAAAGTGTTGTACACCAAACTAGCAGAAGTCCAGAATGTTAAAGGGACCCTGTCACCTAAAAACAACTTTGGCGATTTTGAAAGAGCTTTTAAAATCACCTACATGTTGTATAACACTTTTTTAAAAAGAAAACTAGTTTTTGAGTTATTTAGAGTTATAGCATGTGCTAATTAAAGCATGCCATGCAGTAACTTCCTGTCTTAGCTCTACGTTACCTCCCCAACTCACGGATACTTAACATATTCGGTGGTAGAGAAGGTGGGCAATGCATTACTGAGAAGTGTAAGAAAGTGTGGACGGTTATGTAGGGATAGGACAGGAAGTTCCTGCATGGCATACATTGATTACTATAATCAATACATCTAAATAACTCGGAAACTAGTTTTCTGACGCCAAAATTGAATAAGTAAACATAGAGGTGATTTTCAAACAGCTTTCAAAATCACTGAAATTTATTTTAGCTGATAATGTCCATCTAAGGTCACAAACCTTGTGATATAAACATACTTTTGGAGAAAGATGACTTTGTGTACACCTTGGTTTAAAGATACATTTCCAGGAAGTCATGTGTATAGTTTGATGTAAAGGGATAGTAATACTTCGTTTTATCTTTATTTTATTTTGTAGGCATTAAAAACACATGAAGAACGATATAAGTCTTCTCTCTCAAACCTTTATGGTTTGAGAGATATTCACAAGCAAAGTTTCCCCCTCCTGCCCCTTTTACCTAGTGTAAGCAATATCTTCTCAGATGTGGAATGCAGTTCATAGACCAGACAGATAACAGCAGAGGACAATCTTCTTCCTATGAGAACAATGAAAGCCCTGCCCTTCTTGACAAGTTTTTCTTGTTTTTCCCTTATCTTAATTGAAGATTGTCCCTCTCTGCAGTCTACTTAGGCACCTCCCTTCTGATCTGGCTGAACAGTGTTACATCAGTAAAAGGGGCGGGAGGGGGATACTTTATCATTCAATTACTCTTGAACTATAACTCTGACAGTATTGAAATAACATTCTCCAAAGTCCAAATACTGTGATGATTAATTAGAGCTGGTTTTATTATGAAACATTACTATCCCTTTAATTATACATTTTGATGAAGTTATGTGTATTAGGTGTGTAAGGTTAAATTATATATTTTCAGGAAGTTATCTTTCTGCATTGTTTGTTTTAATGATATATTTTGTTTTGTTCAGTGATACATTTACAAGATGTAACACTGTATATTTTTGCTTTATTGATAGGCTAACAGAATGTTAACATTGTGTATTGTCTAGTGTAATGATACAGTAACAGGATGGTAACATTGTACATTGTCTAGTTTAATGATACAGTAACAGGATGGTAACATTGTGTATTGTTGATTCATTGATACACTAACATGATGTTAACATTGTGTTTTGTTGGTTTATTGATACTCAAACAGGATGTTACATTGTGTATTGTTGGTTTAATGATACAATACAGTAATCTGTATGTGTATTGTTTGGCTAAAAGGGCAGTTAGCCTCAATTATGGAAATATATACATTGTAAGGCATTTTTCAGATAACTTGAGCTCAAGATGTTTTGCTGCCAGGTGTCCATAACTAGGAAATATCTGACCAGTACACTCCAGTTTTGTGGGTTAATTACCAGGTCTCTGGGGAAAGGGGGTGATTCTTCTGGCTACTGATTTCCATGGGAACCCCACCCATTCCAACACTCACCCTATTGTGCTCCTTTTCAAGGCAGACCCCATCTTTTCTCCATTCAATCCTACTTCTGTTACACTCACCCACATGACACAAATCACTCCATATGTATGCCACCACCGTAGCTCCATTGTTTAATCTGGGGGGTGTGGACATCAAGGTTCCAGACACGCAGGTGCCACTATTGCTATTTATATGGAAAGCTTGTGTCTCAGCTTTTCCCAGGCAGTGATAGCATCAGAGCCATCTGTTTGCAATAATAATAATCTAATAAATAAATAATTTAAAAAATGATTGAACTCAACCTCTACAAGAATAAAATAACTCTTAAAAGAAGTATATCCCAACATTGGGAGTATCCCAGTTTTAAACTCTAGTTAAAACTCTACAACATATATTCATATTTAGGATTTACTATTCATTTAATGATACATTTCCAGAAGATAAGATTATTGTTTGTTTTAATGATACGTCAACAGGAAGTTGTATGTGTATTGTTTGATTTAATGATACATTAACAGGAAGCTATGTGTGTATTGTTTGGTTTAATGATACAGTACAGGAAGTTGTGTTTGCAAAGTTTGGTTTAATGATACATTACCAGGAAGTTGTGTGTGCAAAGTTTGGTTTAATGATACAGTAAGGAAGTTATGTGTGTATTGTTTGGTTTAATGATACAGTACAGGAAGTTGTGTATGTATTGATTGGTTTATTAATACACTAACAGGAAGCCATGTGTATATTGTTGGTTTAATGATACATTAAAGGGAAGTTGTGTGTGCATTGTTTGGTTTAATGATACAGTACCAGGAAGTTGTGTGTGCATTATTTGGTTTAATGATACCGTACCAGAAAGTTGTGTGTGCATTGTTTGGTTTAATGATACAGTACCAGGAAGTTGTGTGTGTATTGTTTGGTTTAATGATACAGTACCAGGAAGTTGTGTGTGTATTGTTTGGTTTAATGATACAGTACCAGGAAGTTATGTGTGTATTGTTTGGTTTAAAGTTACAGTACCAGGAAGTTATGTGTGTATTGTTTGGTTTAATGATACAGTACCAGGAAGTTATGTGTGTATGGTTTGGTTTAATGATACAGTACAGGAAGTTGTGTATGTATTGATTGGTTTATTAATACACTAACAGGAAGCCATGTGTATATTGTTGGTTTAATGATACATTAAAGGGAAGTTGTGTGTGTATTGTTTGGTTTAATGATACAGTACCAGGAAGTTATGTGTGTATTGTTTGGTTTAATGATACAGTACCAGGAAGTTATGTGTGTATGGTTTGGTTTAATGAAACAGTACCAGAAAGTTGTGTATGTATTGTTTGGTTTAATAATACACTAACAGAAATCCGTGTGTATATTGTTGCTTTAATGATACATTAAAGGTAAGTTGTGTGTGCATTGATTGGTTTAATAATACAGGAACTGGAGGTTGGGGTGTGTATTGTTTGGGGTAGTGATATATTAACAGGAAGTTAAGTGTATTTGTATTTAAAGGGATAGTAATACTTCGTTTTAACTTTATTTTATTTTGTAGGCATTAAAAAAACATGAAGAATGATATAAGTCTTATGTCTCAAACCTTTATGGTTTAAGAGATATTCACAAGCAAAGTTTCCCCCTCCCGCCCCTTTTTCCTAGTGTAAGCCATCTCTTCTCAGATGTGAATCTGGTTGTAAGACCAGACAGATAACAGCAGGGGACAATCTTCTTTGTATGAAAAGAATGAAAGCCCTTCCCCCCTTGACAAGTTTTTCAGGTTTTTTCCTTATCTTAATTGAAGATTGTCCCTCTCTGCAGTCTACCTGGGCACCTCCCTTCTGAGCTGGCTGAACGGGGGGGGGATACTTTGCTTGTGAATATTTCTTAAACCATAAAGGTTTGAGAGATAAGACTTATATCGTTCTTAATGTTTTTTTTAATGCCTACAAAATAAAATAAAAATAAAACGAAGTATTTAAAGGGATAGTAATACTTCATTTTATAAGGGAAAAACCTGAAAAACTTGTCAAGGGGGGAAGGGCTTTCATTCTTTTCATACAAAGAAGATTGTCCCCTGCTGTTATCTGTCTGGTCTTACAACCAGATTCACATATGAGAAGAGATGGCTTACACTAGGAAAAAGGGGCGGGAGGGGGAAACTTTGCTTGTGAATATCTCTTAAACCATAAAGGTTTGAGACATAAGACTTATATCATTCTTCATGTTTTTTTAATGCCTACAAAATAAAATAAAGTTAAAACGAAGTATTACTATCCCTTTAATGATAGTTTAACAGGATGTTATCTATCTGTGCTGTTTGGATTTATTATACATTTCCAGGAAGGTGTATATTGTTTGGATTAATAAATATATAGGAAGATCATATTGTATATTGTTTGGTTAATGTTGATTTAACGGGAAGTTGCATGTATATTTAAATTATACATTAACAGGAAATCTTGTGTGTTATGTGCTATTTTTGGTTTATTCATACATTAATAGGAAGTCATGTATTGTCTGGTTTAAAGGGATAGTAATACTAGTAATTTGTAGGCATTAAAAAAACATGAAGAACGATATAAGTGTTATCTCTCAAACCTTTATGGTTTGAGAGATATTCACAAGCAAAGTTTCCCCTCACTGACCAAAACGGTCAAGTCTGCCATCTAGCTGTCAGATTTGGAATCCGGTCCGTGGACCGGCCGTGGTTCTACAGCAGAGCCGAGATTGCGAGATATAAGAAGAACTACTTCATTTGAATAGTCTACAAAGTGTCCCTGGTTTGCAAGCACACTTTTTAGACCATTCCAATGAAATTGTTATTTTTTTATCTTGCGATCTCGGTTCTGCTGAAGAGCCACCGGTTGATCTGTGGACCGGATTCCAAATCTGACAGCTAGATGGCAGACTTGACCGTTTTGGTCAGTGAGGGGAAACTTTGCTTGTGAATATCTCTTAAACCATAAAGGTTTGAGAGATAAAACTTATATCGTTCTTCATGTTTTTTTAATGCCTACAAAATAAAATAAATATAAAATGAAGTATTACTATCCCTTTAATGCAAGGCACCAGACAGTGGAATGCTCTGCAGGATTTGGTACAGTGGAATGCAGAGCAGGGTCTATTGCACCAGATCCCTGGGTAAGGTTGGTAACATTATATTGATTTTCATTGTATATCTATTAGTATTTAAACCATGCTTTTTCACATTGTTTCTTACCTATGACTAAGTGATTCTTTTTTCACAGAATGAGTAAGGTGGATTGTTTTATCACCATCCTATCCTTGTCCTATTTTCCAGTCCTCTGAATTGTTCGACATAAAGATGGTGTTTTATATTTGATATACTGGACTGGCTTTTAATGATTTGGTGGCCCCTTTGGGTGCTTCCATCCTGTCTTCACGTTGGTTGAAATCATTTGCTTTGATTGTCAGGAATGGCACTGTATCTTCCAAGCCCATTGGGCCTGGGTGATTAAACTGTTTATGTACCTTTATGCTGGTATTAAGGTGACCACATTTCCATTCAACCATTCAGGGACTCTGTGGAGACAAAAGCAGCAGAGTACTTGTCCTCAGGCTCTAGTGCAGCTATGTGGGAGGGCTCACTGTACAACACTGGAGATCAATGCACTGCCTGCTCTTTCTTCAGTACACTACGGGTTCTAAACATTAGAGGGAGAACTGGCCATTGACTACTTTGACAGAAAGCGCTGCCTGCGGTGGGCTACAATATAATGTACATCACAACCAAAGCTTTAGACTGGCATTCCACTACAACAAAATTGCAGTGCATCTCCTGTTTGATATCAGTATCAAGGCTCAGTTCCCTCTTTAGTGTTTAGAGCTCTGTCTGGATGCCATTTTCTTGTAGCCTGGCAGAGGCATCACTTCCTGTCACAGTAGGCAATACACAGTTCTCCTAGCGTTTAGAACTCTGTGCTCTAGAGTTTTCATTCCGGGTACTTTGTATTGTCCCAGAAGACAGCTGCCTGGGACACTGGACTCAAATATAAAATCCTGGGCTGTCCTGGGCAATCTGGGACATGTGGTCACCTTAGCTGATATGCATTATGTACTGCCTATACAGCAGCAACTGTTACTTTTAATGAATATTTGCAATCAGTAACTGCAGTCAGCCCTGAAGATTGCTTTTACCAACTTATTAGGTCAGGACACCGGTAAGCACTCCACTGGGTGACTACAGCTCCCTTCATAATGATGGAATATTTAGTATCCAACAGCTGAAATGCTAAAGCCTCCCTTCCTCTGACTTAGAGGCCATAAGCACCCCCAACACATTGCTGTACACACCCAAGGTATTAATCTTCATGTAGACAGCAGGGGGAGCCAATGGCACATGCATTGCTTTAACATAATCAAGAGGAAAACTGTTCAGAGACTAAAAGTCATTTTTACTAGAATTTATTTAAAGACTTTTTTTTTTTTTTTTTTTTTTTTTTTTTTACAAAGGCATAGTAAACTATAGGGTTAAAGCCAGAAAAAAGGGAGAAGAAGAAAGAAAAGAAAGGGGTTTAGGAAAGGCATCCTGGAGAAGCTAGATATGTAAGATTGGTGTCTAGAAAATCAGACAGGGACAGATTTGACATTAACATACATTAACCCTTTGAGTGCCAAAGGGTACCCCCTCTGGCGCTTATAGGGTTAATCTATAATAGAAGATCCGGGTGGCCACACCTCAGTTATGAGCTGGACACGGGTCACATGACTGTTAGTCTAGGTACAGATAAGTCTACTTATTTTTGCAGCTTTTGTTAATCAGGCCCATCCACCTATTAACCCTCTGAGCGCCAGTGGGTTGTCATGCAACTTGATTCTCTGTAACGTGCTGTACCTCCTTATTATGGACAGAAAATCCTAATGGCCCCTTGTGGATTTTGCACTTGTGCCTTTGTTCAGGAGATGACCACTTCGCCAGTCCTGGATGTCATGACCATGGAGGGCAGACATGATAGCCGCTAGCAGGGCTGCAGGACCTCAAACCCCACCCACTTGGTAATCTTAACCCTTTGTGGACCAGAGGAGTGTGCAACACATTGCTTTGTGATGTGTTGTGTACCCCACTGGTCCCTAACCCTTTGAGTCCCTGGGGGTATGCTCCGCAATGCGTTGCATGCCCCTCTGGCACTCAAAGGGTTAAAGGGTTAAGTAGGCTCATGCATTCTGACTCCTTCAGTTTGAAAATAAAACTGCCAGAAACTTGTCATGTCCGCCTGCATGAACAAAGGCACCAGGGCAGAATTCATAAGGGTCATTAGGATTTTCTGGCCAGGGTAGGGTAGGGCAAGTAGGGGTTATTATTAGGTCTTACTTCTCCTTTAAGGCTTCTTGATCTTGGTGACTTTATTCCAGCATTTTCAGATAAATGGGGGTAAAAATGTCCCATTCATTTAACCCTTTGAGTGCCAGAGGGGTACCCAACACATTTCTTTGCAATGTGTTACGTACCCCCCAACATACTGAGGGTTAAAAAGCCAGGGGTTTAACCCCTTAAACTTTAGAAGTGTCTCCAACAGGGCCTCCTTAGCATTCAAGGGGTTAAAATCCCCATTTAAATCTGTGAATCTGAGAATTGTGTGTCCATTATGGTGCAGTTAAAGATTTCCCCTTCCTTTGCTTTCTGCATAAAATCCAATGGGCCGTAAGTATAAAAGTAGAATGGTACAGAACACTGGAGAGCTAACAGTTCTAATTCCTAGAACAATACAGTGTGTGTGTGGGGTATTAATGGGAGATGTAAGATCTCCTTTAACCCTTCGAGTGTCAGAGGGGTGCGCAACACATTACACTCGAAGGGTTAAGAGCAATAAACACAGGATTTTCACCTTATTCTTCGCAGGAGGTCTATCACAAGTCAGAATGATAGCATCAACTACAGAGAAATTAGCAAATTATCATCTGAGAATTAGTGAGCTACAGACGTGGGTAAACAAGTTAATTCACAGATAATTAAGGACTACTTATTACAAATTACTGTCTCACACTGTTTGCTCATACAATAGGGAGAGCAGACTGGGTAAACAAACAATCCGTACAATTATTCTCATCTTGTTGGTGTCAGTTTTGAACAAGGATCCCAAAAAAAAAAAAACGCATGGCCATCTAAAGGCTGGTTGGTGATGACGTGCTGAAGTCCAGATATGGCAGTTTTAAAAATGACAGAAGATCCTGGTAACATTTATAATGGAGGCCCCCAAATATAGGGTAATATTTAGGATAATCTTCTTCTCACTCCTTCCTGTGTGTGGGAAAAGCAGCCACATGTTTGTTTTGTGCACCCAGAACGGCTTCACTGTTTCCTGACCATCTGGCCACAGGATTAATCTGGTGCCTTTCTGTAAAAATTGGGACTGTTGGGAACCTAAAGTGAGGACCTATGGAACAGGAGGACTCCAATGAATGTCACTGCAGCTAATAGTCCAGCAACTGACTACCCCTCTATTAGTATGATATGGAGGTCAAATGCCCAAAGGGGAAGCATGTCTACTCCAGCGCATGTGGGTGCAAGAAGATGATTTGGGTGAGCCTGAGGTGAGAGGGGAGGGACATGGTAGAACAAGGTTACCACACGATGTGTAGGACAGTCAATATAGCTTTGACACCACCGAAAGCAGCCCTCCCTCCCTATATATATCTAGTTGTAAAAAATAAATAAAATATAAAAATAAAAAAGAAGGGAAAAAGGGGTGAAGGTTTATTTGTCACACCTGACGTACCTTTGGGTCCTTGCCAAGGTAAAATTGTTCAGAAATATTTGTTATAATTGTTAAATTAATGAAGTTTAGGCCAGCAGCCTAGGATGGAAGGACCCCGGAATAAAGTCGCGGGTATTCAGCATACCCGTTGAGCCTATGAAGTCAGCTAACGGGTACTGGGCTGATAGTACCTTCTGGTGAGTCTGAGGGCAGGCTCTGAATTGGTAGGGCAGGCTGGGTTCTACTAAGTGGTGGATTGTTATGGCAAGGGCAATAAAGGTAACAAAGTAAACAATGGTTGTATGTTAACAAAGCTGTGGCCTGTTTCACACCCAGTTAATGTGTCTAGAGTTTTTTTTGTTAACATTGCACTGATGCTTCAGATGTAATCTTTATGAACCAAAGTATGTTCTGCACACGCTCATCGATTATCCCTTTGACTGCCAGAGAGGGTGCTCAACGCATTGTGTTGCATACCCCTCTGGAATTCAGAAGGTTATACTAGTGGTTCTTAAAGGGATAGTAATACTTAAAATTTAAAAAAATATATGTTTTGGGGTTTATCCCCTTGAGTAAAACAAGGGTACTCCCGCTGCTGAAAGGTGTTTTATTCAAAAGTTATTACAGCTCAAAGTTGAATTTTTTAAGTGCAATATCACAGTGGCCTGAAATTGTACAGTGGCGCTGTTGCTACACCATCCTATGGACAGCTCTGGTCCCGGGACCATAAATCTCCATAGGATGGTGTAGCATCAGCGCCACTGTACAAATTCAGGCCACTGAGGCGAAAATCCGGGGCGATTCGCAAGGAAATTTGCCACATTCTCAGGCAGGATCGTATCTCACTCTGGTCTTTGGCTCGCGTGGTGGGCATTCTGGTGGCCTCTATTCAGGCGGTTTTTCTGTGGCCCCTTCATTATCGGGCTCTGCAACACCTGAAGGCGCTTCACCTCCGCAGGGGCCTAGGATACGCTGACTTCATCGCCTTTTCATCAGACGCAAGGGAAGAGCTTGTGTGGTGGCTCAAGTATCTCGACGCCTGGAATGGCAGGGCCATTTTTGGTGTCGTTCCGGACCTCGTTATCAAGTCGGACGCCAGTCTGCTTGGCTGGGGAGCTCGGTTAGGCGCTCTTCATGTCAATTGCCTCAAACTCTTGGTGGGGTCTTTCACATTGAAGAGCTTGGCCAAGGACCACGTGCATTGCTGCATTCTGCTGAAGCAGTATATCAGTCGTCTTGGTGGAACAAGATCCAAGCCATTGGTGGACTTGGCCAAAGAGTTCTGGCATTTGGACCGCAACATTACTGTGATTGCAGAACACTTACCTGGTCTTTCCAATGCCGTGCCAGATTGGAATTCTAGATATCTGGTCGATTGCAGCGATTGGATGCTTCATTCAGACGTCTTTGTGAGGTTACGCCATCTGTTGGGTCCTTTTTGCATAGATCTCTTCACCTCCCGTTTGAATCTGTGGGTCCCTCATTTCTTCAGTTGGCGTCCGGATCCAGTGGCTCTCGCAACGGACGATTTCCTGCATTCATGGACACTGGGGACGAATTATGCGTTTCTCCCGTTTGCCATGATTCCTCGGACTCTTCTGACGATTCACCGACAGGCAGTGACGGTGGTCATGGTGACGCCTCTTTGGCCAATGCAACCATGGTTCCCTCCTTTTCTGAAGTTGTCGGCGGACTTCCCTCACCTTCTTCCGGTGTTTCCACTCCTGTTGTCCGACCCATCTGGCGCTCTGCACGATCTGTTGGTGACTGGGGACCTTCAGCTCCTCTCTTGGTTCCTCTCAGGGGTACCTCCGCTGATGGTGGCTTTTCGGAGTCGGCTCCAGCTCTTTTGGCTGAGTCATGGGCTCCAGGTACCCAGGCCATGTATGGATCTGCCTGGTTAACCTCGGGTCGTTGGTGCATGGAACGGGATCTGGATCCCATTTCTGCCTCTCTGGTGAGTGTGGTTAATTTCTTATCACAATTGTTTGATTCTGGTAAGGCATACCATACGATTAACACTTATCATTCAGCCATTTCCGCAGGGCATGCACCGACTGACGGGGTCCCTGTCAGTCAGTTGGTGGTGGTTTGTTGCCACCAGTCATTTGTTGGAGGGTTGGCCTTAAAGCAGTTGTCTGCCAAATTGACAATGTTGCTGTGCTTGGTGTCTTTCAAATGCGTTTCGGATGTTAAAGCATTAGATCTTCATTCCCTTTACGCCTCAAGGCATCGAATTCTGGGTTTCCCGTCGTACTAAGATGGCTGTTTGGGTGGTCTCCTATCTGGCTTTTCCATCCCAACCTCAGTTGTGTGTCGTGCGTTGTTTACAAGAGTATGAGCTTCGTACGGCTCCCTTTCGTCTTCCTGCCTGCTCGCAATTGCTTATTTCTTTTCGTAGCCCATTTTTGACAGTTTCAGCTGCCACCCTGGCCCATTGGGTTCAGTGGGTGATGCAGTTAGCTGGCACTGATGTGTCCTTATTTGGGGCACACTCCGCCAGGGGTGCAATGGCTTCTAGGGCCCTGCAGGCTGGGGGTCTTTGGAGGATGTCCTTCGGGCCACTGATTGGTTCCGGGAATCTACATTTAGGGATTTTTACTGTAAACCCATTGATCATGTTGCTAATATTGTTGTACTAAACAATGTAAAAAGCTCGCACTAGTCAATCTGATAAACTGTGAGTAAGTTATGAACATCACTGAGGTACATAGACAATTATACAACACCAATGCATATCGTAAACTTCTTTCTGATCCAACAGAATTATTCAAGTCCCGTTTGGACCACAAATTGGTGGAATCATTTGACTCCAACGTGATGATGAAGAAAGAATTTGAATATCTGAAGGTGGATTGTCCGGTGATACCCACCTTTTACGCTTTGCCCAAAATACATAAAAGTGTTCTGAACCCTCTGGGAAGACCGATAGTGGCAGGCATTGGTGGTTTGTGTGAACAGGTGTGTACTTTTATTGATTTCTTTCTTCAGCCTCTAGTCCTCTCTCTTAGTTCTTTTTTAAGAGACTCTGCAGACCTTTTGTCCAAATTACAGGAGGTTACGGTTGATTCAGGGACCCTACTCGTGACTTGTGATGTAGAGGCTTTATACTCGAGCATCAATCACGAGCAGGGACTTGCTGCAGTCGTGTGTTTTTTACGACAGTCAAATCATTCGGGAGATGAGCATCTCTGTGACTTTTTGGTGGATCTGCTAAAATTTGTTTTACAACATAATTATTTTGTCTTTAACTCAGAATATTTCTTACACCTTAGGTGGACAGACATGGGAGCTAAGTGTGTTCCATCATTCGCTAACCTCTTCCTAGGATGGTGGGAGAGAGAATTTGTGTTTGGAGAGAACATGGAACCATGGACGGGTCATGTTTTGGTATGGTATCAATATATCGATTACATTTTTTTCCTTTGGAATGGGACGACATCCGCTTGTACAGAGTTTATTCAGGTATTAAATAACAATCAATTTAATATACACCTGACTCATGTCTACTCCTTTACATGTGTAGACTTTTTGGATGTAACAATACAACTTGATGATTCTGGTTCTATTCATACCAATTTATTTAGGAAGCCTACCTCTGTGAACTCTCTGTTGCATTTTGAGAGTTTTCACCCACGACATCTGAAAACACAATACCAACAGGACAATATCTACGGGCCCGTTGAAATTGCTCCATGGACAATACATTTCTACAACAGTCCCATGACCTCCGTAAATGCTTCCGAGATAGTGGGTATCCGGTTTCATGTCTGAAAAAGGGTTTTCAGAGGGCTTCTGTTACCTCAAGAGACACACTTTTAAATACAGGCAAATCTAAAAATATTGAATTGACGAAAATTAGACCAATTACCACTTATAATACGCAGTGGGGTGACGTGTCATCTTTGTTTCAGAAACATCGGCATATACTGACTAGTGATGTTACTTTGCGGCCTTATTTGGATCCTTATCTTTCTTTGATAGCCAGAAGAGCTAAGAATTTATCTGACAGGGTGGTACACAGCCATCTTACAAGCCACACAAGGTATGTAGAGGGACACAAGATATTTGGCAGTTATGCTTGCGGTGCTTGTTCTATCTGTCAGTATATTGAAAACGTGAAATAGGTTTACAGCCCGGTAGTGAAGAGAGACCTCAGTTTGAGGTCTTTTGTTAACTGCCGCACTGTGAACTGTATATACGCTATCAAATGTACTTGTGAAAAAAATCTACGTAGGTCAGACAACACAAATGCTGAAAGTACGACTACAGAAACATCTGTCCCTTATACAAAACGCACAAAGAGATGTAAGTAAGGGAGTCAATTTGACTACAGTAGCACAACACTTTCTTTATTCACATGATGCATCTTTCAAAGACTCCAAGATCTTTGGGCTTGAAAGAGTAAATCTGGAAATACGTAGGGGCAATGTGACCAAACGTTTATTGAAGCATGGTGGCTTTACATGCTTCAGAGTTGTTATCCACTTGGGATGAATGAAGACATGTCTTTTTCTAATTATATTAACTGATTTTCCCTTTCTCTCTTTTTTGTTTCCATAGAGTTTTCTTGTAGCACTGCTGTTCCCTCCCTGTTTTAGTAAGAGTTTTGGAGTTATTCAAGACTTTAAAATGAAGGAAAATAATTAGTGGAGAACAACGTGGATCATATTTTTTTATACAATGACTTCCTTATCAATTATGTTCCAGTCATGATTGTCATATATACCATGTTTAAAATATGTATATATTTTGACTCAGTTTTTTCTTTAGTTCTTTTGGAAGAATGCCATTAATAGATATACCAGGGGTATTTATGCTTGATTCTTGATTTTTACTTAACTTGCAGTGGTTCTCTACTGGGTTTTTTGCACTATACATATAAATCTTTTTGAGTGCTCCCTTAGAGTCCTTTGCTTTTAGTTGTATCCATAATGCATGTTCTAGAACAGTGTTTCTCAACTCCTGTCCTTAGGACCCACTAACAGGCCAGGATTTGATGATTACCTTGTTAGAGCACAGGTGAGTTAATCAATGTGAATGAGCCTCTGATCACCACACCTGTGCTCTAGCAGAGAAATCCCTAAGTCCTGGCCTGTTAGTGGGTCCTGAGGACAGGAGTTGAGAACCACTGTTCTACAATATATGTGCTATGTATAAGATATGGTTATTGGTTAATAGATGTTTATGGGTGTGCTATCAATCCAAGTGGGATGTATATTATATTGTCAATATATTAGTTATATGACAGCATTATACAACAGGGGGAATAACCTAGGCGTCTTGATATTAAAGTAGTAAATTTTCTATATCTGATATTAGATCACTTTATATCTTTTGTTTGAATTTATATCGGCAACAGCATCGTACTTAAGCAGTATTTAATCTTTCATTTTTATATATATATGATTCTTTTATTAGGGCCGATATTCATTCTTTAATATGGTTCATATTTATTCTCTAATTATATCTATATGAGACGCTTTCATCTGGATCATATTGACATATAACATTATGGAGAGTTTTTCCCTTCAATAATAGTATGAGCTAATTTTTGGAGAATAATCTAATAAAACTTTCTCTGTTTTGATAAATCTCTTCCTTTAGAAAACTTGATTGATGGGTGCTATTAAATCAATACAAATATATACATATTTAGAACTTTGTTTATAAAACTTACATCTACTTATATTTTGTATTTTTATTTTTATGTAAAGATTTTGATTTCCTTTATGTGTTTTTTGAAAATGATATTTGCGTCATATTTGATCCCCTCTATGTGTCGTCCTTGAAAATGATATCTTCGTTGCAAAATTCTATACGTTCATAGACTTTTCTATTTACTAATCTGTAAGCAATTTGTAGATTAATATGATATGTCTCTTATTAAATAATGGGTAGGAATATTACGGATATGATCTTACTTACAAGAGCTTATAAGATCATGTGAACTGTTCTGGTCTATGTGATTACTTACAACATTTGTTATATTATTTAAATCTGTGAAAGGATATGAGATCACAAAAGCAAGACGTTATCTTGTAATTGTTGTTTATGTATTTAGCAATAATCACATGTATAGTTCATTTATATTATTGTTTGTGGATATGTATTTTATTTTTGAAGTTGTCACACATTCATATTTATATATTTCTTTGTGAACTGTGAATCATTAGCCATTATTTTTATATACTACTGATGATTTTTTCTTTTCATGCTATGGATGCACTATTTTCTTTTTCCCCGCTACATCTATGTATCTGAGATCTTGCGAGATTCACATGTTTCCCATAGATTTCCACCTGTGGACCGCGTTCTTTTGAATAGTTCATATGACTTGGTATGCGTGTGATTTTCGCGGGTTTTTGGAGACAAAGGAATTGAACATGTGAGTCTTTGGAGATCTCAGATTGGCTTCCTGAACAGATATCAATTGAGTTTGTATCCCCTGACAAAGCCTTGCGGCGATACACGTCGGGATATGTGGCTTCTTTCGGAGGGGTAACTGATCTATTTTTATCCTGTCAAGTGACGGTTGGATTATTATATGTTTTCATATTGTGCTCTCTATATTTATCTTTAGATTTTTATTTAGTATATTGTTAGATTTCACACTTAGTTTATCTTTATGGGTTGTTGTGAGCCCGTACTAATATTTGGCTCTTTTTCACACTATTTACTTCACTGGGTATTTTGTAGGTGATTTGTTTGGGTAGGAGAGCGATAGCAATTGTAATTTTCAAATATTTTTTCCATCCTTCATATTTCTTATTTTACGATCTTAACAGGAGTATTTTGGGATTCTGCTGTCTTTTTTATGTATTTGAGAATCTATCTTGTGTGATATTTTATGTATTGACAGCTTTTTCATGTTGATTGGTGGATCAGCATACACCCCTCTGTATGTTATTTGTTTTTAAGTATGCTAATACTGTTGTATCGAACATGTGATTGTGTTGTATCGAACATGTGATTTGTTTGCTATGTTTGCTGTGCTTTAAACTTGCATAATATGAAGCCTCCGTTCTTGCCATAAAATGTGTGGATTTTCCTAACAAGGTGTTCTCCAGTGGCATGTTGCCTAGTTGCTGGTGTTCCTGTTTCTGTTGGTGGACGTCAGTAACTGGAGTGTTCCGGTTCCTGTAGTCTCTTCCATTTTCCAGGAAGAATGTCAGCTAGCAAGAAGGAGGGAGAGTTGGGAGTTGCAACCTCATTTATAACGTGGGACTCTATGTCATTGGTGGAGGGGTTGCTATGGTTACTGCAAGTTTTTTCTTTTGTATTTATAATAAAATATCCTTTGCTGCTAGGGGAAGCAGTAGAGAGAGTTTATGCATAATATTCGTCTCAATGTCTTTAATAAAATTCTGACTTTCCTTCACACCTTGTATATACATGCACCTAACTGCTGTATGATGAACCACTATGTCCTTCTGTTACACACAGTAATTTTATGGCTAGCACGAAGGCTTCATATCATCCTTTTGTTACACACAGTAATTATGTAGATATACCAGACTGCTGTATGATGGACTCCTACCTAGGTAAGTCCTTCTCTTATACACAAAGCATATTAAGACAAAGCATATTAAAGGGATAGTAATACTTAAGTATTACTAATCCATATAGCAAGGTACTACTAAAAAAAACGTATTGCCCCCAGTGTCATCTCTCATACCTTTATTGTTTGAGAGATGATCGCTTCTAAAGTTGCCCTCTCCCTCCCCCTTCCCCGTAGTCAGCGTTGTAGCTGACTGCAGGGAAGAAAGTCGTACGACTTTCAGGCGGCTCTCCAGCACAGCCGGATCATGTTCCTAAAAAAGAAAACTTTCACTGAAATGGTCTTCTGTGTGTGCTTGGTTTGCAAGCACACGTAGAAGACCGTTTTATTGAAAGATTTTTTTTTTAATTAATGCGATCGCAGCTCTTCTGCAGAGCCGCCTGATGATCTATGGCCAGATTTGCCTTCAGTCAGCTACAACGCTGACTTCGGGGAAGGGGGAAGGAGAGGGCAACTTTAGGAGCGATCATCTCTCAAACCATAAAGGTTTGAGAGATGACACTGGGGGCAATACTTTTTTTTAGTAGTACTTTACTATAGGGATTAGTAATACTTAAGTATTACTATCCCTTTAAGGTTAGGTACTTGACAAAAATGAGGTACCTTGGCGTTGGTGGTAAGCTTAGCATTCTATGGCCATATAATGTGACAAAATCCTCATCTTTAATATAGTAGTGATATGCAGGCACAATTACGCAGAGTAAAGGGTTAATGGTGATGAAAATTTGGATCTGCGCCAATATTTTGTGTATTTGCTTTTAGCTATTTTGGTCAAAATTGGTTGCACTCCAGCAAGTTTAAATGTGTTTTTTCTTTCTGTGTGCTTACCAAAACCTGGACTGGATTTATATACAAATACCTGACTGCTGTATGATGGACTCCTACCTAGGTAATTCCTTCTGTTACACACAGTAATTGTATAGATACACCTGACTGCTGTATGATGGGCTCCTACCTAGGTAAGTGCTTCTGTTACACACATTAATTATATAAATACACCCGACTGTTGTATGATGGGCTACTACCTAGGTAAGTCCTTCTGTTATACACAGTAATTATATAGATACACCTGACTGCTGTATGATGGACTCCTACCTAGGTAAGTGCTTCTGTTACAAACATTAATTATATAGATACACCCGACTGCTGTATGATGGACTTCTAGCTAGGTATGTGCTTCTGTTACACACAGTAATTATATAGATACACCTGACTGCTGTATGATGGATTCCTACTTAGGTAAGTGCTTCTATTACACACAGTAATTATATAGATATACCTTACTGCAGTATGATAGACTCCTACCTAGGTAAGTCCTTCTGTCACACATAGTAATTATATAGATATACCTGACTGCTGTATGATAGACTCCTACCTAGGTAAGTGCTTCTGTTACACACAGTAATTATATAGATATACCTGACTGCTGTATGATGGACTCCTACCTAGGTAAGTCCTTCTGTTACACACAGTAATAATATAGACCCACCTGACTGCTGTATGATGGATTCCTACCTAGGTAAGTGCTTCTGTTACACACAGTAATTATATAGATCCACCTGACTGCTGTATAATGGACTCCTACCTAGGTAAGTCCTTCTGTCACACACAGTAATTATATAGATATACCTGACTGCTGTATGATGGACTCCTACCTAGGTAAGTGCTTCTGTTACACACATAAATTATATAGATACAACTGAGTGCTGTATGATGGACTCCTACCTAGGTAAGTGGTTCTGTTACACACTGTAATTATATAGATACACCTGACTGCTGTATGATGGACTCCTACCTAGGTAAGTGTTTCTGTTACACACAGTAATTATATAGATATACCTGACTGTTGTATGATGGACTCCTACCTAGGTAATTCCTTCTGTTACACACAGTAATTGTATAGATACACCTGACTGCTGTATGATGGGCTCCTACCTAGGTAAGTGCTTCTGTTACACACATTAATTATATAAATACACCCGACTGTTGTATGATGGGCTACTACCTAGGTAAGTCCTTCTGTTATACACAGTAATTATATAGATACACCTGACTGCTGTATGATGGACTCCTACCTAGGTAAGTGCTTCTGTTACAAACATTAATTATATAGATACACCCGACTGCTGTATGATGGACTTCTAGCTAGGTATGTGCTTCTGTTACACACAGTAATTATATAGATACACCTGACTGCTGTATGATGGATTCCTACTTAGGTAAGTGCTTCTATTACACACAGTAATTATATAGATATACCTTACTGCTGTATGATAGACTCCTACCTAGGTAAGTCCTTCTGTCACACATAGTAATTATATAGATATACCTGACTGCTGTATGATAGACTCCTACCTAGGTAAGTGCTTCTGTTACACACAGTAATTATATAGATATACCTGACTGCTGTATGATGGACTCCTACCTAGGTAAGTCCTTCTGTTACACACAGTAATTATATAGATCCACCTGACTGCTGTATGATGGACTCCTACCTAGGTCAGTCCTTCTGTTACACAGTAATAATATAGACCCACCTGACTGCTGTATGATGGATTCCTACCTAGGTAAGTGCTTCTGTTACACACAGTAATTATATAGATCCACCTGACTGCTGTATAATGGACTCCTACCTAGGTAAGTCCTTCTGTCACACACAGTAATTATATAGATATACCTGACTGCTGTATGATGGACTCCTACCTAGGTAAGTGCTTCTGTTACACACATAAATTATATAGATACAACTGAGTGCTGTATGATGGACTCCTACCTAGGTAAGTGGTTCTGTTACACACTGTAATTATATAGATACACCTGACTGCTGTATGATGGACTCCTACCTAGGTAAGTGTTTCTGTTACACACAGTAATTATATAGATATACCTGACTGTTGTATGATGGACTCCTACCTAGGTAAGTCCTTCTGTTACACACAGTAATTATATAGATACACCTGACTGATGTATGATGGACTCCTACCTAGGTAAGTGCTTCTGTTACACAGATTTATTATATATATATACCCGACTGCTGTATGATGAATCACTTCCTAGGTAAGTCCTTCTGTTACTCACTAACCCCCTGGCACTAAGGGTTAATATATTGTTCCCCTTTATCTCAGCTATGTTGATGGCAGCTTGGCAGTGAGATTGTACGCCTGTACTTACAGCTCCTTTGAACCTTGAAGGGGTGAGATATTCACAGGGAGGTATATACATGAGCAGCCGACTGTTTACTAAACTGTGGAAGTCTACAGTAGCCTGTAGGTCCAATTAAGAGGAAAAGGATGAAAGATATGAAAAGGGAAGCAGGAGCTAACAGCTGAGTCTTTGATTATGTCTAGCCAAGGTGTGAGATAGGGCCCAGAGACTCACAGATCAAAGAGTAGTCTACTGGTCCTTAACACTTTGCTCAGTATCCCATTACCTGTGAAGAGTCAATACACATCCACTGAACATTGACACCTAATGGTGCATTAGTGAGGTCAAGCTATGAGCAGACTGCTCCTGGCTTAAAGGAGAACTAACACCTTAATAGCCCCCACTTACTTTATCATGGCAAGAAAATCCTTATGGGCACAATATATATTTCCCTTGTGTCTTGGTTAACGATATTCATTTATTTCATGTCCATGGAGGCGGACATGACAGTTGCTGGCAGATCCACCAGACCTCAAAGCCTGCTTACTGCACATGGTAATCTTACACCTTTAAGAACTGGAGGGGAGTTAACATATTGCTTCTCAGTTTGCTGTGAACCCCTCTGGTCCTTAAAGGGATAGTAACTCTTAATATGTATATAAAAAAATATCTCTATATATATATCTCAAATGCAAATTTGGGCACTCCTTACAAAACAAAAATATCTATCAACTGCCTGGGTGCTACTGGTATAAATAATATAGAGAAGAAATGGTAACATACCATGGAACCAGTGCACTCACAGGACTTATGAAAAGAAATTATTTTTATTCTGTCAATGTTTCGACCCTCTTGATAAAGGCCCTCCAGGGGGTCGAAACGTTGACAGAATAAAAATAACTTCTTTTCATAAGTCCTGTGAGTGCACTGGTTCCATGGTATGTTACCATTTCTTCTCTCTCTCTCTCTCTCTCTCTCTCTCTCTCTCTCTCTCTCTCTCTCTCTCTCTCTATATATATATATATATATATATATATATATATATACTCCCACTGCTGAGAGGTGTTTTATTCAAAAGTTATTTCAGTTCAAATATGATTTTTTTAGATGCAGTATCTCAGTGTCCTGAAAGTGTACAGTGGCGCTGTTGTTACACCATCCTATGTAGCTGTCCAATAGGATGGTGTAGCAACAGCACCATTGTCACATTTCAGGACACTGAGATATTGCACCTAAAAATATCACATTTGAGCTGTAATAACTCTTGAAAAAATAACTTCTCAGCAGTGGGAGTTCCCGTTTTTTACTCAGGAGCATAAACCTTACATATTAAGTGTTACTATCCCTTTAAAGAGTTAATTGGTTCATGCATGCTATCTGGGTCCATTTGATAAAAATTGCCAACAACTGTCATGTCCGCCTACTTGTACATTACATCCAAGATTGATTGATACCGTTACCTTCTGAATAAAGACACTGGGGCAACATTCATTGGGGTCATTAGGATTTTCTGGCCATAGGAAGGTAAGTGGGGGAGGTTTTTGTTAGTTTTATGTTAAACTAATTGAGTCATGGAAACGTCTATGTTTTCTAGCGCACAGCGTCAACTCTACGAAATTACATGGGACTCTCAGGGGTTTGACCCAAATCTCAGAGTGTCAGGGTGAAGGGCCACATTCCCTGGGTGGGAGAGTAATGTGTTTCCTTCTATATGAACATACCTGGGAACTCTAAGGGTTTGACCCTGAGTCTCAGGGTTTTGACCCAAATCTCAGGGTGAAGGGCCACATTCCCCGGGTGAGAGAGTTCTGTGTTACCTACTAAATGACTGACTGGCAGTTCATGTGGCAGGAGGCACTTACACCCAATAGCACTTACTCCTTCTGTGTCAAACCTACCTTCCTCTAGACTGTAAGATCTCACCAGCAGGGGGCCCTCTGATCCTTCTGTTTTCCACATCTGATTGTACTATTTAAAGGGGAACTTTCACCCCGCAATAACTAAATCTCCCCTTACTGCTGACCTGGCGACTAGCTGCTTAGTAGCGCTAGTCGCCAGAAATCTTACCCCGTTCTCAAGATTTCGGCGTTTCAAAGGATCAGGAAGCACGGACGTCTCTTCACAGTGACGTCCGTGCGCCTGCGCTATCAGTCCCTTGTGCACCGTACGGTGCACAAGGGACTGACAGCGCAGGCGCACGGACGTCACTGTGAAGAGACGTCCGTGCTTCCTGATCCTTTGAAACGCCGAAATCTTGAGAACGGGGTAAGATTTCTGGCGACTAGCGCTACTAAGCAGCTAGTCGCCAGGTCAGCAGTAAGGGGAGATTTAGTTATTGCGGGGTGAAAGTTCCCCTTTAATATCTCTGTATGTCTATTCCCTACTGTAAAGCACTGCAGAATTTGTTGGCGCTATATAAATAAAGATTAATAATAATAATAATAAATGATTTACAGCAATTAAATGTTTCTTTAGTCTCTAAATTGGTGACAATTGTTCCAGAAATACTGTGGGAGAGGTCAGGGCTGTTGCAAGGATTTTTGCCACCCTAGGCAAAACCTAATTTTGCAGCCCATTTGGCTCTGCCCCTTGTGCCCCACCCCTTTATACCCCGCCCACTTATACCCCACCTCTTTTCATGATTGTCCTCTCTGCCCCTGGTCTGGAGATGCCTGGAAGAGATGTCCCTCACCAGTTCCAACTTGCCTCCATCAGCTCCAACTTGCCCACACCAGCTCTATGTTGCCCCTATCAGGTCCACTATGCTCCTATCAGCTCCACTATGCCCCCCATCAGCTCCAACTTGCCTCCATCAGCTCCAACTTGCCCACACCAGCTCCATGTTGCCCCTGTCAGCTCCAACTTGCCCCCTATCAGCTCCACTTTGCCCCCACCAGCTCCACTATGCCCCTATCAGCTCCAACTTGCCCCCTATCAGTTCCACTTTGTCCCCACCAGCTCCACTATGCCCATATCAGCTCCAACTTGCCCCCACCAGCTCCACTTTGTCCCCCATCAGCTCTAACTTGCCCCCACCAGCTCCACTTTGCCCTCTCAGCTCCACTTTGCCCCCATCAGCTCTAACTTGCCCCCTCAGCTCCACTTTGCCCCTATCAGCTCCTCTTGCCCCCACCAGCTCCTCTTTGCCCAACATCAGCCCCAACTTTGCCCCCCATCAGCTCCACTTTGCCACCCATAAGCTCCAACTTGCCCCCCATCACATACCTGGAGCTCCACGTAGTCTTCTTTTCAGTAATGCAGAACGCGCCGGGAGATCATGACTCCCAGCGCGCTCTGCATTACTAAAGAGTTGAGGACGATGAGGGAGCGCAGTAGAGACACAGGTCTAACTGTGTTGCGTTCCCGGTGCGGTGAGTGCGGGCAGCGGGCGCAGCTCTTCTCCGGTGCATGCCCGAGCGCCCAGTACATGTGCGCCCTAGGCCGGCGCCTACCTCGCCTATAGGTGGCGCCGGCCCTGGGAGAGGGCCTAGTTGCCTTGTTTGTGTTTAGGCAGTGACCTCTCTCTATGTAATAACATGATAGAGGTTCCTTGAGGACCGAATGTTGCACCTCTGGGTTAGCGTAAGCAGATATGCATAAAATCTACAATATAGGAAGCTTTAAGGGTTAACATTTCAAAGATGTCAGGGTTAGCGCATTTTAAATGTTCCGAGATATGTATATAAATTGCCCCAATTAAAGGAATATTAAAGTTTATCTCCGAATCTTCTATATGGTTTTTAGAACATGCAACATTATGTTTAATTAACTGCAGGTTTGTAGTTCAAAAGATGGGGAATTATTTAAGCTAAAGTTGTTTTGCAGTGGTAGTTCTGATTTAAATCTGTATATATATATATATATATATATATATATATATATATATATATTTTTTTTTTTTTTTTTTTTTTTTGTTCCAGACATTGTTCTCTTAACCCTTTGAGTGAGTTGCGTACCCCTCTGGCACTCAAAGGGTTAAGTTATTACTTTTTTTCCCAGAAATTAAACTTTATGTATGGTGGCACAATGTGACATTTCATGTTAATTCCCTGCATGTTACACTGATTCGTTTATTACTCTGTAGCGCTGTACAATAGGGACATGCAGAGATATTAAATAGTACAATCAGATGTGGAGAACAGGAGGATCAGAGGGCCCCCTGCTGGTGAGATCTTACAGTCTAGACGAAGGTAGGTTTTACAAAGAAGGTGTAAGTGCTATTGGGTGTAAATGTCTCCTGCCACATGTACTGCCGGTCAATGGGTGGGAGAGAGAAGTGTTAATGAGTGCAGTGGTCCAGGGAATGGTTGGTTCTTGGTGATATCCGTTATGGAGGTAATTGATAGGCTTCCCTGAAGAGGTGAGTTTTCAGGGAGCGTCTGAAGGCCAGGGGAGAGTCTGATGGGGCGGGGGAGGGAATTCCAGATATCAGGTGCAGCACGGGAGAGGTCGTGTAGGTGGGAGTGGGAGGATGTAATAGTACTGTGTGTGTTCTGTCTAGACTCATTTATACCACAGTAGGATAAATGTATCAATTCACCAGTACAGCAACCTTGCCATTAGATTCTAATGTTAGCAGCTGCATGTAACCCTTTGCGTGCCAGAGGGTTGTGAAACTCATTATGAAGCCATGCAGGGCTTAAAATATGAAGTCCTTTGCTACTAGCCAGGCCTGAAAAGTTACTCGCCACTGCAAGACATAACATACCCACCAGGGCTGAATTTCTACTCGCCAGGGCTAAATTTTCACTCGCCATTAGCTAGTGGCGAGTGGAAATTTTGAACCCTGAAGCAATGCATTGTACACCCCTCTGTCATGCAGTGGGGTTAAGTGTATGCAATACAGTACATATAGTACATACCAGTGGACACACTCCTCCAGTATTATCCTTTAATGCCACCAAGCCCTGCACTGCCAGCCCCGTAGCATGTACGGGGAAATAGCATACACTAACAACTTTTCTTTACACCTTACTTAGTACCTTGACCTAAGCCAAGCGTAGGGTAGAGGACCAGCTTGAAAAGCCTACAAACTTCCCCACTGTCCTCTCATTGGAGCAAGAGGCATTAAAGAGATAGTAATGTTTCACAAAAACAGCAGCTCCAATTAATTTTCCTAGTATTTGGGCCATGGAGAGTGTTATTTCAATACTGTCAGAGTTGTAGTACAAGAGTAATTGAATGATAAAATATCCCCCTCCTGCCCCTTTTACCTAGTGTAAGCCACCTCCCCTCAGATGTGGAAACTGGTCACTTGACTGAACAGGTCACAGCAAGGGACAATCTTCTTACTGTGATCATAAGGAAAACCCTGCCCCCAATGACAGGTTTTTCCCTTATCTTAATTGAAGATTGTCTCTTTCTGCAATCAACCTGCGCACCACCCTGCTGCTCTGAGGTGAGCAGTGTTACATCAGTAAAAGGGGCGGGAGGGGGATACTTTATCATTCAATTACTCTTGAACTACAACTCTGACAGTATTAAAATAACACTCTCCATGGCCAAATACTATGAAGATTAATTGGAGCTGCTTTTATTATGAAACATTACTATCCCTTTAAAGGGAGGATTTGGGGAATATGTAGCCAAGTAAATTGATGTCAGACAGGCATACAGACTCAGATTTGATCACTGTGCTTGATATAGTGCAGAATCGATTTTGTACATTCAACACTGTGTATAGTAGCATTAGCACAGCATAGAAAATAATTAGCAACCAACACATCGAGCTCCATTGCTCCAAAAAACATTTAAATTACAAAGAAATGGCTAGTACATTGTTTCTCAATCAGGGTACGGTGACACTTTGGGGTATCACGGATATCCACCTAGGGCATATCTCCCACTTGTCACTCTTTAGGAGGGACAGTCCCGTTTGAGACCCAAATCCCTCTGTTCCTCTTTCCCACACTGGTGTCCCTCTTTTTTTTTTTTTTTTTTTTTAAAAACCAGATTTATTGATTTTTATAACATACAAGAACAAGAAAGGAGAGGAATACAAAATATAAAAGGGGAGAAGGAGAGAGGGCACATAAAAGAGGGAGGCTTCTCCCAGTAACAACAGAAAAATGACATTCGGGCATGATGCACACAGAACAAGGCAGTAGGCAATAGCAACATAGAAGGAAGCTTTGTGGTCCTTGAAGTATCATCATACCTGGGAACTTTCAGTTGAGGGCTACCCGGAGGGTAGTCCTCTGTTCAGCAGGGGGTAACAAAAATGACACTAATCGCATCAAAAAGGGGCGGGGCTTAACTCGAGTGTTGGGGGGGGATTTAACCCTTTGAGTGCCAGAGTGGTACGGAATGCATTGCAAAGCAATGCATTCGTACCACTCTGGCACTCAGAGGGTTAAATGTGTCACACAGAAGGCTGGGGACGGAGGCACAACGGGAGAAAAAGCAGATGTGGCAGAGTTTCAATAGAAACTCTCCACATCCGGAGGAATCTGCCTCTGCCCCGGAGACCCAGTAAAACTCTGTCAGAACCGGAGTCTCCGGGGCAAATCCGAAGAGTTCCCAGGTATGAGTATCATCCAAACTAGAAGTACCAGCGAGTGTGTCCCTCTTTATAGGAGATCAGACTGTGTGGTGTGTATATAAATGTATCACATTGCTCCACAGCAATAAAACTCACATTCATGTTTGTTTGAACTTAAAGGGATGGTAATACTTAATATGTAAAAAGAATATATATATTGTTGGGTTTGTCCTTTTGAATAAAACATAGGTACTGCTGAGAGGTATTTTATTCAAAAGTTATTGCAGCTCAAAGTTGATTTTTTTTTTAGGTGCAGCATCACAGTGGCTTGAAATTGTACAGTGGCGCTGTTTCTACACCATCCTATGCACAGCTCTGGTCAGTTGACAATAAACCTCCATAGGATGGTGTAGCAACAGCGCCACTGTACAATTTCAGGCCACTGAGATATTGCACCTCAAAAATTCAAGTTTGAATTGCAATAACTTTTGAATAAAACATCTCTCAGTAGTGGAAGTGCCCTTGTTTTACTCAGGAAGATAAACCCTACAAATATATATATATATATATATATATATATATATACATACATATATTTTTATATAATGTGTTACTATCCCTTTCAGTATATGAGTTTATCAATTAGTCTGTGTAAATACAATACTTTGGTTTTGCTGTAAATCACTGATACAGTTACACAAAGAGGTGTCAATAGGTCATGAAATAATGTAGAATTCTATGTTATGCCCCTCCCCCAGCCACGCCCCCCAGCCAAATCTCCTAAAACAAAAGTGGCCCTCATTGACCATTTAAAATATTGGGAGGTGTGACCTAGAGTTCCTTTTTAATTTATGAAGACTTTAACCAAAATGTGAATGCTGAGTTACAATTGTATATTTATGTTAAATTGTTATGATTAGCATGTTTATTTAATTATTGTGATGGCTTATGAATACATATATATTTATATATTTGTATCCTTTACCTTGAGATGTGCCCTGAAGATTCCAGATTGCATGTTAGGGGTCCCTTGAACCAAAAAAAAAAAAAAAAAAAAGATTTAAAACCATTGGGCTAGTACTACGATATATTGGATGTTTGTAAATCACACTGAACTCATCTTAATCCTTTGAATGCCAAGGAGGTATCTGCGCTGGATACCTCCCTTGCACTCAAAGGGTTTTTATAGAAGAACTATCACTTTAAAGGGATAGTAATACTTTATTATTACTATATCCCTCATATTGTACATATTTGCCAAATAAATTAATAGCCCCCAGGTTCATCTCTCAAACCTTTATGGTTTGAGAGATAACCAAAGGCAAAATTCCCCCCTCCCTCCCCCTTCCCTGAAGTCAGCGTTGTACTGACTGCAGGGATATCTGGTCTGACTTTCATCAGGCGGCTCTGCAGCAGAGCCGCAATCTTGTTAGTGAAAAATAATAATTTCACTGAAAAGGTCTTATACATATGCTTTGTTTGTGCTTGGTTTGCAAGCACATGTAGAAGACCGTTTTAGTGAAAATAATTCTTTGTCACTAATGTGATCGTGGCTCTGCTGCAGAGCCGCCTGATGAAAGTCAGACCGGATATCCCTGCAGTCAGTACAACGCTGACATCAGGGAAGGGTGTGGGAGGGGGGAACTTTGCCTTCGGGTATCAAACCATAAAGGTTTGAGAGATGAGCCTGGGGGCTATTACATTGTTTTACAAATATGTACAATATGGGGGATAGTAATAATAAAATATTACTATCCCTTCAAAAACAGTTTTCCCTATTATTAAAAATGAAACATGGAGAAACTGACCTCTATCCTCCAGGATAACCTCTCCCGCCACAACTCCCTGTGGACATAGCTGGGAACTCCCTGGATTTGCCCCATAGACTCCAATTTTAGCTTCTAGTTACCTGGTCTCTGGGGCGGAGGCTGATTCTCTGGGTGTGGGGAGTTTGTAATGAAACTCTGCCCACATCCGCTCTTCCCATTGTGTTCCTCCCACGCCCCGGCCTCTTCTCTGCCTTCCCCAGCTTATTTTGAACACATTTTTGTTATTTGTAAAGCTCTTCCCCCACTTGTGATTAAAGGGATAGTAATGTTTCATACTAAAAGCAGCTCTAATTAATCATCATAGTATTTGGACTTTGGAGAGTGTTATTTCAATACTGTCAGAGTTGTAGTACAAGAGTAATTGAATGACAAAGTATCCCCCTCCCGCTCCTTTTACTGATATAACACTGTTCAGCCAGATCAGAAGGGAGGTGCCCAAATAGATTGCAGAGAGGGACAATCTTCAATTAAGATAAGGGAAAAACCTGAAAAACTTGTCAAGTGGGGCAGGGCTTTCATTGTTCTCATAGGGAGAAGATTGTCCCCTGATGTTATCTGTCTGGTCTATGGACTGCATTCCACATCTGAGAAGAGATGGCTTATACTAGGTAAAAGGGGCAGGAGGGGAAAATTTGCTTGTGAATATCTCTCAAACCATGAAGGTTTGAGAGAGAAGACATATCTTTCTTTATGTTTTTGAATGCCTGCAAAATAAAGATAAAACTAAGTATTACTATCCCTTTAAGGGAGGGAGTCCTCATCAAAAAGTTCCCAGGTATGCCTGTGGTGCATGTGGTCACTCTGCAGAGATGATGTATCAGTTGAGGGTCTGCGACCATTCATATTATATTCACTCATCTTTGGCTCTTGGGTCCTATCCCTGGGACTGGATCCCTCACCTTGTCCTCCCCTCCCTTGTCCTCTCTCGCTCTTTTTTACTACACCTCCCTATTCCAATTTTAGTTAATTTGCCTCTCATTTCCCCTGTTATTGCCTCTTCACCCCCCTTTTACTTCCCCCTCCCCCCATCCCTGTCTCGTATGGATGGAAGTATGTATGAGTTTGATAAATTGTTCCTGTAACCGTGCAGGACTGTTTGTTTTATGTTAAATTATAACAGACTGGCACTCTATATAGTGATTGTTCCAAGCCTACACTCCTGTAATTTTTATCTTTGTCACGGATTTCGTAGCACTGTCTCATATTGCATTGTTCACCAGCCTGCATAAACCTGTTCTATAAAAATAAAGTGTATAAAAAAAAAATTATTAAACGTTTACTTTACATTTGTATTTCTTTCTAAGATGTACTTATTTATCTTTTAACCTCTTAAGGACCGGCCGCGCAGCTGGCAGTTAAGGACCAAGAGACATTTTTTTTTCATTAATGGATTCAGGGCTCCCCAAACGGCGTGCAGCAGCAGGGGAAGCCCTGAATTACATGATGTGCCAGGACTGTCAGTGGTTCTTAAGATCAGGACAGCAGTGATGGTCCTGGCCTGGCACATCATGGGTCATTAAAGGGTTAAGGAAGACCTATCACATTTACAAGCCCTCCCCCCCACCTCCCACGGGATCTTTCATTTTGAAAGGATTTGCATGATTATGTCTCCTTATCAAATTAGTCTTCTGGTAGATACCGAGAGGGTTTAACAGCCAAAGAAGGTGGAGAGAGGTGATTCTCTGGACATGTGAATAATTACTTATGCATCTTTATCAGACAGGTCAGAGGACAAAGATCTGCTGAGATTAGATTCCCCAAACACTAACTAAACCAAAAATCTGTAACACAAAACAGATAAGGTACTTGTAGTTTAAACAGATACATTTAAAGCGGAACTACCACCTCCACTAAAGTCACCCTGCGATACTTAGGCAGGTGACGACTAGCATTGTAATCATTATTTTACCTCTCAAAAGTGTCCAGTTTCCAAGACTGTCGGCCAGGTTACTGCAGCCTGTGTGCCTGCGCCATCAGTCTCTTCCGGAGCCGTAGAGGCCAGTGAAATGCCTGTGAAGGGTGAAGAGGACTGACAGTGCAGGTGTGCATTCAAGATGTCCGCGGTGATGCCTGGCTTCCGGTCTCAGAACCTTAAGGATAACTTTATTTGTGGGCACTTTTGAGAGGTAAAATAATGATTAGTAAGCTAGTCGCCACCTGCATAAGTATTGCAGAGCGACTTTAGTGGAGGTGGTAGTGCCGCTTTAATGAGATTAAAAGGTAGCAAGTCTACTTTCAGATGATGGGTGTGTACAAATGTAGGAGACAAAAAGGGGAGAATCATAAATGGAGGCACACTCCTCCGCTTGCAAAAATGTATATATGCTTTATTTACCACCCTTGTTGAAATGTATCATAAAAACACATAAATACACTATACACACTATACACTATAGACAATTCAAGACACCATGATCAAAAATCACAATTTCCACCCACTAGTGGTCTCTTCAGACCATCACAACTGGGCGGACCCAGGATATAATGTTCATATATCACACATAAACATATTGAGCGGTAAATGCAAATGTCCAAACAATTATGCAGGGAATGATGTGACCATGGCAAACACCTGATGCGCTGGTGATGTATGGTAATGGGATAATGGGAAGTGTATCCCCTTAACATATGGCTGCAGTGCTAGTGATTATAAGCCTCTATTAATTACTCCCTACTGCCCTTTTGAAATGGGCTTCTGTAGCTACAAGCAGGGGAGTAACTGTAGGGGTTCAAAGGTTGCAGTTGTGATGGATCCCTGCATCCAAAGGGGGCATCCCGTCAGCTCCAAGGCCCATTAGGTCCTAATAATGTCGTGGGAGAATATTTTTACATCAGTGGGCCTCCCAAAACTGGTTCACCGTGGCCCTTCAATTAATTAAAGGGATAGTAATACTTAAGATGTAAAAAAAATAAATGTTGTAGGGTTTATCCCCCCTGAGTAAAACAATTTTACTTCCACTGCTGAGAGATATTTTATTAAAAAATTATAACAGCTCAAACTTGATCTTTTTTAGGTGCAATATCACTGTGGCCTGAAAATGTACAGTGCTGCTGTTGCTACACCATCTTATGGTGATTTATGGTGTACAGACCAGAGCTGTCCATAGGATGGTGTAGCAACAGCTCCACTGTAAATTTTCAGGCCACTGGGATATTGCACCTAAAAAATCCAAGTTTGAGCTGTTAAAATGTTTTAATAAAATATCTCTCAGCAGTGGGGGTCCCCTTGTTGTACTCAGGGGGATAAACCCTACAACATATATTTTTTTACATTTTAAATATTACTGTCCCTTTAAGGTAGTTATCCTGCATCAACAAGGTGTCTCCCAGGCAGAAAAATCAAGGCAGACAGAGGTTTCCAGGCGTGCTGTCCAAGCTCTTTTGAAGAAGTACAAAGAAACAGGCAATGTTGAGGAAACTATGCGCAGCAGATGAAAGACATGATGCTTACTTCCCTTCGCAATCGGAAGATGTCTAGCAGTACCATCAGCTTAGAACTGGCAGAAAACCGTGGGATCCTGGTACACCCATCTACTCTACAGAGAAGTCTGGTCAGAAGTGGTCTTCATGGAAGACTTGTGGCCAAAAAGCCATACCTCCAATGTGGAATCAAGGTTAAGCAACTCAACTATGCATGAAAACACAGGAATTGGGGTGCAGATATAGGTATTGGGAGAGATTAGGATAAAACAGCATATACCATCTTGCTGTAAACTTTGCCATCAGAATCTGTTCACCGCCAAGCTTCCTGTAACATCCTGTTATTGTGCCACATTAAATCTTCTCTACTTATCTTCATGTCTCGCTGTCAATTTCTCTGCAATCAAAGAATTGAACCATTCATATGCTGTTTAACCCCTTAACGACTGGCGGTCCTGGAACGTTTCCATCCCATAAGGACCTCATTGAACCACGTGGACGTGCCGGTACACGTGTCCTGTTGTGTGTATCGGCGCGTCACTATGGGGCCTGATAGAGATCACTCCGATCTTGGAGCGGTCAATTTCAGGCCCTATTTTTACTTACAGCGCTCCCGGTAGAGCGCTACAAGTAAAAAGTATGTGACATACTATGACCGTCATCAGTCCTTGAGTATTTCAAGGACCGTGACGGTCATAGTACGGCACATGTCGTTAAGGGGTTAACAATACCTCTATGGCACTCAAAGGGTTACAGTCTCTTTCTGTACAATCAAGAATCCCTGTTGGATTTTCCTACTGATTTGCTTAAATTATTAGATCACTCCCTAAAACAATTAATTTGCTACTGTTGTCAGCAAACTACCATTAAGCCTATACACCCCCCTCAATGTTGTGTGCCCTAAAGGCATTATCTGCACTTTGTAACATTAAACCCAAGATCTTATCCTGCTGTCTACTCAGCCCCTGAAATAATATAAGGAGCATGTCCCAGCATTGATTCCAGAGACACTCTGCTAGAAATTTAAATTGCAAATAAAGCGTGAGAACATTTCTGATATATGTTCCATTTTCAGTGTTTCACCTGTACTTATGAATGAAGCTAAGAAACAGAGTGGAGTCATGTGTTTAGAAAGAGGTTGGGGTCCACCCCTGTAGCATTCATTGACTGAGTCCCCCAAATGTCAGTAATGACATTTGGGGGACACCCAACGAGGCACATGTTACAGGATACAGAGCCAGGGGAGGGCTGGCAACTTGTGGCCTGGGGGGCAAATTCAATCAATTGGCCCATTTCTACCATCTTTCCGTACCCACCCCATTTTGTTAATCTTAAAATTGGAAATAATGTTGTGAAGTAAGGCGAGTGATACCAAGTAGCTTACAACTTAAATTGGGCTACACTAGTGCTACTAAAGAGCTTTCAGTTGAGATGGAGCTACACTCATGATACCACAGAGCTTACAATTTAAGTAAAGCAACACCAATGACACCATAGAGCTTACAATGGATAATGAGTTATGATACTAGTGTTTCTCCGTTTGTACTGTAGCACTGTGGTATCACTTGTGTAGATACATTTCAGTTGTAAGCTATGTGACATCATTAGTGTAGCTCCATTTACAGTAGCAAATGTGAGACTAAGTGAGCAAGTGGCCCACTGGGCCAGAGATGTGACTGGCCCAGGGGTCAATTGCCCCCCTGCCCCCCAGGCCAACCCTCCCCTGTACAGAGCTATAGGTGTTCTACATGATGTACATAACATACTGCAGGTAGAGAATATCCTAAAATCCATCTATCCAATCTCCTCTACTGCAGGGTCAGTAGCAGACTTCATTCTAGAGAAAGCACCTGGTGATGTCAGGTGTAAGAAAAAAATGGTTACAATTAAAAAATTTATAATAAAAGAAATATATGCAATTACACTACCAGAAAAAAATACAGTTAAAAATAAAGATGACTATCTTTTTAAAACACTAGCATTCAAGATGTGGCAAATTATATTTTAGGATTATTCTTTATATACTTTGAAAATATAAAGTTTCACAATATTTATCTTTTAAGAAATCTCCTCCTAATCCTCTTCTTAAAATAAGAGAAGCTTATCACTGGTTAAAAAACTGTCTAGAACCCCGCCTAATCACTGAATAGGCTTAGTTCAATTTCTGTCAAATGCTCTACAGAAAAGTCCACGGTTGAGCTTAAGGTGTGACTTCTGTATTGTCATTTGTAAGGTGTAATGTCTGGACTGACAGTTGAAAGGTGTGAGTTCTGTATTGAAACATCAAAATCTAGTTGTCACAAGTAACAAGGTTCCTTGAGTCAATTCTGCTTTCAGAAGACCAAGCATTGGACATAAGGTGTGACTTGGGCATTGTCTTTTGGTTTCATTGAGCCCAAGAAGTGTGCCGCTAGAATAGACACCTTATCTCATGACCAGAGATGTGTATTCTAAGGTATTGTCTCCCACTCTCTGCAGGAGCTCATGACTGGCTGGCTACATCTGATAACATTTATCATGATGTGTCTACCCAACTCCTTGTCTTTCCATAACAGGTCTTCACCTTCTAGACATTTTCTCACCTAATTACACAGACCAACGTGTGACCACTTTAAACTCCTATAAGAAGCAGTAGGAATGTTTTCAATCAAAAATCAGTTACTTAAGGACAGCAGATCATTTCAGAAGCCACACACTTTGGAAACCTACATCTAGAAGAGGTGGCCAGTAGGATGGCTGGATACACACAAGAAATTGAGGATTTCTACTCTACTTGCTTCTCATCCAGTGACAACCAGATGGACTATAATGTTTCACAAGCTAAGGACGCAGTACTGACTGTTACTCCAATACAACAAAAGGATTTCCAACAGGACAGTAGGAATGGTAAGATAATCTAATGTATCTTCTTCTAGATCAGATGGTCTTAAATGTTTTCTGTGATAGATTAATACATGTGTCACCATAATAGGCCATTTAAACTTTAAATTAATGAAACAAATCTAAGTTTTAAATTGATTGATAGAAATGTAATGTTGATGTACTTACAGTTACCTAATGTATGAAATATAATTATTAATATGTAAGATCCACAGAATATAATCATACACTTTCTTGTGTAAACTGTTCCATTAGAGAACATGTATTTAAGTTTGTTTTGTGATGCTTTAAATGAGAGATAGTAATTTAATTTATTGAGCTTAGTACTAAACCTCTCTTGCTTTGTAGAAGGCTGTTACTTTTTCTAGCTAACTTACACACAATTCTGACAGTCACATACTGTCAATGTTGCTGTGGTGCTTGGAACTCTGTAAAAGGCAGGATTGTCTGCTCCCTCAGATCATATGTAAGATTAGATTTTAGTTCTCAGGAAACAAATAGAGAATTGTTACAGGAACTAGCATGAAATACAGGGTATTTTAGTGAATGTAACCCCTGTTCATTTTACGTGTTCATGATCCTTTAAATGTCAATGTGTTAGAGACCCTTCTACAATTCAAGGGCTTAACCATCTGAGAACCAGAGAGGCACTCAAAGGGTGAAAAGCCTTATTTAAATCAATGGAAGTTTTTACAAAAGTGTATTTGTCCTCTATGGGTTGTTACAGAATTTCTTCTCTTTATTTTGACTGTAGGTTCCTTTATCTTACAAACCTTATGATTTAGATCACAAGGTTCAACCCTTTGAGTGCTTTGCAATGCGTTGTGTACCCCTCTTGCAATCAAAGGGTTAACATACATGTGCTATATGCTCAGGTCTGGACCAAACCAGCTGCTCCGTACGTAGGACATAAAAGAAAATGGGGGGCTTTTTTTTAACCCATTGAAACCCCAATTTCTTCCAAAGACTGAAAACAGCAGCAATGTTGTAGATGTAGCAGACTATTCATAAAAAAATCTGTACATTTGGGGTTATGCACTAAGTTGTTATAAAGAGGTGATAAAGAGGAGATAACATCTCCAGTGATTTCACTTCTCCAGGTCCTATGTTGTTCTATAGAGCCAATACGCTAAGTTCTCCAAAGTTGGGGAAATGTTATTGCATTGGCTCCATAGAATAACATAGGAATTGGAGAAGTGATATCACTATATATCACAGGTGTGGGCAACAAGTGGTTCTCCATCTGCTGCTGGACTGCAACTCACTGGAAATCAGAAAATGATGGGTGTTATGGAGTACCACAGATTTTTTCACTTGGGGTGTAATATAATCTTTTATTTACCTACCAGATTTGCAATCCCCATCCCACATGTGAGGATATTGCTCAAAACAATTCCATCTCGTTGCCTTAAAATTACCTAATATGTTCCAAAATGACATTTCCACTGCAATATTAAGGACCAAATGGGTGTGCTGTACATTTAGTTCTTCCTTAAAAGGATAGTAATGTTTCAATTTAAAAGCAACTCCAATTAATCTTCATAGTATTTGGGCCATGGAGAGTGTTATTTCAGTACTGTCTGAGTTGTAGTACAAGAGTAATTGAATGATAAAGTATCCCAATACTGCCCCTTTTATTGATGTAACACTGCGCACCACAGAGCAGAAAGGTGGTGTCCAGATGGCTTGCAGTGAGGGACAATTGTCAATAAACATAAGTAAGAAGATTGTCACTTGCTGTGAGCTTTCTGGGCTCAATACCAGATTCCACATCTAAGGTGAGCAGTGTTACACTAGGTAAAAGGGGCGGGAGGGGGATACTTTATCATTCAATTACTCTTGAGCTACAACTCTGACAGTATCTCTCCATGGCTCAAATACTATGAAGATTAATCTGAGCTGCTGTTTTTTAGTGAAACATAACTATCCCTTTAAAGGGTTAAGTACATTGACTGAAGTTTAGTTAGTTTGAAATGAGTGCAACATTTGCCTAACAATTGTTACTGCTACTTTGCAGAAGACACAGAGTCCCACACAGCCAGTGATCACGCACCAGTGTCCCAGAAGTCCAGCACTCAGCAGAAGCAGCAGAGGACTGTCACAAAAGAGCCTTCGATGGACCCAGCCTTCACGTCCCAACGCAGGAAGAGGACCTTCTTCAGCTACGCCCAGCTGGATATTCTAGAGCAGTTCTTCAGAACCAACATGTATCCAGATATCCACCACCGGGAGGATCTGGCCAAACGCACTTACATTCCTGAGTCGCGGATTCAGGTATTAATATTATTATTTAATTGTAAAGTGCCAAATATAGGGGACAGGGAGTGCAAATATTACTAACGATGAAGATTAGCCCTTTGGGTGCCAGAGAGCTATTCAGTGCAATGCAAAGGGCTTTAAAGGAAAACTAACTTTTAAAAATGAACATGTTCACTGTACTTTTAACCCTTTGAATGCCAGAGAGATATCCAATGCATGGCACTCAAAGGGTTAAATATCATGTACTTAAAGTAGCAGTAAACTTTTTTTTATGAAAACACATATTTTACAGAGCATTTCCTGCTGAATAAAACAAGGTCACTCCCATCACTGTCAGATAACTTATTCAACGTTTATAGCAGTTTAAATAATCAGGAAGTGAATTTACTGTGTTTACTTCCTGGTAGTTCTAACTGACAGGAAGTGACAGGCAGTTTGTATCACATTCTATGGAGAACTGTATATCTCTGACTTTTCTGACTTTCCTCTCCATTAGAATCTAACAGAAAATCTAATTAGAATTTGACCACTAGAGGGCACTGCTAATATATAAAAACAATGGTTTAAACTGTAATAACTCTGGAAATATAAATCTCTCGGCAGTGGGAGTACCCTTATTTTACTCAGTAGGAAAATCCCTACAATATATATTTTTTCATAAAAAAGGTTTACTGCTCCTTTAATTTTTTTATAGTTTTGTAGAGGGTAAAAAAAGAATCTCATTGCCGCAAACTCCATCTCTCAAACTCTTTGAATGCCAGAGAGGTATCCAATGCATTCGATACCTCTTTGGCACTCAAAGGGTTACGCTTGTTATAGACCAAGAAACAATGGATGGAACTGGGGGTCGGGCAATGTGAGTAGTGGTGTGGGTCCATGGGCGGAGTTAAGGGCACCTAGATTGCCTTGCCTAGGGGAGCTTGGGATATAAATCAAGGCCAGGTGTCTTAGAAATGATTGCATTTTATTGTCTGTAAATAAGCTGTGATGATGTGTCAGCCTTTCTGAAAAGAAGAGCACTGGGCACTAATCTCAATAAATAAACATTAGCTCTGCACAAATACAAATAAATTGTGTCTATATGGGATAGTTACACATGCAAGTTTAGGATTAGAATTTAAGGATGTCATAAAATAATATTTTACAGATGATAACTGATATTTAGAAATCTATAACCTAGTTTCATTTTTAGGTGTTAGTGTTGCCTTAAATGCCCTATTTTATCTATGGGAATGTTGATTTGTCCCCTGTGATGCAGTCAGTTTGTGTTAAATTTTCTCAAAGTATTGTTAACTCTGGCACTCAAAGGGGTTAATATATCAGCCTCAATATATTTTGCTATTGTTTGAACTCAGTATTCTCTCCTTTTTCTCTAGGTCTGGTTTCAGAACAGAAGAGCAAAGGAAAGGCGTGAAAAATCCAAATTAACAAAGCCAGCTCCAATTAAAGTGTGTTACCCCAATATTCGAGAACCCAACAGAAACACGTACCCCTCCACACCAGCAAGTCCTCTTCCATTGTCTCAGTGGCCGCAAATGGCTTTACACCAGCAACAGGTCCAAGCGTTGATGAATTCTCAACAGAGTCGGTTCCAGCTGGATGGAGAATTCATATTTTACCCAGAATCTTCTGGTGCAGTATCCAGAAAATGGCCTCATACGCACCAGGCAACATCAACCAGCTATCATCAGAGAGTACCATCCAGTAACCCAATAAATACCCAGAAGCACTTATACAACAAGGGCATGACAGCTATGATGGAAGTCCAGAAGAAGCTGATGGACCTGAGTAGAAGATGCAACCAGAAGTCTACGCACCACAACCTCATGATGGACTTCGACAATGTCCCACCCAACAAGACCATCACACCAGAGATGAATGTCAAAATCCCAGAGATCCCAGTTTCTACAGCCTCAAGCAACCATAACGGAATGAATCCCTTAACTACAAAAGGTCTGTTCCAGTTGCCATTGATACAAGATGAAGCCTATAAGCAGTTCTCCCCCATCTCAGACTGTGGCAGTGACAGCACCCCATTGTCAGACGGCAAAGAAAATGACCCTAATGTAATTGACATTTTGTGAGATAAAGGGAGGATCTAGATTGAGGTGCTTGAATTTATTCTTCAAAGAACCTGACCACAAACCCTCTCACTTGACAGCCTGGACTTTCCTTTCAAAGGACCCTTACCCAACAATCCATTGACTTGTAATCCCTAAAACTTTTTTACCACCCTAAGACTGACATAAATGACTATTTTTTTATTTAAATATATTCTCACTGCCTCTAGACAGTAACCTGTCAATGGGCAGGGATTTAATAATGTATCTGTTGCGTGTTTTGTTCTTGTCTGTGTGTCATAAAATATGATGGTCTTTTCTACATCAACTTTAGTAATAATGGACAACCAACAGTCACATTTTCTAACTTCTCTCTGGATTAAACTACCAAATTAAGAACATTTCTTAAAGGGAATATATAGCCCACAAAGTGTTAGACACCTTTCTATCATCCTAGGGTAAATTCACCCTTCCAGTGTTTTCCATATTTGTTAGGACACCACTATCTAATTTCTTGCATACAAAAACTCATGACATGATAAGGGTAATTGTGATGAACTATTAGCTATAATGATAGATTGAGTTGGTTTATTAATTGATGGTACAGAAATCATTAGGCAAATGCAAGATCAAAGACACAATGGTATAAACTAAATCCCTGTTGATTCAATACTTCACATGTAAATTTATCACAAAGGAAAGTCAGTGATTATTCACTGAGGTAACAATGACTGTCAGGGGAATTGCCTTTATAGTCTGGGCCTTTGGTGACACATGTGAATTGATTAAAGGGCAGTTATAACATTTTGCTAATATTGATCTGATTTCGGATCCTATGGGAGGAGGCAATAAAAAAGGTGCAGCCCCAAAATGGCTCGTAGCAGTCGTTCGTGGGTGGGGGATAGAAAACTGACCCCTTGACTACACGGCAACTCTGCTCTACTCCATAGACCATCTGTGTCGGCCTTTCAGACACAGAGCTAAAGGTCTATATGCAGTTCAGTCTATTACATTTGCCTTATATGCATATAGACAGGTGACCCACATTAGGCAACGAAAAGTCTTAATGGAGCAGTCTTTAATAGACAGAATTGCCTAAAAAATGAAATGGGAAACAAAAATGCCATAAAGGAGGGTCGACAGAGCCGGGGCAGCGCACAGCATGACTGGGATGCGACCTTTCAGTAAGTGACATGAGAATCTCATCCTATCATGCAATGCAAGATTCTCATGTTGCCATTTTTATCATGGAGACATGATTAATGTGTCATGTGGTCGGCCGCTCTTGCGTGCAACCTTTAAAAGGATACTTTTATTTCAGGACGCATGTGACCCCCATGTGAACAGTCCAACACAATGAAAAGCTCTGCACAGGCAACATTGTGTAGGCATCAGCTTTAAACATTAGATAATAAATGATTTTTAAATAGAGAAATACATAGTTACAACACTTTATATTCATACTGACTTCTTAAATGCTAGTGAAGTGCCCAATGCATTGCATAGCAATGCATTGGACACCTCTTTAGCATTCAACAGGTTAAAGGTATTCTTGTAACCCTTAACAGTTGAGTGCCAGGGGGTGCAGAACGCATTGCAGAGTGATGCGGACACCCCTTTGGCACTCAAACTGTTAATTACCACTTTAAAAACAAACACCTCACCTATGCAGAGTAAGGCAAAATGGTTAAAAGTTCTATTTAAATCGATAATAATTATGTGTTCCCTATATTGATGTTGGTTTGCCTCAATTGTGCCACTTTTGACTTTGTCCATATTACCCAGTTAATCATACAAAATTCTCACCGCTTTGCTCTTAAAGGGCCATTCACCTCTTAGGCTTCTTTCACATAGGCTTCACTAGTACAGTGATGCTACATTGGATCTGTCACCAGTGGTGAAAGACTTGCTGGGCTATGGCATCTTTCACCTGTGTGACGCAATAAAGTCCAGCATGATACAACAGTACTACGTTCCCTCTGGAACATGGTAAAGTTGTAGTAAGGAGTAAGGCCTATGGGACCCTCTTTAGGAAGTTGTTGTGTAATGTTGTCTGGTGCTCATCTGGCCTGGCAATTAGACATACCTCTTCTACTTCCATGGGTGATTTTATATAGAGAAAGGAACCAGATCACCTTAAAGGGATAGTAATGTTTCATAATAAAATCAGCTCTAATTAATCAACATAGTATTTGGACTTTGGAGAGTGTTAGTTCAATTCTGTCAGAGTTATAGTTCAAGAGTATAGTTCAATGACAAAGTACCCCCCTCCCACTCCTTTTACTGATGTAACACTGCTCAGCCAGAGCAGAAGGGAGGTGCCCAGGTAGATTGCAGAGAGGGACAATCTTCAGTTAAGATAAGGGAAAAAAACTGAAAAACTTGTCAAGGGGGGCATGGGTTTCATTGTTCTCATAGGAAGAAGATTGACCCCTGCTGTTACCTGTCTGGTCTAGCAACCAGATTCCACATCTGAGGGGAGGTGGCTTACATTAGATAAAAGGGGCGGGAGGGGAAAATTTTATCATTTAATTACTCTTGAACTACAACTCTGACAGTATTGAAATAACACTCTCCATGGCCCAAATACTATGAACAGGGCTTATAATTTTAAGTCCTTTGCTACTAGCCAGACCTGAAAAGTTACTCACCACTGCAAGCCAAAACATACCCACCAGGGCTGAATATCTACTCGCCAGGTCTAAATTTTCACTCGCCAATGGCGAGTGGAAATTTTGATCCCTGCTATGAAGATTAATTGGAGCTGCTTTTATTTTGAAACATTACTATCACTTTAACTTTGGTGGACAAAGTCTGTCTGACTACATCCCGGTCAAAAGCGTAAAACAGCAGAGATATGAGTGAAGTTACATGGGTGACATTTCTTTAGCAGAGGGCTGTAAATCTTCCTGTGAGTCCTTCTTCACTAGTTGCAATCTGTTATTAACAAACATAAATGCTCTGAAGCAAGCAAATAATAATGGAAATGATTAAAATTCCTTTATTTATAAACCTAAAGCTGAACTAATTCTTTATAATGGCTTGGTTGATTTTGAAAGAGCTTTCAAAATCATCTGTTAGTCAAAGTCTTTATTTAAAACTATAGTTTATGAAATATTTATGTTTATTTGTCATTTTATGAATATTAGGCAGTACTGGCTGGCAACTGCATGGTATGTTGAATATTGACAGTCCACTCTCCCTCCCAACTTCCACTTCCTACCAGGAAGTACTACCTGATCTGCATAAACTGATAAATAAATAACAGTAAATATATAAGTTATTATAAAGTGTTAGGGTGACCACGGGTCCCGGAACGTCCGGGACTGTCCCTTATTTCAGGGACATGTCCCGCGTCCCGGGTCCCCTTCAACCGGGACAATGAAGTGTCCCGGAATGAAGCCAAGCCGCCCTGAATGTCAGCCTGCAAGCGGTGTGTCACATCATGGACGCCGCTTGCAGGCTGACATCCAGGGCGGCAATGCAACTTACCTGATCTGGAGGCAAGCGCTCTAGTAATACAGAGCGCTGGGAGATGACATCATCTCCCAGCGCTCTGCATTACTGAGCACAGCGCGTGGGAGCTTCAGCTCTGTGCCGGAGGAGGCACAGAGCACTTTGCACGCCGCTAGACCACCAGGGACTCAAGGTAAGGCAATAGGGTGACCACGTCCCGGAATGGCAGAAGGGAAATGTGGTCACCCTATAAAGTGTTAGTTCCACTTTAATGTAGAATGTTATATTTTATAATTTTAATATTCATTTGTCAGCTTTCCTTATGCACTTTAACTGTACTTAATTTAAGGGTCATTAAACCTTATTGTACTGACAACAAGGTAATGTTGTTCTACGTTTTTAAAACTAATAAGATACTATCGATGAACTCTAGTCTGGGTACCACTAAGATAATTTAAAGGGGAACTAATGCCTAAAAGCAACAGTGGTCATACACACACGCACATGATCATTTCCTCTTAAAGAATGATGTGTAACAACTTTAAAAAGATGGGAAACACTGTTCCAGAGTGTTAAACATAGCAGTGTATGCACAACTGTCTAAGCCAGGCCTAGCCATTGACTATGGTATTCAATGGATTCTATGGGCTCACATTTGAAAGGTCACACGCAAAAAAGCGTGCAACCATTTAAGACTTTAACCATGAATTAAAATAGCGACATGACAATCTCGCAGTGCATGACAGAGCAAGATTGTCATGTCTCCTAGTCACTGGTCGCTCACATTACTTAAACAGCCAGTGATTCACTTCATTCTTCCGTTTGAGCTTTGACATTTTTTTTCCTTACCTTTCTGCCAGGGCAGCCTTCTTCTGCAGCGTTAGGAACAGGCTATTATAACAAAACCCCTACACAAATATGTATGTGAGCCGATCCTGCCCCCCTTCTCTACGTGCAGGGTGAGAGAGGCAGGATTGGCTCACATACATGACAGAAGAAATATGTTTAACATGGTGCACTCTAATAAAAACTAAATCTTATTGAACAATTTAAAATCAATGTCAACACTGATAATAAAATGAGTTAAAATATTACAGAGACCCACTGAAACAATACTCCAATATGTATGTGTGAATATTCGTCCCTCCTAATATTGGCACAAGGAAGCAACTCCAACAAGTGAATAATGGGCAACCCCCGGCAATACAAAATATACTGATAGCACTCGGTCAGTGAAAATCCCATTGTTGAGAGATAATTAAAGGGATAGCAATGTTTCAAAATAAAAGCAGCTCCAATTAATCTTCGTAGTATTTGAGCCACGGAGAGTGTTATTTCAATACTGTCAGAGTTGTAGTTCAAGAGTAATTGAATGATAAAATATCCCTCTCCCGCCCCTTTTACCTAGTGTAAGCCACCTCCCCTCAGATGTGGAATCTGGCTGCTAGAGATCTTAGTGCATGGCATAAAATGACATAGGAACTGGAGAAGTGATATCACTGGAGAAATCATTTCCAGTCTATCACCTCTTAGTGAATAACCCCTCTTGAATGACAGAGATCTTGGAGACATCTCAAGAATTCAAGGGGGTTATTCACTAAGGTGTGATAATGCTGAGATGACTTATCCAGTGATATCACTCCTTCAGTTCCTATGTTATTCTATGGAGCCAATGCACTAAGATCTCTCCAACTTTAGAGCGCTAAGTACATAGGCCCTATAGAATAACACAGGAACTAGAGAAGTGATATCACTGGAGAAGTCATATCCTCCTTATCACCTCTTTATCACGCCTTAGTTAGTGTATAACCCCTTTGAATGCTAGAGAGGTAAAGCGTGTCACCGTGGTAGCCATAGAAAAAGTAGGAGACTGAGGGGCTGAATACACAATATAAGACTTTAAAGGGATAGAAATGTTTTAAATTAAGTATATTGCCGAGTCTTCTTTATTATAAATTTAAAGGGATAGTAATGCCAGAAAAAAAGTATTAACTAGTGATGAGCGAGCACCCCAATGCTCGGGTGTTCGGGTGCTCTAACCGAGCACCCCCTGAGGCTCGAGTGCTCGGCCGAGCACCCGAGCCCCATTGAAGTCAATGGGAGGACTCGAGCATTACACCAGGCACCCCCTGCTCTGATGAGGGGAGGGTGCCTGGTCCATAGGAAAAGGGCAGAAAAGGATGGAAACACCACAGAAATGGTTCAGGGACAGCATAGGGAGGATGTCTGGATGCATCTTGGACTCCAACATCGCTGCTGGGAACGATCTTTCGCCCGTAGTACGCCATTTTTACAGACTGACCATAAAACACACAAAAAGGAAAATAAAAACGACTTTAGGCGAAAAATTGTTACCAAACAATATTTGCTGTATATTTACTTGTATATCATCTGCAAATTCTCCCAAAAATTTCCTTGGTTTTCGGAAGTGAGGCCATGATTAAGAGGGAAACGTGCGCAGAGGCAAATTCTCCCAAAAATTTCCTTGATTTTCAGAACTGAGGCCATGATTAAGAGGGAAACGTGCGGCAAATTCTCCCAAAAATTTCCTTGATTTTATTGAACTGAGGCCATGATTAAGAGGGAAACGTGCGCTGAGCCGACCATCTAAAACATTATGGGTGAGGGTCTGCTGCAGAGCTGACCATCCTAAACATTATATGCGAAGGCCCGCTAGTGAGCTGACGCTATAAAACATTATATGAGAGGGCCCGCTAGAGAGCTGACCCAATAAAACATTATATGAGAAGGCCCGCTGGTGAGCTGACCTATATAAAAATTGTCAAACAGGGCCCGCTGGTGAGCTGGCCCTATATAAAAATTATATCACAGGGCCCGCTGGTGAGCTGGCCCTATATAAAAATTATATCCCAGGGCATATGGAAGAGGAGGAGGAGGATGAGAAGATTAAGAGTCAACCATATACCCGTTTTTTGGGTGGAAGGGGTGAATGGGAATACAGAGTATTCCCATCATTGTAAATAACATATATAAAGTGAGTTTATGTTCCCCCGGGGCTTTCCTCCAGTGGAGTGGAGAAGTCAGGGGAAATCCAGGCCTTGTTCATTTTTATAAGTGTCAACCTATCAGCATTGTCGGTGGAAAGGCGGATACGCTTATCTGTTATGATGCCACCAGCAGCACTAAATACCCGCTCAGACAGAACGCTGGCGGCAGGGCAGGCCAGCACCTCCAAGGCATAGAGTGCCAGTTCATACCACGTGTCCAGCTTGGACACCCAGTAGTTGTAAGGCACAGAGGGATCATTGAGGACGCTGACACGGTCTGCTACGTACTCCTTCACCATCTTCCAAAACTTTTCCCTCCTTGTGACACTAGGCTGCGCATCAGGGTGAGGGTGCTGGCGGGGTGTCATGAAGGTGTCCCACGCCTTGGAGAGTGTTGCCCTGCCTTTCTCGGAACTGCTGTGTGCTCCCCTTTTCTCCCCTTCTCGGTTGGCCAAGGTAGCACGTACTCTGCCGCCAGCGTTGTCAGATGGAAAATTTTGGAGCAATTTTTCGACAAGCACCTTCTGGTATTGCAACATTTTGCTTGTCCTCTCCACCGGAGGAATGAGAGATGAGAAATTCTCTTTGTAGCGGGGGTCCAGAAGGGTGAACACCCAGTAATCCGTGTTGTCTAAAATGCGTGTAACGCGTGGGTCACGGGAAAGGCAGCCTAACATAAAGTCAGCCATGTGTGCCAGAGTACCAACAGGCAAGATTTCGCTGTCCTCACCAGGAGGATGACTCTCAATCTCCTCATCCTCTTCCTCCTCTTCTGCCCACCCACGCTGAAGAGATGGAACTAAAGTTCCATGGCTACCCTCTGTAGCGGAGACAACCGTGTCTTCCTCCTCCTCCTCCTCCTCCTCCTCCTCCTCCTCCGCCTCCTCCAATTGTCGCTGAGAAGACGAAGTGAGGGTGCTCTGGCTATCACCTTGTGTAAGCTCTTCCTCCCCCATTTCCACCTCTTCCACATGCAAAGCGTCGGTTTTAATTGTGAGCAGCGAGCGTTTCAGTAGACACAGAAGTGGGATGGTTACACTGATAATAGCGTTATCGCCGCTCACCATCTGTGTCGATTCCTCAAAATTGCGTAAAACCTCACAGAGGTCTGACATCCATTCCCACTCCTCACTTCTGATTACAGGAAGTTGAACGGAGAGGCGACGACCGTGTAACAGCTGGTACTCCACTACTGCCCTCTGCTGCTCACAAAGCCGGGCCAACATGTGGAAGGTGGAGTTCCAGCGCGTGCTCACGTCACACAGCAGCCGGTGAGCTGGCAATTGTAAGCGCTGCTGCAGCTTCAACAGGCCGGCTGAAGCTGTTGATGACTTACGGAAATGTGCACACACGCGGCGCACCTTGGTCAAGAGATCATGCACATTGGGGTAGGTTTTTAGAAATCGCTGCACCACTAAATTAAATACATGCGCTAGGCATGGTACGTGTGTGAGCTTGCCGAGCTCCAAAGCCGCCACCAAGTTACGCCCATTATCACACACAACCATGCCTGGTTGCAGGTTGAGTGGCGAGAGCCACTGCTCGGTCTGGTGACTAATCCCCTGCAACAGCTCTGAGGCCGTGTGCTGTTTGTCCCCAAGGCAGATCAGCTTCAGCACGGCCTGTTGACGCTTCCCCACTGCAGTGCTACACTGCTTCCAGCTACTGGCTGATGGGGGAGTGGCGGTGTGTGTAGAGAATTCGGAGGTGGAAACGGAGGAGGAGGAGCCAATAACGTAGGTGCTGGTGGAAACCCTGATGGAGGTAGGGCCCGCAATCCTCGGCGTGGGTAGCACCCGTGCCATCCCAGGGTCCGAGTCGCTCCCAGCCTCCACGACATTCACCCAGTGTGCCGTCAGGGAAATGTAGCGTCCCTGGCCACAAGCACTTGTCCATGTGTCAGTCGTTAAGTGGACCTTCCCAGTAACTGCGTTGGTCAGGGCACGGGTGATGTTACGGGACACATGGTGGTGTAATGCGGGGATGGCACACCGGGAAAAGTAGTGGCGGCTGGGGACCGCGTACCGAGGGACAGCTGCTGCCATCAGGCTGCGGAAGGACTCAGTGTCCACAAGCCTAAATGGCAGCATTTCGATGGCCAGTAATTTGGAAAGGTGTGAGGTTAGTGCTATGGCCTGTGGGTGGGTGGCTGGGTACTTTCTCTTGCGCTCAAATGCCTGGGGTAACGACATTTGGACGCTGTGCTGGGACAGGGAAGTGGATGTGGTCGCTGATGGTGCTTCAGATGCTACAGGTGCAGGGCGGGAGGTATGCGGGCCTGCGCCTTCGACAGGCGATTGGCCGGCACCGAAAACAGGGGAAGAGGAGGCAGTGGTGTGGCCTGCAGACACAGATGGGCGATCCAGGCGTTCCTCCCACTTACTACGGTGCTTGGATGCCATGTGTCGGATCATGCTGGTGGTGGTGAGGTTTCTAGTGTTCATGCCTCGGCTCATTCTGGTGTGGCACAGGTTGCAAACTACAATTCTTTTGTCGTCCGCACTTTCCTTAAAAAAACGCCATACCGCGGAACACCTACCCCTTGGCAAGGTAGATTTACGCAAGGGGGTGCTCCGTGGAACATTTGCGGGCCGGTTTGGTGCGGTCCGCCTTCTTTCTGTAGCCACACCACTGCCTCTTCCAGCCTGTTGCGGTGCTGCAGATGGCTCACCCTCAGGACTGCTGTCATCGCTCGGCTCTACACCTTCCCAGGTGGGGTCAGTCACCTCATCGTCCACCAAGTCCTCCTCCACTTCCTCACTCTGATCATCCTCCTCAAGTCTTGATCCCACCACATACTCAGTCATTGACAACTGTATAACATTCTCCTCAACAAGGTCTTGAGACGGAAATAGTGGTTGATTTAATGGCAACTGTGTCTCATCATCATCATCATCATCCACTACTTCCTTTGACCTTAAATGCCGTTCACATCTGTCATCTTCTTGAGATTGGGTAGCCTCTAGAGGTTGTGAATCAGGGCACAAGATGTCATGTTCCTCTGCAAGCGTGCTTGGAGAGAGGGTCAAATGAAGGATTGGTGATGAGACGAGCTCCTCACTATATCCCAGTGTGGGATCACTTCTTTGACCAGACCGTGTATGGTGGGAGGAAGGATGATCAGAGTGAGGATTATGTTGACCAGACTCTTGGCTACTGAGAGTGGACTTGGTGGAAGACAGGGTGGTGCTTAACCGACTGGAAGCAGTATCAGCTGTCATCCAACCGACCACCTGTTCGCAGTGGTCGGACCTCGAGAGTGATGTCCTGCGACGCCCTGTAAAATTACACATGAAGCTAGGTATGGTGGATGTCTTTCTTTCTTGTGCTCTGGCACCAGGCACAGTTTCTCCGCGTCCTGACCCGCGCCCTGAACTTTCAGGATCACGTCCACTTCCCCGTCCCTTTTTACCCGCCTTCTTCATCTTACACAGAATATGTGACTTTAATATTTGAGTTTGAAAACTTAACAGTATTTCTTATTATTCTGCAACTCTGCAGAGTACACAGAATAGGCTGCTAAACTGCGGTGAAACACACTGAATGGAATATGTGAGTTTAATATTTGAGTTTGAAAACTTAACAGTATTTCTTATTATTCTGCAACTGTACAGAGTACACAGAATAGGCTGTTAAACGGCGGTGAAACACACTGAATGGAATATGTGACTTTAATATTTGAGTTTGAAAACTTAACAGTATTTCTTATTATTCTGCAACTGTACAGAGTACACAGAATAGGCTGTTAAACGGCGGTGAAACACACTGAATGGAATATGTGAGTTTAATATTTGAGTTTGAAAACTTAACAGTATTTCTTATTATTCTGCAACTGTACAGAGTACACAGAATAGGCTGCTAAACTGCGGTGAAACACACTGAATGGAATATGTGACTTTAATATTTGAGTTTGAAAACTTAACAGTATTTCTTATTATTCTGCAACTGTACAGAGTACACAGAATAGGCTGTTAAACGGCGGTGAAACACACTGAATGGAATATGTGACTTTAATATTTGAGTTTGAAAACTTAACAGTATTTCTTATTATTCTGCAACTGTACAGAGTACACAGAATAGGCTGTTAAACGGCGGTGAAACACACTGAATGGAATATGTGACTTTAATATTTGAGTTTGAAAACTTAACAGTATTTCTTATTATTCTGCAACTGTACAGAGTACACAGAATAGGCTGTTAAACGGCGGTGAAACACACTGAATGGAATATGTGACTTTAATATTTGAGTTTGAAAACTTAACAGTATTTCTTATTATTCTGCAACTGTACAGAGTACACAGAATAGGCTGCTAAACTGCGGTGAAACACACTGAATGGAATATGTGACTTTAATATTTGAGTTTGAAAACTTAACAGTATTTCTTATTATTCTGCAACTGTACAGAGTACACAGAATAGGCTGTTAAACGGCGGTGAAACACACTGAATGGAATATGTGACTTTAATATTTGAGTTTGAAAACTTAACAGTATTTCTTATTATTCTGCAACTGTACAGAGTACACAGAATAGGCTGTTAAACGGCGGTGAAACACACTGAATGGAATATGTGACTTTAATATTTGAGTTTGAAAACTTAACAGTATTTCTTATTATTCTGCAACTGTACAGAGTACACAGAATAGGCTGCTAAACTGCGGTGAAACACACTGAATGGAATATGTGACTTTAATATTTGAGTTTGAAAACTTAACAGTATTTCTTATTATTCTGCAACTGTACAGAGTACACAGAATAGGCTGTTAAACGGCGGTGAAACACACTGAATGGAATATGTGACTTTAATATTTGAGTTTGAAAACTTAACAGTATTTCTTATTATTCTGCAACTGTACAGAGTACACAGAATAGGCTGTTAAACGGCGGTGAAACACACTGAATGGAATATGTGACTTTAATATTTGAGTTTGAAAACTTAACAGTATTTCTTATTATTCTGCAACTGTACAGAGTACACAGAATAGGCTGTTAAACGGCGGTGAAACACACTGAATGGAATATGTGACTTTAATATTTGAGTTTGAAAACTTAACAGTATTTCTTATTATTCTGCAACTGTACAGAGTACACAGAATAGGCTGCTAAACTGCGGTGAAACACACTGAATGGAATATGTGACTTTAATATTTGAGTTTGAAAACTTAACAGTATTTCTTATTATTCTGCAACTGTACAGAGTACACAGAATAGGCTGTTAAACGGCGGTGAAACACACTGAATGGAATATGTGACTTTAATATTTGAGTTTGAAAACTTAACAGTATTTCTTATTATTCTGCAACTGTACAGAGTACACAGAATAGGCTGCTAAACTGCGGTGAAACACACTGAATGGAATATGTGACTTTAATATTTGAGTTTGAAAACTTAACAGTATTTCTTATTATTCTGCAACTGTACAGAGTACACAGAAAAGGCTGCTAAACTGCGGTGAAACACACTGAATGGAATATGTGACTTTAATATTTGAGTTTGAAAATTTAACAGTATTTCTTATTATTCTGCAACTCTGCACAGTACACAGAATAGGCTGCTAAACGGCGGTGAAACACACTGAATGGAATATGTGACTTTGATATTTTAGTTTGAAGACTTAACAGTATTTCTTCCTATTCTGCAACTCTGCACAGTACACAGAATAGGCTGCTAAACTGCGGCGAAGCACACTGAATGGAATATGTGACTTTGATATTTTAGTTTGAAGACTTAACAGTATTTCTTCCTATTCTGCAACTCTGCACAGTACACAGAATAGGCTGCTAAACTGCGGCGAAGCACACTGAATGGAATATGTGACTTTGATATTTTAGTTTGAAGACTTAACAGTATTTCTTCCTATTCTGCAACTCTGCACAGTACACAGAATGTGCTGCTAAACTGCGGCGAAGCACACTGAATGGAATATGTGACTTTGATATTTTAGTTTGAAGACTTAACAGTATTTCTTCCTATTCTGCAACTCTGCACAGTACTCAGAATGTGCTGCTAAACTGCTGCGACGCACACTGAATGGAATACGTGACTTTGATATTTTAGTTTGAAGACTTAACAGAATGTGCTCTAATCTGCAACTTTGCACACTAAACAGAATGTGCTCTAATCTGCAACTTTGCACACTAAACAGAATGTGCTCTAATCTGCAACTTTGCACACTAAACAGAATGTGCTCTAATCTGCAACTGTGCACACTAAACAGAATGTGCTCTAATTTGCAACTTTTCACACTAAACAGAATATTTTTTTTTTTTTTTTTTTTGTTTTTTTCCCCCCACACACAATATAACCTGCTGCCCCCACACACAGTAGTCCTAAAAAGGACTTTTGGTTCTTTTTTGTCACAATTTTTGTTTTTTCCTCCCTACACTGCCTTTCCCTTCCTATCCTCAGCTCTCCCTGGCTCAGACTGAGCCGAACTCGATGGTCAGGTGCTATACAGCACCTGACCACGGGTTCTGGCCAGCCAATCAGTGTAATGCCAGCAGCCAACATGGCTGCTGGCATTACACCGATGTCAGAGCCTCCCTGCACGTTTATTGGCTGCGCAGCAGCCGCAAAACGTGCGGGGAGGAGACCCGAACATGGCGGGCGAGCACATGCGGTACTCGTACGAGTACCGCCATGTGCCGAGCAGAGCGATGCTCGAGCTGATCCGAGCATCGGCCGAGCATGCTCGCTCAACACTAGTATTAACTGTATGGTAGATAACATTAAAAGAGAGTACTTGCACTTATTCGTATCTCTCAAACCGTTATGGTTTGAGAGATATAGGAAAATAAAGTTCTCTCTCCCTCCCCTTTCTGCTTGATGAGCTGTAAAGCTGTCAGAAGCAGATTCTGGTCACTTGACCAGACGTGGCTCCTCAGCAGCGCCGATATATAACGATATCTAAAGATAAATATTTCATCGGAATGTTCTACCACGTGTGCTTGCAAACCAGGCACACGCTGTAGACCGTTCCAATGAAGTATTTATTTTTAGGTATCTCTATGTTGGCACTGCTGAAGAGCCACCATCTGATTCAGGAACCAGAATCTGCTTCTGACAGCTTCACAGCTCGTCAAGCAGAAAGGGGAGGGAGCGGAGAACTTTATTTTCCTATATATCTCAAACCATAACAGTTTGAGAGATACAAATAAGCACAAATACTCTCTGTTAATTATATCTACCATAGAGTTAATACTTTTTTCTGACATTACTGTCCCTTTAAGTTTGCGTTATGTTTAGTACCTTACTTTTACGTAGTTCTCAAATTATTCACTATAGAAGGATCCACCACCCGCCCCTTCTGGCTGCCTCCCACTGAATCTGACTGGACGGACACTGCGGGGGAAAAACATCAATAATTATAAGGAAAACCCTGTAGTCCTTGATGAAGGATCTCAGGATTTCCCATGGTAAAAACAAAAGAAAAAAAATAGAAAAAACCCAGAGCGCTAGCTCACCATAATATATACATGTAGTGAATTAAATAAAAAAAGGATTAAATAACTGGCATCTAGATAGCAGCAAGGAATGAGAGGGTTCTCCAGTACCCCCAAAAACATTGGGCCGAAACCCAAAGTGCACATACAAAAAGAACAAACCTGTGCTCCTTCATACCAATGTGCAAATGTTTGCCCTGGCTTAGGCATATATAATAACTCTGTATATATTTGTGCCCTGACCTAGGTATATATAATAACTGTTGAGAATTATGAGGATTTAGTCCATGATTTGGCCAAAGAATTCTAATGTACCTTTAAAGGAATAGTAATGTTTCATAATAAAAACAGCTCTAATTAATCATCATAGTATTTGGACTTTGGAGAATGTTATTTCAATACTGTCAGAGTTGTAGTTCAAGAGTAATTCAATGACAAAATATCCCTCTCCCGCCCCTTTTACTGATGTAACACTGTTCAGCCAGATCAGAAGGGAGGTGCCCAGGTAGATGCAGAGAGGGACAATCTTCAATTAAGATAAGGGAAAAACCTGAAAAACTTGTCAAGGGGAGCAGGGCTTTCATTGTTCTCATAGGAAGAAGATTGTCCCCTTCTGTTATCTGTCTGGTCTATGGACTGCATTCCACATCTGAGAAGAGATGGCTTACACTAGGTAAAAGGGGCGGGAGGGGAAACTTTACTTGTGAATATCTCTCAAACCATAAAGGTTTGAGAGATAAGACTTATATCGTTCTTCATGTTTTTTTAATGCCTGCAAAATAAAATAAAGATAAAACGAAGTATTATTATCCCTTTAAATCCCTATCTAAGTCAAAATGATAAGGTTGATAAAACTGATAAAGGTGTTATAAGGAAAAGGGTACCTAATTGTTAAAGGGATAGTTTTACTTAAAAATTACTATCCCTCACATTGTAGCCCTTAATAAACTGAGTTAAATGACACCAGCGGCATCTCTCAGACCTTTATGGTTTAAGAGATAGCCGCTTTCAAAGTTTCCTCTCCACTGCTGTCAGCGTTCTGCTGCCAGCAGGAGAATCCGGTCTCTGAATCAAGAGAAGGCTCTTCAGCAGAGCCGATATCTTGTTATGGAAGGAAAAATTATTAATTAAAACAGTCTTCTACGTGTGCTTGGTAACCAAGCACACGTAGAAGACTGTTTCAATGAATCATTTTTCCTTCTATAACGAGATATCGGCTCTGCTGAAGAGCCTCCCCTTGATTCAGAGACCGGATTCCCCTGCTGGCAGCAGAACGCTAACAGCAGGGGAGAGGAAACTTTGAAAGCGGCTATCTCTTAAACCATAAAGGTTTGAGAGATGCCGCTGGTGTCATTTAACTCAGTTTATTAAGGGTTACAATATGAGGGATAGTAATTTTGAAGTAATACTATCCCTTTAAGAACTTTAATAAACAATACTTGTGTGACACAATGTATGCAATTTAAAACAAGAGGACAAACAATTATTTTGATGGTGTTGGCAAGCTTGAATTCTTTGACCAAATTATTGACTAAATCAACATAATTCTCAAAAGTTATTATATATACCTAGCTCAGGGCAGACATATACACACAGTTATTATATATGCCTAAGTCACGGCACACATTTGCACATTCATATGGAGGAGAGCAGGTCTGTTCTTTTTCTACGATTTCCCTTTGCGTACTGAAGTTTGTCCCTCGCTTCATCCATTCGGACCAGACAGAACTGCAGCAGTGACATGGCCAGAAGTCATACCTCCCAAGTGTCCCTTTTTAGGAGGGACAGTCCCTCTTTTAGACCCAAATCCCTCTGTCCCTCTTTCCTACCCTGATGTCCCTCTTTTTAGGAGATCAGATTTTGTGATGTGTATATAAATGTATGACATTGCTCCACAGCAATAAAACTCACATTAATATTTGTTTAAACATCAGTATATGTGTTTATAAATTAGTCTGTGTAAATTAAACACTTTGGTCTTATTATAAATCATTTATTAGGTTACAGAAGGAGGTGTCAATAGGTCATGAAATAGCCTGAAAATTATCGATAATGCCCCACCCACCAGCCACACCCATAGCAACACCCCCTAAAACACAAGTGTCCCTCTTTGGCAATCTGAAATGTTGGGAGGTATGAGAAGGGAGGAGAGGGGGATTCTTCTGCACTGAATAACTTGAGAACTATGTAAAAGTAAGGTACTAAATATAGCGCAAACTGTTAAGTTTATAATAAACAATACTCGGCAAAATACTTAATGTAAAACAATAATATCCCTTTAAAACTCATGCACATTATTTTAATATCTACCCACTTGATTGTGAGACAGTCATCCAACACATTGCAATATAATGCATTGGATAACTATGTGTCACCTAATGGGTCAAATTTTACTAACAGAATAATCTTATCAGTGTGGGCCATAAATTATACTCTAGGCTCTAGTAAAGTCTCATTGAAGTGGACTAGAAAATGCAAACAAGAATATTGTATTGTGTATTCAGATTTAATTCTTATTATGCCTGTAGAAGAGACATAGTTATCTTGAAAGCTTGCCTCCAAAGCCACTCAGTTAACCAATAAAGGTATTATTTTTACTCTACTAGTTTCCTGCAATGCTACAGTGGTCTCCAAACATACTGGCGAGCTATGGCTGGATAACTCTCTAGCACTAAATTGGTTTAAAGATCAGTTTTAACCAAATTAAATCTGCATTTTTCCCTATGGTGCAGTTGTTCTTGCCCCAGAATTAATTCAGTTTTCTTAAGTGCACAAGGTCTGTTGTGCATAAATATGTGTACATGTGCAATATACTATGCAGGATGCCAGCACTCCATACAAACATGACCTACAAGTGTGCCATGCCACTCCTAAAATATAGACAATGCCAGTGTACATGCTCGCTTCTTGATATATACAAAGATGTACACAATACTTGCTAAAACAGGTTTATTTTTTATTTTCTTTCATTGTCTGCAAATAAACAGTGCTTCGGTCCCTCTGTCCAATAAGTGTTGTGAAGTTTGTGTGCCCAATCAGGACTAATTTTCCCCACAAGCCCTTGTGCAGGAGGCAAGTCACATGCATAACTCATACTAGACTCTGACTCAGGTCTTCATTCGAGTGTAGAATAGAAGATGTCGCAGCTGCAGATATGACGAAGGAGTGCTGGCCCTTGCAGTCCTGAATAGGGCAGAGGTGACTGGAAGCTTACCAGAAAAATTCCCAGTAGGACAGTCTTTCAACCTAAACACTTGGGCTTCACCTTACTGCCTCCCCCCCATCAGCGTGACTCCCATGAGTTAACATACCTCCCAAGTGTCCCTCTTTAGGAGATATAAGGGGTCCATACCTCACAAGTTTCTCTTTGTAGGAGATATAAGGGGTCCATACCTCACAAATGTCCCTCTTTAGGAGATATTAGGGCTCCATAACTCCCAAGTGTCCCTCTTTAGGAGATATTAGAGGCCCATACCTCCCAAGTGTCCCTCTTTAGGAGATATTAGGGCTCAATACCTCCAAAGTGTCCCTCTGAAGGAGATATTAGGGTTTCATACCTCCCAAGTGTCCCTCTTTAGGCGATATTAGGGGTCCATACCTCACAAATGTCCCTCTTTAGGGGATGTTAGGGGTCCATACCTCCCAAGTGTCCCTCTTTAGGAGATATTAGGACCTCCTACCACCCAAGTGTCCCTCTTTGGGAGATATTAGAGATAAATACCTTCCAAGTGTCCCTCAGTTCACCTTTATTCATTCACTCAATCAGTATATCAGGGGTAAAGTGATGGATCTCTATCTGTTGGCGACTACAATTCCCATCATCCCCAACCAGCCGTTGGCTGGTTGAGGAAAATGGGAGTTGTAGTTTCCAACAGCTGGAGCTCCAGCAATTGACTGCCTCTGCTATACCAACTGAGTGAGTGAATGAATGGATGAATTAGTGAGTGAGTGAATGAATGAAGAAAAAAAGTGAATTGTAGCTAGAACAGACATGAGAAAAATGTGACACTGGGACCAGATATTAATTCACTAATTCTTTCATTCATTAATTCATTCATGCATTCACACACACACACACTCATTCATTTACTTGTTCATTCATTCATTCATTCACTCAATCTATATAGCAGGAGTAGCCAACTGATGGATCTCTATCTGTTGGCAACTACAACTCCAATCATCCCCGACCAGCCAAAAGCTGGCTGGGGATGATGGGAGTTGTAGTCTCCAACAACAGTTCCAGCAATTGACTCCCTCTACTACAATGATTGAGTGAGTGAATGAATCAGTCATGACTGAATAAGTTCATGACTGAGAGAAAGAGTAAGTGAGTGTATGAATGAATGAAGAAAAAAAGTGAATTGTGGCTAGAACAGACACAGGAAAATTTTACTTCACTAATTAATTAATTCACACATTCACTCACTCATATTCACTCATTCAATCACTTACTCAATCAGTATAGCGGGGCAGTCAACTGATGGATCTCTATCTGTTGTCGACTACAACTCCCATCATCCCCAACCAGCCAACAACTGGATGATGGGAGTTGTAGTAGTATCTAACAGCTGGAGGTCCTACAATTGACCACCTCTGTTGTATAACCTCTAGCCACCCTACACATGTGATTATAGTAGATAATTTATTGTACCAATTGAGTTGGAAAAATGCTGTCCAGGAGTACATGATATTTAAATGCATATTAACTTTTTTATTTTAGGTGTCCCTTTAAGAAAACCTATACACATATAAATAACAGACTGTCTGGGTGTATTCAGCGCTAATATGCACTAAGGTGAGATAAGTTACTGCAGTTGGAGACATTCCTATGTTATTCTAAAGAGCCTCTTTTTCATGTTGTAGAGAACTTACACCCTTAGTGAACAGACTACATAGAATAACATAGAAATAGAACAGTCCTTTCATACCAGGGAGAACTTTCACACCTCAGTGCATGGGGCATCCAGACCTGTGTTTAGGGGCTGCACACAGACCAGGATTTAAAGGAGAACTAACACCTCTATAATAAACCCCCACTTACATTAATCTGTCCAGAAAATCCCAGTGGCTTGTGTGAATTTTCCCTTGCCACTTGGTTCAAGAGCTAACATAATAGATCAGTGTTAGATATCATGGACATGGAGGCGGACATGACAGGTGCTAGAAATGCACTCTATGGGGTGCGTGATTCATAGGCAATGTGGTGAGTGTATGACAGCAATTCCTAGATAAATCAGGTGCTGGAATTAGTCCTTGTCAGTTCTGCTGGTACACGTGATCGTTCCAGGAGCGATCACGTGTACCAGCATTTTGTTTCAAAACATTGCCTTTGTGTCTGCTCTGTGCCTCTCTCAGGAGAGGGCTGGCATGGGGGCAGAGGGGCAGTTGCCCCCTGGGCTGGTCACATGTCTGGGCCAGCGGGCCACTGCCTCTCTCAGTCTCCCAATTGCTGCTGTAAATGGAGCTACACCAGTGATACCACAGAGCTTACAATTGAAATGGAACTACACAAATGATACTACAGAGCTAAAATCCAAATAGAGCCACACAAACAGCATAACCCATTTCCCTTGTAAGATCTATGGTATCAAGCTGTACTTAAATTGTAAGCTTTATGGTATCTCTAGAGTAGCTGCATTTCAGCTGTAGGCTATGTGGTCTCGTTTGCCTTACTTAACAGCATTAATGCCAATAATAAAAGTAATTAAAGGGGATGGGCTGGGACAGTGGGCTGGAGCGACTGAAGAAATAGGCCAGTAGATTGTATTTGCCCCCCAGGCCACAAGTTCCCAGCCCTCCCCTGCCTCTCTCTTCCTTACTATTAAAGTAAGAGAGAGAAGCAGAGAGCAGACACATAGTGAAATAAAATAATGCAGTAGATGGGGGTATTAACCCCTTCAGTGCTGGTGCTGGGGGCAGACTGGATGCAGGTCCATTTCTGACCTGCTTAGAGCATCTTTTTTTTTTCCTTTCCAAACAGAGATAATATTTTATTAAAACATACTATTCATAGAACAAATCTGCTAAGTGTAAATAAAAAATCATGGGAGTGTGATTGCTGTGGAGCAATTTAATGCACTTATACACACCACCAAGTCTTACTAATAAAAAGTGGAAAAATACGGAGGGAAGGAGGAACATGGGGATTTTTACCCCGGCGTGACAGTGCCCACTTAAAACTGCCCATTTTGTAGATATGAATGACCGGTCATACCTTTCATACAGTCTCCATAAAAATGTAACCCTTTGTGCCCAAATGATAACAAGAGAAAAAATAAAAATGGTGTTTTTTTATATTTTTCTTTTTTACAGTTTCCTTTAATTTTAATAAAATAAATGGTGGTTTATCCATTTAAGTGTGGTATCAACAGAAAGCCCTACTTGTGTGTAAAAATACAGTATATAATTTGTGTGAGTGAAATAAAGGAATTAGAGGGACAACACTGTTGAACAAAGACATAGTCAAAAAGGTCAGAATTGCTCCGGTCCTTAAAGGGATAGTAATATTTTATTATTACATATTGTACATATTTGCCAAATAAATTAATAGCCCCCAGGTTAATCTCTCAAACATTTATGGTTTGAGAGATAACCAAAGTTCCCCCTCCCTCCCCCTTCCCTGAAGTCAGCGTTGTGCTGACTGCAGGGATAGCCGGTCTGACTTTCATCAGGCGGCTCTGCAGCAGAGCTGCGATCGCATTAGTGACAAAGAATTATTTCACTGAAATGGTCTTCTACGTGTGCTTGCAAACCAAGCACAAACCAAGCAAATGTAGAAGACTGTTTCGGTGAAATCATTATTTTTCACTAACGGGATCTCAGCTCAGCTGCAGAGCCGCAAGCCTGTCTTACGACAGACTTCCCCTGCAGTCAGTACAACGTTGACTTCAGGGAAGGAGGAGGGAGGGGGGAACTTTGCCTTCGGTTATCTCTCAAACCATAAAGGTTTGAGAGATGAACCTGGGGGCTATTAAATTATTTAGCAAAAATCTACAATATGGGGGATAGTAATAATAAAGTATTACTATCCCTTTAAAGGGATAGTAATACTTAAAATGTAAAAAAATATGTTGTAGGGTTTATCCCCCTGAGTAAAACAAGAGTACTCCCACTGCTGAAAGGTGTTTCATTCAAAAGTTATTAATTTTCAAAGCTGAATTTTTTTAGGTGCAATATCACAGTGGCCTGAAATTGTACAATGGCGCTGTTGCTACATGATCCTATGGACAGCTTTGGTCCCGGGACCATAAATCTCCATAGGATGGTGTAGCAACAGCGCCACTGTACAATTTCAGGCCACTGTGATATTGCACCTAAAAAATTCAACTTTGAAAATTAATAACTTTTGAATTAAACACCTTTCAGCAGTGGGAGTACTCTTGTTTTACTCAGGGGGATAAACCCTACAACATATTTTTTTTTTACATTTTAAGTATTACTATCCCTTTAAGTGCAAACCACCCTAGATTTTCCCGGTCCTTAAGGGGTTAAAATGTACAATATAAAATATCATATTGATATATGCTAGTTTGTGATAGTGGCCACTTTTTTGATATCTGATATTTTATATTGTACATTTTAAATAAACTCAATATTTTCTACTGAAACCAACTGAGGTGTCATCTAATATTCAGCGGAGTAGATTGATAGATGTTTGGCGCTACACAATGGTATAGTATTTCACAGATAAATATATCTGTCTCCATGGACATGATTTCCAATATTAATTAAATTTGAAGGATTTTGAAGGATTAATTGGCACAGAAATTATTCACAGTGGCCGTTAGGATTGTGCGTCCATAAGCTATGTGTGGGTTTATTATTTGGACGTGTTAGTGTCCCTTAAAGTCTTGGTCTGTTGGGGACCCCAGTCCCTGAAGACAAGTGTGAAAGCCTCTGGACTAAAGGATTTCCTTCCTGTATACAGTGCTCATGTGATTGCTACTGCAAGTCTGATCTACAGACCAATCGGATTAATTATCCTTCCAGACACAAAGCTGTCAGACATCCCAGGGGGAACATGGGGGGAGGGGTATAAAACTGGAGTGATAAAGAAAGTGTCTGTAAATTTGTCACACAGTGACATAAGGATATGTAAACAGCATTTTCTAGTGATACTATACTTTTTTTGAAAAATGAAGTACAATTTATGATCTTCTTGTACAAATATGAATCACGTCGATCGTATGTATAAAGACGTTTTCTACTTGCACCAAAATTAAAGGCAGTTTAATGGGGAACTTTCACCTCTAAAAAACGTTTTGCACATATGCTTAGCCATGAAAATAGTCTTAGGAATCATGTTTAAAGCGGAACTACCACCCTCTGTAAACCATACCTCCCAAGTACCCCTCTTTAGGAGATATTAGGGGTCCATACCTCCCAAGTGTCCCTCTTTAGGCGATATTAGGGGCCCATACCTCCCAAGTGTCCCTCTTTAGGAGATATTAGGGGTCCATACCTCCCAAGTGTTCCTCTTTAGGCGATATTAGGGGCCCATACCTCCCAAGTGTCCCTCTGTAGGAGATATTAGGGGTCCACACCTCCCAAGTGTCCCTCTGTAGGAGATATTAGGGGTCCGTACCTCCCAAGTGTCCCTCTTTAGGAGATATTAGGGGTCTGTACCTCCCAAGTGTCCCTCTTTAGGAGATATTAGGGGTCCATACCTCCCAAGTGTTCCTCTTTAGGAGATATTAGGGGTCCATACCTCCCAAGTGTTCCTCTTTAGGACATATTAAGGTCCATACCTCCCAAGTATTCCTCTTTAGGAGATATTAGGGATCCATACCTACCAAGTGTCCCTCTTTAGGAGATATTAGGGATCCATACCTACCAAGTGTCCCTCTTTAGGAGATATTAGGGATCCATACCTCCCAAGTGTCCCTCTTTAGGAGATATTAGGGGTCCATACCTCCCAAGTGTCCCTCTTTAGGAGGGACAGTCACTCTTTTAGACCCAAATCCCTCTGTCCCTCTTTCCCACCCTGATGTCCCTGTGTTTAGGAGATCAGACTGGTGAGGTATATATAGAAGTGTATCATACTGCTCTACAGCAATAAAACTCACATTATTGTTTGTTTAAACATCAGTATATGTGTTTATAAATCAGTATGTGTAAATAAAATACTTTGGTCATTGAATTACTCTTGAACTACAACTCTGACAGAAGTGAAATAACACTCTCCAAAGTCCAAATACTATGATGATTAATTAGAGCTGCTTTTATTATGAAACATTACTATCCCTTTAACTGATGTTTTTAACCCTTTGAATGCTAGAGAGGTGTCCAACGAACTGCGGAGCCAGGAGTTGGAGACCTTTTTAGCATTCAAAGAGTTAAAAAAACAACAACAACATTTAAATCACTAAGAATGTGATGATTTTTTTTCATTATGGTCGCCACATTTTCTTTCTGCCATTCAGGGACACCGCCCAGATGTGTGGCAGAGTATTACTTATCAGTAACAACACTGGATGCCAATGCTCAACCCGTGCTTTCTCCAGAGAACCACAAAGATCAAAACACTAGTGTGGGGGGGATGCCCATTGACTGATGTGACAAAAAGTGTGACTTGTGCTGGGTTATAAGAAAATGTTCATCAAGCCCCAATCCTCAGCACAGCCTTACACTACAAGAAAATGGTGCTGCAGCTCCTGTTTGTTGTCACGAAGTTTTCTCTGTTATCCGTCTAGTTCTGAATCCCTAAATGGAGGCCATTTTCTTGTAGCCCAGCACTGCTATACTTTTTAACTGTGTAGTGCTCTGGAGTCTTCATTCAAGGACTCTGCATTGTCCCAGAAAAGGGCTGCCGTTTATCATAAGACTTTTCTGAGAACATACACACCACTATAATTATATTCAATGAATAAGCCCAAAATATATAAAATCATCAAATGCTTTATTTGAAAAATATGCATAAAAGTACCTTGTAATATCGTAAATCCATAATCCCATGCAAAATGAGAGGCTTTTCTGGATTAGGTGCAAGACTAATGTGTCAAGAAGCCATGATAAACTCACCAATGCGTTTCGCGCTTGCTGAGCTTACTCATGATCAAGAGCGTCAATGTCTTCAACAGCTCAAATTTTCCAGAAAAGTCTCTCCTTTTGCACGAGATTATGGACTTACAATATTGCAAGGTACTTTTATGCATATGTTTTCAATAAAGCATTTGATGATTTTATATATTTTGGGCTCATTCATTGGATATAATTATAGTGGTGCATATGTTTTCAGAAAATTCTTATGATAAATGGGAGCAACAGAGAAGCTTCTCATATCAGATACTTAGTATCCTATTGAACCCTGCCATATGATCCGGAGAATATACTGCATGTATGTAAAGTCGGCTTAAACACACACTGAGTATATTGGGAAATGTGGTACTTTGTGATTGAGTGGTTGGTAGCATCTTTTCTGTTATATTGACCAGAAGGGGGCTGCCCAGGACCCAGGACACACATTTAAAATCTGAAACTGTGCTGAGCAATAAGGGATATGTGGTCACCTCATCTCAAGGGGTCCACACTGAGATACCTGTCACCTCCCCTTGGCCCCCAACCTACCCTGACCCATGCCTCATATCCCCCCCCACACACACACACAATCCCCAGGCGAATGCCCACAGATACTTTAATACAGTGAAATAAAGTACAAGTGTTGAGTTCAATAAAGTGATGATGCAATAAAGTTCAAATGTACCTGTGTGCTGCCAAAGTGCACTGCATTGCAGGTATTAAGAATGTTATTGTTTTAAATGTATGAATGCATTCTGTATTGGAAAGCATTACTGTACAAAGAAATGTTGTATTGTATTTTCCATGTCAAAATAAAGATTATTAAAAAAAAAAAAAAAAAAAAAAAAATAAGGGATATGTGGTAACCTTATTTTACATGTGTCATACAGTGCAGTGGAATTGACTGCAGATTTGTTCTGTGTTCATGAGGGCTGGAGTTACTAGTCCCTGACCTCTATAATGTGGTACGCTGCTGAGTCTTACCGAAAAACTGCAATAGACATTAGAACCCTGCAGGAGAGAAGAAAGAGACAAAAAAGATCAAAACAAGACTGTTTTATTCCTTCCACTAACACTTCTGACTTCATTCACACGATACACAATGACCTCTGCTTTACGCCTCTTCTGCTATTTTATATGCATAATGGGGTGCAAATCTTGCCTTCCCCAAAGGAAAGAGACGTATTTTCCTCTCTTGTGTAGAGTGTGATATGTCTGCTAAACGCAGCTTATTATGTATTTACACTAGTGAGGCTCATGTACTAAGAAGGAGTGGAGTAATTCTGGACTAAACCAGCTGCACTATAGGGATTTAAAAGGGGCTTTTAACCCCTTGAATGGTAGAAAGGGGTTAAATGGGTTGGTTACATTTCTAGCATCAAATGGGATTTTAAATGCCCCAGCTAACCATCTAAGTGCCAGAAGGCACTCAAAGGATTAAATCAATCAGGGTTTTGGAAATGTTATTTTATCCCCTGCATGTAGCAGCTTCTGTGCTGGTTCAATATTTTCCTGAATCAGTTTTTAACCCTTTGAGTGGCAGAGGGGTACGCAACACATTGCTTTGCAATGTGTTGCATAACCCTCTGGCACTCAGAGGGTTAAGTGGGACAGAAGATTGTGTATGTTAGAACCCATTCAGTGCCACATGGGTATGCAGCACTGCCGGACACGTCTGTGTATACCCTGGGTACAGAGCAGGGGCATCCAAGCGTGAGGGTTGCATTATATTTTGTTATTGGTAATGATGGTGAATTATGGCCTGTCAGTTAATCAAAACTATGAACTGATTTATTTATTTACTGAGCAAGTCAATGACAATACTGACCTATAACAGGCATCTAGTCATGGACTTTACGGTACTGGTAGGCCGGGGACTGGGTCTTATCGGCCTAGCAGTTCATGTGTGCTAGTTAATTAAGTATAAAAATCATTAAAAAAATTGCCAGGGGGGCTGAATTTTGCCCACGGGCTGCAAGTTGGACATCGATGGCATAGAGGAACTGCTCCAGGAGGGGTGTATATGGTATGTGCTATTGTCTATATAATGCTGGCAGAGAAGCACAAAACCATGGAATTGCGTCTCTCAGCATGGGCACATCAATCTTAAAGGAATAGTAATACTTCTAATAAAGTGGAGGTCCGAGTCTTCTTTCTTTTTTTTTAGCATGTAGAGTTATATTGCAATACTTACAGTTTTGTAGTTCAAACGCTATTGAATCCGAAAGGATCCCACTTTCGCCCCTTCTGGCCGCCTCCCCTTAGATTTGGAATCTGGCCCTGTGACTGGACGGATGCAGCGAGGGACAATCTTCACTCAGTAATTATAAGGAAAAGCCTGCCCCCTTGAAGAAGGAGGTAGGATTTTCCTTTTGCTACTGAAGATTGTCCCTCACCACGCTCCATCCGGACCAGACAGAGGTATAAGTGATGCAGGGGAAAGGGGTGGGAGGGGGATCCTTTTGGATTCAATAGAGCTTGAACTACAAAACTTAAGTATTGAAATATTACGCTGTGTGCTTAAAAAAGAGGACTCGGAGCCAGGTCCGGATTTAAATATCAGGAGCCTGTAGGCACAGAAATCTGAAGCGCCCCCCCCCCCAAAAAAAAAAAAAAAAAAAGTCACATCTGGACGCGGTGCGCAGTAGTAGCATGATGATGATGTGCACCTCCGTGGCACTTCAGGAGGCCGCGGCCTGTTGCACTTGCACAGCACTCCACACTCGGACACTCCACTCTCCCACTTCTCCTACAGGAGAGGGGACTAGAGAACGAGCAGTTCATCACCCCCCTCCCCCTGTGCAGTAGCTTAATGTGCGGCGCATTCATCAGTCATCACACACATCTACCTACCTAGCAGCTTTGGTCCACCAGACATGCATCATAAGGCTTATTTAAAAAAAAAAAAAAATACCAATGACAGGCTCCCCTCTGTGGGGTGCGCCTGTAGGCAGATGCCTACTCTGCCTTATTATAAATCTGGCCCTACTCTGCATCTGCATCACTGGACTAATACGGCTACAATCTCCACTCTACTATATATATATATATATATATATATATATATATATATATATTTATAATTGTAGAAATTATGAGAAAATAAAATTTCCAAAAAATTCCCATTGATTTACATAGTAACACACATAGGGCTGTATGTATAGAAGTAACGTGGTTCAATTCTGGGATAAATAAACTAATTACACAATATGGGAGAAATAAAACCCCCCCCCTCCCCAAATTCCCATTGATGTAAATTAGGTTTTTAACCCCTTGAGTGCTAGAGAGCTCTCCAATGCATTGCGTACCAATGAGTTGGCTTACCTCTCTAGAACTGAAGGGGTTAAAAGCCCTTTGCTTTTTCAAGGCGTTGCGTACCCCCTCCGGCTCTCAAAGGGTTAATACCTACAGCCCATAGTAAAATGTTGATAAGGCAGAAAAAAGTAATGAGTCTATCAAGCGCAGTCTTTTAACCCTCCAAGGCATTGACCTAACATTGCAGTTGTTTAAAAAAAAAAAAAAAAAATAACCCTCTGAGTGCCAGGGTTTATCCAACACATACCCCTCTGGTACTCAAAGGGTTAAATGAATGGGCATTTTATCCCGTTTATAAAAAAAAAAAAAAGCACAGTTGGCTTGACGTAAAATTGCTGTAGTTTTCCTTTATACATAAAGCTAAATTTATTATAATAAAATCCTAGTCACAGAAGAAGACCAAGCATTGGGTATAAGGTGTGACCTGTGCATTGTCTCCTTGTTTCATTGAGTCCATGAAGTGTGCCACCAGAACACACACTCTCTCTCATGACCTGAAATGTGTATTGCAGGGTATTGTCTACCTCTCTCTGCAGGAAGTCATGACTGATCGTCTTCATCTGATAACATTTATTACAATGGTGTCTACCCCAGTCCTTTTTCCAGGTCTTTACCTTCTCTAGACATTTTCACACCTAATTGCTTAGGTCACCTTGTGATCATATGACTCCTATAAGAGGGAGTAGCATTGTTCTCAGTCAGCAGTAAGTTACCTGAGGTGCACAAGACCAGTTTGGAAGCCAACAAACCTTGGAAGCCCAAGTCTAGGAGCCAGCAGGCCTGTGGGATGGATGAATACACTCAGGAAATTGAGGATTTCTACTCCGCTTGCTCTCCATCCAGTGATGACCAGATGGTATTCAATGACCCACCAGCCCAGCACATGGGAATAGCCATTGCTCCACTACGACAGAAGGATTTCCAGCAGGACAGTGTGAAAGGTAATATGATATACAAATTATCCTAACTTGCCTACCTTGGTTATGAGATCCCAAGTATAATATTGTATTAGTCTAGGGGAAGGCAACCTTTGGAACTTTTTAAAATTCTCTTTGAAATGAAAGTTCTACAACTTTTCATTAATAAATATTAATCAGTAAGTGTACTTTACTTGAAGGAGAAATAAAAATTCTGATTGATTTAATACTTTGCTTGCCAGAGAGGTATCCAAACACATTGCAATGCAAAACTTTGCCTCTCTGGCCTTCAAATGGTTAAATGAGACTGTTAAACCCTTAAATGTTAGGTCTTCAATGCACAGATAAAGATAATTTTCTACATCTTAAAGGAAAACATTGCTAAAAGTGGATTTTTTTTTATTTTGTAGGGCTTTTTTGGGGTTGAAGAACTAGTTTAGGGTAGCTCTGTTGATATGTGTGTGTTTGTATATATATATATATATATATCCTATATAATAATTCGCTAAGATGTTTGTCACGATGCAGTCATGTGCAGGAGAGACTGCACGCATTCGGGCAGTGTCTACTGAGCATGATTGCATCACGTGAGTGAGGCGAGGCAATACTGCATCACATGGAGCAGTGAGGTAGCGGCCTCTTAACACTTTGAGTGCCAGAGGGGTACACAACGCATTGCATACCCCTCTGGCACTCAAAGGGTTAACATTACCTGGACCTTGGCCCTTGACCTTTTAAGTGAGACACGGAGCGTCGAGTGCCCTTGGCACTCAAAGGGTTAACATTACCCGGACCTTGGCCCTTGGACCTTGACCTTTTAAGTGAGACACGGATCGCCCAGTCCTTGTTTTTTCTTTTGTTCTTTTTAAATCTATCCACTAACAGAATGGGACCAATTTGCGTACTGTGCCTCACTATTTATTTACCTGGGGCTCTTTGGACTACAGGCCAGCGCTATAACTCATTCCCAAGTCGCCAATGGCCTGTCTGAAAGAATGGACATTGTAGTTTGTAACAGCTATAAGTCCAAACATTCACTACTTCTGAGGAATGGACATAACTTTAAAGGGATGGTATCAGATAATATTTAAAAAAATATATATTGCAGGCTTTAAAACAAAATTATTCCCACTGCTGTGAGATATTTTAGAGGGATAGCAATACGTAAAATGTAAAACATATATGTTGTAGGGTTTATCCCCCTGAGTAAAACAGGGGTACACCCACTGCTGAGACATATTTTATTAAAAAATTATAACCGCTCAAACTTGAATTTTTTAGGTGCAATATCACAGTGGCCTGAAAATTTACAGTGGTGCTGTTGCTACACCATCCTATGGACTGCTCTAGTCTGTAGACCAGTAATCTCCAAAGGTTGGTGTAGCAACAGCGCCACTGTACATTTTCAGACCACTGTGATATTGCATCTAAAAAATTCAAGTTTGAGCTATTATCATTTTTTTAATAAAATATCTCTCAGCAGCTGGAGTACCCTTGTTTTATTTGGGGACATAAACCCTACAACATATATATTTTTTACACCTTAAGTATTACTATCTCTTTAATGTATGCTTATTGCATTGCATTTTTTTGGCGGGTGCAATACCTCCCATGTCCTGAGATGTTATGGTGGCGCTGTTGCTACAGCATCCTATGGAGGGTTATAATCACTTAACACTAGCTGACCAGAGGCTTCTGTAACAGTAGCACCCATCAGGGAAATCCTTACATACTGGCCTGTTGGTGGCGCTGGACTGAACTTGTACAGCCCTGAGTTAGACTGTAGAATTGGTATGGTAGTAATGTAAATCTGAATACAGAATTAGTGGAATACTAATGCCTATCCTTTCTTTCTAGAAGGTGTCAAGTCTCAGACAAGCAGTGATCCCAACAACATGCAATCAGCACTGCCCAAAAAATGCACCAGCCAACAGCAACCTCTCGTGGGCACAATGATCCCTGATCCAGCACCCATCCCGGTGTCTCAACGCAGGAAGAGGACCTTCTTCAATCATACCCAGCTGGATGTACTTGAACAATTCTTCAAATCCAACATGTACCCAGATATTCACCACCGAGAGGAATTGGCCAAAAGCATTTACATACCCGAGTCAAGGATCCAGGTATGATCTCAAATGTATTCTAGTAACCACAGTTATGTTAAAGTTTTCACTGCAAGGGTGCAATTAACTTGCTAGGCCTTTGGATGATAGTAACATCCCTAACGCATTTCAAAGCAATTTGTTGGCGATGTCTCTACCATCCATGGGACGATAAGGAAACTATATATTTGTTTAACAGAAGGACTTGTCTAACCAGGCTTACTTCATACAAAGAGAAAGTTGTATCTGTTTATATATTTTGTTTTCATCTAATGTATCTGCAGTTACATATATTTACTGATCTCCATTCAGGACTATACTTAGTTAACATTTCCCCAGTAGAAAATAGACACCCGCTCTCTGTATGGGATAAGGCACAGGGAAAAAAAGACACCCATATTCTACAGAACCACGTACACTATTTTCAGATAGTGTAACTGTCCAGCAATAGACTACACTATAGATCAAATGTAAAAAATGTACATAGATATACCTGATTGCTGTATGAAAAACTCCTAGCTAGGCAAGTCATTCTGTTAACCCTTTGAGTGACAGAGGGGTTCCAGTGCATTGCGTACCCCTCTGGCACTCAAAGAGTTAAAAATATATGAGCTACTTATTTCTATCCTTGGGGATTGATTGCAGCACCTTTCAATTACATCAGGGACATATTATCAGAGAGTATACATATTATGGGAACTTTAAGAGTTTATATTTACAAGACCTCAGGGTCAGCTAATTTTGAAAGGTCCCTGGTATGACTCTACCATTAAACAGCATTTATGTTTATTAGGCCAAAAAAGATTTTAAAGGGAGAGTATAATTCCGTATTTATATCACTCAATTTAATAATCCCTAAAATGTTTGAAGATATGTAATCTGCATTAAAATCTGCTTGTGTCTTACACTAGACAAATGGTGTAAAAGGATTAGGTCTGAATATATTAATCCCCCCACATTTGGTGATGTCACTTCCTCTCTTTGTCTAGCACTGCATGCAAATTAATTTATTTACATACAATGCCATGCTGAGTGGGGAACTGACACCGCCACAATGGATGGGGAATCAAAATATAGTGTGTATATATATATATATATATATATATATATATATATATTAAAGTATCTGGTTGCACTTTACATATAGATTAGTAAAAGGTTTAGGCAGCACATTCATGAAAAGATATAACAAACAATGTGGTTGTGATGTAACTTTATAGATGAATTGAACTAAAAATGAGTAAAACATATTTTAAGACTTGTCAGTTCAAACGCAGTACTGATTGAACACTAACACCTAACAATCATATATAAATATCATGTACGGCAAGTTACAATCTTAACCCTTTGATTGCCAGAAGGGTTCAATGTGTTGCTTGCCCCTCTGGCACTCAAAGGGTTAAAACATCTGGATCCCTAAACTGTTACTCTGAACTGCTTGTTCCTTTCATCTTATGTTGTGAACAGATTTGAACAAATAATTGTTTGAGATGCAGTTTTGTGTTGTGATTTTCTTATGATCCATTGAAATCATTGCATGTCTTTTGATCCAACAGGTGTGGTTCCAGAACAGGAGAGCAAAGGTCAGGCGTCAAGGATCCAAATCTACCAAACACCCTGTAGTGGGAGACCATTTTGCCAGCACTGCAGGCGCTAACAGACATATGTACTCCTCTGCACCTGCACCCCATAATTCTGGGTCAGTGTCACAACAACAGCAAATGTTTTTCCCCCAGCAACAAGTCCCAAATCACGTGCGTTTCCAGCAGAATCAGTTCCATCAGTCTCAAGAATTCCTAGAAACCTCCAGACAGAGGTTTCTTATGCACCAGGCAGCACCGAGCTTCTGCCATCAGAGTGTACCATCTAATGGCCATGTATGGAACCAGCAGCACTTGTACAAAAACATGACTTCTGTAAGGGGCATCCAGGAGGAAGTGATTGACCTTAGTCAAAGAAATATTCCAACACTCAACCTCATGGAGAATTGTCCCAACTTCCCACCCAACAAGACCATCACACCTCAGATGAACATGATCATCCAACAGATCCCAGGGTCTAGGGCTTCAAACAACGATAATCAGATGAATGTCTTCACCAACCAAGAGCCATTCCAGATGGCACCGCTGCAGAGTGGACCCTATAAACACTTCTCTCCCATCTCAGATTCTGGTGTCAGTGACACTTCTCCAGAGTCTGGGTCAGACTGGGAAGAAAATGTTGCTTCTGTGCTCCAAAATCTGAGATAACAGGAACAGTTGTTGGACCATTGGGCCTTATAATAATTGTTCTACTATTTGCAATGTGCAATTCTGGACGACATTAAATTCCGGATAAACATCATGAGCTAGGAAATGTGATTTGATAGACACTGAGCTGTATATACAACTAAACATGGAACAATTCAGGTGCATTCTACCTGCAACATAAGTGAGAGATAACAGATAAGTGATAGATTAACATAGGAACTGGAGAAGTGATATCACTCTACAAGTTATCTTCTCTTTATCACACCTTAGTATATAACCCCTATGGAATGCTAGCAGTGCATTGCAGACCTCACAATCATTTATGGGGTTATAATCCCAACTTAAATCAATAGGACCATTTATTTGTTGTGGTAGACCTTTTTTGCTTGAGAATTGCTTCTATTTGTATTCTGCATACGGCCCACTGTTGACATCAAAGCACTGGGAACAAATTGACTTTTCGTACTCTGTCTCCTCATCAGATGAGATCGGCAGCCATTAGGAAGAAAAAGCGTGCAATCATTTACTTTTTATAAAAAGAAAAAAAATATTTATTTTTCTTTATTTTCAATAGTTTAATATTTATTTTTTTATCCTGCAGCGTTAGAAAATTGCCATGTTGTATTATTAACTTTGGTAAAATATATACATTTCTTGTTTATTTTTGAGTACAACAATAAAGATAATATAACTGCATAAAAAGACATATACCTGTCCATCCGTTTATCTGCATTGTAATTAATTACCTGTCTATATATGCATGCCTCCACCTATCTTATCTAATCTTATCTATCTATATCTCATATCTATCTATCTACCTACCTACTCCCATGGGCAGTCTGTATCAAGCCTCCTCACAATTTACCATAGACAAATAGATCCTCCATGAGCGACTCTTAGCATACCTCCCAAGTGTCCTGTTAGGAGGGACAGACCCACTTTGAGACAAATCCCTCTTTCCCACCCTGGCGTCCCTCTTTTCAGGAGATCAGTCTGTGTGGTGTGTATTTAAGTGTATCACATTGCTCCACAGGAATACAACTCACATTAAGGTCTGTTTAATGCCCCGATCACCAGCCACATCCCCAGCAACACCCCTTAAACCATAAGCATCCTTCTTTGGCCATTTTAAATGTTGGGAGCTATGTCATAGCATAACCTTTTAGCACTGGAAGTCTGTAGCTGAATACATTTACAGTATTGCATTCATGGGAGGGCTGGCCTGGGTGGCACAGGGGCAATTGCCCCCTGGGCCTGTCATTTTTCTGGGCTGGTGGGCCAGCTCCTCACTAAATCTCCTGCTTGTTGCTGTAAATGGAGCTACACTACTGATACCACATAACTTGCAATTGGAATGGAACGCCACAATTGATACCACAGAAATACAATCCAAGGTTTAGGGATGGGACTTTCTCCAAATACTTTATTTTTGTAAATTCTACCATACTGAATAAACTTTATTTCTGGCATTACTAGCCCTTTAAAGTGATCGTAATACTTCAAAAACATTTTATATAATATTTCAGCCATTAAAAATTCATTAAGAACCATATCAGTCTTATCTCTCAAACCTTTATGGTTTGAGAGATATTCACAAGCAAAGTTTCCCACTCACTGACATCACCGTTCTAGCTGTCAGATTTGGAATCCAGTCCTCAGATCGGCCGCGGCTCTACAGCAGACCAGAGATCGTGAGATATAAGAATAATTACTTCATTGAAATGGTATACAAAGTGTGCCTGGTTTGCAAGCACACTTTGTAGACCGTTCCAATGAACTAGTTATTTTTATATCTTGCGAGCTCGGCTGTGCTGAAGAGCCGCCGGCTGATCTGTGGACCGGATTCCAAATCTGACACCTAGATGGCAGACTTGGCAATTTCGGTCAGTGAGGGGAAACTTTGCTTGTGAATATCTCTCAAACCATAAAGGTTTGTGAGATAAGACTGATATCGTTCTTAATGATTTTTTTTTTAATGGCTACAATATAAAATACATATTTTTTACGTATTACTATCACTTTAAACTGTAATCTCTGTAATATCACTAGTGCACACACATTTCACTTGTAAGCTATGTGGTATCACTTGCATTAATTCACAACATTAATACCAATTTTAAAATTAACAAAAGAGGTGTCTGGGTATTTACCCCCAGGCCACAAGTTGCCCCTTATTGCATTTGAAGTCTGCATTTACATCACGCCTACTCACAATACACAAACACACAGAGAAATTCATAACAAAAGCCCCAAGTCCCAACCACATTGCTGTGGAGAACAATGCAAAAAGAGGATCAGGCTGAAGTGGAGGTCTCCAGCTATACAGCATATAGCATACATGTAATATCAAAACCTAACTATTGTATACATATATCAGACTGTATACAAATGGAACTTAGGCTGATGTGCTAAGAATTAGTGGTGCAATTCTAGAGCAAACCAATTGCACCACAGAGGACAAATAACATTTCCCCAAATACCCACTGATTGTAATGGGACTTTAACCCTTTTAGTGCTAGAGGGTTACACAACGCATTGCAAAGCAATGTGTTGCGTACCCCTCTGGCACTCAAAGGGTTAAACCACTGAATGCTAGAAAGGTCTCCAAAACGAAGGCACCGTTTAACTCTCTGAGTGCCAGATAGATATACAATGCATTTCAACGCAGCATGTTGGATACTTCTCTGGGACTCAAACGGTTAAATCTACAGGACTTTGTATTTGTTCTCTGTGGTGCGGTTGTTTTTTCTTTCTTGAATAGCTCTCCTCTTCTTAACCCTTTGAGAGCTAGAGGGGTAAGCAGTGCTTCTCGATGTGTTGTGCACCCCTCTGGCAATCAAAGGGTTAAAACACTGGCTCCACTGCAATTAAAGGACTCCTTGTTCCTATAGGTGTTTCTGTTTAACCCCTTGGATTCTAGAGATGTTTTTTGACATTCAGTGGGCTAATTTTCATATGTCATTGTGACTTCCAATACCATTCACAGACAAGTGGGAATATTTTATACTTAAAGGGACAGTAATATCCCATAAAAATGCTTATTGTTTTGTACAGGATAAAAAATAAACTATATGCCACAAATCCTATCTCTCAAACCACTATAAGCATTTTTTATGGGACATTACTGTCCCTTTAAAGGAATAGTAATACTTAAAATGTAAAAACATGTTTTAGGGTTTATCCGGCTGAGTAGAACGAGGGTACTCTCACTGCTGAAAGGTGTTTTATTCAATAACTAGTTGAACAGCCAGTTACACGGGCCACAGTGCCACTGCCACCCAGTCGTGGGCAGTCACGCACAGTAGAGACTGCCCGCGCCACGATTGATAAAGAGCTGGATGCTCCTTCGGAGCACCCAGCTCTGTATCAGCCGCGCCGCGGGCAGTCTTTACTGCGCATGACTGCCGCACGCGCAGCAGTGTCTACTGCGCATGTCGCGGCGTTACACACGATTTAGCGAAATATTATATAGGATTATTACAGCTCAGTCTTGAATTTTTTTATATGCAGTATCACAGTGGCCTGAAATTGCCCAGTGGCACTGTTGCTACACCATCCTATGGACAGCTCTGGTCAGTTGACCGTAAATCTCCATAGGATGGTGCAGCAACAGCGCCACTGTACAATTTCAGGCCACTGTGATACTGCACCTAAAAATGTATGTTTTAGCTGTAATAACTATTGATTAAAACCCCATTCTCTAGTAGGAGTCCCCTTGAGTTACTCAGTAGCAGAAACCCTACAACATATTCATTTTTACATTTTATGTATTACTATCCCTTTAAAAGCTTTTAACCCCTTGGATGCTTGAGACTTCTCCAGTGGATTGCTTTGTAGTGCTTTGGGGACATCTCTAGAATCCAAAGAGAAGTCAACATTTTTTTTTCCATTTATACCTATATTTTACACTTTTATGGACCTGACAACGAACTGCCTTTCCAGACAGCTTTTTGTCAAGGACCATGAAATCAGGGACAAGCACCAACCCCGCAGCACTGCATGCTGTGTATGCTAAAACAGGTAGATAAAGATGAAAACAGTTTGATTTTAGATATAGTGCACATAGGTAAAGTCAAAAGGAGTTTGACTGTCAGTCACTTTAAATCCCATAGGATCAGGCAGTAAACCATAATCACTGTCCTTTAGCGCCCCCCCTCTACAGCAGGTATAAGCAAAGGGAAGACTTTATATGCTGATTTCCACTGCGCCCTTTTTGTCCATAGTGAGGCTGATGTACTAACAAAAGAAGGAATTCTGGGTAAAGCCAAAATTAATATTGATATTATAAACCCTTTGTGTACTAGAGAGGTATGAGTGCTTTGCTCATTCCTCTGACACTGAAAGTATTAAATGGTAAAGCTTCAAGAGATTATTATAAACTAATTGAAGAGCCCGTTACGCTGGCCACAGTGCCACTGCCAGACGGTCGCGGGGCAGTCATGCGCAGTAGAGACTGCCCGCGCCGCGGCTGATACAGAACGCGCAGCAGTCTCTACTGCGCATGACTGCGGCGTTACACACGTTTTAGCAAATTATTATATAGGATAAATGGGGGAGGGAAGGGGGGCTGGTGATTGCCCCCAAATGACTCAATTATTTCTCAGTACAGAAGCCAAAGTCTGTGTTTAGGGTCAGATGAATGACACATCTTAAAATACAAATACCCCCACTCTGTCACCCATTTGTACTTGGTACAAACCGGTCATTTAATTGTGAAAATAACTTTTGGCGGCACGCAACAAACTTGCGCAATCACAATTTGAGCGTGAAAATCACTAGTGAATAAGTCTGCACATTATGTTGTTGAATTGCACATGAAAAATCTAAATTAGCAAACAGCTGTGCACATTTTTGTGTGTGTGGGCGTGGTCAGGATTTACTAATCTGTGCGGAATATCGAATGCGCAGAATGCATGAAGTTTTATTCAGCTATTGAGCATAATTTTATACATCTGTGGTGTTGTCATAAAAGCTTATTTTTTTATGCGCAATTCAAGAAGTATATGGCTTTCTGGATTCATAGCTCCCAAGTGTCCCAGTTTAGGAGGGACTGTCCCTCTTCAAGATCCCAATCCCTCTTTCCAACCCTGATGTCCCTCTTTTTAGGAGGTCTGTGTGGTGTGTATATAAGTGTGTCACATTGTTTCACAGCCAGAAAACTCACATTATTGTTTAAACTTCAGCTTACGTGTTTATAAATTAGTATGTGTACACAAAATACTGTGGTCTTGCTCTAAATAATTTTTTTCAGTTAAACAAAGTGGTGTCAATAGGTCATGAAATAACCTAAAAATGTGTGGTAATGCCCCGCCCACAGTCACACCTCCAACAACACCACCTAAAACAAAAGTTTCCCTCTGAAATCTTGGGAGGTGTGTGGATTATAACATGCGTTTAGTTTGCACAGAAAAAAATGTCTTTAGGCCACCCCTATATGATTAGCGAAAAGGAGGTTTTAACTACAGCAGAGGAAGGGGTATTTTGCAGTAAGGTCTGTTGATTTGTGGAATTCTTTTGCTCAAGCATGTGGTAATGGCACATACAAAATATACATTTAAGAGACTATAGAATGTTTATTTCAAGAGGGAACATATAGGGCTACACCCAGGGAGACTTTGTCCAATGGGCAAAGTGAGCATATGCCCAGGGCCCCACCATCAACAGGGAGGTTCTATCACGGTGCCCGTGATTGCTGCATTTCCTTGTCTGTCACCAGTAGGGGGCTTCTATTGGCTGTCTGCATTTAACCCGCCTCATATTGCCTATTTAAACCTGGATTGGGCACCCTTTGAGTGCCCTTTCGTGTTGTTTCTGACATTTTTCGCTATCACTATGTCCAGTGATGGTTGGGCCTCTGTTCCTGTGTTCCTGAGTTCCTGATTACAACTGTTCCAGTGTCTCCTGCATGCTGAGTTGTTCCAGTCCTGGTTCCGGCCTAGTACTCTGGGGTTGCAGTTCCTGCTGACCTTCTTCTCTGCTGTTTCCTGACCTGACTGATCGCTGCTGGTTCCTGTCATCTCCTCGCCTGCCTCCTGTGATCCTGGCGACCTTCTGCTTGGTCGCGTCGGCGACATTGCTTGTTAGTCCCAGTGTGCGGACGCTGGTTTGCTCCAAAGCCTTGCGGCTACACGATTCAGTTGTTAGTCCAGTGTGCGGACACTGGTTTGCTCCTAAGCCTATCTGCTACACTATTCAGTGGTTGGTCCCAGCGTGCGGACGCTGGTTTGCTCCAAAGCCTTGCAGCTACACGATTCAGTTGTTAGTCCAGTGTGCGGACACTGGTTTGCTCCTAAGACTATCGGCTACACTATTCAGTGGTTTGTCCCAGCGTGCGGACGCTGGTTTGCTCCAAAGCCTTGCGGCTATACGATTCCCTGTTGGTCCAGTGTGCGGACACTGGTTTGCTCCAAAGCCTTGCGGCTGTATGATTCCCTGTTGGTCCAGTGTGCGGACACTGGTTTGCTACAAAGCCTATCGGCTACAGTACTCAGTGGTTGGTCCCAGCGTGCGGACGCTGGTTTGCTCCAAAGCCTTGCGGCTATACGATTCACTTGTTACTCCAGTGTGCGGACACTGGTTTGCTCCAAAGCCTATCGGCTATACGATTCAGTAGCTGGTCCCAGCGTGCGGACGCTGGTTTGCTCCAAAGCCTTGCGGCTATCCGATTCAATTGTTAGTCCAGTGTGAGGACACTGGTTTGCTCCTAAGCCTTGCGGCTATACGATTCCTCTGTTGGTCTCAGTGTGCGGACACTGGGTTGCTTACAATCCTGTCACTCTGTCATTATCATCTGACAGCTATTGATACCTCTGGGCTGCCTTGCCCGGTATTGGTAAGGCCGGTAGAACCTTGCTTCGCGTTGCTCTTGAGGTTGCCTTACCCGGTATTGGCAAGGCCGGTAGAGCCTATATCGAGGGTTGTTGGGCTGCCTTGCCCGGTATTGGTAAGGCCGGTAGAACCTTTTGCCACATTCCATCTGAGGTTGCCTTACCCGGTATTGGCAGGGCCGGTAGAGCCTACAGTGTGTACTTATTGGGGCTGCCTTGCCCGGTATTTAGGTAAGGCCGGTAGAACCTTGACGCTATTCCATCTGCAGGTTGCCTTACCCGGCATTGGCAAGGCCGGTAGAGCCTATTATTCCATTATCTCAGACTGTCCTGTCCGGTATATTGACAGGACCGGTAGAGTCTGCATACTGTCTTTGCTATTTACTCATGATATATATGTATGTGATTGCCATTCTAAGTGATCATTTTAATTATTCAATAAAATTGAGTTTTTACCTAAAACTTGTGTCTGAGAGTCATAACAAACCGTGACAGGTTCTTGTTTTAGTTAATTTAGTCCTTTCATTTTGACCATTGGATAAGGCAGCCCAGATTGCAGTCTGCCAGGTAAACCGGGACTGGCCTCCTGATTCCTCTGATGCTGATTGGTGCACTGCCAGGTGCTTCTCAACCATGCTCATCCATATACTGCCTGACCATAGACAGAGAATCAGGAAGGCAAGGGAAGCCTTAGCATACCGAAGAGTAAGTTTCACCCATTTCCTCTATTTGTGGATTTGCCCAATTGTGCAAAAATACTTGTAGGTAGTCATTAGGCAGTCCGTATGAGGCATCATATATAAAAAAAAAAATGATATCCTATATAATAATTTGCTAAAACGGGTGTAATGATGCAGTCATGCGCAGTAGAGACTGCCTGCGCCACTGCCTATACAGAGTCCGGAGCGTCCAGCTCTGTATCAGCCGAGGTGTGGGCAGTCTCTACTGAGCATGACTGCCCCGTGACCGGCTGGCAGTGGCACTGTGGCCTGTGTAACGGGCTCTTCAACTAGTATGTGTATAAAAAATATACTTAGATTCTATAATATGATGTTTTTCAGCTGATCATCCCAACGCGTTTCGCCATTACCGTTCTGATGAAGCCGGTAACGGCAGTACGCGTTGGGATAATCAGCTGCTAAGGGGGAGCTCTCTCCAGTACCTTTTATCCTCATTTCGTTCCCTGATGGGTCCTTGACTAGTGTTCTGTGGATAAGTATTTCTTCTCTTTTTTTGACTATGAATGAATTTTATTTCTTTGCTTCACAGGTTGTGCTTTTGTCAACCATCAATTCTTTATATCTAAAAATATACTAGTTTCGCTACTATTCCCTTTATATATTTTTTTCACATATTTTGTGTGAGGAATATTATTGTCCATGGGTTATGGGATTATTACCATCAGAGGGAGGACTTTATGAGGTTATTTTCACTTTTTTTTAAATATATTTATATAGTGTATTACATGGTTTGATTCTTTTGCCCTCATAAGCGGTATTTCAGGTTTCTGAAGGGATCTCTTATCCCTTTATGTTTTTAACTAGTTTTAAAGCCCATGTACACGGGCCAATACTGGTGGAGGTGCAGTCATGCGCAGCACTGACTGCCCGCACTGTGAGAGTATCAGCCGTGGCACGGGCAATCAGAACTGTGCATGATTGCATTGCGCACAGCCATCTCTACTGCGCATTATGGCTTCTGACAAACATCCTTAGAGAATTATAATATAGGATTGTTTTTAGTTTGTTTAAAGTGGATGTGTCACCTCAATATAACATAGCATAAATAGTTAGGATATATAGCGAATATTACTAAAACTGTTTTAATTTTTTTTTTTAAGCATTATTTATTGTAAATTTAAGTTATTAAGCTGGGCCTGCGGCTACTTCTGCATACACTGCGGTTACCTGCTCTGTAACCACAATCCTTCACTCTGCCTCTGCTCTCCTCCCTCTATCCAGCCTCCTCCAATGATGGAGGCTTCTACCTGTAAACTGGAGAGGTCTCATTGGCAGAGATCGATATCTAGCCAATGAGAGCTCTCCAGCTTACAGACAGAAGCCTCCATCATTGGAGGAGGCTGGATAGAGGGAGGGGAGCAGAGGCAGAGTGATGGACTGCAGTCTATGCGGAAGTGGCTGACACATTCACTTTAAACGCCAGTATAATGTGTTTATAAATTAGTCTTATTATAAGTCATTTATTATGTTACACAAGGAGGTGTCAATAGGTAATGAAATAGCCTAAAAATTCTCGGTAATGCCCCCCACCAGCCACGCCTCCGGCAACACCACATAAAACACAAGTGTCTCTCTTTGGCAATTTGAAATGTTGGGAGGTATACATCTGAAAGCATTTATATACATTTAAATACATATACATTTGGATAACACTTGTGTATTTGAGTGCCTCTATTATCAGGCTTCTTTTGGAAGGTGGGAGGAGGGGTCTTCTCTTTCCTTTCCCTTCTGGCTTTGGAATAAGTTACGTTGTATACGTCTGTGAGTGCACCTTACTATTATAGTAGGTCATTATTTAACAATTTTATATTTTCCCAGTGCCTGCCCCCTTCTTTATTTAAATAGTGTCCAGTGATTTACTAAGCAATACATTGCAGAACTCTCCTGCATTCAAAGGGTTGAAACACTCTCAGTCAAGTGCATGTGAATTTAGGAATTTTTATGTGCCCTCTATGGTGCAGTTGGTCTACTCCAGAATAACTCCTGTTTGTTTGTATAAACATGGGCCAATATCTGTCTGTCAAGTGGATATGTGGGGATGTAAGGTTGGGAGAATTCCAGTCAGGTCTCAGCCAATAAAGAGGAGCAGAAAGCTGCTCTTCAGTCTGATTGGCTGGGCCAGACTGGGCTGTGCCTCAGTTGTCTGAGGGGCAGGCACTGACTGCACAGACTAGGCTGTGCCTCAGTTGCCTAAGGGGCAGGCACTGACTGCACATGTGTTGCCATGCAGAACAAATCATGTACTACTTACCTCAATGACTCAGACACACGCAAGCATACAAATGCATCAGGCACACAAACACAAGCACACAAATGCCTCAGACACACAAGCACACAAATGCGCAGGCACACAAACACAAGCTCAGAAATGCCTCAGACACACAAACGCAAGCACACAAATGCATCAGGCACACAAACACAAGCACACAAATGCGCAGGCACACAAACACAAGCTCACAAATGCCTCAGACACACAAACACAAGCACACAAATGCATCAGGCACACAAACACAAGCACACAAATGCCTCAGACACACACACACACAAATGCCTCAGTTACACACACACAAATGCCTCAGTTACACACACACACACACACAGAGGTATTCAGATTCACACAGACCTTTCCTCCAGTGTGTATGTCTAGACAATAAAAGGTCAGAGATGGGGGCCCTTGCCACTTCCACTTGTCCTTGGCCCCATGATTTCTGATGGTAACCCTGCTGAGCACACACGGGTACATCCCCTGGTCTAAACACCAAAGCTCCAAATTATTTTGGATTTCACTGTTTGCTGCATACTTCCCTGAAATCGGGGCGAGAACTACTAGCAGTGCAACCAAAAGGGGTCCCTGAAATCGAGGAAAAAACCCCAAAAGGGGTCATGGCATGAAGACGTTATTATTTTTGTTTTGAGGCCACTATATAATGTCCCTGGGACTCCTACTCACTGCCCCTCCTTCCATAGGCCATTATCTTTGTATTGGGAGTCATTCAAAGGAAAGAGTAGGCGGCAAAGCAAATTCATCCATCGTGACTTCAGAATTACTACACTGTCATCTCTTCTCTTTGAGCAGATAGGATGTTGATCCAGGTAAATACCTGACTGCCATTTAGAGTCATGGGCTTAATTGGAAATGGCTTCAGTCGTTTTGTTCTTTTTGCCTTCCTCTGGATCAACATGCATAATAAGGCATGGGCTGAACTAGGTGGATGCATGCATTATTTCAACATTTTATTTATTTATTTTCATTTATTTAGAAAATGTTTTACCAGGAAGAATACATTGAGATTTCTCTCGTTTTCAGGTACGTCCTGGAGAGATTTCAGTAAAGGGTTTCATATTTACACAGATTGAGAAACATTATATACATACACACCTAAATATACATACATACATAGCGTGGAAACAAAATATATACAGTTACAGACTGTTTTAGATATAAAGAAGCAGTTATTTTTAAAGAGATAGTAATGTTTAAATTTATGTTTATTTAATATTGTAGGCATTAAAAAAATAAGTAGCTTGGTGTAAGTCTTATCTCTCAAACTACATTTCATTGGAACGATCTACAAAGTGTGCTTGCAAACCAGGCACACTTTGTAGACCCTTCCAATTAAGTATTTATTTTTAAATAGCGCGATTCCGGCTCTGCTGAAGAGCCGCCATCTGGTCAAATGACCAGAATCTGCTGCTGTCCCATAGAGAGCTGACTTGTCTGAAACAGCCTGGAGGGGGGAACTTTAGTCATTTATATCTCTCAACCCATATAGGTTTGAGAGATAAGACTTACATCGATTTACTTATTTTTTTTAATGCCTACAATATTAAATAAACTTAAATTTAAACATTACTATACCTTTAAGGATTTTAGACTAGGGGAAGATCTGATTATTTCAGGCAGATTATTTCAGGCCTTTGGATCTCTGGAGGAGAAGGAAGATCGTCCAGCTTCTTTCCTATATTGTGGTATACACAGTGAGAAATTAGCAGTGGAGCGGAGGTAATAGTTAGTATGGAGAGCTGGAGTGATCATACTACTCAGGTAGTGTGGAATAGTTAGTGAGTTGTTAGCAGTGGAGCGGAGGTTATAGTTAGTATGGAGATCTGGAGTGATCATACTGCTCAGGTAGTGTGGAATAGTCAGTGAGTTGTTAGCAGTGGAGTGGAGGTTATAGTTAGTATGGAGATCTGGAGTGATCATACTGCTCAGGTAGTGTGGAACAGTCAGTGAGTTGTTAGCAGTGTAGCGGAGGTTATAGTTAGTATGGAGATCTGGACTGATCATACTGCTCAGGTAGTGTGGAATAGTCAGTGAGTTGTTAGCAGTGGAGCGGAGGTTATAGTTAGTATGGAGATCTGGACTGATCATACTGCTCAGGTAGTGTGGAATAGTCAGTGAGTTGTTAGCAGTGGAGCGGAGGTTATAGTTAGTATGGAGAGCTGGAGTGATCATACTGCTCAGGTAGTGTGGAATAGTCAGTGAGTTGTTAGCAGTGGAGAGGAGGTTATAGTTAGTATGGAGATCTGGAGTGATCATACTGCTCAGGTAGTGTGGAATAGTCAGTGAGTTGTTAGCAGTGGAGCGGAGGTTATAGTTAGTATGGAGAGCTGGAGTGATCATACTGCTCAGGTAGTGTGGAACAGTCAGTGAGATGTTAGCAGTGGAGCGGAGGTTATAGTTAGTATGGAGATCTGGAGTGATCATACTGCTCAGGTAGTGTGGAATAGTCAGTGAGTTGTTAGCAGTGGAGTGGAGGTTATAGTTAGTATGGAGATCTGGAGTGATCATACTGCTCAGGTAGTGTGGAACAGTCAGTGAGTTGTTAGCAGTGTAGCGGAGGTTATAGTTAGTATGGAGATCTGGACTGATCATACTGCTCAGGTAGTGTGGAATAGTCAGTGAGTTGTTAGCAGTGGAGCGGAGGTTATAGTTAGTATGGAGATCTGGACTGATCATACTGCTCAGGTAGTGTGGAATAGTCAGTGAGTTGTTAGCAGTGGAGCGGAGGTTATAGTTAGTATGGAGAGCTGGAGTGATCATACTGCTCAGGTAGTGTGGAATAGTCAGTGAGTTGTTAGCAGTGGAGAGGAGGTTATAGTTAGTATGGAGATCTGGAGTGATCATACTGCTCAGGTAGTGTGGAATAGTCAGTGAGTTGTTAGCAGTGGAGCGGAGGTTATAGTTAGTATGGAGAGCTGGAGTGATCATACTGCTCAGGTAGTGTGGAACAGTCAGTGAGATGTTAGCAGTGGAGCGGAGGTTATAGTTAGTATGGAGATCTGGAGTGATCATACTGCTCAGGTAGTGTGGAATAGTCAATGAGTTGTTAGCAGGGGAGCGGAGATTATAGTTAGTATGGAGATCTGGAGTGATCATACTGCTCAGGTAGTGTGGAATAGTCAGTGAGTTGTTAGCAGTGGAGCGGAGGTTATAGTTAGTATGGAGATCTGGAGTGATCATACTGCTCAGGTAGTGTGAAATAGTCAGTGAGTTGTTAGCAGTGGAGCGGAGGTTATAGTTAGTATGGAGATCTGGAGTGATCATACTGCTCAGGTAGTGTGGAATAGTCAGTGAGTTGTTAGTAGTGGAGGGGAGGTTATAGTTAGTATGGAGATCTGGAGTGATCATAGTGCTCAGGTAGTGTGAAATAGTCAGTGAGATGTTAGCAGTGGAGTGGTGGTTATAGTTAGTATGGAGATCTGGAGTGATCATAGTGCTCAGGTAGTGTGGAATAGTCAGTGAGATGTTAGCAGTGGAGTGGTGGTTATAGTTAGTATGGAAATCTGGAGTGATCATACCGCTCAGGTCAGTGGTTTTCAAGCTTTTGTTTGCCCAAGGCACACCTAACACTCAGTCTGGTATTTTGGGGTCACCCCTATCATTTTATGTCATTTGTCAATGGTGTAATGAAGGTTACAAATACACAAATAAAGCGTTATTGTTAGACCTCACAACTAAAATAAACATATTGTGCATAGAATTATCCTTAAATATACAGTTGCAAGTCTACATTCACAATTTTGTCAAAGCCTTATAGATAAAATGGAGCACCCTAAGTGGTTTTCCATGGCACACCAAAGTGCCACGGCACCCTGGTTGAGAAACACTGGCTCGGGTAGTGTGGTAGTTTTCCAGGGAAGTGGTTGTACACTAAGCAAGAAAGGTGAAGGGCACGTCTAGATTCGAATGATAACCAATTAAGTTCTTTAAGCACATCACAGCGATGAGTAGTGTAATTACATTGGAGGATAAAGTGGCATAATGAATTATACAGGGTATCAAGTTTACTAAGATGGATTTGTGGAGCGAGAGCATATACTACATCCCCATACTTATCTACGTATGTTACTGGCCTTATCAATTATGTTACTATACTGAGTATCGTACATTTATATTCTGTGCATGAAAAATTTGGTAGAACAGAAGAGGAGAGATTCACTAAGGTGTGATAAAGAGGTGATAAAGTGGAGATGACTTCTCCAGTGATATCACTTCTCCAATTCCTATGTTATTCTATGGACCCTATGTACTAAGATTTCTCCACTGTTCTCCACTATTCACTGTGAATAACCCTCATTGTCTGGAGGCCTGGCACCTTCCTCCCTAAATAGCCCCTCTCCATTCCACTACATAAAATACATTATCCAGTTTATATATACTGACCCTTTGTGTGTAGCATGTCCGTCTTCCCCCTCAATCCCTGCTAGGCATTTTACTTTCACTGACCTTACAATTCTATGGCTACTCATTGGTAGTTATAAAAGTGTAAGCTCTGTGGTATCACTATTGTAGCTATATTTCTATTGTAAGCTTTGTGCTATAATTCATGTAGCTAAATTTTAAGTGTATCGCTGGTGTACCATGATTTCAGTTGTAAGCTCTGTGGTATCTCTAGTGTTGCTCAATTTCAATGGCAAACTCTGTAGCATTACTAGCGTAGCTATATTTCATAGGTAAGCTCTGTGGTATCACTAGCATAGCTATATTTCATAGGTAAGCTCTGTGGTATCGCTAGCATAGCTATATTTTATGTGTAAACTCTGTGGTATCACTAGCGTAGCTATATTTCATATGTAAGTTCTGTGGTATCACTAGCGTAGGTATTTTTTATGTGTAAACTCTGTGGTATCACTAGCACAGCTGTATTTCATATGTAAGCTCTGTGGTATCACTAACGTAGTTATATTTCATGTGTAAACTCTGTGGTATCACTAATGTAGCTCAATTTTAGTTGTAAGAGATGGTATCTCAAAAACAATTAGGCCGAATGTTAAAGGTTATTCAGAGTTAATAATCAGATTGAAATTTTACTACTCAAGTCTGCCAGCTATGCCTAAATATGGATTTATTTATCGATCAAGGAAGGTGCAATACTGATATATAACAGACATCTATTCTTGAACTGTACGGTACTGGCAAGCAGGGGATTAGGACTTACTGTCCTAGTAGTAGTTCATGTGTCCTAGTTAATTAGGTACCTCTCTTGCACTCAAAGGGTTTAATCTCAGTGGGCCGCACCTTGAGGTCAGGCAGGCTGTATTTCCACGTTGGACACCCATGGCCTAGTAATTCTTTACAGCAGAAATGTTGAATTCTGTGGGAAAAACATTATCCACTGGAGTTAACAAAATGTAAAGGGTTCAATAAAGTTTGTGTATTGGTTGATCTGGGCCTTCATTATGACACCAGCAGGAAGTAGTGGCTGGCTGATGTCCTGCTTTCTACTTCTGAAAATGTGTTTTTACAAAGAGGTCTACCTAACACTCTCACCTCCAGGAGCAGCTTCACACCTTGCAGACCTTTTCACACCTAATCGTTTAGTCACAGTCTGGCCTTCTCAGACCCCCTTATAAGAGGCAGTAGGGTTGTTTTCAGTCAGTAGTCACTTGAAGAGCTTCACTCACACTGGGACCTACAGGTTTTGTACACCCAAGGACTCAGGAACCCTTTGGACAGTTTGTCTGGCTGGAGACACAGAAGGAATGGAAGACTTCAAATCTGCTTGCTTTATATCTAGTGACATCCACATGGGCTACAATACTTCACATCATCCATACAGAAGTATGGGCACTGTACCAATGCACCAGAATGACTTCCAAGACACCTGCATCAAAGGTAAGATCATATACAATTTATGTCAGTTTCTCGGTGCCAGAGAGAAAGGGTTGACAGAACTAAGTTGATTAAATTAATTTTTCCCTTTTTTTAACATTGTTAATCCCTTGAGAACCAGAGGGACTTAAATAATGTTATTATATATATTCAAAATGTATTATCCCTTGGTTGGGCTTATAATATATCGTAATGCATGTGCTCTTTCAGTAGGTAGGGAAGCAATGTGTTTAACCCTTTGAGTGCCAGATGGTTATCTAGCACGTTGCTTTGCAATGCGTTGGACAGCCCTCTGGCACTCCACGGGTTAAACAGTACAGCCTCTTGACCAGAAAATATGGATTGCAATGGGAAATTGTTTCCCCCAGCCTGGTAATAATGGGAACTTTTTCCCAAAGTAAAATCTGAGTTGGGTAAAATGCAGTTAACCCTTTGAGTGCCAGGGGGTACGCAACACAATGTGTTGTGCACACTTGGCACTCAAAGGGTTAATACCTTTCATATCCAGGTTTTAGTATTCACGCCAAAAAAAAAAAAGATTTTTTTTAAATAGTTGTAGTGCCACCAATTTTTACCAAAACAGTGGTGCTGTTGCTACACCATCCTATGGACTGCTCTAGTCTGTAGACCAGTAATCTCCAAAGGTTGGTGTAGCAACAGCGCCACTGTACATTTTCAGACCACTGTGATATTGCATCTAAAAAATTCAAGTTTGAGCTATTATCATTTTTTTAATAAAATATCTCTCAGCAGCTGGAGTACCCTTGTTTTATTTGGGGACATAAACCCTACAACATATATATTTTTTACACCTTAAGTATTACTATCTCTTTAATGTATGCTTATTGCATTGCATTTTTTTGGCGGGTGCAATACCTCCCATGTCCTGAGATGTTATGGTGGCGCTGTTGCTACAGCATCCTATGGAGGGTTATAATCACTTAACACTAGCTGACCAGAGGCTTCTGTAACAGTAGCACCCATCAGGGAAATCCTTACATACTGGCCTGTTGGTGGCGCTGGACTGAACTTGTACAGCCCCTGTTGGTGGCGCTGGACTGAACTTGTACAGCCCTGAGTTAGACTGTAGAATTGGTATGGTAGTAATGTAAATCTGAATACAGAATTAGTGGAATACTAATGCCTATCCTTTCTTTCTAGAAGGTGTCAAGTCTCAGACAAGCAGTGATCCCAACAACATGCAATCAGCACTGCCCAAAAAATGCACCAGCCAACAGCAACCTCTCGTGGGCACAATGATCCCTGATCCAGCACCCATCCCGGTGTCTCAACGCAGGAAGAGGACCTTCTTCAATCATACCCAGCTGGATGTACTTGAACAATTCTTCAAATCCAACATGTACCCAGATATTCACCACCGAGAGGAATTGGCCAAAAGCATTTACATACCCGAGTCAAGGATCCAGGTATGATCTCAAATGTATTCTAGTAACCACAGTTATGTTAAAGTTTTCACTGCAAGGGTGCAATTAACTTGCTAGGCCTTTGGATGATAGTAACATCCCTAACGCATTTCAAAGCAATTTGTTGGCGATGTCTCTACCATCCATGGGACGATAAGGAAACTATATATTTGTTTAACAGAAGGACTTGTCTAACCAGGCTTACTTCATACAAAGAGAAAGTTGTATCTGTTTATATATTTTGTTTTCATCTAATGTATCTGCAGTTACATATATTTACTGATCTCCATTCAGGACTATACTTAGTTAACATTTCCCCAGTAGAAAATAGACACCCGCTCTCTGTATGGGATAAGGCACAGGGAAAAAAAGACACCCATATTCTACAGAACCACGTACACTATTTTCAGATAGTGTAACTGTCCAGCAATAGACTACACTATAGATCAAATGTAAAAAATGTACATAGATATACCTGATTGCTGTATGAAAAACTCCTAGCTAGGCAAGTCATTCTGTTAACCCTTTGAGTGACAGAGGGGTTCCAGTGCATTGCGTACCCCTCTGGCACTCAAAGAGTTAAAAATATATGAGCTACTTATTTCTATCCTTGGGGATTGATTGCAGCACCTTTCAATTACATCAGGGACATATTATCAGAGAGTATACATATTATGGGAACTTTAAGAGTTTATATTTACAAGACCTCAGGGTCAGCTAATTTTGAAAGGTCCCTGGTATGACTCTACCATTAAACAGCATTTATGTTTATTAGGCCAAAAAAGATTTTAAAGGGAGAGTATAATTCCGTATTTATATCACTCAATTTAATAATCCCTAAAATGTTTGAAGATATGTAATCTGCATTAAAATCTGCTTGTGTCTTACACTAGACAAATGGTGTAAAAGGATTAGGTCTGAATATATTAATCCCCCCACATTTGGTGATGTCACTTCCTCTCTTTGTCTAGCACTGCATGCAAATTAATTTATTTACATACAATGCCATGCTGAGTGGGGAACTGACACCGCCACAATGGATGGGGAATCAAAATATAGTGTGTATATATATATATATATATATATATATATATATATATTAAAGTATCTGGTTGCACTTTACATATAGATTAGTAAAAGGTTTAGGCAGCACATTCATGAAAAGATATAACAAACAATGTGGTTGTGATGTAACTTTATAGATGAATTGAACTAAAAATGAGTAAAACATATTTTAAGACTTGTCAGTTCAAACGCAGTACTGATTGAACACTAACACCTAACAATCATATATAAATATCATGTACGGCAAGTTACAATCTTAACCCTTTGATTGCCAGAAGGGTTCAATGTGTTGCTTGCCCCTCTGGCACTCAAAGGGTTAAAACATCTGGATCCCTAAACTGTTACTCTGAACTGCTTGTTCCTTTCATCTTATGTTGTGAACAGATTTGAACAAATAATTGTTTGAGATGCAGTTTTGTGTTGTGATTTTCTTATGATCCATTGAAATCATTGCATGTCTTTTGATCCAACAGGTGTGGTTCCAGAACAGGAGAGCAAAGGTCAGGCGTCAAGGATCCAAATCTACCAAACACCCTGTAGTGGGAGACCATTTTGCCAGCACTGCAGGCGCTAACAGACATATGTACTCCTCTGCACCTGCACCCCATAATTCTGGGTCAGTGTCACAACAACAGCAAATGTTTTTCCCCCAGCAACAAGTCCCAAATCACGTGCGTTTCCAGCAGAATCAGTTCCATCAGTCTCAAGAATTCCTAGAAACCTCCAGACAGAGGTTTCTTATGCACCAGGCAGCACCGAGCTTCTGCCATCAGAGTGTACCATCTAATGGCCATGTATGGAACCAGCAGCACTTGTACAAAAACATGACTTCTGTAAGGGGCATCCAGGAGGAAGTGATTGACCTTAGTCAAAGAAATATTCCAACACTCAACCTCATGGAGAATTGTCCCAACTTCCCACCCAACAAGACCATCACACCTCAGATGAACATGATCATCCAACAGATCCCAGGGTCTAGGGCTTCAAACAACGATAATCAGATGAATGTCTTCACCAACCAAGAGCCATTCCAGATGGCACCGCTGCAGAGTGGACCCTATAAACACTTCTCTCCCATCTCAGATTCTGGTGTCAGTGACACTTCTCCAGAGTCTGGGTCAGACTGGGAAGAAAATGTTGCTTCTGTGCTCCAAAATCTGAGATAACAGGAACAGTTGTTGGACCATTGGGCCTTATAATAATTGTTCTACTATTTGCAATGTGCAATTCTGGACGACATTAAATTCCGGATAAACATCATGAGCTAGGAAATGTGATTTGATAGACACTGAGCTGTATATACAACTAAACATGGAACAATTCAGGTGCATTCTACCTGCAACATAAGTGAGAGATAACAGATAAGTGATAGATTAACATAGGAACTGGAGAAGTGATATCACTCTACAAGTTATCTTCTCTTTATCACACCTTAGTATATAACCCCTATGGAATGCTAGCAGTGCATTGCAGACCTCACAATCATTTATGGGGTTATAATCCCAACTTAAATCAATAGGACCATTTATTTGTTGTGGTAGACCTTTTTTGCTTGAGAATTGCTTCTATTTGTATTCTGCATACGGCCCACTGTTGACATCAAAGCACTGGGAACAAATTGACTTTTCGTACTCTGTCTCCTCATCAGATGAGATCGGCAGCCATTAGGAAGAAAAAGCGTGCAATCATTTACTTTTTATAAAAAGAAAAAAAATATTTATTTTTCTTTATTTTCAATAGTTTAATATTTATTTTTTTATCCTGCAGCGTTAGAAAATTGCCATGTTGTATTATTAACTTTGGTAAAATATATACATTTCTTGTTTATTTTTGAGTACAACAATAAAGATAATATAACTGCATAAAAAGACATATACCTGTCCATCCGTTTATCTGCATTGTAATTAATTACCTGTCTATATATGCATGCCTCCACCTATCTTATCTAATCTTATCTATCTATATCTCATATCTATCTATCTACCTACCTACTCCCATGGGCAGTCTGTATCAAGCCTCCTCACAATTTACCATAGACAAATAGATCCTCCATGAGCGACTCTTAGCATACCTCCCAAGTGTCCTGTTAGGAGGGACAGACCCACTTTGAGACAAATCCCTCTTTCCCACCCTGGCGTCCCTCTTTTCAGGAGATCAGTCTGTGTGGTGTGTATTTAAGTGTATCACATTGCTCCACAGGAATACAACTCACATTAAGGTCTGTTTAATGCCCCGATCACCAGCCACATCCCCAGCAACACCCCTTAAACCATAAGCATCCTTCTTTGGCCATTTTAAATGTTGGGAGCTATGTCATAGCATAACCTTTTAGCACTGGAAGTCTGTAGCTGAATACATTTACAGTATTGCATTCATGGGAGGGCTGGCCTGGGTGGCACAGGGGCAATTGCCCCCTGGGCCTGTCATTTTTCTGGGCTGGTGGGCCAGCTCCTCACTAAATCTCCTGCTTGTTGCTGTAAATGGAGCTACACTACTGATACCACATAACTTGCAATTGGAATGGAACGCCACAATTGATACCACAGAAATACAATCCAAGGTTTAGGGATGGGACTTTCTCCAAATACTTTATTTTTGTAAATTCTACCATACTGAATAAACTTTATTTCTGGCATTACTAGCCCTTTAAAGTGATCGTAATACTTCAAAAACATTTTATATAATATTTCAGCCATTAAAAATTCATTAAGAACCATATCAGTCTTATCTCTCAAACCTTTATGGTTTGAGAGATATTCACAAGCAAAGTTTCCCACTCACTGACATCACCGTTCTAGCTGTCAGATTTGGAATCCAGTCCTCAGATCGGCCGCGGCTCTACAGCAGACCAGAGATCGTGAGATATAAGAATAATTACTTCATTGAAATGGTATACAAAGTGTGCCTGGTTTGCAAGCACACTTTGTAGACCGTTCCAATGAACTAGTTATTTTTATATCTTGCGAGCTCGGCTGTGCTGAAGAGCCGCCGGCTGATCTGTGGACCGGATTCCAAATCTGACACCTAGATGGCAGACTTGGCAATTTCGGTCAGTGAGGGGAAACTTTGCTTGTGAATATCTCTCAAACCATAAAGGTTTGTGAGATAAGACTGATATCGTTCTTAATGATTTTTTTTTTAATGGCTACAATATAAAATACATATTTTTTACGTATTACTATCACTTTAAACTGTAATCTCTGTAATATCACTAGTGCACACACATTTCACTTGTAAGCTATGTGGTATCACTTGCATTAATTCACAACATTAATACCAATTTTAAAATTAACAAAAGAGGTGTCTGGGTATTTACCCCCAGGCCACAAGTTGCCCCTTATTGCATTTGAAGTCTGCATTTACATCACGCCTACTCACAATACACAAACACACAGAGAAATTCATAACAAAAGCCCCAAGTCCCAACCACATTGCTGTGGAGAACAATGCAAAAAGAGGATCAGGCTGAAGTGGAGGTCTCCAGCTATACAGCATATAGCATACATGTAATATCAAAACCTAACTATTGTATACATATATCAGACTGTATACAAATGGAACTTAGGCTGATGTGCTAAGAATTAGTGGTGCAATTCTAGAGCAAACCAATTGCACCACAGAGGACAAATAACATTTCCCCAAATACCCACTGATTGTAATGGGACTTTAACCCTTTTAGTGCTAGAGGGTTACACAACGCATTGCAAAGCAATGTGTTGCGTACCCCTCTGGCACTCAAAGGGTTAAACCACTGAATGCTAGAAAGGTCTCCAAAACGAAGGCACCGTTTAACTCTCTGAGTGCCAGATAGATATACAATGCATTTCAACGCAGCATGTTGGATACTTCTCTGGGACTCAAACGGTTAAATCTACAGGACTTTGTATTTGTTCTCTGTGGTGCGGTTGTTTTTTCTTTCTTGAATAGCTCTCCTCTTCTTAACCCTTTGAGAGCTAGAGGGGTAAGCAGTGCTTCTCGATGTGTTGTGCACCCCTCTGGCAATCAAAGGGTTAAAACACTGGCTCCACTGCAATTAAAGGACTCCTTGTTCCTATAGGTGTTTCTGTTTAACCCCTTGGATTCTAGAGATGTTTTTTGACATTCAGTGGGCTAATTTTCATATGTCATTGTGACTTCCAATACCATTCACAGACAAGTGGGAATATTTTATACTTAAAGGGACAGTAATATCCCATAAAAATGCTTATTGTTTTGTACAGGATAAAAAATAAACTATATGCCACAAATCCTATCTCTCAAACCACTATAAGCATTTTTTATGGGACATTACTGTCCCTTTAAAGGAATAGTAATACTTAAAATGTAAAAACATGTTTTAGGGTTTATCCGGCTGAGTAGAACGAGGGTACTCTCACTGCTGAAAGGTGTTTTATTCAATAACTAGTTGAACAGCCAGTTACACGGGCCACAGTGCCACTGCCACCCAGTCGTGGGCAGTCACGCACAGTAGAGACTGCCCGCGCCACGATTGATAAAGAGCTGGATGCTCCTTCGGAGCACCCAGCTCTGTATCAGCCGCGCCGCGGGCAGTCTTTACTGCGCATGACTGCCGCACGCGCAGCAGTGTCTACTGCGCATGTCGCGGCGTTACACACGATTTAGCGAAATATTATATAGGATTATTACAGCTCAGTCTTGAATTTTTTTATATGCAGTATCACAGTGGCCTGAAATTGCCCAGTGGCACTGTTGCTACACCATCCTATGGACAGCTCTGGTCAGTTGACCGTAAATCTCCATAGGATGGTGCAGCAACAGCGCCACTGTACAATTTCAGGCCACTGTGATACTGCACCTAAAAATGTATGTTTTAGCTGTAATAACTATTGATTAAAACCCCATTCTCTAGTAGGAGTCCCCTTGAGTTACTCAGTAGCAGAAACCCTACAACATATTCATTTTTACATTTTATGTATTACTATCCCTTTAAAAGCTTTTAACCCCTTGGATGCTTGAGACTTCTCCAGTGGATTGCTTTGTAGTGCTTTGGGGACATCTCTAGAATCCAAAGAGAAGTCAACATTTTTTTTTCCATTTATACCTATATTTTACACTTTTATGGACCTGACAACGAACTGCCTTTCCAGACAGCTTTTTGTCAAGGACCATGAAATCAGGGACAAGCACCAACCCCGCAGCACTGCATGCTGTGTATGCTAAAACAGGTAGATAAAGATGAAAACAGTTTGATTTTAGATATAGTGCACATAGGTAAAGTCAAAAGGAGTTTGACTGTCAGTCACTTTAAATCCCATAGGATCAGGCAGTAAACCATAATCACTGTCCTTTAGCGCCCCCCCTCTACAGCAGGTATAAGCAAAGGGAAGACTTTATATGCTGATTTCCACTGCGCCCTTTTTGTCCATAGTGAGGCTGATGTACTAACAAAAGAAGGAATTCTGGGTAAAGCCAAAATTAATATTGATATTATAAACCCTTTGTGTACTAGAGAGGTATGAGTGCTTTGCTCATTCCTCTGACACTGAAAGTATTAAATGGTAAAGCTTCAAGAGATTATTATAAACTAATTGAAGAGCCCGTTACGCTGGCCACAGTGCCACTGCCAGACGGTCGCGGGGCAGTCATGCGCAGTAGAGACTGCCCGCGCCGCGGCTGATACAGAACGCGCAGCAGTCTCTACTGCGCATGACTGCGGCGTTACACACGTTTTAGCAAATTATTATATAGGATAAATGGGGGAGGGAAGGGGGGCTGGTGATTGCCCCCAAATGACTCAATTATTTCTCAGTACAGAAGCCAAAGTCTGTGTTTAGGGTCAGATGAATGACACATCTTAAAATACAAATACCCCCACTCTGTCACCCATTTGTACTTGGTACAAACCGGTCATTTAATTGTGAAAATAACTTTTGGCGGCACGCAACAAACTTGCGCAATCACAATTTGAGCGTGAAAATCACTAGTGAATAAGTCTGCACATTATGTTGTTGAATTGCACATGAAAAATCTAAATTAGCAAACAGCTGTGCACATTTTTGTGTGTGTGGGCGTGGTCAGGATTTACTAATCTGTGCGGAATATCGAATGCGCAGAATGCATGAAGTTTTATTCAGCTATTGAGCATAATTTTATACATCTGTGGTGTTGTCATAAAAGCTTATTTTTTTATGCGCAATTCAAGAAGTATATGGCTTTCTGGATTCATAGCTCCCAAGTGTCCCAGTTTAGGAGGGACTGTCCCTCTTCAAGATCCCAATCCCTCTTTCCAACCCTGATGTCCCTCTTTTTAGGAGGTCTGTGTGGTGTGTATATAAGTGTGTCACATTGTTTCACAGCCAGAAAACTCACATTATTGTTTAAACTTCAGCTTACGTGTTTATAAATTAGTATGTGTACACAAAATACTGTGGTCTTGCTCTAAATAATTTTTTTCAGTTAAACAAAGTGGTGTCAATAGGTCATGAAATAACCTAAAAATGTGTGGTAATGCCCCGCCCACAGTCACACCTCCAACAACACCACCTAAAACAAAAGTTTCCCTCTGAAATCTTGGGAGGTGTGTGGATTATAACATGCGCAATATTTATTTGCACAGAAAAAATGTCTTTAGGCCACCCCTATATGATTAGCGAAAAGGAGGTTTTAACTACAGCAGAGGAAGGGGTATTTTGCAGTAAGGTCTGTTGATTTGTGGAATTCTTTGCTCAAGCATGTGGTAATGGCACATACAAAATATACATTTAAGAGACTATAGAATGTTTATTTCAAGAGGGAACATATAGGGCTACACCAGGGAGACTTTGTCCAATGGGCAAAGTGAGCATATGCCCAGGGCCCACCATCAACAGGGAGGTTCTATCACGGTGCCCGTGATTGCTGCATTTCCTTGTCTGTCACCAGTAGGGGGCTTCTATTGGCTGTCTGCATTTAACCCGCCTCATATTGCCTATTTAAACCTGGATTGGGCACCCTTTGAGTGCCCTTTCGTGTTGTTTCTGACATTTTTCGCTATCACTATGTCCAGTGATGGTTGGGCCTCTGTTCCTGTGTTCCTGAGTTCCTGATTACAACTGTTCCAGTGTCTCCTGCATGCTGAGTTGTTCCAGTCCTGGTTCCGGCCTAGTACTCTGGGGTTGCAGTTCCTGCTGACCTTCTTCTCTGCTGTTTCCTGACCTGACTGATCGCTGCTGGTTCCTGTCATCTCCTCGCCTGCCTCCTGTGATCCTGGCGACCTTCTGCTTGGTCGCGTCGGCGACATTGCTTGTTAGTCCCAGTGTGCGGACGCTGGTTTGCTCCAAAGCCTTGCGGCTACACGATTCAGTTGTTAGTCCAGTGTGCGGACACTGGTTTGCTCCTAAGCCTATCTGCTACACTATTCAGTGGTTGGTCCCAGCGTGCGGACGCTGGTTTGCTCCAAAGCCTTGCAGCTACACGATTCAGTTGTTAGTCCAGTGTGCGGACACTGGTTTGCTCCTAAGACTATCGGCTACACTATTCAGTGGTTTGTCCCAGCGTGCGGACGCTGGTTTGCTCCAAAGCCTTGCGGCTATACGATTCCCTGTTGGTCCAGTGTGCGGACACTGGTTTGCTCCAAAGCCTTGCGGCTGTATGATTCCCTGTTGGTCCAGTGTGCGGACACTGGTTTGCTACAAAGCCTATCGGCTACAGTACTCAGTGGTTGGTCCCAGCGTGCGGACGCTGGTTTGCTCCAAAGCCTTGCGGCTATACGATTCACTTGTTACTCCAGTGTGCGGACACTGGTTTGCTCCAAAGCCTATCGGCTATACGATTCAGTAGCTGGTCCCAGCGTGCGGACGCTGGTTTGCTCCAAAGCCTTGCGGCTATCCGATTCAATTGTTAGTCCAGTGTGAGGACACTGGTTTGCTCCTAAGCCTTGCGGCTATACGATTCCTCTGTTGGTCTCAGTGTGCGGACACTGGGTTGCTTACAATCCTGTCACTCTGTCATTATCATCTGACAGCTATTGATACCTCTGGGCTGCCTTGCCCGGTATTGGTAAGGCCGGTAGAACCTTGCTTCGCGTTGCTCTTGAGGTTGCCTTACCCGGTATTGGCAAGGCCGGTAGAGCCTATATCGAGGGTTGTTGGGCTGCCTTGCCCGGTATTGGTAAGGCCGGTAGAACCTTTTGCCACATTCCATCTGAGGTTGCCTTACCCGGTATTGGCAGGGCCGGTAGAGCCTACAGTGTGTACTTATTGGGGCTGCCTTGCCCGGTATTTAGGTAAGGCCGGTAGAACCTTGACGCTATTCCATCTGCAGGTTGCCTTACCCGGCATTGGCAAGGCCGGTAGAGCCTATTATTCCATTATCTCAGACTGTCCTGTCCGGTATATTGACAGGACCGGTAGAGTCTGCATACTGTCTTTGCTATTTACTCATGATATATATGTATGTGATTGCCATTCTAAGTGATCATTTTAATTATTCAATAAAATTGAGTTTTTACCTAAAACTTGTGTCTGAGAGTCATAACAAACCGTGACAGGTTCTTGTTTTAGTTAATTTAGTCCTTTCATTTTGACCATTGGATAAGGCAGCCCAGATTGCAGTCTGCCAGGTAAACCGGGACTGGCCTCCTGATTCCTCTGATGCTGATTGGTGCACTGCCAGGTGCTTCTCAACCATGCTCATCCATATACTGCCTGACCATAGACAGAGAATCAGGAAGGCAAGGGAAGCCTTAGCATACCGAAGAGTAAGTTTCACCCATTTCCTCTATTTGTGGATTTGCCCAATTGTGCAAAAATACTTGTAGGTAGTCATTAGGCAGTCCGTATGAGGCATCATATATAAAAAAAAAAATGATATCCTATATAATAATTTGCTAAAACGGGTGTAATGATGCAGTCATGCGCAGTAGAGACTGCCTGCGCCACTGCCTATACAGAGTCCGGAGCGTCCAGCTCTGTATCAGCCGAGGTGTGGGCAGTCTCTACTGAGCATGACTGCCCCGTGACCGGCTGGCAGTGGCACTGTGGCCTGTGTAACGGGCTCTTCAACTAGTATGTGTATAAAAAATATACTTAGATTCTATAATATGATGTTTTTCAGCTGATCATCCCAACGCGTTTCGCCATTACCGTTCTGATGAAGCCGGTAACGGCAGTACGCGTTGGGATAATCAGCTGCTAAGGGGGAGCTCTCTCCAGTACCTTTTATCCTCATTTCGTTCCCTGATGGGTCCTTGACTAGTGTTCTGTGGATAAGTATTTCTTCTCTTTTTTTGACTATGAATGAATTTTATTTCTTTGCTTCACAGGTTGTGCTTTTGTCAACCATCAATTCTTTATATCTAAAAATATACTAGTTTCGCTACTATTCCCTTTATATATTTTTTTCACATATTTTGTGTGAGGAATATTATTGTCCATGGGTTATGGGATTATTACCATCAGAGGGAGGACTTTATGAGGTTATTTTCACTTTTTTTTAAATATATTTATATAGTGTATTACATGGTTTGATTCTTTTGCCCTCATAAGCGGTATTTCAGGTTTCTGAAGGGATCTCTTATCCCTTTATGTTTTTAACTAGTTTTAAAGCCCATGTACACGGGCCAATACTGGTGGAGGTGCAGTCATGCGCAGCACTGACTGCCCGCACTGTGAGAGTATCAGCCGTGGCACGGGCAATCAGAACTGTGCATGATTGCATTGCGCACAGCCATCTCTACTGCGCATTATGGCTTCTGACAAACATCCTTAGAGAATTATAATATAGGATTGTTTTTAGTTTGTTTAAAGTGGATGTGTCACCTCAATATAACATAGCATAAATAGTTAGGATATATAGCGAATATTACTAAAACTGTTTTAATTTTTTTTTTTAAGCATTATTTATTGTAAATTTAAGTTATTAAGCTGGGCCTGCGGCTACTTCTGCATACACTGCGGTTACCTGCTCTGTAACCACAATCCTTCACTCTGCCTCTGCTCTCCTCCCTCTATCCAGCCTCCTCCAATGATGGAGGCTTCTACCTGTAAACTGGAGAGGTCTCATTGGCAGAGATCGATATCTAGCCAATGAGAGCTCTCCAGCTTACAGACAGAAGCCTCCATCATTGGAGGAGGCTGGATAGAGGGAGGGGAGCAGAGGCAGAGTGATGGACTGCAGTCTATGCGGAAGTGGCTGACACATTCACTTTAAACGCCAGTATAATGTGTTTATAAATTAGTCTTATTATAAGTCATTTATTATGTTACACAAGGAGGTGTCAATAGGTAATGAAATAGCCTAAAAATTCTCGGTAATGCCCCCCACCAGCCACGCCTCCGGCAACACCACATAAAACACAAGTGTCTCTCTTTGGCAATTTGAAATGTTGGGAGGTATACATCTGAAAGCATTTATATACATTTAAATACATATACATTTGGATAACACTTGTGTATTTGAGTGCCTCTATTATCAGGCTTCTTTTGGAAGGTGGGAGGAGGGGTCTTCTCTTTCCTTTCCCTTCTGGCTTTGGAATAAGTTACGTTGTATACGTCTGTGAGTGCACCTTACTATTATAGTAGGTCATTATTTAACAATTTTATATTTTCCCAGTGCCTGCCCCCTTCTTTATTTAAATAGTGTCCAGTGATTTACTAAGCAATACATTGCAGAACTCTCCTGCATTCAAAGGGTTGAAACACTCTCAGTCAAGTGCATGTGAATTTAGGAATTTTTATGTGCCCTCTATGGTGCAGTTGGTCTACTCCAGAATAACTCCTGTTTGTTTGTATAAACATGGGCCAATATCTGTCTGTCAAGTGGATATGTGGGGATGTAAGGTTGGGAGAATTCCAGTCAGGTCTCAGCCAATAAAGAGGAGCAGAAAGCTGCTCTTCAGTCTGATTGGCTGGGCCAGACTGGGCTGTGCCTCAGTTGTCTGAGGGGCAGGCACTGACTGCACAGACTAGGCTGTGCCTCAGTTGCCTAAGGGGCAGGCACTGACTGCACATGTGTTGCCATGCAGAACAAATCATGTACTACTTACCTCAATGACTCAGACACACGCAAGCATACAAATGCATCAGGCACACAAACACAAGCACACAAATGCCTCAGACACACAAGCACACAAATGCGCAGGCACACAAACACAAGCTCAGAAATGCCTCAGACACACAAACGCAAGCACACAAATGCATCAGGCACACAAACACAAGCACACAAATGCGCAGGCACACAAACACAAGCTCACAAATGCCTCAGACACACAAACACAAGCACACAAATGCATCAGGCACACAAACACAAGCACACAAATGCCTCAGACACACACACACACAAATGCCTCAGTTACACACACACAAATGCCTCAGTTACACACACACACACACACAGAGGTATTCAGATTCACACAGACCTTTCCTCCAGTGTGTATGTCTAGACAATAAAAGGTCAGAGATGGGGGCCCTTGCCACTTCCACTTGTCCTTGGCCCCATGATTTCTGATGGTAACCCTGCTGAGCACACACGGGTACATCCCCTGGTCTAAACACCAAAGCTCCAAATTATTTTGGATTTCACTGTTTGCTGCATACTTCCCTGAAATCGGGGCGAGAACTACTAGCAGTGCAACCAAAAGGGGTCCCTGAAATCGAGGAAAAAACCCCAAAAGGGGTCATGGCATGAAGACGTTATTATTTTTGTTTTGAGGCCACTATATAATGTCCCTGGGACTCCTACTCACTGCCCCTCCTTCCATAGGCCATTATCTTTGTATTGGGAGTCATTCAAAGGAAAGAGTAGGCGGCAAAGCAAATTCATCCATCGTGACTTCAGAATTACTACACTGTCATCTCTTCTCTTTGAGCAGATAGGATGTTGATCCAGGTAAATACCTGACTGCCATTTAGAGTCATGGGCTTAATTGGAAATGGCTTCAGTCGTTTTGTTCTTTTTGCCTTCCTCTGGATCAACATGCATAATAAGGCATGGGCTGAACTAGGTGGATGCATGCATTATTTCAACATTTTATTTATTTATTTTCATTTATTTAGAAAATGTTTTACCAGGAAGAATACATTGAGATTTCTCTCGTTTTCAGGTACGTCCTGGAGAGATTTCAGTAAAGGGTTTCATATTTACACAGATTGAGAAACATTATATACATACACACCTAAATATACATACATACATAGCGTGGAAACAAAATATATACAGTTACAGACTGTTTTAGATATAAAGAAGCAGTTATTTTTAAAGAGATAGTAATGTTTAAATTTATGTTTATTTAATATTGTAGGCATTAAAAAAATAAGTAGCTTGGTGTAAGTCTTATCTCTCAAACTACATTTCATTGGAACGATCTACAAAGTGTGCTTGCAAACCAGGCACACTTTGTAGACCCTTCCAATTAAGTATTTATTTTTAAATAGCGCGATTCCGGCTCTGCTGAAGAGCCGCCATCTGGTCAAATGACCAGAATCTGCTGCTGTCCCATAGAGAGCTGACTTGTCTGAAACAGCCTGGAGGGGGGAACTTTAGTCATTTATATCTCTCAACCCATATAGGTTTGAGAGATAAGACTTACATCGATTTACTTATTTTTTTTAATGCCTACAATATTAAATAAACTTAAATTTAAACATTACTATACCTTTAAGGATTTTAGACTAGGGGAAGATCTGATTATTTCAGGCAGATTATTTCAGGCCTTTGGATCTCTGGAGGAGAAGGAAGATCGTCCAGCTTCTTTCCTATATTGTGGTATACACAGTGAGAAATTAGCAGTGGAGCGGAGGTAATAGTTAGTATGGAGAGCTGGAGTGATCATACTACTCAGGTAGTGTGGAATAGTTAGTGAGTTGTTAGCAGTGGAGCGGAGGTTATAGTTAGTATGGAGATCTGGAGTGATCATACTGCTCAGGTAGTGTGGAATAGTCAGTGAGTTGTTAGCAGTGGAGTGGAGGTTATAGTTAGTATGGAGATCTGGAGTGATCATACTGCTCAGGTAGTGTGGAACAGTCAGTGAGTTGTTAGCAGTGTAGCGGAGGTTATAGTTAGTATGGAGATCTGGACTGATCATACTGCTCAGGTAGTGTGGAATAGTCAGTGAGTTGTTAGCAGTGGAGCGGAGGTTATAGTTAGTATGGAGATCTGGACTGATCATACTGCTCAGGTAGTGTGGAATAGTCAGTGAGTTGTTAGCAGTGGAGCGGAGGTTATAGTTAGTATGGAGAGCTGGAGTGATCATACTGCTCAGGTAGTGTGGAATAGTCAGTGAGTTGTTAGCAGTGGAGAGGAGGTTATAGTTAGTATGGAGATCTGGAGTGATCATACTGCTCAGGTAGTGTGGAATAGTCAGTGAGTTGTTAGCAGTGGAGCGGAGGTTATAGTTAGTATGGAGAGCTGGAGTGATCATACTGCTCAGGTAGTGTGGAACAGTCAGTGAGATGTTAGCAGTGGAGCGGAGGTTATAGTTAGTATGGAGATCTGGAGTGATCATACTGCTCAGGTAGTGTGGAATAGTCAGTGAGTTGTTAGCAGTGGAGTGGAGGTTATAGTTAGTATGGAGATCTGGAGTGATCATACTGCTCAGGTAGTGTGGAACAGTCAGTGAGTTGTTAGCAGTGTAGCGGAGGTTATAGTTAGTATGGAGATCTGGACTGATCATACTGCTCAGGTAGTGTGGAATAGTCAGTGAGTTGTTAGCAGTGGAGCGGAGGTTATAGTTAGTATGGAGATCTGGACTGATCATACTGCTCAGGTAGTGTGGAATAGTCAGTGAGTTGTTAGCAGTGGAGCGGAGGTTATAGTTAGTATGGAGAGCTGGAGTGATCATACTGCTCAGGTAGTGTGGAATAGTCAGTGAGTTGTTAGCAGTGGAGAGGAGGTTATAGTTAGTATGGAGATCTGGAGTGATCATACTGCTCAGGTAGTGTGGAATAGTCAGTGAGTTGTTAGCAGTGGAGCGGAGGTTATAGTTAGTATGGAGAGCTGGAGTGATCATACTGCTCAGGTAGTGTGGAACAGTCAGTGAGATGTTAGCAGTGGAGCGGAGGTTATAGTTAGTATGGAGATCTGGAGTGATCATACTGCTCAGGTAGTGTGGAATAGTCAATGAGTTGTTAGCAGGGGAGCGGAGATTATAGTTAGTATGGAGATCTGGAGTGATCATACTGCTCAGGTAGTGTGGAATAGTCAGTGAGTTGTTAGCAGTGGAGCGGAGGTTATAGTTAGTATGGAGATCTGGAGTGATCATACTGCTCAGGTAGTGTGAAATAGTCAGTGAGTTGTTAGCAGTGGAGCGGAGGTTATAGTTAGTATGGAGATCTGGAGTGATCATACTGCTCAGGTAGTGTGGAATAGTCAGTGAGTTGTTAGTAGTGGAGGGGAGGTTATAGTTAGTATGGAGATCTGGAGTGATCATAGTGCTCAGGTAGTGTGAAATAGTCAGTGAGATGTTAGCAGTGGAGTGGTGGTTATAGTTAGTATGGAGATCTGGAGTGATCATAGTGCTCAGGTAGTGTGGAATAGTCAGTGAGATGTTAGCAGTGGAGTGGTGGTTATAGTTAGTATGGAAATCTGGAGTGATCATACCGCTCAGGTCAGTGGTTTTCAAGCTTTTGTTTGCCCAAGGCACACCTAACACTCAGTCTGGTATTTTGGGGTCACCCCTATCATTTTATGTCATTTGTCAATGGTGTAATGAAGGTTACAAATACACAAATAAAGCGTTATTGTTAGACCTCACAACTAAAATAAACATATTGTGCATAGAATTATCCTTAAATATACAGTTGCAAGTCTACATTCACAATTTTGTCAAAGCCTTATAGATAAAATGGAGCACCCTAAGTGGTTTTCCATGGCACACCAAAGTGCCACGGCACCCTGGTTGAGAAACACTGGCTCGGGTAGTGTGGTAGTTTTCCAGGGAAGTGGTTGTACACTAAGCAAGAAAGGTGAAGGGCACGTCTAGATTCGAATGATAACCAATTAAGTTCTTTAAGCACATCACAGCGATGAGTAGTGTAATTACATTGGAGGATAAAGTGGCATAATGAATTATACAGGGTATCAAGTTTACTAAGATGGATTTGTGGAGCGAGAGCATATACTACATCCCCATACTTATCTACGTATGTTACTGGCCTTATCAATTATGTTACTATACTGAGTATCGTACATTTATATTCTGTGCATGAAAAATTTGGTAGAACAGAAGAGGAGAGATTCACTAAGGTGTGATAAAGAGGTGATAAAGTGGAGATGACTTCTCCAGTGATATCACTTCTCCAATTCCTATGTTATTCTATGGACCCTATGTACTAAGATTTCTCCACTGTTCTCCACTATTCACTGTGAATAACCCTCATTGTCTGGAGGCCTGGCACCTTCCTCCCTAAATAGCCCCTCTCCATTCCACTACATAAAATACATTATCCAGTTTATATATACTGACCCTTTGTGTGTAGCATGTCCGTCTTCCCCCTCAATCCCTGCTAGGCATTTTACTTTCACTGACCTTACAATTCTATGGCTACTCATTGGTAGTTATAAAAGTGTAAGCTCTGTGGTATCACTATTGTAGCTATATTTCTATTGTAAGCTTTGTGCTATAATTCATGTAGCTAAATTTTAAGTGTATCGCTGGTGTACCATGATTTCAGTTGTAAGCTCTGTGGTATCTCTAGTGTTGCTCAATTTCAATGGCAAACTCTGTAGCATTACTAGCGTAGCTATATTTCATAGGTAAGCTCTGTGGTATCACTAGCATAGCTATATTTCATAGGTAAGCTCTGTGGTATCGCTAGCATAGCTATATTTTATGTGTAAACTCTGTGGTATCACTAGCGTAGCTATATTTCATATGTAAGTTCTGTGGTATCACTAGCGTAGGTATTTTTTATGTGTAAACTCTGTGGTATCACTAGCACAGCTGTATTTCATATGTAAGCTCTGTGGTATCACTAACGTAGTTATATTTCATGTGTAAACTCTGTGGTATCACTAATGTAGCTCAATTTTAGTTGTAAGAGATGGTATCTCAAAAACAATTAGGCCGAATGTTAAAGGTTATTCAGAGTTAATAATCAGATTGAAATTTTACTACTCAAGTCTGCCAGCTATGCCTAAATATGGATTTATTTATCGATCAAGGAAGGTGCAATACTGATATATAACAGACATCTATTCTTGAACTGTACGGTACTGGCAAGCAGGGGATTAGGACTTACTGTCCTAGTAGTAGTTCATGTGTCCTAGTTAATTAGGTACCTCTCTTGCACTCAAAGGGTTTAATCTCAGTGGGCCGCACCTTGAGGTCAGGCAGGCTGTATTTCCACGTTGGACACCCATGGCCTAGTAATTCTTTACAGCAGAAATGTTGAATTCTGTGGGAAAAACATTATCCACTGGAGTTAACAAAATGTAAAGGGTTCAATAAAGTTTGTGTATTGGTTGATCTGGGCCTTCATTATGACACCAGCAGGAAGTAGTGGCTGGCTGATGTCCTGCTTTCTACTTCTGAAAATGTGTTTTTACAAAGAGGTCTACCTAACACTCTCACCTCCAGGAGCAGCTTCACACCTTGCAGACCTTTTCACACCTAATCGTTTAGTCACAGTCTGGCCTTCTCAGACCCCCTTATAAGAGGCAGTAGGGTTGTTTTCAGTCAGTAGTCACTTGAAGAGCTTCACTCACACTGGGACCTACAGGTTTTGTACACCCAAGGACTCAGGAACCCTTTGGACAGTTTGTCTGGCTGGAGACACAGAAGGAATGGAAGACTTCAAATCTGCTTGCTTTATATCTAGTGACATCCACATGGGCTACAATACTTCACATCATCCATACAGAAGTATGGGCACTGTACCAATGCACCAGAATGACTTCCAAGACACCTGCATCAAAGGTAAGATCATATACAATTTATGTCAGTTTCTCGGTGCCAGAGAGAAAGGGTTGACAGAACTAAGTTGATTAAATTAATTTTTCCCTTTTTTTAACATTGTTAATCCCTTGAGAACCAGAGGGACTTAAATAATGTTATTATATATATTCAAAATGTATTATCCCTTGGTTGGGCTTATAATATATCGTAATGCATGTGCTCTTTCAGTAGGTAGGGAAGCAATGTGTTTAACCCTTTGAGTGCCAGATGGTTATCTAGCACGTTGCTTTGCAATGCGTTGGACAGCCCTCTGGCACTCCACGGGTTAAACAGTACAGCCTCTTGACCAGAAAATATGGATTGCAATGGGAAATTGTTTCCCCCAGCCTGGTAATAATGGGAACTTTTTCCCAAAGTAAAATCTGAGTTGGGTAAAATGCAGTTAACCCTTTGAGTGCCAGGGGGTACGCAACACAATGTGTTGTGCACACTTGGCACTCAAAGGGTTAATACCTTTCATATCCAGGTTTTAGTATTCACGCCAAAAAAAAAAAAGATTTTTTTTAAATAGTTGTAGTGCCACCAATTTTTACCAAAATAGCTAAACGTAAAAATACAGAATATTGATACGCATCCATATTTACTCAATATTAGCCCTTTAAACTTTGGCATATTGTCTACATATAATCACCGTATTAATGACAAGGATTTACTCATAAAACATAGCTGATAATATCATTTTTTTAATTCTAGATCCATAATATCTGATGCTAATCTTACTTTCCTAATGTTTGTGTAGAACATTTTGCTTATGTTTATACAGAAGCTGGTATATTTTTTGTGCAGCTTGTAATAACTGACAATAACTGAGGCAGCGTATTTAGTGATATCAGTCCCTGCTCCTCTGTTTATGTCTGACAGCTTGCATACACTACTGCACAGTTGTTTACCAAGATTATGTAACCCCTTGGGGCTTTTATTTTGTTGAATGTGCATATACTGTTTATAACACAGAGTATTTGGTGCAATAACTTCATTGTAACTATTGTTTATTTGTAGCTGACATCCCTTCTCAGACTGTCAGTGATCTCAGATCGGTCCAATCAACGCAGCCCAAAGGATTTACTAGGCAGCAGAAATCTTCAGTTACACCTGCATCCCATCGCAGGAAGAGGATAGTCTACAACCAAGCTGATCTGAATAAACTAGAGCAATTCTTCAAGACCAACATGTATCCAGATATCCATCACCGCGAGGAATTGGCTAAACAAATGTGCTTACCCGAGTCAAGGATTCAGGTATGTTCTCACCTATGTTCTTAATTGTAACCACATTTCCACCAGTCTTATTCTCCCATGAAGTCCTTGGATGTGAAGTCGCCAATGCATAGCAAGATTTCTCTAACACCCTAGAGCGCAAAGGAGCATTATGTTATATAGTGGTGGATGCAGGGCTTATAATTTGAAGTCCTTTGCTACTAGCCAGACCTGAAAAGTTACTCGCCACTGCAAGTCATAACATACCCACCAGGGCTGAATTTCTACTCACCAGGGCTAAATTTTCACTTGCCATTGGCTAGTGGCGAGTGGACATTTTGAGCCCTGGGTGGATGTATAGAAAGCCTTCTTAGTGTATACTTAAGAACTGTCTCTAAAATTCACAACACCTGGTCATATTTATAAAGAAATAAAGTCACATTTATAAATATGTCTATCTGAGAATATTCTGCAAACATTTGCACCTGTGAATATATTTTCATACACATAGTTCAATACATCTCCCCCACAGACCCTATAACATCTGCATATAGTTCATCAGATTCCAGTCTCCTGATAAAAACAAAGTAGGCAATCTAAGATAAAGCTACTAAGTTTTTCAAGAGAGTTAAAAAACGCCTATTTTTTGTCCTAATTTATAATGTGAGTATTTTTTTTTTTAAATTAACTTTTTCTGGCTGGTGGAACTTTATGCTAATGAATCTAATTGCTGAGTCAGCCTTATCACACACTGTGCTTTGAGTTAATCTAGACAAAGGCCATACACTTGGTAGCTGCCCATTCAGCATCAAACAAAATGAATTAGCATAACGTGCTACACTCTGCCATCAAGACAAAAAGATTCATTTCGCAATGCTTTATTTTATAGAAAATTGCTTGTACAACATAGGCCAACAATAATTATCTGTAAAGCAATCTAAGCTTAGGGTGAAAGGTTCACTTTAACCTTCTGTGTGCCAGTGGGGTATGCAATTCATTGCATACCCCACATGCACTCATAGGGTTAATTAGCATAGGATACTGATTCCATGGAATCAGACGTGAGTCTTATAATAATTTGCAATTATTTGAAAACAATTTGCATAAGGCATTGCTCCTTTATTCTTAGATCTTGAATATATTTTTAGCTTTTCATTGTCTGATTATGACTGAACTAATTGCTTGACTTTTTTGGTTTTGTAGGTCTGGTTCCAGAACAGGAGAGCAAAAGCCAGACGCCAGGGAGGCAAGTCTACCAATCACGCTGCTGTGAGAGACCATTATCCCAGTACTCCAGCCAACACACACATGTTCTCCATTGCACCTGCACTCCATTGTTCAGAGATTGCATCTCAGCAACAAAACATGGTTTTCCCCCAGCAACAAGTCCGTCCACATCCAAGTCTACAGCAGGACATGTTCCACCAGCCTCCCAGTGTTCCAGGAGTCAATAATCATATGATGTACTCCTTATCTCCAACTCTCCAACATCCAGTGTCATTGACCCAACAGCATCAAATAGTTTTCCCACAGCAGCCAGCCCCTGAATTCCACCAGAATCCAGAACCTTTGTCATACCCAGAATCCTCCTGTGCAGTCTCCAGGCAGAAGCTACTAATGAACCAGACAGCTTCTAACATCTGTCATCAATATGTAACATCCAATAACACCAGTAAAAATCAACATCATGGGTACAAATATATGACTCCTGTTAAGGAGCAGGTAATAGACATAAGCAGCAGAAGACACACCCAGATGTCCAAATATTCCAACTTCATGATGGATTTCTACGGATTCCCACCAAAGACCATCAAACCAGAAATGAACATAAACATCCCACAGATCCAGCTGTGTTCACCCTGGGGCAACCAAAATGACAATCATGTCTTTACTACACAAGGCGAAATCCATATGTCAACAATGCAGGGTGTTCCCTATGGACATATCTCCCCCATCTCAGACTCTGGTGTCAGTGATACTTGTCCAGAATCCGGTTCCGATTGGGAAGAAAATGTGGTTTCTGTGCTGAACAGTCTGATATAAGAGCAACAAGTGCTGGACCAATGGATTTTGTGGTAACTGTTCTGCATATTGTGCAGTTCTGGAGAGTTCCGTATTAGCTCTTTGAGTTTCAGCTGGTAAAACAAACATTAATGGCATTCAAGGAGTTACATTTTTGCAGCAAGTTAACGTGTCTGAGCAGGATGGAGACCAAGACTTGTGATAAGACAAAATCACTGCGGATATCAAAGCACTTGGACATTTTAACATGCTATTCTTTTTATTATATTAAGAGCTGGGGAGCCAAGGGTTGCTCAACCCTGCGACAGAAAAAGCATTTTCTTTTTTTTAACCTTTTGAGTGCCAGAACTCACCCCTTTGGTACTCAAATGGTAAAATCACAACTTAAAGGAGCAGTAAACTTTTTTTATGAAAACACATTTTATAAAGCTTTTCCTGCTGAGTAAAACAAGGTCACTCACACTGCTGTCAGATGTTTTATTGAAAATTTATAACAGTTCAAATAACCAGGAAGTGAATTTACTGTGCGTCTACTACCTGATAGTTCTGACAGGAAGTGACTCAGCAGTTTCTATCACGTTCTGTGTCACTGACTTTCCCCTCCACTAGAATGTAACAGAATAACTAATTGGAATCTGACTACTAGAGGACACTCCTAATGTAAAAAACCCCACAGGTTTAAACAGTAATAACTCTGGAAATATGAATCTCTCAACAGTGGGAGTACACTTGTTTTACTCAATAGGAAAATCCCTACAATATATATATTAATAAAAAAACGTTTACTGCTCCTTTAACCCCTTGGAGGCTAGATACTGCCTTAGCAAAGAGTTGGAGATATCGCTAGTATCCAACAGGTTACATAGTAATCATTTATAATTTCATATAAAATAACTGGCGTGTTTTTGCATGAGGTTTGTTAACAAAACACACACTTGTTATTTGCACTAATAAAGCTAATATATCTTTGTATGAAACGAGAAGATTTGTCTGGTGATATGTTCTAGACCAATTATGAAGTCATTTGCTTGTGTCTTTCTGGCTTTTTTTGTTGTCAGTGTTCATCGAAAATCCATTCTAATACTGTAACTTAACTCTATGAGTGTCAGAAGTGTACACAACGTATTGCTTTGCAATGCATTGCGTACCCCTCTGTCATTTGAATGTTAAACAATATAATGTTGAAAATGTAACTCTAGTAACTCGCGAGACAGATCAAAAATGAACCCCCAGAAAATAGGGTGACCACATGTCCCGGATTGCCCAGGACAATCCCAGATTTTTAATGTGTGTCCCATGTCCCAGGCAGCCCCTTCCTGGCACAATACAAAGTCCCTGAATAAAGACTCCAGTTCTAAACACTAGAAGGGAACTGCCCATTGCCTACTGTGACAGGAAGTGATGCCTCTGCTGGTCTACAACAAAATGGCTTCCAGACAGAGCTCTAAACATGAGAGATAATGGACTTCGATCCTGACCAAACAGGAGTTGCAGTGTAATTTTGATGTATGCTAGTCTAAGACTTTGTGTGCTATATACATTATCTTGAAGCCCATCACAGGCATTGCTTTCTGTGACAGCAGTCAATGTGCAGTTCTCCCTCTAGTGTCCAGAACTCTGTGGTGCACCAGAGAAAGAGCAGGTTGTGCACTCATGTCCAATGTTGTATAGTGACACACACACATACACACACATGCATATATACACAGAATGGAAATGTGGTCACCCTACCAGGAAATGCTATACTGACCCTTAGAGACATATGTATCAAATATGAGTCAAGAAACAGTCAAAGTAGAGAATACAGGAAAAACAAGTTAGCACATAACTGCAGACAGCCAAGGCAGTCCTATACACAGCTATCTATTGAGTAGTGACTGTTTAGTGACATGTACATGTATCTGTGAATTTTTAGAAACACGTTTATACAAATTCCCCTTAAAGGAGAAGTAGTAAGAGAAGCACCTTATTATGGAAAGAATACTCTAACGGCCCTTATGAATTTTTGTTCAGTCCTGAATTCTAGGACCTCCAACTCTGCTCCTTACCATGGTCATCTCAAACTTTTAACCCTTCTCTTCGCAATGCGTTGCATACTCCTCTGGCACTCAAAGGGTTAATGACCAGAAGGGTGTGTGATGCATTGTTTGTGCAACTCTCTGGTCTTTGAAGGGTTAAAGGGATAGTAATGTTTCATAATAAAAGCGGCTCTAATTAATCATCATAGTATTTGGACTTTGGAGAGTGTTATTTCAATTCTGTCAGAGTTGTAGTTCAAGAGTAATTCAATGACAAAATGTCCCCCTCCCGCCCCTTTTACTGATGTAACACTGTTCAGCCAGATCAGAAGGGAGGTGCCCAGGTAGATTGCAGAGAGGGACAATCTTCAATTAAGATAAGGGAAAAACCTGAAAAACTTGTCAAGGGGGGCAGGGCCTTCATTGTTCTCATAGGAAGAAGATTGTCCCCTGCTGTTATCTGTCTGGTCTATGGACTGCATTCTACATCTGATAAGAGATGACTTACACTAGGTAAAAGGGGCAGGAGGGGAAATTTTGCTTGTGAATATCTCTCAAACCATAAAGGTTTGAGAGATAAGACTTATATCGTTCTTCATGTTTTTTTAATGCCTACAAAATAAAATAAAGTTAAAACGAAGTATTGCTATCCCTTTAAGCAGGCTCATGCATTCTGCCAGCTTCAGTTTTAACCCTTTGAGTGTCAGAGGGGCAGCTGTCAGTATGTCTCCATGAATATGACATCCACAACGGAGTGAAGATGTCATCATTGGAACAAGGACAAACTTCATAGGGCCATTAGGATTTTCTGGCCAAGGTGTATGTGGACAGGGATATTATTAGGAGGTGCCTTTAAGAAATATAGAGACATCACAAAGCATTGCAATACAATACATTGGAGACAACGCTATCATTCAAGAGATCAAATCAACTGGCCAGTACGTGGGTAACTAAAATAAGCAGTAAACATATTTATGAAAATCTGCACATTATAGGCCTTTTCCTGCTGAGTAAAACGAGGGTGCTTCTGCCACTGTCAGTTCTTTTAGTCAAACGTTATAACCATTCAAACTGTCAGGAAGTGAGGAAAGCTGTTACTATCACACTCTATGGAGAACTGCAGTCGGCGACTCACATCTCTCATAGAATGCAACACAATAAGTGTAGGTGAACTTTCTGGACACCAGGGGGAACTGTTAATGTAACAGTTTAAACTGTAATAAATCTAGAATTATGCATCTCTCAGCAATGGGAGTACCACTAATTTACTCAGCAGGAAAAAACTACATTATATATTTCACTATAAATAAAATGTTAAAATTATATATATGATGAAATATAAATCAAGAGCAGGGGTTTATTGTTGGGGGGTCTGGGATTGTGCTGGCCACAGCCCATAACTATAAGTTGTGGGTGTGGTCAGCAAGGCCTTGGCTCTGTCTACAGCGTCTTAGGCAGTTGGCTACTGTGCCTAATGGGGCGTCCAGCCCTGTAGAGCAGCAGTACGATTGTTAGTAATTTTTTTCCAGAAAAATGGACACCCCGGATAACGAGACAGCAACCCTTGGCTCTCCAGCTGTTGGAAGGCCAAATGTTACCTATCACTGTATGAAGAAGACCAAGGGGGAGATGCACTAAGGAGTGATCATAAGATGATAAAGTAGAGATAAAATCTCCAGTGATATCACTTCTCTAGTTCCTATGTTAGTGCATAGGCTTCATAGAATAACACAGGAATCAGAGTATCAATACCACATATGCAAAACCCCCCTCACCCCTAGAGCTCTTCAGGGGCAAACATCTCCTCCACAGGGGCACATGAAAATTGTCATTGGCTCACAGTGCATTGGAGACCGATCTAGCATATTCCTTTGAATAAATGGGAATTTGAGGACGATTTATGTGTTTTCTATGGTGCATGTGGTTTGTCCCAGAATCACAGTGCTTTTACTTAAAGTGTAACTGCTGCTTCCTCAAAACTGGGTTATTTGAAATATCTTTCCTACCTATATTTATGTTAGTCATTTTTATTTCAGACAATAGTTTGAGATATTTAGCTTTATTGATCAGTTTATGCAAATGATTTAGAACTGGCCAAAGGGAGTGCCAGGTGAGATGGAGAGCACTGAGAAATGTTGGTATCTGGCTGGCAAGTGGGAGCAGAGTGGAATGTTAGTATCTGGCCAGAAGGGGGGGCTTGAAAGCACTGCATAATGTAATTATCTGGCTGGCAGGTGGGATGGAGAGCATTGAGGAATATTAGTATCGGGCTGGCAGGTGGGCTTCAGAGTAGTGCAGAATGGTCGTATCTGACTGGCAAGTGAGATGGAGAGCAGTGAGTAATGGTAGTATCTGGCTGGCATATGAGATGGAGAGCAGTGAGGAATGTTATTATCTGGCTGGCAGGTGGGATGGAGAGCAGTGCGGAATGGTAGTATCTGGCTGGCATATGAGATGGGGAGCAGTGTGGAATGGTAGTATCTGGCTGGCATATGAGATGGGGAGCAGTGTGGAATGGTAGTATCTGGCTGGCAGGTGGGATGGAGAGCAGTGCGGAATGGTAGTATCTGGCTGGCAGGTGGGATGGAGAGTACTGCGGAATGGTAGTATCTGGCTGGCAGGTGGGATGGAGAGCAGTGCGGAATGGTAGTATCTGACTGGCAGGTGGGATGGAGAGCAGTGCGGAATGGTAGTATCTGGCTGGCAGGTGGGATGGAGAGCAGTGCAGAATGGTAGTATCTGGCTGGCAGGTGGGATGGAGAGTACTGCGGAATGGTAGTATCTGGCTGGCAGGTGGGATGGAGAGCAGTGCGGAATGGTAGTATCTGACTGGCAGGTAGGATGGAGAGCAGTGCGGAAAGCAGTGGGAGTACCTTGTTTTACTCAGAGGGCTAAACTATGTAATGTATTACTTTTCAGTATTAAGAGATATTATCCCTATAATACATGGCATGTCAACTGTTGTCTCTCCAGCTATTTGGGACTACAGTATTCCTCAACAACTGGCAGATTACGCACTAAAGCATGATAAAGGTGAGATAAACCCTCCATTCTGATAAACTCTCCAGTTCACATGTGATTCTATGGAACCTATGTACTAACGCCTCCACTCTGAGAGATCTTAGTGTATTGGCTCCATAGAATAACAGAGGAATGGGAGAGTTTAATGTGCAGGAGAGTGTGCGTGTGTGTGTGTGTGTGAGGGGGGGTATACAAATATCATTTCACACAACAGGAGCTAGAATTGATTTTCTAGCTCTGCTCCTGTCCAATACAAGTTTACTAAACTGGAGGTGCAGAAAATTCTTCCCTTAAAGCTGCACGCACCAAGGGCAATATAATGTGGCAGTCTATGGGTGTTTTAACCTTTTTGCGTACTCAAAGGGTTAAGATGTTGATTTTCTATACGCTCTATTTTATGGGCACCCAAAGTGCGGCCCATGGGCCAAATGGAGTCTGCCTGGAGCCTGTGGCCCACCTGAGATTTGTAACATATACATATTTCTTACCTATTTAACTAGCATTACTAGGCCTGTAGATCAAGAGCAGGTGTCTGTTAAATATCAGTATTATCCTGACTTGATTAATATATATTTATCTCCATATTTTTGAATAACTGACAGGCTATAATTTACCATCATTATCAATAAAAAAATAATGCAGCCCTCACATGTATGGCTTTCTGATCATCGTGGCACAGGAATGAAAATACATGGACGCCCCTGCACTATTTAACGTCATGTATTAAAAAGAGAAAAACTGCAGTGGAAATGATGTAACTTTACACAATTTTCACAGGGCAGGTGGCATTAAATCATAACAATGGCCGATTGTTCAAAAGCTTTAGTGTATACCCTGATAGGTATAGGGACAGTAATGTTTCAAACTAAAATCAGCTCCAGTTAATCTTCATAGTATTTGAGCCATGGAGAGTGTTATTTCTATACTGTCAGAGTTATAATTCAAGAGTAATTGAATGATCAAGCAAAGCAGTATAAGCCGCATCCCCTTAGATGTGGAATCTGGTCTTAAGACCAGACAGCTCACAGCAAGGGACAATCTTCTTACTGTGTCGCCCTTGGCAGGTTTTTCTTTATGATCACTGAAGATTGTCCCTCTCTGTGATCCATCCAGACAGTCTTGCTGCTCTGAGGCGAGCAGTGTTATGTCAGTAAAAGGGACGGGAGGGGGATACTTTATCATTCAATAACTCTTGAACTACAACTCAGACAGTACTGAAATAACACTCTCCATGGCCCAAATACTATGAAGATTAATTGGAGCTGTCTTTATTGTGAAACATTACTATCCCTTGAAGTGGGAAACAACTTGGGAAATCCTCATTAGAGAAAGATTTAGGAGTGCTGATAGACAGACTTCACAGCAGTGTGCAGAGTCACTCAGCTGCTGCAAAAGCAAATAGGGTACTAGCCTGAATAGAAAGAGGTGTAGATGCAAGGGATGCTAATATTATCCTATCTCTGTATAAATCCTTGGTTAGGCCTCATCTAGAATATGGAGTACAATTTTGGGCGCCAGTTCTTAAAAAATACATTGTTGAATTGGAAAAGGTGCAGAGACGTGCAACAAAACAGATAAAGTTATAAAGATACACTAGCCAAACTGGGTTTGTTTACATAAAGAAGAGACGTCTAAGGGGTGATATGACTACCATTTACAAACACATTCAAGGTCAACACAAAAAAACTAGTCAATTAATTATTTATGCAAAGAGCTATGCTAAGAACAAGAGGACATCCATTAAGACTTGAGGAAAGCTGCTTTCTACTAAAACAAAGGCAGGGATTTTTTACAGTAAGGGCAGTTAAGCTATGGAATTCTTTGCCTCAGCATGTTGTACTTGCAGATAATGCAACTGATTTCAAAAAAGCAATGGATGCCTATCTAGCACAGAACAATATTGAAAATTATGACAGATGGATTAAAAGCAGATAGGATATTGATCCAGGGAAATATCTGACTACCATTTGGAGTCAGGAAGGATTTTTTTCTCCACTTGGGGCTAAATTAGAAATTGCCCCAGAGGGTTTTTTTGCCTTCCTCTGGATCAACAGGGGTGTTTTTGACATGAGCTGGACTTGATGGACACATGTCTTTTTTCAGCCTCATCAACTATGTTACTGTGTTCAACTATGTAGCGGTAGTATAGCAGTCTAGTGCCAATGGCTTTCCTCTGACGGATTCGTACATTCACTGTTTTATCTACTCTTTATCACACTTTGATATATCCCCCATCTCCTGCATTTTTAATTCTGCTTCTGTATCTAAGCTGTCACATGCTCCCAGAGGAAGCTGTGAGGACTCAGACTTTATCACCTAGGGGTGGAGGTGTGGTCACCTGATGTCTGGCTCAAAGCCTAACACCCGAGGCACCAATTTCCCCTTTAAAGACCTGGGAGACAATACAATGCGGATTCAGTGATACATTGTAACAACGTCTTATCAAAAGGGATACACTTGGCTGTGTTTATATTACCTTATTAGCTGTGTGACATATTCCTTCCTAAAATGGTCCTGTCACCTTGAAAAGGAAAAGAAGATATTGAAAGAACTTACCAAACCACCTGCTTCAGACACATTTCTATTAAAATAAACATAGTGTTTTTGATATTTAGTTTCATATCTGTTGTGTGTGTCTTTTTTCCAGTGGAACCATGGTCTGTGTTCTGTTAAGCCTCTGAGTTCTAGAAGGCATTCAACACATACCTGTCTGGCACTCAAAGAGTTAAAGGGGAAATGCCTTCCAGGACAAAACTGAGAGAGGTACAGTCACGTGTTAAGTGGAGGAAATAAATATGATCTGCATTTTTATTCGTACCAACATAAGTATATTACAGACCAACAGTATAACAAGCTATGGTGTGTTGGCTTGGTAATGAGGAGAGGGCTGGTTATCACTTTATTCTGCTCTGGGCATATCTCCCAAGTGTCCTTCTTTAGGAGGGACAGTCCCTCTTTTAGACCCAAATCCCTCTTTCCCACCCTGATGTCCCTCTTTTTAGGAGCTCAGATTGTTGGGTTTATATATAAATGTATCACATTGCTCTACAGTAATAAAACTCACATTTATTGTTTGTTTAAATGTCAGTATATATGTTTATAAATTAGTCTGTGTAAATAAAATACTTTGGTCATGTTATAAGTCATTTATTAGGTTACACAAGTTTGCATAAATAGGTCATGAAATAGCCTAAAAATTCCTTGTAATGCCCTGCCCACCAGCACGCCCCCACCAACACCCCCTAAAACACAAGTGTCCCTCTTTGGCAATTTAAAATGTTGGGAGGTATGTCTGGGGATATCAGCACAGCTCAGATCCAACCCAGGACTCCCAGGTCATGATTTTCTTTCAAAGATCCATCAGTGGGTTGACTTTTGATTATCAGTGGAATGTTTAAAGAGAGAGTAACAATTAATATGCAAAAAATATGTATTGAACACATGGGATGGAGACCCCCATTGTTACAATCATATACACTCTTAACCCTC